>CM051234.1:153465366-154122866 GCA_027917425.1 Gastrophryne carolinensis
ATACTATGACGAGCTCTATGGGAGCAAATCAAAACACACCACAAAGCAGCGCAAGATGGAATTGTTTGAAACCATCCTACGACAAGTAAATGCAGCGGGGGAAGAGAGGAAAGATGTGTCCCAAATTCAGAAGAAAATCTCGGATCTGAAATATGCTGTACGGCAAAAAGAAATTAAAAGGCATAATTACAGGTAAATAAATGATGTCTCCAAATATAAGGATTAGGATGTACTGTATGCACATTTTCTGAGTACCAAACGATTTTCTCTTTTCAGCATGAAAACTGGAGGTGGATTTCCTACCAAACTGGAGTTTACCCCTGCTGAGGAGATTGTGCTGGGACTTCTCCATCCGGTCGCGGTCGGTGGACATGCTGGTCTAAGGGACACAGACTCACCGACCCGTACCCACGGTGAGTACTCTTAAATCTGCATGTTTGCCTGTTTGCTAAATAATCTAAAGTTCACTAGTAACAAGATGACGGGATGGCCCTATGGTTTGCCTTGCTTGGCCTCGCACTACTGTGCCTGTTTGTGTCCTCTTTTGGTCCCTGTGAATCACACATTTAGGACCACATCCATTATGGCAAAGATCCAATTTCCAATTTTATTGGTCAAGTACTGAAGTTTATCATGAAAAGTGATATATTTGGAATCAATCACAAAACACACATCATTATGGATGGGTTGGCTATTTGTTGTGTGAGTTGTGTTTGAGTTAACAATTTAATTACCCACCCCCAAACATATCTGACCTAGAGCAGCGAGACTCAACTGGCGGCCCGGGGTCCCAATGCGGACCTTGGCACCAGATTCCAGGACCCCTGGCCAGACAGCCCTGCACTCAGTTACTTCTGTGTTGACGTGCTCAGAGCTGCCCCCTTGATCGGCGATGTAGTGGTTGTTCTCCTGCCCAATGTCATGGCTCCCTGAAACATAGCATTGCAATATGAAGTACTGCACAGGAAGTGGCATTGCAAGGTACACAGTAACTTGGTACATCTTTCTCTTGGTACAATCGTGTCCCGCTGCCCCAGCTCTGCCCCATCTGCCACAGTCCCCCCATGCCCCCCCCCCACATAAGCCCCATACATTTGTAACAGATTTGCTCCATCCATCCCATCACCATCAATTCGTGAACTCCCCCCTTTAGCCATCCAATCCCTGTCCCCTCAGCTCTGCCCCATCCAGCCCAGCAAGGGCAAGCAGCCTTTATTAGTTTGCACTTTGAAATCTCAAGCCCCTCCACCAGTGTGTTTATTTCTAACTAGACACCCCCTGCGTCAGCCCCATGGCCAGACATTCACCTCTCACCACATACCTTTAAATGGACCTTTACCAGTGGCGTTGCTAGGGCTGGTGTCACCCGGGGCGGTAGGAAATGGTGTCACCCCCCCCCCAATGGTGTCACCCCCACCCCCCCCCCCCCAATGGTGTCAACCCCCCCCCAAAGAAAACAAACAAAAAAAAAAGCATTTTTGCCGGCATGGTGGGAGCGGGCCGGCCGGTTCCGCGCTGACAGCGGAACCGGCCGGCCCGCTCTGCTGTCAGCGGAACCGGCCGGCCCGCTCCCACCATGCCGGCATTTTTAAAAAAAGCAAACACTTACCTGCAGGTCCGGAGCGTGGAGGCCGGCGCCGCTCTCAGCTGTCATCTGAGGGCGCGTCATCAGAGGCGCCCTCTGATGACGCGCCCTCAGATGACAGCTGAGAGCGGCGCCGGCCTCCACGCTCCGGACCTGCAGGTAAGTGTCTCTATACCGAGGGGTGACCGGCCGAGAGGTGTCACCCTCTAGGTCTGGTGTCACCCGGGGCGGTCCGCCCCCCCCGCCCCCGGGTCGCTACGCCACTGACCTTTACAAGAAGTGTTTGAGTACCCCGGACCTAGCGAATGGTAGTCTTAATCCAAAAATTTGCGTTGCAAGTTGTATGCTGACTGGGTACACTTCCTGACTTAGAACTGAGGTCAGTTAGCAGTTTTCTCGAGGCATTGCACCTATCTAAAATTGCGTGTCTTTTAACAAATGTCCCCATTGCTGTAGAGTTGCTTAATATTACAAATAGTGGTTTATTTGATTACCTATTAAAAAATGGTTATGTGTGTGTTTACCTTGTTTGTTTTTCTCTTCTTCAGCCCAGCATGATCCCTCAGCAAGGGTAAACTCACCCCCCAGTTTGCTTATGCCTACCAGGTCCGTACAGCATAGGAGCCCAGATCCGAGATTTCCGGTAAGTTAATTTAGTACCATAAATACTACCAAGTGCTTAAGCATGTGTTAAACTGTGGGAATCCCAAATTTGGACGCCAACTTACACTTTTTTTTTTATATGTCCCTACAGACCCGCACACTCATGGAAGAGATCCAGGAAATGGAGGAAGCTGATGTCTCCATGCAGGGCACGTCCGATGACCTCCCCCTGGGTCCCAATTTGGAACTGCTCCATAATGTTTCTCTGGCCAATCCTCAGCAGCAGAGTGAATCTCCATCCATTGTGCATGCACATGGGGAGACTGACACAACAGTCCCCAGTGTTCACTCTGCTGCTGAGGATTTGCAAAGCATGCCTGTTGCTGTTGAGGGGACGACACCACGCGGCAGGGCACGCCCAAGAGCCAGGGTAATTGTGCGGCGGACTCCATTACGCCGCCCCACAATTTCCCAGGGGAGGCAGAGTGCCCTGCTTCAATTATGGACCCAAGAAAGGGACTCTTATGAGGCACAGCTCGTTACAGAGCGTGAGGAAAGGCATGCCGACATGGTCACCATCAATACCAGCTTACAGGGCATCCTCGCGGAGTTGCGTACCCTCAACAGCAACATGGTAACTGCAAGTAATGGCATCCAGTCAGCCATGGCTGAGATGACCAATATGCAGAGAAACATTGTGGAGCAGTTTCAAATTCACAATGCTGCCATGGCCCAGGCTAGGTCCCATTCACATGGACCTCCACCTGGACCTCCACCTGGGTATTATGGGCAGCCACCCTATTAAGCCATGGTTGTGTGGGACATCTTTTCTCTTAACCCCCACTGTATTTACTTGTCCTTTGAGGTTTCAAACAATCCATTTTGTGTTGCTCATGCAGGTTGTGTTTTGTATTTGCTCCCATATAGCTCCTTAGAGTAATGATTAAGGCCACTAGCCAATGCCATAGGTCTATGTGGAGTGTATCTGGCCACTTATGGCTTTAAATATGTATTTGGTTTGTGCTCCTCCTGTTTGCAGACATGTTTGTGTGACATTATGGCCATTCCCAAATATCCCTGGCAACAGGCAATATTAATGACTGGACTAGGCTGGCCTTTGGACTGGGTGTCCTTGTTTGGTTGTGCCACTCACTTCCAGGTGTAGATGTGCTCGATGTTTTTTTTGTTATCTCATCCATTTGTAACCACAGATGTATGTGGAATGTTTTCTGTTAAGCACAATAATTTTAACTTTCCTAAGTAAAAAAATATTCTCACTTACAATACTTGTGGCGTTTTTAGTGGGAACACATTTTAAACAGCTTGGGCTAAACCAGATAATTTTTGTTTTAAGAGGTGTAACAATGCAAATATCAAGCTAAGGAAACTACATGAAATACATTAGGCAACAATTAAGGGAAAAATGTTTTAATTTGAGGTAATGCCACATTACGGCAAAACAACATATTTAACAAAAAGGCTAACACAGACACACAGAATGTTGATACACGAAATAAAATTAACTAAAATGCTGCAATATCAAGTTTGCTCTAACTGATTGGGCAGACTCACTGGGTGGCCCAACAAAATTCTCTCCATCATCCTCTAGGGCTGTAGAGGGCAGGCTATCCACATATCGTGGGACACGTTCGAGTATAGCAAAATTGTGCAAAACAGCACATGCCATGATTATGTCGATCACTTTTTTGGGATCATATTGCAGGGCGCCCCCAGTATGGTCCAAGCAACGAAAACGGGTCTTCAACAGCCCAAAGGCCCTCTCCACAACAGCCCTGGTCTTGCGGTGCGCACGGTTGTACGCTTCCTGAGAGGCATCCTGGGGCCGCAGCACAGGCGTCATGAGCCAGGGTAGAACTGGGTACCCGGAATCACCTTAAACAGACAATTAAATGTAATAAAAATTAAAAAGGCAACACAACAAACACAAAGAATTTTACATATATCATAATGATGTAAGGTAAAGGGCAAAAAAAAAACACCCAGGGCACATTAGCAAAATAACTATTGCCACTAATGTAGTACATAATTAAAAATGGCACTTCAATATACCAATTAATTAACAAACATCTGCACGGCCAAGGGTAGTTGGAATTTAAATATATTTTTAGTTTTCTGACATGTTACAATTAGGATGCTGCTGAGGGGCTATCAACATTTATATGAAAACTACAATGTATGCAGTTTAAGTCCACTTTGCCATTTAAAGACCAATACTACAAAAGGAGCAAAAGCTCACAGATACTTGGGTATAAACTCCCAACCAATATATTTAGGGACATGGAACTTACAGACATCCTAACTAAAGGGAAAACATTCTGAAGGACAAAGCGAGGCAAGCATTTGGGTTTGGAGTTCATAATATATGACACAACAAAAAGGCAGTTTCTGGCTTATGTAAAGAATTCAAATACAAAAATATCAACAAATACAAGATTAATCCCACATTTAATAGCACACAAATAGGACACACTTACCAAGCAGCCATGCACCCGAAAATTCACCTGCCTCAAATCTCCTAAACAACCCAGATCGCCTGAGTATATAGGAGTCGTGGGACGATCCTGGGTAGCCGGCAAGGACACTCATAAAACGCATGTCCGGACCAACCACGGCCTGGACATTAAGGGAGTGTCCCATTTTTCGATTCCTTAAGGCAAAAACATACAAAAAGGGTAATTGATATTTGTAAAAATGAAAAAAAAAAAAAACATGTCTGCACTCTATTGGGAAATACTAATGAAAAGCCTAGATAAAGCAGCTACACAAATGAGGGATAAAAAAATATGCTGCCGCAAAGGAAAACAGGTTACATTACACGTTGGCCAACATAATAACCAATCTCAATACCTATATATATACTCGTCGGCAGCCCTAGGTACGAGTGCCACATGTGTGCAGTCAATAGCACCAATAACGTTGGGCATGTCGGCCACATTATAAAAACCAAGCTTAATGGCGTTTCTGGCTGCCATATCATCCGGAAAATAAATATATTTTGGAGTTATGGCAGCCATGCCTTCCAAAAATTTAGATAGTGCGCGGCTCAGCGTAGGCTGTGACATCCCCACGGAGAGGGCACCCAGCCTCTGGAACGAGCCGTTCGCCAAAAATTGCAGGCAGCCAAGCATCTTGGTCATACCTGAAATTGCATGCCCCTTCCTTGTGGTGCGGGCTAACCATGGCCGCAGCTCACTATATAATTTATGGAGGGAAGCGCGATTAAGCCTGGTCAGCTCGAACAGCTCAACATCATTCATGCTATCGATGTTCATGCGACGACGCAGGGGCAATCTGCTCTCAGACATCTGGATCAACTCAATGCCAAAAAGCATAAGCCCTTGATGTGCCACAAACTCGCTCCTCTCCATCCTACTCCCGAGGCCAAATAGCTGCCGGCAAACATTTCGTAAAGCAGCTCTTTAATGGGCTTCAAAACAATTAGCAATCACCTCTCTGAATTGGTCGCAAGCCCATGTGAAGGACGTAAAAAATAGGATCTGACGCAAATAATACGATTTGGACGGGAAAAACACACGAACTAACGCAAAATATACGATTCCCGTACGAAATGCGTATGTTCATATACGTCTATGCGCGAACGATCGTGCGAATACGAAATGGGCAAAAAAACAAGAAAAAATGACAAACACCCACCCAAACTTACGATTCTCGATACGAAATCAATTAACTTTTGCTCTTTGAATCGAGGGGATAGTTTCTTTTCAGCAGAGTTTGGGCTTTAACATGAAGGACGTGATTTACTATGTGTTCGCCGGCCATTTGCCATGCTGTTGTTAGTTTGCCACATTTACTATAATAAAAATGGCCTATTCATAAGGCCAAGGCTGTGTTTTCAGTATTTAAGTTCCTTAGTTTTCCATGGGCTAATGTTGGCAAATGGCTTTTCAGTGCACTAGTTTTAGTGGCGAACTCTATAGGAATCAAGGTTATTTTCAGGGAAAATGGCTGTTTATGTAATTTTTACATCTGTCCATCTGAACACTCATAAAATGGTTTTCACATGATTTTTAATTTTTTGGAGTCTTCCCAAACACCCCAGACACACTAGAGACACCACACATACATTCTGAGACAAATTACATGCTGCCATAAGCTGTTAATTGGGTTTCCAGAATGATTTCTAGTTTAGTAACAGCAAACTGTGCTGCCGCAGTTCGCTGTTGTCATTAGCACCCTTTTTGCTAGTAAATACCGCACATTTGACAGGCGGCTGCAACAAAGACACAGCAAAATGCCCACAGAAATTTAGTTGTTCTCTGCATTTGCCAGCGCAAAATAGCTTAGATTGCTGTGCTAGTCCACACTTGGCGCGTCCAGCCAGGCCTAAACTGGCAAACAGGTGCAAGTGTAATAAATTACTCCAGAAATTCATTTTTTCAGTTCTTACTTCAGTGCTACAAGATAATTATATGTATCAGTTTGTAGAGGCACCTACTAGGGGTGATGCTCTTTTAGATCTTGTAATATCAAATAATGATGACCTGATGGGGACAGTAACAGTCTGTGAAAATCTTGGTAACAGTGACCACAATATAATTGTATTTAACATAAACTGTCTGTTCTGTCTGGGAGGGCAAAAACATTACATTTTAGGAAGGCCAACTTCCCCAGGCTCAGAGCTGCACTCCAGGACATTAGGCTCGATTCAGAGGCATATTTGTCTGGACTTTCGTCGCTGTCTGTGAAAGTGTTTGTGTGTGTTTGTCATTTTATTTGTTTTTTTCGTTCATTTTTCATTCGTACGAACGTTCTGGCTAATGCATATATGCGCTTTCGAAGAACGAAAGCAAATCGGATCATTTGTGTGAGTTCGGATCATTTTCCCATCAAAATCTGATATTTTGCGTTTGTTCAGTTAACTTACGTTATTGCTAGGGCCGAGACCAGATTGCACCGGCGACGCATGCATATCGATGGCATGCATGACGTTGAGCTGTTCAAGCTGACCAGACTTAATCGCGCTTCCCTCCATAAATGGTATAGTGAGCTGCGGCCATGGTTAGCCCGCACCACAAGGAATTTCAGGTATGACCAAGATGCTTGGCTGCCTGCAATTTTTGTCGAACGGCTCGTTCCAGAGGCTGGGTGCCCTCTCCAAGGGGATCTCCCAGCCTACGCTGAGCCGCGCGCTATTCAAGTTTTTGGAAGGCATGGCTATCATTAGTCAGAAGTATAGTTTTTTTCCTGACGACATGGTAGCCTGGAACACAATTAAGCTGGCATTTTATAATATCGCCGACATGCCCAACGTCATGGGTGCCATTGATTGCACCCACATTGCCTTAGTCCCTCTGGCAGCCGACGAGTACATCTATAGGCAAGTTCAATCAGTCATTTTTTTATATAGTTGACATAAATGGTATTTTAAATATCTGTTAATCCCTCCTTGTAAATAGTCCCTGTGAAATAGCTTACACTGTATATCTGTTAATCCCTCCTTGTAAATAGTCCCTGTGAAATAGCTTACACTGTATATCTGTTAAACCCTCCTTGTAAATAGTCCGTGTGAAATAGCTTACACTGTATATCTGTTAATCCCTCCTTATAAATAGTCCCTGTGAAATAGCTTACACTGTATATCTGTTAATCCCTCCTTGTAAATAGTCCCTGTGAAATAGCTTACACTGTATATCTGTTAATCCCTCCTTGTAAATAGTCCCTGTGAAATAGCTTACACTGTATATCTGTTAATCCCTCCTTGTAAATAGTCCCTGTGAAATAGCTTACACTGTATATCTGTTAATCCCGCCTTGTAAATAGTCCCTGTGAATTAGCTTACACTGTATATCTGTTAATCCCTCCTTGTAAATTGTTCATGTGATATATTTGGCCGGATTTAGTGTCATCAATGTTTTTCATGTAGCCCAAAGCCAAACATTTGCATGTGGACCTTAATTTGTCATGTGAAAGTGAATATTTAGTTGATCCAACATACATATACTTTGTAGGCCTAAAAAATAGTTAGGTACTTAGTTAGTGTTATTTGTATTGCCCAACATGTTTTTTGGAGGGTGTTAGGCATTATTGTTTGAGTAATTTACCAAGCCTTGCTAATTTTTTTTTTCTTTTTTCCCAGGAACCGCAAAATGGGCCACTCACTGAATGTCCAAGCAGTGGTGGCCCCGGACATGCGGTTCCTTAGCGTCCTCGCTGGGTTTCCAGGCTCATCCCATGATGCGTACATCTTGTGACAATCTAGATTGTACCGTCAGTTTGAGTCTGGAGAATTCTCAGGTGGATGGCTCCTTGGTAAGTTGACGCAAATAACGTCATTCCCTTTTCAATGTATGCCTATTAATATAGGTTCGGACCCATGTCTGAAGCTATGGCTGTTTTTACCCCTTGATGACAGGTGAAACCGGACCTTAACCATGATCTTTAGCAAAGCACAAACCCTTACAAAATGAGTTTCCACAATTAGTAAATAATATATTTATACTGTAAATTACTTATTATTCTTCCCCACACTCGGCTGCAATTCTGTTCTTGACTTTATTATAGGGTCTGCGCCATCTTTGCTCCGAAGCATGACACTTACTCAGTAGAGGAGAGCGGGATAAAGTGCAGGAGGCAGGTTAGAGTTTTGCTTGGCTCACAAAAAAGCAGATCTGGTGTCTGTAAAAGGTAAGACATCCAAGAATGCTGAGCAGCACAGTCCTAAGCCAATACCTGTTAGCAGTCTGCCTGATTTGCCCTCATCCGCCATTTTGGATGTTTAAAGGGTCAGAACACGCAGTAGATGGTGTTAGGCTGTTTCTTTAGCAGAGCAATCTGTATGTTCAGGGTGTGTCTAAAATATAAGATAGGCTCTTACTCAGGGTGAACGACCTTTTTTTTTTTTAATAATTTTTTGTGTCATGTGTAATTTATGTTAGTATTTTCTTATTCTTCCAGGGGATTCCGGCTATCCACTACTTCCCTGGCTGCAGACACCCGTCCTTCGGCCACAGAATGCCGCACAGGACGCCTACAATCGGGCACACCGTAAGACCCGGGCCGTTGTGGAGAGGGCCTTTGGCCTGTTAAAAACACGCTTCCGGTGTTTGGACCATACTGGGGGAGCACTCCAGTATGACCCCAAAAAGGTTATAGACATCATACTGGCCTGCTGCGTCTTACATAACTATGCCATCATGCAGCGTGTCCCCCGGTATTTGGATCTGCCCCCCTCTACACCCAGCCAGGACACAGAAGACCACTACCGTGGCACACCTAGTGCCTCTGGCCAAGCAGTTTGGGCCAATTTGATTCAGACACATTTTGCATAATTTTTGTTGCCTGTGTTTGTTTTGTGCCTGTAATTATTATTTGCTACTCTAATTTTGCCTTGTAAATCTTTTATTATTTTTTGGTGTATCAACTAGTAATGAGTTAATTACTAAAATATTCACACATGATCTGAGACTCATGCATTTTTTTGCACTGTTTGTTTAGGAAAACCTTAAGTAATCTAAAAATAACCAAAACATTAATGCATCAACTTAGTCAACAACAAGTCACATTCAATATTTTTTATTGAAATATGAAAATTTGGAGTTGAAGGGCACTCGCATACTTCATGTACATACATAGTACAACATTAAAATACATTTGTGGCAAATCATGGCACCTAGCAATTGGCCACATCCAGGAGTTTTAAAGTAATGCACTCCAGGCCGAAGTTTAAATCCTAAAAAAAATACACAGACATAGGGAGCAAGCATTTGCATGTCAATATTTGTGATCTGTAATAAATAGGGCTACATACACACCCTCTCCTGCTTGGCCACATTTGCCACAGGAACAGGTGGAAAGCAGCCATACCTATGCCACATCCATGCCTGTAAGTCAGTGGCCCACCCAAACAAGAAGCCCCAGTCCAAATCCAAGTCCAGTACAATCTTTGCCAGGGTTCAAGGTAGTAGTTTGCCATCCCAGAATGTACCCCAATCATGCCTACAAACAGGAGGAGCCAGAACCAATATAATTAGGCCAAAGCCTGCAGCGCAACAGCTTGAGTGGCAGGTTCAGTGAAGCTTGAGCTCAGGCATTGGCTAGTGGGGTATCTCAGCACTCTAATGTGTGCTCACCGGACAGGTCAATACAGTGGGGATGTAGAGGAAAGATGTGGAGCAGATACAGGGGAAATAGGTGTTAAAATGGTTGATGCCCATAAAATCCTGGTGGTGGGCCTTGGAGGTGGCCCATCACCTGGGCATGTGTGGCATTCATAACCTGCAACTGTTCCAACATGTTTCTATTGGTTGTTCGAACTTCATCCAGCATGGCACTGAAATTACTACTTAAGGTGGCCATGTGGGTGTTGCTAGTTTGAACTTCCTCAAGCATGGCTGTGAAATTAGTAGATGCGGCCATGTGGCTGTTGGTCGACCTAAATTCTGTCAGCATGGTGTTTAATGTATTATTTAAGGTCTCTAATTGTGCATGATGCTGCTCTGTGGTTCTTTCAGTTAGTTGGCGAAATAAACGCCTCTCATGGTGCCATGCTGACTCCATGATCGGCACGTACCTCCCCTGGGAAACTGGGCGACGTAGTTGACTACGCCTCCCAATTCCCCGGGTTGTAGCGCCTGCAGATGATGGACATCTAGGCCGACCAACAGCCACAGATGTGCTTGCCAAATCCTCTGCAGCAGACCTACCACTGGGGACTGTAGGCCCACGATGGGCTGGCAGCATGCGGCCAGCTTCACTCTGCTGCAGAGGAAGAAACATGTTGGGACAGTTGCAGATTAGGTTCCAGGGGGGTCTGTTGTGAAGGTCCCATCAAGGTGGCATCCTCCTCCATCTCCTGGACTTCCTCCATCAGTGTGTGAGTCTGTTGGGACATGTGAAAAAATACAATTCTGTGATTACTCACCTGTAGAATTGGTATTATGAGAATATAGTACATCCTGCTCCAGAAGATTCATTACGTCTGGGTATTACTCCGCCACATGGCGCTGGACTGCAGAGACAGCGAAATTGGCTCCTCCCGTCCCCTCAAATACCCGGGACCTCCCGCAAATTCCCAGTATTGAAAAGCAGTTAACAAGAAGCTGGGAGAATGATAACATAACCAACCATTAACTAAACCAACAATGATAACAATCACCATACAGGGGATCCAAGAACAATGAAAACTAAGGGTGGAGCAGGACGTACTGTATACTCATAATACCAATTCTACGTCTGGGACATCCAATAGCAGTGTCCGTAAAGTAGGGTGGGATCCCCAAAAGGCAACAACGGGCAGTTCAGACCACTGCCGCCTGCAGAACCTTGTGGCCAAAAATAGCATCAGCTGAGGCCCGAACATCAACCTTGTAAAACTTGGAAAAGGTATGAACAGAAGACCAAGTAGCGGCCTTGCAAACTTGTTCAACAGAAGCCTGGTGATGGAAAGCCCAAGAGGCACCAATAGCACGACTGGAATGAGCAGTAAGACGGAAGGGAGGATTCTTCCCCTTAGCAGAATAGGCCTGAATCACAGCCTGACGGATCCATTTGCTGGTAGCAGATTTAGCAGGAGCCAAACCCTTCCTAGGGCCAGAAGGGACAACAAAAAGAGCATCAGTTTTCCTAAAAGGTGCAGTAGCCACCAGATAGAACTTCAGATTCCTGACCACATCCAAGGAATGCAAAACCCTCTCCTTAGTGTTACTAGGATTAGGGCACAAGGAAGGTAGAACAATGTCCTGATTAAGATGAAAGACAGACACAACCCTAGGCAGAAAATCTGGCTTAAAGCGAAACACCACCTTGTCCTAGTGTCTCTCAAAGTAGGAGGGCTGGATGGAAAGCGCCGCCAACTCAGAAACACGCCTAACAGAAGTGATAGCCACCAAAAAGACAACCTTGAGAGTAAGAATAGCCAAGGCAGCCTCCTGCACAGGTTCAAAGGGAGCACCCTGCAAGGCAGAAAGGACCAAGTTCAAGTCCCAAACAGGCAACATAGGCTTACGTGGAGGACGCACATGAGTAACCCCCTGGAAAAAGGTCTTAACCAGAGAATGCTGAGCAAAAGATCTTTGGAAGAAAACAGCCAGGGCAAAAACATGACCCTTCAGAGTACTGAATTGAAGCCCCAGATCCAAACCATGTTGAAGGAACTCCAGAATCCTGGGGATAGAGAACACACGACAGGGAAGAGACCTAGACTCACACCAGTCAATGTAGGCACGCCAAACCCTATAGTAAATGGAAGAAGAAGACTTCTTCCTAGCCCTAATCATGGTGTCAACAACCTTTTCCATCAACATGGAGGTTTCAGTAGCCAGGCCGTCAAAGCCAGCGTTTGTAAATTGGGATGTCGTAAATGTCCCTGAGTGAGTAGGTCTGGAACCCTGGGCAGAGCGTACTGATCTACTGCCAGCTGCACAATGTCTGCGAACCACACTCTTCTTGGCCAACAGGGAGCCACCAGGATTGCTGGCACCCCTTCCTGAGCTATCTTGCGCAGAACGCTGCCCAACAGGGGGAATGGGAGATAGACATACAGAAGCTGAAAGTCCTGCCATGACATTGCCAGAGTATCTGTGGAAAAGGCCAGAGGATCCTGGGACAGGGAGACAAAGGCTGGGAGCTTGGGATTGTGACGGGACGCGAAGGTGTTGGGTCAAGTGAGCCAGAACCAACCTGATCGCCCTCAGTTCCAGAATGTTGATAGGGGTGTGGGCTCCTGAGGGCCCCACCACCCTTGGAATTGTAGGGACCTCCAGAAGCCCCCCCAACCTGTCAGACTGGCATCCGTAGTGACCGTCCCCCAGCAGGGGGCCAGAAAGCATCTGCCCGCCAGCAGGTTCCTGGAGTCCAGCCACCACGAGAGGGACCGCCTGGCTAGGGGGGGACAGAACAAGGACCTGGTCCAGGGATGCAGGATCCTTGTCCCATACTGACAAGAGGTGAAGTTGCAGAGGCCTCATGTGAAACTGGGCATAAGGAACCGCCTCGAAGCACGACACCAGGAACTGAACCTGCGCTAGCAGACTGTCCACCTTCTGCTGAGGAAGAAAGATCCTTGCCTGAACTGTATCCAGAGTCATTCCCAGAAATGGCGTC
Source organism: Gastrophryne carolinensis (assembly GCA_027917425.1). Classification (NCBI taxonomy): domain Eukaryota; kingdom Metazoa; phylum Chordata; class Amphibia; order Anura; family Microhylidae; genus Gastrophryne; species Gastrophryne carolinensis. The sequence goes on from CM051234.1 coordinate 153,478,637, forward strand.
ACCAAGGAGGGAGACAGGGAAGATTTGGGATGGTTGATCACCCAGCCGAAAGACTCCAGTGTGGGCACTACTCGCTGAGTATCCAGCTCTGCCTGTTGTAGGGACTGAGAAGTGATGAGAATGTCATCCAAATAGGGCAGAATGCGAATGCCCTGAGACCTGAGCAGAGTCATCACCCCTGCCAGCACCTTGGTGAATACTCTGGGAGCTGAAGTGAGACCGAAGGGCAATGCCACAAATTGGTAGTGCTGATCCTCCAGAGCAAACCTGAGGAATCTTTGATGACCTGGAAAGATGGGAATATGAAGGTAAGCATCCTAGATGTCCACAGAGATCATGAAGTCCCCTGGACGCAGGGAACTGATAGCAGAGCGCAGAGTTTCCATGCGAAAAAGCCTGCATCTGACAAATTTGTTGAGGATCTTCAAGTCCAGGATGGGCCTGACTGACCCATCTCTTTTGGGCACGGTGAAAAGGTTGGAATAAAAACCCTTGCCTCTTTCTCGTAAGGGGACCTGACAGATGACCCCCAGCTCCAGAAGGCTTTGCACCGCCAGAATCAGAGCCTGAGCTGACATGGGGTCCTGAGACATCCGGGATCTGATGAATCTTGGGGGCGGGCAGGCAGCAAACTCTATCTTGTAACCGGAGGACACTACCTCCTGAATCCACCGGTCTGAGACATGATGCCTCCAGACGTGAGCAAAGAGCTGAAGCCGTCTCCCCACCCGGATGGGTGAGGACGCCCCTTCATGCCTGAGGGGGCTTGGGGAAAGGCTTAGGTTTGGAGCCCCAGGATGGGCCAGGGCGTCCACGTCCTCTGCCCCTACCCCAGAAATTTCCTCGGGCCCCAGCAAAGGAGGCCCTTTCCCCGTTCTGGACCCACGGTAGGGGGAAGGAAAGGAGCCCGGGCCCCGAAAGGGCTGGGGTAACCTGCCTCCCTTAGCAAACAGGTCCAGGCTGTCCCCAAATAGGCGTAATCCTTTGAAGGGAAACCCAGTGAGAGCCTTCTTGGCAGCGTTGTCAGCTGCCCACTGGCGCAGCCAAACCGAGCGGCGTATAGCCACCACCAAGGCAGAGGCTCTGCCACACATCCTAATGGTATCATCCAAGGCAGAAAGGACATAATCAACAAACACCTCACAACCCGAGAGAGCATTATACGCTTCACTAGAAACATCATCAGGAGCTCCATCTAGGACACTTTTAAGCAAAGTCCTAATAGCCACAGCTGTAATGGCAGATGCACAAACCGGGCGCAGTGCTGTCCCCAAACAGGCAAAGGCATGGGAAGCCAGTTGATCAATACGCCGGTCCTCACTATCCTTCAGGGTAGTAGAGTCAGGGGAATGCATGACAGAGGTGTTAGACAAACCCAGGATTGGGGCATCCACTTCGGGAGGGGATGACCAACGTTTGACCACATCAGCAGGAAAGGGATATCTCCTATCCCAACTCTTAGGGACACCGGGGAGCCAGCTAGGACGCTCCCATTCTTTGAGCACAAGATTATTAAAATGAGATTGTTCAGGGAACTCTATCAGTATCATCTGGGGCCCAGGGATCAGAGCCAGAATCAGCATAACCCTTGGGCTGTTCATCAGATGATTCCGAGAACAATTCCCCATCTTCCAGGGGGGTATAACCAGACAGATCAAGGAACTCTTCATCCTCTTTAGGGAAAAGAGTGACATCAGGCGCCAAATGCCGCGCCATAGTATTAGCAAGCAACTTTTCAACACTAGCCAGTCTAGTAGACACATCAGGATGAGACTCCCCACTAGTAAGCAGCTCACTGGGAGTCAGATGTAAGCGTGGGGGAGTAGGCGAAGCCATACGTGGCTCAGGCCCAGCTGCTGGTAAACCAGGCTGCAGCGCAAGCACCTGCTGGGCACAAAGTACACAAACCCGCACATTGTCAACACTTGTAGGGGACACCCCACACGCCACACACAGCCGGGCTTGTCCCGAAGGAACCCCAAGCACATTATCCAGAGACGCCTCCATATGGTTATTATAGCGGCACAATCGGCGGATAGGGATTCACGCTATAAAAGCAACCCGGAATGCCCCAATAGCCCGCTAGGGAAGTGGGAGGAATTAGCACACTAGGCCTCAATAAGTTTAATAAACTAATAGAGGGGGAAGGGCCGGGAGAAACCAATTGAGTTTGACCCGCCTGTAAGACATAAAGCAAAAAAACCCCGTAAGCGACATGCATACATAACATAAAAAACATTAACAAAAAGCCCGCGGGGGCACTCATGGACCGCGGTAGGTAGGCACCAGCCATGCAGCACGAGGAAGCAAAATGGTGCCGAGTATACCTTAGGGCCCGCCCCCCCGAAGAGCGCGAAGATGCACATGTGACAATATCAACCAATGTTGGAGCAGCAGCGACTGAGGTAATGTCGCCGCCGACCGCGGAACGCCGTACAAGCGCGCGGCGGCACTCACTCACACCCCCCCCGAGAACTACAAGGGAGAGAGAGGGAGGGCGGCGGCCACCTAACGTAGGGCCCACGATAGACAGGGGCAAGGGGCAATAGTGCGGGAGGGGCATCCCATAAAGGCTCACCATGTGCCTATACTGCCTACTCTTTGGTGGGGGATTGCGGTGGAGCAACGCTCCTAAGCACCTGACAGCGGTGCTGTCTACCATCACCCGAACCAGCGCAGCCAAGGCTGGGAGGCAAATTAACAATGGAACGGGTGGGAATAGTTCTACAGGGCCGCAGGGTATAGCCCCGCTCACCAGCGAGAAGAGAGAGCCATCTTCTTGTCCTTCGCAGTCCAGACTGCAGAGAAAATCTGGAAATTTGTGGGAGGTCCCGGGTATTTGAGGGGTCAATTTCGCTGTCTCTGCAGTCTAGCGCAATCTGGCGGAGTAATACCCAGATGTAATGAATCTTCTGGAGCAGGACGTACTGTATGCTAAAAATAAAAGGTTCAGTTTGTGCCCTAAATATATTTGGTATGCAAATTAGTCATGTTAATTCACATGCATCAGCAGATTCAGCAAATTACACTTACCGTATACTCACTCACACCCCCCCCGAGAACTACAAGGGAGAGAGAGGGAGGGCGGCGGCCACCTAACGTAGGGCCCACGATAGACAGGGGCAAGGGGCAATAGTGCGGGAGGGGCATCCCATAAAGGCTCACCATGTGCCTATACTGCCTACTCTTTGGTGGGGGATTGCGGTGGAGCAGCGCTCCTAAGCACCTGACAGCGGTGCTGTCTACCATCACCCGAACCAGCGCAGCCAAGGCTGGGAGGCAAATTAACAATGGAACGGGTGGGAATAGTTCTACAGGGCCGCAGGGTATAGCCCCGCTCACCAGCGAGAAGAGAGAGCCATCTTCTTGTCCTTCGCAGTCCAGACTGCAGAGAAAATCTGGAAATTTGTGGGAGGTCCCGGGTATTTGAGGGGTCAATTTCGCTGTCTCTGCAGTCCAGCGCAATCTGGCGGAGTAATACCCAGATGTAATGAATCTTCTGGAGCAGGACGTACTGTATACTAAAAATAAAAGGTTCAGTTTGTGCCCTAAATATATTTGGTATGCAAATTAGTCATGTTAATTCACATGCATCAGCAGATTCAGCAAATTACACTTACCGTATATATCGGGTCCTGGCTCCTAGGCAGCACGGAAGTTGACGGTGTGGTCCAACTGGATGAGGCTTCCACACTTGCTGAGGGTTGATGCTGGGCTGTATTGTTTAAAAAAAGGCACATAAACACCCAAATATGCATTGATGATCTGTCTTACTACATATGCTTCACTAAAACACGTGGGCAAGCAGGAATGGAAACTCCCCCAACGGTCCAAGTTGTCCTTCACTATGAATGTCATTATCTGTTATATGTATGAGTCACCCTGTACATACACATTGTTTACCTTAAATAAAACAAACATGCATGTACTGCATGTTATGAGGCTTCACACAACCCTAAAGGGCCATTAGGGGCCCACACTCAGCTTGCAAATAGCATTTGCCTTAAGAGTATGCTGGTGGGCATTCTTCCTATGTAGACCTTTCCCTGACCCCAGATCAAGTATTTGAGACTAAAGCACAGCTCAAACCCAAGTGGCCTAAAGACAAAGAAGTAAGTGTTGGATATGATTGAGTAGAATCACATAACAGGCAGTCCTTAGCTAATATTAAGACTTTAATAGTGACCAGAAATACTGTCCAAGGTCATGTATGGCCTAGCAAATTAGAAAATGAACATTCCAAAGACATTCCACACTCTGCTAAAACTGTAACCTCCCCTACAAGCCACTATGCTTGCTCTATGGGCATGTGTTCATATATGACTGTGAGCCTCATTTTACACGTTTTAAACATTTCACATACACACTAACATTACTAACCTGCAGGAATAGTAGGGATGTCCGTGTCCCGTTGCCCCGAGTCTCCTCAGCTCTGGTAAATTGTAATTTAGTGGGGAAGCCTCCGCCAGTTTGTAAGCTGAAATATAGTTTGGGAAATGTATGAAAATGTGGACAATACAAGAAGCAGACAAATGCACAAAGCATATATGTACCTGTAATTTCACCGTTTATTTTCTTTCTTCCGTGCTGCATACTTCAGGTTCGATATTTTGCGTTGAATCTGCTCCACATTTTTGAGCTCTTCCCCCCCTGCATTGACCTGTCTGGTGAGCTCCTCTAAAATTTCAGCTTTGGACATTTTGCTGGTTGCTTTGGATTTGCACCCATATAGTTCATCATAATGTAAGGTCAGCCCACTAGCCAATGCCTCCCCAAACCTGCTGTGTTTGGGAGAAATGTAGGACAGGTGGCTGGCTAAAGTTTGTACTAGACTTAGACATGGTCCTTGGCTGGGTGGCCACTGAACTTGCAGGCGTTGATGTGGCATATGGAGAGTGCCTTGCCACCTGTGCCAGTGGCAAATGTGGCCGAGGAGGAGAGGGTGTGCTTGATGTTGTCGGTCTTTTTGCCCTGTGCCTCTGTATTCCCTTGAGACTTGTGCTTGGGAGGTAGTTGGACGTGTCTGTGGTGATGCTGAGCTTTGAGGGCTGGGACTTCTGTCCCGGTGGCTTTTCCTCTTCCCATGCCCGCTTTTCCCATGTGCGTGTGGAGATGGTGACCTTTGGGGGCTGGGACTTCTGTCCCGGTGGCTTTTCCTCTTCCCATGGCCACTTTTTCCATGTGGGTGTGGTGATGCTGAGCTTTGGGGGCTGGGACTTCTGTCCTGGTGGCTTTTCCTCTTCCCATGGCCTCTTTTTCCATGTGGGTGTGGAGATGGTGAGCTTTGTGGTCTGGGGCTTCTCACCCTCTGAGTGGCCATTTTTGCGGGCGTACCTGTCTGCTTGGTGGCCTGGGGCTTCTTCTTCGCCACTGCCTCCTTTGGTTTGCTGATTGGTGGTGCCTTAGGAGATTTTGTTGGTACTGTCGCCTTGGCCTGCCCACTGCGGGTTTCCCGCACCTTCGGCATTGGAATTTTTGAGCGAGTGGTGGGGCCTGAAGAAGACTCCTCATGCTTATCTTTCTTTTTGCTGCCGCCCTCCTTGGCTGCTTTTGCCTTCCCGATGGCTTTTTTGGGTGCCATAATGATGAGACTCTGAAAGAGAATGAGCTGTGGGTCCAGGACCCTTTAAATACTAATGCCTGGGTATGACGCTTACACGTTCGCGTACGCGTATGTACGGCCGTTCGGAACCCGAAAACTGCTGGGGCATTACTTATCTGCTGCAGACAAGAAGAAATATGGCGCCCACGATCTTCACCCACCAACAAGAAGAGCTGATTATGCTCATACGTGTATTTTAATGCCTTTAATTTGCCATCTAAATGCATGCCTAGCCCTAAAGGAAGCGCAGGAAGAAATGGTTTGGTTGAAAAGTGTCTAAAACTCAGTGCCAAACAGAAGTTAGGGCCCACATGTGCGAACCAAGTCACTTCCATCTAGGATAGTTTTAGCCTAGAAATGTGTCTGGTAATGTCATTTAGTCAACTGATCGATTTGTGACAGATATTTGTATGCAGTTTGATTTAAATACTATGTTTTTGGGATGTTTTTTAGACGATGCTTCAGCGCAGGTACGACTACCTGCCCAAATCTTTTGAGAAGAGGACCGTCGCCCTGGAGATCGTTTCCAGTATTCAGCATGAGACTGACACCACTTTCACTCACACGCAGATCATGCAGCACTGGTCGGACCTGAAACGGCTCCACATGCCCCGGGTGCATAGCGATTGCATGCTAGATGTAACTAATACACAAGGTAGGCCTTTATAAATGATTTTCTTTTCTAGCGCTGGAAATGGAGTACCGAATCTGATGCTCCCAGAGGTGCACAGGCCGACCACTGCTGCATGAATCTGCAGCAGGAAGTGAAGGTGGTGGATCTCCAGGGCGACGTTCCTACTCCTCCTCTGTAGCGGCCTCCAACCAGCCCCTGGACCTTTCTACAGAGGAGGGGCGTCACGTCGTGGGCAGGGAGTCGTACCCAGTGACTGAGCCGTTAGCCTCTGGTATGTGACTCTTCATGTATCCGCACACACATACATGCTATTTGAAACATAGCTGATTCCCTTAATCGCTTTTTCTAGATTTTGATGTAGCGGGTGAAGGATCTGTGGAAGAGTCTGCAGCAGATCAGGCCCAGGAGGCACATGGAGAAGGTGGGTGATGTCACACACACATTAAATTTGTCATTTGCTTACTGTTGACTAAGACATTATAAGTGACCCTATTTGACATTTCTCTACAGCCTCAACTTCCCAGCAGTGGCAGGGCCCAGAACGGAGGGTGGTCCCCGAGGCACACATCGGCCACCAACGAAGTAAGTTGTAATGTGGATTATGTGGTAATTGACATGATCACCAAGATACCTAAAGCCATAGTCAATGGCATTAGCATAATGACATATGTCCACTTCCTTAGATTAATTAGCACAATGACATATGTCCACTTCCTTAGATCAATTATTTAGCATAATGACATATGCCCACTTCCATAGATTAATTACTTAGCATAATGACATATGCCCACTTCCTTAGAGTAATTACTTAGCATAATGACATATGCCCACATCCTTAGATGAATTAATTAGCATAATGACATATGTCCACTTCCTTAGATTAATTATAGTAGCATAATGACACATGCCCAAGTACTTAGATTAATTACTTAGCATAATGACATATGTCGTCATGAGTTAGCTTGCCACCTAAAAAACATTCCATCCACAGGTGAGAAACATGTATTTGTCAAAAAATAATGTTTGTTTCTTTTTTCTCCAGGGACCACACGTGCCAGAGTGGAAGCCAGGAGTGAAAGGGTCCTTCAGTTGGTGGCCGACATGCAGGAGCTGCGTGACTCTTTGGGGACCACAGAAGAAGACTAATGTTCTGGGTCCTGCCATTGTTTTGTATATAGTTTTTAATTATTTATATCAAAACATATAAGATATTTTAAATATTTTAAAATTTTTATAAGCCAAAAACAAAAAAAAAGTTTGTACATTTTTAACAAACAAATTTTACAAAAAAAAGCCACAAAAAAATGGCATTTGGTTAAAAACCAAAAAAAAAAAAAAAGTTTCTGTGTCATTTTATTTAAAAAACACAAAACAAATGGGCAAAGAAATATCTAGAGATGCATATTCACATGACCGCAAAGTGATTTGGGTACGTTTTAGGGGTAAAAAATGGAAGAAGAACCTAACCGCTAAATGATTTAGGTAAGTTTTAGGGGTCATACATGGAAGAAGAACCTAACTGCGAAGTGATTTGGGTAAGTTTTAGGGATGAAAAATGGAAGAAGAACCAAACCGCGAAGTGATCTGGGTAAGTTTTAGGGGTGAAAAATAGAAGAAGAACCTAACCGCGAAGTGATTTGGGTAAGTTTTAGGGGTGAAAAATGGAAGAAGAACCTAACCGCGAAGTGATTTGGGTAAGTTTTAGGGGTGAAAAATGGAAGAAGAACCTAACCGCAAAGGGATTTGGGTAAGTTTTAGGGGTGAAAAATAGTAGAAGAACCTAACTGCAAAGTGATTTGGGTAAGTTTTAGGGGTCATACATGGAAGAAGAACCTAACCGCGAAGTGATTTGGGTAAGTTTTAGGGATGAAAAATGGAAGAAGAACCAAACCGCGAAGTGATTTGGGTAAGTTTTAGGGGTGAAAAATAGAAGAAGAACCTAACCGCGAAGTGATTTGGGTAAGTTTTAGGGGTCATACATGGAAGAAGAACCTAACCGCGAAGTGATTTGGGTAAGTTTTAGGGGTGAAAAATGGAAGAAGAACCTAACCGCTAAATGATTTAGGTAAGTTTTAGGGGTCATACATGGAAGAAGAACCTAACTGCGAAGTGATTTGGGTAAGTTTTAGGGGTGAAAAATAGAAGAAGAACCTAACCGCGAAGTAATTTGGGTAAGTTTTAGGGGTGAAAAATGGAAGAAGAACCTAACCGCGAAGTGATTTGGGTACGTTTTAGGGGTGAAAAATGGAAGAAGAACCTAACCGTGAAGTGATTTGGGTAAGTTTTAGGGGTCATACATGGAAGAAGAACCTAACCGCTAAATGATTTAGGTAAGTTTTAGGGGTCATACATGGAAGAAGAACCTAACTGCGAAGTGATTTGGGTAAGTTTTAGGGATGAAAAATGGAAGAAGAACCAAACCGCGAAGTGATTTGGGTAAGTTTTAGGGGTGAAAAATAGAAGAAGAACCTAACCGCGAAGTGATTTGGGTAAGTTTTAGGGGTGAAAAATGGAAGAAGAACCTAACCGCAAAGGGATTTGGGTAAGTTTTAGGGGTGAAAAATAGTAGAAGAACCTAACTGCGAAGTGATTTGGGTAAGTTTTAGGGGTCATACATGGAAGAAGAACCTAACCGCGAAGTGATTTGGGTAAGTTTTAGGGGCGAAAAATGGAAGAAGAACCTAACCGCGAAGTGATTTGGGTAAGTTTTAGGGGTGAAAAATAGTAGAAGAACCTAACTGCGAAGTGATTTGGGTAAGTTTTAGGGGTCATACATGGAAGAAGAACCTAACTGCGAAGTGATTTGGGTAAGTTTTAGGGGTGAAAAATAGAAGAAGAACCTAACCGCGAAGTGATTTGGGTAAATTTTAGGGGTGAAAAATGGAAGAAGAACCTAACCGCGAAGTGATTTGGGTAAGTTTTAGGGGTGAAAAATAGTAGAAGAACCTAACTGCGAAGTGATTTGGGTAAGTTTTAGGGGTCATACATGGAAGAAGAACCTAACCGCTAAGTGATTTGGGTAAGTTTTAGGGGCGGAAAATGGAAGAAGAACCTAACCGCAAAGTGATTTGGGTACGTTTTAGGGGTCATACATGGAAGATGTAGGAAAGTGCAAAGTGAATTAGCTAAGCATTGTAGCAGAAGTGAGAGACCCAAATATGTAGGCGAGTACTTTAATGAGTTAAGTTTGTAGTGCGCAGGCGTAAGATTCGTCTGGACGATCATTTATGGAAAAAGGGAATCAGAATCTAAAGGGAAACGTAAAGGATTTGTGGGAGGCGTCGATGGAAAAAGGTCAAAAACGAAAGCCGACGTTGTAACATGAGAAAATAAAACGGAAAAGTCACGCTGGAAAATGACATTCTCGTACTTGTACTCTGGCATACGAACGGACGAAGACTTTACAGAAGGCTTGCAATGCATGCATAGAATCGCTCGTACACTCATACGAGAGTGGGAAAATTAAACAAAAAAAACAGATTGACAAAAAAAAGGGTGTTAGGATCTTACCTCCTCGCCGTCCCCTGTCCAGCGGTCCTCTGGCGAGCTTGCCTCTCGGCGCTGCTGTGGGGGCCGGGGGCCGGCGGCGTGGGGTAGGGCTGGTGGCGGCGCCGCGGCCCGCTTGGCGCGGCTGGGCGGCCCCGTCGGGCTTCCTCCTGGTGCGGCGCCTCCTCCTGCTGACGGGAGCGCGCCCGGACTGCAACGTGCTCGCGCGCGCACGTCCTGTTTATGCCTCCCGGCGGCGCTTCTCCCAGCGCGTCCACCGGGGGCAGATTTAAAGTGACCTATCCTGGTCACTCTCCCGGGAGTGGATCCAGGGACTGGTCGGCCTGTCTGGCCTGGGTCGTCCTGTCCCTGGGACCGCTCCCGTTTCTTATTGTTGCACCAATCACCTCATTTCCCTCCATTTGTCCCCCTTTCCTACTGGCCAGTATTCCCTTTATATTTGGGCTTGTCCGTTTTCCCAGTGCCCGTTATAGCCTCTGGGTTGCTGGGAGCGTTATAGATTGTCTTATCTCTGATATACTCGGCTTTGTCTTCTGACCATCCTTGCTTGCTGCCTGCCCTGACCTTTTGCCTGCCTGACCACGATTTTCGCCTGACCCTTCTGATACCTCGCCCCGTGACCTTCTGGATTGACCTCGGCTTGTTTGACTCCTCTTTGCTACCTCCGTTGAATACCTCGCTTCGTGATCTCCCGGTTTTAACCTCGGCTTGTTAATTGGACTTCCGCCTTCCGGCATCCTCATTTGGGACTCCCTGCCGTTCATCAGTCTCCACCTTAAGCTGGTAATCTTTGCGCCCATTAAGACCTGGGGGTAACCGAGTCAGGAGAGGCAATATCCGCGTCTCCTGCGAGCGGGGACTTGTCTATAGGCAGAAGAGGCGGTGGAGATTGGGGATTATCAGCTTAAGACAGAAAGGTGTCCGGTACAGTCCTTACAAAGGGCATTTAAACATTATAAGGCTGAACTCTCAGCTGTAACACTTCAAAAGTTTAAACTAGTAAATAAAATGTGTAAGAAAGAAGGTTGGCAAAAGCACAAAATGAAAAAGATGTGGCCAAAGAAAGCAAAACTAACCCTAAATGTTTTTTTTTTTAAATATATTAATTCGAAGAAAGCTAAATCAGAACAGGTAGATGCACTAATTAATGATAACGGGGAAATGGTCACTGGGGATGAACATAAGGCGGAGCTGTTAAATGGATTCTTTAGCTCTGTGTACACAAGAGAAGAGCAAGGAGCCAACACAGAAGATGCCGCTGATAGCAATAGCCCAAGTATAATAATTAACAAGCTAAACGTGGATATCATTCAAGAAAAAATAAAATTCTGTGATAACTCACCTGTAGAATTGATATTCTTAGTATACAGTACATCCTGCTCCAGATAAGAATCATTACACTTGGGTATTAATCCGCCAGATGGCGCTGGACTGCAGAGACAGCGAAATTGGCTCCTCCCGGCCCTTCAAATACCCGGGACCTCCCGCAAATCCCCAGCATTGAAAAGCAGTTAACGAGAAGCTGGGAGAAATAAAACAGAACCAACTAGTAACTATAACAATGATAACAATTACCATACAGGGGATCCAGGATAATGCAAAACCAAGGGTGGGGTGGAGCAGGACGTACTGTATACTCATAATATCAATTCTACAGGTGAGTAATCACAGAATTGTATTATTCTTAGTATACAGTACGTCCTGCTCCAGATAAGAATCATTACACTTGGGACATCCAATAGCAGTGTCCATAAAGTAGGGTGGGATCCCCAAAGGTAACAAAAGACAGGACCTTGCGGTCAAAAGCAGCATCAGCTGAGGCCCTAACATCAACCTTGTAAAACTTTGAAAAGGTATGAACAGAAGACCAAGTAGCGGCCTTGCAAACTTGTTCAACAGAAGCCTGGTGCTGAAAAGCCCCAAGAAGCACCAATAGCACGAGTAGAATGAGCAGTAAGGCGGAAGGGAGGATTCTTCCCCTTAGCAGAGTAGGCCTGAATCACAGCCTGACGGATCCATTTGCTGATAGTAGATTTAGCAGGAGCCAAACCCTTCCTAGGACCATAAGGGACCACAAAAAGAGCATCAGTTTTTCTGAATGGAGCAGTAGCCACCAGATAGTACTTCAGACACCTAACCACATCCAAGGAATGCAAGACCCTCTCCTTAGCATTACTAGTATTAGGGCACAAGGAAGGAAGAACAATGTCCTGATTCAAATTAAAGGCAGACACGACCTTAGGCAGAAAATCTGGCTTGAAGCGAAACACCACCTTGTCCTGGTGTCTCTCAAAGTAGGGGGGCTGGATGGAAGTTCCGCCAACTCAGACACACGCCTAACAGAAGTGATAGACACCAAAAAGACAACCTTGAGAGTAAGAATGGCCAGGGAAGCCTCCTGCACAGGTTCAAAGGGAGCACCCTGCAAGGCAGACAAAGTTCAAATCCCAAACAGGCAACATAGGCTTACGTGGGGGACGCACATGAATAACCCCCTGGAAAAAAGTCCTGATCAGAGAATGCTGGGCAAAGGACCTCTGGAAGAAAACAGCCAGGGCAGAGACATGACCCTTCAGAGTACTGAGTTGGAGCCCCAGCCCCAGTCAATGTAGGCACGCCAAACCCTATAGTAAATGAAAGAAGACTTCTTTCTAGCCTTAATCATGGTATCAACAACAGAGGCAGACAGCCCTCTCTCCATCAAGATGGAGGTTTCAGCAGCCAGGCCGTCAAAGCCAGAGTTTGTAAATTGGGATGGCGTAAGTGACCCTGAGTGAGCAGGTCTGGCACCCTGGGCAGAACGTACTGATCTACTGCCAGTTGCACCATGTCTGCGAACCACACTCTTCTTGGCCACCTGGGGGCCACCAGGATAGCTGGCACCCCCTCCTGAGCAATCTAGCGCAGAACCCTGCTCAACAGGGGAAATGGAGGAAAGACATACAGGAGCTGAAAGTCCTGCCCAGGCCAGGATCAGAGACACTTCCTTGAGGGCCCCCTTGCTTCAGGTCCCTCCCTGATGATTGATGTAGGCAACCGCCGTCTGGTTGTCCGAGCGCACCTGAACAGGCCGGCCCCGAAGGTGATGGGTCAAGTGAGCCAGAACCAGCCTGATCGCCCTCAGTTCCAGAATGTTGATGGGTGTGTGGGCCTCCTGAGGGCCTCACCGTCCTTGGAACTGCAGAGACTTCCAGAAACCCCCCCAACCTGTCAGACTGGCATCCGTGGTGACCGTCTCCCAGCAGGGGGCCAGAAAGGAACTTCCCTCCAACAGGTTCCTGGAGTCCAGCCACCACGAGAGGGACCGCTTGACTAGGGGGGACAGTACAAGGACCTGGTCCAGGGACGCAGGATCCTTGTCCCATACTGACAAGAGGTGGAGTTGCAGAGGCCTCATGTGAAACTGGGCATAAGGGACCGCCTCGAAGCACGACACCATCAGGTCCACCAGCTGCATTCCCTGCCTGATGGAGGGATAAGGGTAAGATAGCAGGAACTGAACCTGCGCTAGCAGACTGTCCACCTTCTGCTAAGGAAGAAAAATCCTTGCCTGAACTGTATCCAGATTCATTCCCAGGAAGGGTGTCACCAAGGAGGGAGACAGGGAAGATTTGGGATGGTTGATCACCCAGCCAAATGACTCCAGAGTGGACACTACCAGCTAAGTATCCAGCTCTGCCTGTTGGAGGGAAGTGATGAGAATGTCGTCCAAGTAGGGCAGCATGCGAATGCCCTGAGACCTGAACAGAGCCATCACCCCTGCCAGCACCTTGGTGAATACTCTGGGAGCTAAAGTGAGACCGAAGGGCAATGCCACAAATTGGTAGTGCTGATCCTCCAGAGCGAACCTGAGGAACCTTTGATGACCTGGAAAAACAGGAATATGAAGGTAAGCATCCTTGATGTCCACAGAGATCATGAAGTCCCCTGGACGCAGGGAACTGATGGCAGAGCGCAAAGTTTCCATGCGAAAGCGCCTGCACCTGACAAATTTGTTGAGGATTTTTAAGTCCAGGATGGGCCTGACTGAACCATCTCTTTTGGACACGGTGAAAAGGTTGGAATAGAACCCCATTCCCCTTTCTCGTAAGGGGACCTGACAGATGACCCCCAGCTCCAGAAGGCTTTGCACCATCAGAACTAGAGCCTGAGCTGACATAGGGTCCTGAGAGATCCGGGATCTGATGAATCTTGGGGGCGGCCAGGCAGCAAACTCTATCTTGTAACTGAAGGACACTACCTCCTGAATCCACCGGTCTGAGACATGAAGCCTCCAGACGTGAGCAAAATGCTGAAGCCGTCCCCCCACCCGGATGGGTGAGGGAGCCCCTTCATGCCTGAGGGGGCTTGGGAGAAGACTTGATCTTGGAGCCCCAGGAGAAGCCAGGGCATCCACGTTCTCTGCCCCTACCCCAGAAATCTTGCCGCCTACGCTGGGGTAACCTGCCTCCCTTAGCAAACAGGTCCAGGCGGTCCCCAAACAGGCGTAGTCCTTTTAAGGGAAAACCCAGTGAGAGCTTTCTTGGCAGCGTTGTCAGCAGCCCACTGGCGCAGCCAAACCGAGCGGCGTATAGCCACCACAAGGGCAGAGGTTCTGCCACACATCCTAATGGTATCATCCAAGGAAGAGAGAACATAAGTCACAAAAACCTCACAACGAGAGAGTGCATTAAACTTCTCACTAGACACAACATCAGGAGCACCATCTAGGACACTCCTAAGCAGGGTCCTAATAGCCATAGCCGTAATGGCAGAGGCACAGACCGGGCGCAGCGCCGTCCCACACAGGCAAAGGCATGGGACGCCAGCTGATCAATATGCCGGTCCTCACCATGCCGCAGCATAGTAGAGTCAGGGGAATGCATGACAGAGGTGTTAGGCAACCCTAGGACCTCTCGAGGGGATGACCAACGCTTTACCACATCAGCAGGAAAGGGATACCTCTTATCACAACCCTTAGGGACTCCGTGAACCCTGCTGGGACGCTCCCATTCCTTGAGCACAAGATTATTAAAATGGGCTTGCTCGGGAAACTCTAAACGAGGCTTTGCAGTATAAAACAATTCCCCCTGCTGCCTGGGGGCCACAGCCGGGGGAGAGATAGACAGTACCTCAAAAATCTGAGCCAACAGCCTATCAGTATCATCTGGGGCCCAGGGGTCAGAACCAGAATCATCATGACCCCTTTTCCAAAGGGGTATAACCAGACAGTTTCAAAAACTCATCAGCCTCCATAGGGAAAAGAGTGACATCAGGCGTGAAGTGCCGCTTCTTAGCAGAGACCTTACGCGCTAGGGTATTAGCAAGCAACTTCTCAACATTAGCCAGTCTGGAAGACACATCAGGCTGAGAATCCCCACTGGTATGCAACTCAATAGGAGTCAAATTTAAGCTTGGGGGAGTAGGTGACGCCATACGAGGCGCAGGCCCAATACTGGTAAACCAGGCTGCAGCGCAAGCACCTGCTGGGCACAAGGTACACAGGCCCGCACATTGTCAGCACTAGTAGGGGACACCCCACAAGCTACACACAGCCGGGCTTGTCCCGAAGGAACCCCAAGCACATTATCCTGAGACGCCTCCATATGGTGATTATAGCGGCACAATAGGCCGATAGGGATTCACGCTATAAAAGCAACCCGGGATGCCCCAATAGCCCGCTAGGGAAGTGGGAGTAATTTAAACACTAGGCCTCACAAGTTTAATAACTAAATAGAGGGAGTAGGGCCAGGAAAAAAAAAAAGTTCGACCCGTCTGAAAGGCATAAGCGAAGAGAACTCCGTAAGTGACATGTATAATGACAGGGTAATAAAGCCGCCCACGAGGGCACTCACGGACCGCGGTAGCTAGATGCCAGCCACGCAGCAGCCGAATGCAAAGAGACAAATGGCGCTGGGTATACCTCGAGGGGCGGGCCGCGGAGACAGTGACGCGGAACGCGCCAACCGCGGGCCCCGCCCCCGAAAAGCGCAGAGCAGCATACGTGAAAAGCAGCCAATAACAGCGCACCAGCACCTGAGGTAATGCCGCCGCCAGCCACGGAACACAGTGGGCGGCGGCATATTCAAAAACGCAACCAGTGCAACCAAGTCAGCGCGGAGACTGACACCAACCAGAAAGTCATAATACAGTGAATCCACCAAGGCATAAACACACACACACACCCCCCAGGGCTACAAGGGAGAGCGAGGGAGGACAGCGGCCACTTAACATAGGGCCCACCAATAGACAGGGGCAAGGGGCATCCCATAGAGGCTCACCATATGCCTATACCTTGGTGGGGGCCTGCGGAGGAGCAGCGCTCCTAAGCACCTGACAGCGGTGCTGCCTACCATCACCCGGACCAGCACAGCCAAGGCTGGGAGGCACATTAAAAATGGAACGGGTGGGAATAGTCCTACAGGGCCGCAGGCTAATAGCCCCGCTCACCTGCGAGAAGAGAGAGCCATCTTCTTGTCCTTCGCAGTCCAGACTGCAGAGAAATTCTGGGGATTTGTGGGAGGTCCCGGGTATTTGAGGGGCCAGGAGGAGCCAATTTTGCGGTCTCTGCAGTCCAGCGCCATCTGGCGGAGTAATACCCAAGTGTAATGATTCTTATCTGGAGCAGGACGTACTGTATACTAAGAATATGTAAAGTCATGCACTTGGGGGTCTAACAACAAGCCACATATGTCCTCAGGGGAGTAAAACTGGGAGAGTCACTTGTTGAGAAGGATCTGGGGGTACTGGTAGATCACAGACTAAGTAACAGCATGCAATGCCAAGCAGCTGCTTTCAAGGCCACCAAGATATTATCATGCATTAAAAGAGGCATGGAATCACGGGATAGAGATGTCATTTTGCCTCTTTAGAAGGCACTTGGGCGCCCTCACCTGGAATATGCCGTCCAGTTCTGGGCACCCGTTCATAGAAAGGACGCTATGACTATGGAAAGGGTGCAGAGGAGAGCCCCCAAACTAATAAAGGGAATGAAAGATTTTAGTTATGAGGAAAGATTATGAGAATTAAATCTGTTTAGTCTTGAGAGGAGGCGATTGAGGGGGGCATGATTAACTTGTATAAATATATAAATGGCCCATACAAAAAATATGGGGGAACACTATTTCATGTAAAATCCTCTAAAGACAAGGGGGCACTGCCTTCGATTGGAAAAAATATCACCCGTAGAATTGTTTTTGAATATATCCAGTCCAGTTCGTCCCAGAAGTAATGACAGTTGGGTAATCCACTGCTAGGTGGCGCCTGACTGCAGGATCAAAAGCTGTCGCTCCTCCCGGCCTCCTATAAAACAGATGTCTCGCTATGATTCCCTAGTGGTTAAACAGCAGTAAGAAAAGAGACAGGCCGGGAGGCCAAGAAACCATGTTACTTCACATAGCTTCAGCATGTACTCTCTCCATCAAACTAAGGACAACATTCCAATATAAAAATTGTAATCACCATAACAGGCAATCCAGATATAATGAATAAGGGTGGGGTGGGGCGACCTGGACTGGATATATTCAAAAACAATTCTACGGGTAAGTTTCACAGAATTGTAATTTTCACTTTATCCAGTCCAGGTCGTCCCAGAAGTAATGACAGTTGGGACATCCAAAAGCAGTGTCCATTGGGGTGGGATCCCCAGTGCGAAACAGCATGTAGTTCATTTCACTACCGCCTGAAGCACTTTTTGGCCAAAGAGAGCATCAGCTGAGGTCCTAACATCAACCTTGCAAAAACTTTGTAAAGATATGAACTGAAGACCAAGTGGCGGCCTTACAAACTTGTTTAACAGAGACCTGGTGCTGAAAAGCCCAGAAAACACCAATTGCTCTAGTAGAATGAGCTGTAACACGAAAAAAGGAGTTCCTTCCCCTTGACAGAATATGCTTGCACCACCGCCTGTCTGATCCACTTACTGAGAGTGGACTTGGCCGGAGGCAAGCCCTTCCTAGACCGCTCGGAGAGGACAAAAAGACAATCCGACTTCCTGAAGGACTCAGTCGCAACCAGGAGTACTTAACGGCTCTGACCACATCCAGGCAATGGAGGGTCCTTTCCTTAGAGTTAGTCGGAGCTGGACATGGGTAACCCCTTAAGAAGGAAGAAGGTCTTGATCAGTCTATGATTGGCAATGGATTTCTGGAAGAATATGGCTAAGGCCAAGACCTGGCCCTTGAGGGTACTCAGCTGGAGACCCAAGTCTAAGCCATGTTGTAAAAAACTCCAAAATCCTAGAGACAGGAAAAGTGCGACAAGAAAGGCTCTTGGATTCACACCAAGCAATGTAGGCATGTCAAACTCTGTAATATATCATGGAAGAAAACTTCTTCTGTCTCTGAATCATGGTCTGAACAACCGTGGCTGACAGCCCCTTGTCCGTCAGGATTGAGGTTTCAATAGCCAGGCCGTCAAAGCCAGTGTCTGTAAATAAGGGTGCCGCAGCAACCCCTGCGTGAGAAGCCCTGGATCGTCGGTCAAGATGTAGCGAACGACTGACATCTGAATTATGTCCGCGAACCAACTCCGCCTTGGCCAGCGAGGAGCCACCAGGATGGTTGGTACCCTCTCCTGGGCTATCTTGTGCAGCACTCGGCACAGGAGTGGAAATGGAGGGAAAGCATAAAGGAGCCTGTACTCCATCCAAGGAATTGCCAGAGCGTCTGTGGCAAAGGCCAGAGGATCGACAGGGAGACGAATCTCGGGAGCTTGTGATTGTGTCTGGACGCAAAAAGGTCCACGCCCGTCTGACCCCAGCGGAGACAAGAGCGTGAAAAATCTTGTTGCTGAGAGACCATTCCCCCAGGCGCGAGGTGCTCCTGCTCAGGGGGTCTCTATCCCAGGAATATAAACCGCCGAGATGCAGGGAACATTCTCCCAAGTCAGAATCTGGGTCACCTCCTTGAGGGCTCGCTTGCTCCGAGTCCCGCCTCGGTGATTTATGTAGGCCACCGCCGTCTGATTGTCTGAGTGAACCTGAATCGCAAGACCCCTTAGATGGGGAGTCAAGTGAAGAAGCACCACCGGATCGCTCTCAACTCCAAGATATTTATAGGTAAGTGGGCCTCCTGTGGCCCCCACTGACCCTGGAACTTCTAAGTCAGCCAAAAGCCTCCACAGCCGGTCAGGCTGGCGTCCGTGGTGACACCGTGGAGGCAGAAATGACTTGCCTACCAGCAGATTTCTGGAGTCCAGCCACCACAAAGACTGCCTGGCCGGGGAACTGAAGAGGGCTCAAGTGGAACTGAGCAAAGGGTACTGCCTCGAAGCATGACACCATCAGGCTCACAGTTTCATCCCCAGATGGACAGATGGTTGCTGACAAGACAGCAAGGCCTGCACCTGCATCTGAAGACCCACCACCTTCTGCTGTGGCAGGAATATCCTGGCCAAAGAGGTGTCCAACATCATGCCCAGAAAAGACCCCACCATCGAGGGAGTGATTGAAGACTTGGGATAATTGACTACCCAACTGAAATCCTCGAGAGTGGGCCACGTGGTCCGGGTGTCGCTCTCGGCCTGATGAAGAGACTGAGCCGCAATCAGTAAATCGTCCAGATAGGGCAGCACGCGAATGCCCTGGATACTCAGGATAGCCTGATGCCCGCCAGCACCTTGGTGAACACACGGGGGGCTGAGGATATCCCGAATGGCAACGCCACAAACTAGTAGTGCTGATCCTCCAGCGCAAACCGCCTGTGACCCACAAAGGAGATACTAGTGAGTGCCTTCTTGGCCGGCAAGGTGAAGGCATGACAGACCAACTGATCCATGCGCTTGTCAGCTGGATCACGTAGGGAAGCAGTTTTGGGTGAAGGCATGACCGTAGTGTTGGACAGACCCGACACGGGGACATCCACCTCGGGAGGACGGGACCATAGCCGGACCAGCTCCTCGGGAAATGAATACCGCCTGTCCAGGCCCTTAGGCACCGACGGTAACTTGTTAGGCCTTTCCCATTCCTTAAAAATCATGTAAGAAAAAAAAAAAAGTCAGTAAAAAAACACAGGAGGGTAAATATGTGAGGTAGAAAGTCAGTAAAAAAACACCAGCACGCAAGGGACAGCAAGTCCAGTCAATAAACACCAGCACAATACAACAATAAAGCTTGTGGGGCAGGGAGGGCATAAGCCCCATGGGCATATAGTGGTTCCCCCCCCAAAAATAGGCTCACCATCAGCCTATGGCCGACTACCCTTTGGGCAGGGTCTGTGGCCCAGAGCCTAGCTCTGCCAAACGCCTGACCCCGGCGTTCACCCTACCTTCACCGTCCCAGTCAGCCAAAGCTGGGAGGCAGTAGTGGGTCCACGGAAATGGTGGCAATAAGGATACAGCAGCCGACGGGCTAGGAGGCCCCGCTCAGCTGCAGTATCCAGGAGAGAGTATCCATACGATCCTTATGCAGCAGACTACAGGAAGAACACTGGGGAATCATAACGAGACACCTGTTTTATAGGAGGCCGGGAGGAGCAACAGCTTTTGATCCTGCAGTCAGGCGCCACCTAGCGGTGGATTACCCAACTGTCATTACTTCTGGGACGACCTGGACTGGATATAGTGAAAAAATAAATTTCTGTCTCCGGAGGCGACAATCATTTTTTACCATAAGAACTATAAATCTATGGAATAGCCTCCCACAGAAGCTTGTTATGGCATCAACCGCTGACAGCTTCAAAAAAGGATTAGATGCTTATTTACAAGAAAATAACATTAACAGTTAATATTAGCTGTTATCAGTAAAAAAATAAAATAGCTTCCCCTATAAAATAAAAAATACTTCCCCTACCCCAACACCCTTGGTTGAACTTGGTGGACATATGCCTTTTTTAACTGTATTAACTATGTCACTTTTGAGGGGGGCATATGTGAAAAAAATGATATTTGTAAAATATTGCAACTTTTTTTAAAATAAAAAATGTAAGTTTTTAAAGAAAATCATATTGTGTGTAAAAGCCTCATTCCTCCTGATTACAACTGTACCACATATGTATCAGTAGACACCCGTTCCTGCCCAGGAGACCCCCAAAATTGAAAAGAGCATTAAAATAAAACTACGATGTGCACTAAACCCCCTGGCCCTGAAGGCTACCAGCCCCTACAGCCCATATGGGCCATGGGCACTTCTGCACCCCCCTGGGGATGCAGGTAATGGGGCGGGGGGTAATGGCAACCGTTTCCAGGCCCTCCTGCCCTGTGAACTGGTATTGGGGTCTCAAGGATTCAAGTTCATAAAAAATTACTTTAATATTTTTGTTTTCTACATACCTCTTTCCATCGCCAATCCTGCTGCCCCACATCGTCCATTTGCAACTGGCAACGTCCATCTGGAAGCGGGAGGGGCCTTTTATACTAACTGATGTCATCTCAATATAAAAGCCACTCCCTTTGGCTGAAGGTAGCTGTCAGAAGCTGCCATGCCGGGCAGAGAGCATGTGTTCTGTTCCCCACTGAAGACCTAAAACAAAGCACACCAGGGGAAGAGAAGACCCCTAGAACTTGATCCTGGATGAACATTAGTGGGCTTTTTTGGCCCATAATAGGGGGAAACAACAGTCACATGAATTTCACGTGGTTGTCGTTTGACAGGAGGAGAAGTATCTACATGAATTTTACGTACTTGGCGTTTAAAAGGTTAAAGGAAAACTCAATATTTGTCAGGTTTTTGGTGTTCTGCCTTATTGCCTTCCTCTTTAATGTTAAATAAACATGTGTGTTAGGATTATGCCCCCATAACTGTGATACTTGTTAGCATGCTGTTTCCAAGTTCCTTATATTCCTGTGGCTCTGTGTTTTCCTGTGTGGTTTCCTGGCTTAAAGCCGTAAAGCTTAAAGCGTAAAGCCCTTAGTATAGCTTTTGCCTACAAAGCCCATAGCCCTTCCATTGTAACATGTGAGTTCATCAGCAGTTTTGGCGAAATCAAGCAGTTGAAAACGCTGCCTGTAACCCGTTAGCTACTCATCTGAATAGCAGGAGGGGTTAAACCTGTGAGCTCAGGAGTATGAAACGTTGTCTCTTCCTCCGCCAATCAGATGATTAGCAAGCCAGAGTTAGGAAGTCTCTATCAAATACATCAGATACACCAGTTTGTGTACATTGCTAACATAAACATTTAACAATGAAAAAATAAACAATAAAACAAATAAATAAAAAGAAAATAATAACAAATAAGCACCTTAACCCTTTAAGTGCCAAGCACGTAACACCTACGTGCTCACATGTCCATGTCACGTGCCAAGCACGTAAGTGTTACGTGCTTGACTTTCCCCCCTGCCAGTTAAAAAAAAAATAAAAAAAAATACTCACCTGATCAGGCCGGGTCTCCTCTTTAATTTGGTGCCATCCGATCCCCCGTGGAGGCTCGGATGGCCAGGAGAGCCCCCGGTATAGCGCCCCCCCCCACCCACTTCGGCAGCAGCAGCTGCTAACTGTAAAAAAAAATGAAAAATTACATTTACTTACCTCTGGCAGCGCTCTCCTCTTCACTGGGGGGGGCCTCCGATTGCCCCCCCCAGGCTCTTCCGTGGTGAGGAGAGGGCAGAAATCGCCCCCCCCCCCCCCCCCCACCGGCTTCTTAATACCGGCACCCGAGACTCAGAATCAGTCTGCTCGGGTGCTTGGAGGAGAGAAGTGGGGAGGGGGAGAGGGCTGTGATGCCCCCCCCCAGGCACTCTCCTCCAAACACCCGGCAGCTGTCATCGCAGATCACCGGGGGACAGAGGATCGGAGGTGAGTAAAGTTAAAAAAAAGTAAATAAATGTCTTTTTTTTTTAATTTTGTGTGTGTGTTTTTATTTATTCTGTTAACCCCTATACCAGTTCACAAGGCTGAGGGCTGGCAAGTCACCTGCGGCAAGCAGGTGACTTGCTATTAACCCCCGGTACCCCTATTACCTGCCTCCCCAAAGCCCAAGGAGGGGCAGAAGAGCCCGGGCCCACAGAGGGTATGTGGGTTTGTAGGCTGCAGGGTGGGCGGGGCCACAAAAGCTGGCCCCTCCACTCTGTTCCTACAAGCCCCCATAGCTGGTCCTGGGCTGGTAATGCTGGGTAAGGGGGACCCTATGTCATTTTTTTTTTAAATTAACCCCTTATGTTCTGTCGCCCAGCAGCTTTCTGCAACAGGAGAGCAGAAGCCAGATTGATCAGCGTGGGCCACAGGGATGGATGGGAGGTAAGTATTAAAAAGTATTAAAAAAATAAATAAATAAAATATCTTTTCTGCTTGTTTGTGTTTTTTTTTACACTTAACCCCTTGTGAACTGGTAATGGATCCATGAGATCCCTATACCGGTTCACAAGGCTGGAGGCTGGCAAGTCACCTGCGGCTAGCGGGTGACTTGCTGTTAACTCCCGGCACCCCAATTACCTGCCTCCCCAAAGCCCAGGGGGGGGGGGCAGAAGAGCCCGGGCCATGAGTATGTGGGCTTGTAGCCTGCAGGGTGGGGGGGCACCAAAGCTGGCCCCTGCACCCTGTTCTATAAGCCCCCATAGCTGGTCCAGGGCTGGTTATGATGGGTAAGGGGGACCCCATATCATTTCTGGGGGGAGTTTTAAGGGTTTTTAACCCTTAAAATTCCCCAAAAAATGGGTCCCCCCCAGGAGGGAAGACCCTATGTCATTTTTTTTTTAATTAACCCTTTATGTTTATAGTGTGGATAGTAGTAGTATTTTATTTGTAAATGTTATAAAGTGCTATTTTCAGTTTGGGGGGGTATCTTGGGCAAGAATGGAGGGGCTACCGATACATATGTGGTACCGTTGTAATCGGGAGAAATTGGGCTTTTCATGGCATTTCTTGTTAAAGCCTAAACTCTGCTGCAAAATATATATCTATAATTTTCCTGGAAATTCCGGCAAAAATCATGGTTAAACATGGCACAGAATGGGGAAAAATGACTTCAACTTCAAGTAGGCTGGCAATTAAAAGGGTTAATAGTACCTACGCATGTTGGGTGTTGTTCTGCTCGGGGGACCTTGCTCGTTCAGATTTAGCTTGTTTTTTCTTGTTTGCATATTTATATTTTAGGAAAACATATTATTTATTCAGTTTTTTATTTTTTTTTTCAGGGAAACCCTGTGCAACCTAAGAATTCTTCGAGGGATTACTTCCAGAAAGGTGAGCCTACTACAACAAGCTGGGTACTCGTAGAAAGCTTAACATGTGTACTTTCAGGGAATATATGGTTTATCAGGGATATTCCAAATGTAAAGGGTTGTTTTGGTTGAAAAATTGCAAGGTGCACACTTTGTCTGCAGAGCTGAAATTTTCAAGTAAAATTACTGTTATATGCACGCTTGACTTTGTGGTGTTTGCCAACTCTTCCCTTGACAGTACCTATGCATGTTGGGTATCGTTCTATTCGGGGGATGTTGCTTTTTGAGATTTTACTTGTTTTTTCTTGTTTGCATATAGTTTTTTTAGGAAAATGTGGCTTGATTCTTCCTTTTTATTCTTTTTTAGGGAAACTTTGTGCAACCAAAGAATACATTGATTACTTCCAGAAAACTAAGCCCACATAAACAAGCTTGGTACGCCTAGAAAGCTTGAGGCGTGTACTTCCAGCGAATATATAGTTTGTGGGGGGTATTTTAAATGTAAAGGGTTGTTTTTCTGGAAAAACTGCAAGGTGCGCATAGCGCAGTTGTATTTTATCTGAAAATCTCCTAAAGCTCTGTTTGTTTGGGGGAGTCTCCTGGGCAGGAAAGGGTGTCTACCAATACATATGTGGTACCGCTGTGACCGGGAGAAATTGGGGATTTGCACGCAATAAAATTTTATTGACAAACTTACATTTTTTATTACAAAAAAAACTACAAATTGCATAAAATATTTTTTATTTTTTTTTTTGCACATATTTCACCAAAAAGTATTGAGAATACAATAAAAAAGGCCATACAAGACATTTCATGTTGAAAAAAAACAATATATAATTTTCCTGGGAAATCCCTGGAAATCCTTTCAAAAATCACAGTTGAACATGTGTAGCGCAAAATAGTGGAACATGGTCTGGCAACAGGGTGACAAAAGCTGCAGGTAGGCTGGCACTTAAAGGGTTAAAGACATCATTTTGGCACACAATAATGGAAACTTTTAAAAATGCCATAGAACGTGGACTTTTCCTTTTAAAGTGGACCAACACCCAGGATTTTGACTATCCTGGGTCTTGGTCCACTTCGGTGGGGCACCCCCGATCGGGGTGCCCCGCTGTGTGAAACCCCCCCTAACCCCCCGAAAAACTCACCTCTCCCCGCTCCCAGTGCCGACGTACAAGGGAAGATCTGGACCGTCCAAGCGGCGGCGGCCGCCGCCGCCTCCCTCGCGTCACTTTTGACGCGCGCGCGCCCGCGCCGGCCGTTCGCAGACGGCCGGCGCGGAGGCGCGCACGCCTACAGGGCGTAAGTGAGTTGGGGTAGGTGAGTTGGGGTGTTTGGGGGGGGTTTGGCCGGATCTTATAGATTCCCGGGCCGATCACCCGTGGGTGTTGGTCCACTTTAATGATATGGATATGAGATTATATGTTGCAACTGTAAAAATGATACAGCATACAGTGCAGCTAAGCGGAACAAAACCCATTTGGCACTTGCAAGGGGCTCTGAAATTCAGACACGATTAGGGATGCTTGGCGGTGGAGGATGCAGTGATCCTCCAAATACCAGCCAATGGAAATATCTCACATATGAGAAAGAGAGTCCTCCACCCTAAATAACCACCTAAATAACAAGCTAGAATTCAGGTTTTAGTGCAATCATTCACTATAAATACACATTACAAATTCACAAAAACACAATAGTAATGCAGCAACATTGTAAGTTGCTACTTCTTAGGTATTTAAAAAGAGACATTGGTCCAAAAATAAAAGTGGGCCGATTCCCCCCCATCGGCCCTTACTTACCTTTTGGATGTCGCTGCTACCTGCTGGCTGCTTCAGGGCCCGACCCTCGCCCCCACCCCCGGCTAAGCTGTCTGTAAGTGACAGCATGGTTTTAGCTATGCTCTTCGAAGTCTTGCATCACTCAGCAAAGTCTTGGGCGGCTCCATTGCATCTCATTCATGGGCACTGTGCAGGCGCGAGATTGGGGGCCGCACACAGTGCCTGATGGAATGCAAGATGGCGCCGGCCGTTGGAATATCACCTGGAATCTGAGGGACCCAGAAGATGGATCCCCCAGCGAGGTGAGTAAATGGTGCACAAAGTAAAACCGGAGGTGGGGCAGCAGATCGTTGAGGCCTGGGAGAGATTTTAACCTCCCCCAATGTATCCCAATTTACAACTTGCCATCATTAAAGGCAGGATTGCCTGAAACGCATCAACAACATTTCTGATACTTACCTTAGGATTGTTGGAACCTAATCTTGGATTGTGAGCCGGCAGGACATGCTTTTAGATTTTTTTAATAAACATAAACTTTTTCTGAAAGTACAGACAGTGAGTTTTCTCAACAACTAATAATTTGACTGAAGCCTGGATGTATTGTAATGCTCTTCCTAGCTGACCTCCTGACCTAAGAACTAATATGAATGTAAAAAATCTACTATATACAGGAACTGACAAAAAGAAAGCATTGCCTTTTGCCCTTTTCACTTAAGCAATTATGGCTAAAAGCATGCAATTATGGTCATTTCAAAATGCTAATGCAGCATTGGAAATAAAAAAAATACAATTCTGTGATTACTCACCTGTAGAATTGGTATTATATGCATACAGCATGTCCTGTTCCAGAATATTCCTTACACATGAATTTAAACATGCCTGGGATAACCATTCATCTATCCTAAGATAAAGAGCACATACAGTATACACATAAGGGCAGACTAGATGGACCGTATGGTCTCCTTTTGCCGTCAACCTTCTATGTTTCTATGTTTCTACATGGGTAATACATCCACAAGATGGTGCTGGACTGCAGAAAACAGCTTGTGGCTCCTCCCGGCCCTATATAAGTCAGGGACCTCCCACAAATTCCCCAGTATTGACAAGCAGTTAACAAGAAGTCGGGAGAACAATAATAACAGGAATTCAAAAATGAACATATGAACAATCACCATACAGAGGTAATTAAGAATAATGATAACAAGGGTGGCATGGAACAGGACATGCTGTATACTTAGAATATCAATTCTACAGGTGAGTAATCACAGAATTGTATTATTATAAGTATACAGCACGTCCTGTTCCAGAATATTACTTACACATGGAACATCCAATAGCCGTGTCTGTAAGGTAGGGCGGGATCCCCAAAAAGTAACAGCGGGCAGTTTAAACCACTGCCGCCTGCAGAACAGCATCAGCTGAGGCCCTAACATCAACCTTGTAAAACTTTGAAAAAGTATGAACAGAAGACCAGGTAGCGGCCTTGCAAACTTGTTCAACAGAAGCTTGGTGCTGAAAAGCCCAAGAGGCACCAATAGCACGAGTAGAATGAGCAGTAAGGCGGAAGAGAGGCTCCTTCCCCTTAGCAGAATAGGCCTGTACCACAGCCTGACGGATCCACTTGCTGATAGTGGACTTAGCTGGAGCCAGACCCTTCTTAGGTCCAGACGGGAGCACAAAAAGAGCATCAGTCTTCCTGAAGGATTCAGTAGCCACCAAATAGAACTTCAGAGTCCTGACCACATCCAGAGAGTGTAACTAGGGTAACTAGGATTAAGGCATAGAGAAGGCAAAACAATGTCCTGATTGAGATGAAAAGCAGACACAACCTTAGGCAGAAAATCTGGCTTAAAACGAAACACCACCTTGTCCTGGTGTCTCTCAAAATAAGGGGGTTTGATGGAAAGCACCGCCAACTCAGAGACACGCCTAACAGAAGTGATAGCCACTAAAAAGACTACCTTAAGAGTCAACATGGACAAAGGGGCCTCACGCAAAGGCTCAAAGGGAGACCCCTGTAAGGCAGGTAAGACCAAGTTCAAATCCCAGACTGGTAACATAGACTTACGTGGAGAACGCACGTGAGTAACCCCCTGGAAGAAGGTCTTGACCAGACGATGGTAAGCAAAGGATCTTTAGAAGAAATTGGCCAAAGCAGAAATATGACCTATGAGGGTACTAAGTTGAAGACCACCAACAAGTTTCTTGAGTCCAGCCACCACGAGAGAGACCGTCTGGCCAGAGGGGACAGAACCAACACCTGATCCAGGGACCGAGGGTCCCGATCCCAAAATGACAAGAGGTGAAGTTGAAGAGGTCTCATGTGAAACTGAGTGTATGGAACCTCCCCAAAGCAAGACACCATCAGGCCCACCAGCTGCATCCCCTGCCGGATGGAGGGATAAGGGCAAGACATAAGGAGCCTGGCTTGGGCCTGAAGACTCTCCACCTTCTGCTGAGGGAGAAAAATCTTGACTTGAGATGTATCCAGAGTCATGCCCAGAAAGGACCTCACCATTGACGGTGACAGGAAAAACTTGGGGTGGTTGATCACCCAGCCGAAGGACTCCAGTGTGGACGCCACCAGCTGGGTATCCAGCTCGGCCTGCTGGAGGGACTGAGACGTGATGAGAATGTCGTCTAAGTAAGGAAGGATGCAAATGCCCTGAGATCTCAGCAGAGCCAGTACGCCCGCCAGCACCTTGGTGAATACCCTGGGAGCCGAGGTGATACCGAAAGGCAAGACCACAAATTGATAGTGCTGATCCTCCATTATCAGCTACCCACTGATGTAGCCAGACAGAGCGGCGTATAACCACCAACAAGGCAGAAGTTCTACCACACATTCTAATGGCATCATCCATAGCAGAAAGAATATATGCAATAAATTCCTCACAAAGCAGGAGAGATCTATACTCTTCTCTACCCGCATCCTCAGATGCTCCGTCCAAGAGACACTTAAGCACCCCTTTAATGGCAATAGCCGTGATAGCAGAGGCACAAACCGGGAGCAGTGCCGTCCCCACACAGGCAAAGGCGTGACAGGCCAGTTGGTCCAAGCGCCGGTCCTCCCCATCCCGCAGGGTAGTAGTATCAGGAGAGTGCATGACAGATGTATTGGACAACCCGAGAACGGGCGCATCCACCTCGGGAGGATATGACCAACTCTTAACAACATCAGCAGGAAAGGGATACCTCTTGTCCCAAATCTTAGGCACCCCTGGCAGCTTGCTAGGCCGTTCCCATTCCTTGAGCAGTAGATTATTAAAGTGAGACTGCTCAGGGAACTCCCAGCGTGGCTTAACTGTATGAAAAAGCTCGCCCTGCTGCTGCGGAGCCACTGCAGGAGGGGAATTACAAAGCACTTCAAAAATGTGACTCAGCAATCTGTCAGTGTCATCAGGGGACCACGGGTCTTCCCCAAAGGGAGTCCCAGTACCACCGTAAATCTTTGGTTGTTCCTCAGAGGACTCAGAATCAGAAAATAATTCCCCCACCTCAAGGGGGTAAGGACCTGAGAGTAAGGGCCATTATCTTCTACAGGGAAGAGGGAAACCGCGGGTGATAAATGCCGCTTCTCAGCAGAAGCCTTACGCGGGGCAGACCCAGCAAGATGTTTTTCAATGCTGGCCACCCATGCAGCTAAATCAGGTTGAGACTCCCCGCTAGTATGCCCCTCGGTGGGGGTCAGATGTAAGCGTGGGGGGTAGGTGAAGTCAGAGGGGGCGCAGCACCAGGCCCAGTAACAGGAAACCCAGACTGCATCGCAAGCACCTGCTGCGCGCAGGGTACACACACCCTGACATCATCACTTATAGGGGATACCTCATACACAACACATAGCCGGCTTGTCCCAAAGGAACCCCAAGCACATTATCCCCAGAAGCCTCCATATGGTGAGTAGAGTGGCACAACAGACCAATATAGGGTTAACGCTAATGATATCCCGGGATGCCCCAAAAGCCCGCTAGGGAGGTGGGAGATATAATAGTAATAGCCTTAACTAAAAGGGAGAGGCCCGGGAGAAACCACAATGAAGTCTACCCGCCTGAAAGACATAAGAAGACATCCCCATAAGAATATAACAATAAAATATATATATAAAGGCACCCCGCAGGGCCACTCATGGACCGCGGTAGGAAACAGCAGACACGCAGCACGGGTAAGGTAAAAATGGTGTCCGCATATACCTCGAGGAGCGGGCCGCAGAAGAGAAGTGATGCGGAAAACTTCATCCGCAGAGCCCGCCCCCCCCCCAAGAGCGTGAATCACGGGCACGTGATCCCGCCATCCAATGGCGGCGCGGCAGCGCCTGAGGTAATGTCGGCGCCGTCCGCGGAGCGCTGTACAAGCGCGCGGAGGCGGCTAACAGTAAAACACATTAAGCAAGACGTGCCAGATACACCAAAATTAATTCTGGCACAAGCAAGTAAGCATTCAGGCTGACATACCGCACCCCCCCCTTACCCCCCCCCCCGAGATCTCCCCAGGGAGAGCAAGGCAAGGGAGCAGCAGCCACATAACCAAAGTGAAATAAAAAGGAGAGGAGGGGGCAGACACCTAAGGGGATAGGGAATAAGGGGAAACCCTGGGAGCGGGCATCCCACAAGGCTCACCACTGGCCTATACCGCCTACCCATGTCAAAGCAGGGAATGCGGTCGGAGCCGCGCTCCTCAAGCACCTGACCCCGGTGCTGTCCTACCTTCACCCGAACCAGTCAGCCGAGGCTGGGAGGCAGTGGGACCAGAACGGGTGGTAATAGTCCTGCGGGGCCGCAGGCTGGTAATCCCCGCTCGCCTGCGTATATAGAGAGCCATCTTCTATCTTCACAGTCCAGACTGCAGATGAAAACTGGGGAATTTGTGGGAGGTCCCTGACTTATATAGGGCTGGGAGAAGCCACAAGCTGTTTTCTGCAGTCCAGCGTCATCTTGTGGATGTATTACCCATGTGTAAGGAATATTCTGGAACAGGACGTGCTGTATACATAGAATATACTAATAACCACAGTTGTTTTGGACACTACTATTCCTTGCACTGGCCTTTTTGCTCAGCATAACTATATATATTAAATCCTTTTTCTGTCAGCCCCATGCAAGACCACTGGGCAGAATCACCTTGGAACAGATAAGAAAGGACAGGGGCTGGGAAATGGTGGGTAAAGGCACAGGGGGGAATGAGGTATAAAGAGCACAGGTTGTAAACAGGTGGGAGAGGCATAGACTTGGATTGTGAAAGGGAGAAACTACATGAGGCTTAAAAGGCATAACATCTTCACATCAGCAGGCCTCACATCTTCAGCCGTGGCCCAAATGGTGGAGATTGAACAGGCCTCAGGTCAGTCCTTTAGTGGTCACATACTTGTAAAAAGGGGAAAACAGACTATGAGAGAACCCCACACACACAAACTGAAAGGACTAGGACCAAACACACTAATCAGAAGGCCTTAGGCCCAACACAGAAATCATTTAGCCTTATGTGCAACACAGAAATGATAAGGCATTGCATAACAGGGCAATAAGAACTGTTATGTCCACCCTCAGAGAGCACATGGAAGACTCACACAATGAGCCAGCATGAAGACAGTGCTACACACAAACATACAAAGGGAAGACTCAGGGCATTGGACTAAGATGAATACAGACAGAACATCGCAGTTCGGAAAACTCCAGCAACATTAACACCTTCCTGTTTCTGTTAGTAAATTGTAGATCTACTCTTGTCGACTGTTAGCCTGCTAAGCCTTACACATCTTTTTTAAGAGGTGGTTGCCAACCCTTCCAGGGATCTTACCAAAGAAGTTGTAATGTGGGCTTGCTTTCACACACTGTTGGAACAGCAATAAGGGGATGCTATGCAGCAGATTAGCTGTGCTCCTATATTTACCCATTTTTTGTAAGGAGATAGTTGATGGTGCGCTCTTACAAAGAATAATGCTCTGCAGCATAATGAATCTCCTAGGATGTCGCAAACCTACTGCGGAATGGGCTCAAATAAGGTGTTCTTAGACATGCAAGGCTGAGGATTATCAGCATGTTAGGTTTCATCACCTAGGCTCTGATTGCTAAGCATAGGTTGGCTTGGTGGTATAATACCAAGGCTAGTGTTCTCCTAAGACACAAGGTTCAAGCCAAGGCTTGCGCCAGCAGAAGGCTGTTGGGGCAGGTGTCAGGGCCCAGGGCATCTTCTAGGGCCCACTGAAAGCCTGGCTCAACCAATGTGCTGTGTTACT
This sequence comes from Gastrophryne carolinensis, assembly GCA_027917425.1. Lineage (NCBI taxonomy): Eukaryota > Metazoa > Chordata > Amphibia > Anura > Microhylidae > Gastrophryne > Gastrophryne carolinensis. Next base: position 153,510,463 of record CM051234.1, read on the forward strand.
GTCTGGTAGTGGGGCAGTGCCACAGACATTGCTTACTGTGACCCACAGCCAAACTTTTTGGGACAACAGTAATCTGGGAGAGGAGGAGGAGGAAAATGTGGGTGGGAGCACTTCAGCACTACATCTGTGCTAGTTAAGACTGACTAAGAGAGGCTCAGCAGGGAAGGGCCGTCTTCGCATGGAGAGAATCGGGATAGAACTGCTACCAGAGAAGAAATGTCAACTATACTATTTATATTAAATTTTATTTTTAATATCTTTAAATAGATTTATATAGACTGAGCTGATACTGAATGAAATTAATAAATGGATGAATATGCAACTTGTATAGAGGTCTTATATACCCATTACCAGTTTACAAATTAAAAGTGACAGCAAACATAACAACCCCATAAATCACTAAGCAGTATGACTTATCTTGTTTACCGGATCTTTAAGTTGATTAATGCAGCAGCATTGATCTTCAGAGTTTCTTTAACAAAGGACAATCGCCTTACTCTTCTCCCTCGTCACCACAGGGAGGGGCATTTATACCCTTGGAGGTTGTGCTTTCCAGAGATGCACCTGATGTCACTCACTGTGACACCAGGGTAAACACCTCCCCTATAAAAAAAACCCTTTCATAAATCTCTAAAAAGATTCTGACTTCGATCAAATCACATGACATAACAGGTCCTATTGTTGGCCCTACAGTAACAGGCATGCGAATGACCCCCCCCCCCCAGGAACCTGATAACAGGCATTTGACAGCACCCCCCCCCAGAACCCCATGGCAAGCATGTGGCAGCACCCCCCCAGAATTCAATAACAGGCGTGACCCCCTCCACCCCCCCTCCCCAGAACACAAAACCAAGCATGTGGCAGGACCCCACAGAACCCAAAAACAGGCATCTGGCAGGGACACCCTAGAACCAATTAACAGATATGTGGTACACACCCATAATAAAATAACAGGCATGTGGCAGGACCTCCCAGGCATAAGCAGGAACACCCCTAATGTGGACACCCCCTGATACCAATACCAGGCATGAGATGGACCCCCTACCCCCGAACCAAACAAAAGTCATGATGCAAACCCATCCCAGAACCCAATAAAATGCACGAGCATGACCCCCCTCCCCCAGAACCCCAAAGCAGGCATTTGTCAGGACCCCCCAGAACCCAATAACAGGCAAGTGGCAGAGCCCCCAGAACCCAATAACAGGCAAGTGGCAGAGCCCCCAGAACCTAATAACAGGTAAGTGGCAGAGTCCCCAGAACCCAATAACAGGCAAGTGGCAGAGTCCCCAGAATCCAATAACAGGCAAGTGGCAGAGTCCCCAGAACCCAATAACAGGCAAGTGGCAGAGCCCCCAGAACCCAATAACAGGCAAGTGGCAGAGTCCCCAGAACCCAATAACAGGCAAGTGGCAGAGTACCCAGAACCCAATAACAGGCAAGTGGCAGAGCCCCCAGAACCCAATAACAGGCAAGTGGCAGAGCCCCCAGAACCTAATAACAGGCAAGTGGCAGAGTCCCCAGAACCCAATAACAGGCAAGTGGCAGAGTCCCCAGAATCCAATAACAGGCAAGTGGCAGAGTCCCCAGAACCCAATAACAGGCAAGTGGCAGAGCCCCCAGAACCCAATAACAGGCAAGTGGCAGAGCCCCCAGAACCTAATAACAGGCAAGTGGCAGAGTCCCCAGAACCCAATAACAGGCAAGTGGCAGAGTACCCAGAACCCAATAACAGGCAAGTGGGCAGGGCCGTATTTTCTAGTTGTTGCCCTAGACTTTTATACCGGCTCAGATGACGTAATCTGACTCGCTGGTATAAGGCGCCTTCCCTTTAGCGGCAAGATGTCAGAAGCCTCTACGGGTGTTCTTGAACCCGCTGAAAACCACAGGGGGGATCGGAGGCCCCGGCACTGTACCAAGATGAGCGTTTTTTTGGGCTGGAAACTGGAGGAACCCATAGAACTTACATGCTTGGCAATTAACGGTAGAGAGGCACGTAGATTCTATGTGCTTGGCATTTAAGGGATTAAGTGCCAGGTTTTTAATAAAAATAAATAACAGAAACACAAATGACAAAATAAGCTTATACCAATTATTTAATGTAACTCTTGCTACATACATAGAGGGTTTGTAAGGCACATAATTCTTTCAAATTAGTATAAAGCCTTTTCATATTGCTGCACATAAAAGGGATATGGAGGGATTTGGTTCAGAAATGCTTCCCCTATCACATCTAAAAAAAGGAGGAGAAGGGGCTGATGGTCCAAAAAAATACAATTCTGTGAGTACTCACCTGTAGAATTGATTTTTTAGAATACAGCATGTCCTGTTTCACTAAATTCTTTACGCATGGGATATCCCGCCACAAGGTGGCGCAGTGGACTGCAGAAAGACTTGCGGCATCTCCCGGCCCTAAAAAAGGACAGGAACCTCCCACAAAGCAGTTAGACAAGAAGCCGGGAGAATAAAAATGAAGGAACCCCAACCAAACATTTGAACAAATCACCATACAGAGGTAACCAAGAAAAATCATAAAAAGGGTGAAACAGGACGTGCTATATACTACAAAATCAATTCTACAGGTGAGTACTCACAGAATTGTATTTTTCCAAGTATACAGCACGTCCTGTTTCACTAAATTCTTTACGTCTGGGACATCCAAAAGCAGTGTCCGTAAAGTAGGGTGGGATCACCAAGAGCAACGGCGGGCAGTTTAAACCACTGCTGCCTGAAGAACTTTGCGGCCAAAAGCAGCATCAGCTGAGGCCCTAACATCAACAATTACAAAACTAAACTTAGAAAGAGTATGAACAGAAGACCAAGCTGCGGCCTTACAAACTTGTTCAACACAAGCCTGGTGCTGAAAAGCCCAGGAGGCACCAATAGCACGAGTGGAATGAGCAGCAAGGTGGAAGGGAGGTTCCTTCCCCTTAGCAGAATAGACTTGCACCACCGCCTGACGGATCCACTTGCTGATAGTGGACTTAGCCGGAGGCAAACCCTTCCTAGGTCCAGAAGGAAGAACAAAAAGAGCATCAGTCTTCCTGAATGATTCAGTAGCGACCAAGTAAAACTTCAGAACCCTGACCGCATCTAAAGAATGCAGAGTCCGCTCCTTGAAATTAGCAGGATTAGGACACAAGGAAGGCAAAACAATGTCCTGATTGAGATGAAAAGCAGACACAACCTTGTTCTGGTGTCGCTCAAAATAAGGAGGTTTCATGGAAAGCGCCGCCGACTCAGAAACACGCCTGACAGAAGTGATAGCCACCAAACAGGCTACCTTAAGAGTCAAAATGGGCAAACCGGCCTCTCGGAGAGGCTCAAAGGAGCGACCCTGCAAAGCAGATAACACCAGATTCAAATCCCAAACTGGTATCATAGGCTTACGTGGCGGACGCACGCGAGAAACCCCCTGGAAAAAAGTCTTAACCAAACGGTGACTGGCAAAAGATTTTTGGAAAAAAATTGCCAGAGCTAAAACATGACCATTGGGGGTACTAAGCTGAAGGCCCAAATCCAAACCATGTTGCAAGAACTCCAGAATCCTGGGAATAGAAAACACCCGACAGGGAAGCGATCTGGACTCACACCAGGCAATGTAAGCATGCCAGACCCTGTAGTAGATAATGGACGAGGACTTCTTCCTAGCCCTAATCATGGTATCAACAACAGAGGCAGGCAACCCCTTTTCCATGAAGATGGAGGTTTCAGCAGCCAAGCCGTCAAAGCCAGCATTTGTAAATTGGGATGGCACAGCTGCAAAAAATTAATTTGAAAGTGGGAGTCCTTGGACTGCCTCCCCATTCACTAAAACACCAAAGGGGGCTCACCCGTTACTAACCACGCCAACAGGTACAGTTATACATATTCACATATTTTTCAGAAAATGTATAAAATATACTTTATTATAAATCGATACAAATTCAAAAAAAGGGTTTTTTTTCCCCCCCGACAGTTCATATACATCAATGATTTTTGTGGTATTAAAACAAAAGCACAATTTCCACTGCTATTACAATCAATGATAGGAGAAGATTAGTTTGTACTTTCTTCTTTTTGTCTGGCTAGACTAGTTTCGCCTTTGTGGCTTCTTCAGTACCCATTAAAATTGAGAAGTATTGCTACAAGTAATACAAATAAATCAGTTTCTTATGTTATTATTATTCATGAATTTCATCTAGTATACTGATTAAATATTATAATATTACCTGTGTCCAGATGGACGAACGCTCACTGCATGACTGTACTTATTATGGACAGGAACAAAAGACAACCAACAACGAAAGATGCCTCGATACCTCAAAACAAAGAGATTATACATACATCCCCTATAGGTGATAATACACCCTGGGAAAAAGAAAGGGGGTATAGATCATTTAATAATATGTTAGGGATCTAAGAAATTGATCTGCTATAAAGGGTGACAATTTAAATCAACCAATCATATGAGCTTCACCCAGTGCTGGTCGGCTTAGGATGGTACTTGTGCCTTGGGAACACCAATAGATAGATATTTGGAATGTAGATACAATCTATCTGTCAAAAGTGAAAAGGAAGAGCAATATAATTACTTATCCCACCATATGTACCACAATGTAGATATTAGAAGTTAGAAATTAGATATTAGAAGTTAGGCAGAAGAGCCAGTCCTCTCACATTGGGTCCCATTATATTGCCTGGCACAGCTGCCCCTGAGTGAGCAGGTCTGGATCCTTGGGCAGGACGTACTGATCTACTGCCAGCTGCACAATGTCTGCAAACCATACTCTTCTTGGCCAACAGGGGGCCACCAGAATGGCTGGCACCCCTTCCTGGGCTAATTTGCGCAGCACCCTGCCCAGCAGAGGTAATGGAGGGAACACATAGAGGAGCCGAAACCCCTTCCAAGGCATTGCCAGCGCATCCGTGGCAAAGGCCAGAGGATCCTGAGACAGAGAGACAAAGAATGAAAGTTTGTGATTGTGACGTGAAGCAAACAGGTCCACATCCGGCAGACCCCAGCGGTGGCACAGAGAGTTAAACACCCTGTCACTGAGAGACCACTCCCCCAGCTGAGACACCCCCCTGCTCAGAGAGTCTGCCTCCAGGTTCTCCACTCCTGGGATGTAAACTGCCGATATGCAGGGAACATTCTCCTCCGCCCAGGACAGTATCGGAGACACTTCCTTGAGGGCTCGCTTCCTTGAGGGCTCGCAGAGTCCCTCCCTGATGATTGATGTAGATTGTCCGAGCGGATCTGAACAGCCCGACCCCGAAGGTGCAGAGTCAACTGGAAAAGAACCAACCTTATCGCCCACAGTTCCAGAATGTTGATGGGAGCATGGGCCTCCTGAGGGCTCCACTGACCCTGGAACTTCAGAGACTTCCAAAAACACCCCCCAACTTGTCAGACTGGCATCTGTGGTGACAGTCTCCCAGCACGGGGGCAGAAAGGTCCTGCCCAGTAGGAGATTCCTTGAATCCAGCCACCACGATCACCCACCGAAACACCCCCCAACTTGTCAGACTGGCATCTGTGGTGACAGTCTCCCAGCACGGGGGCAGAAAGGTCCTGCCCAGTAGGAGATTCCTTGAATCCAAACCACCACGAGAGGGACTGACTGACCAGAGGGGAAGAACAAATATCTGATCCAGGGACACAGGGTCCCGATCCCAAACTGAAGAGTTCTCATATGAAACTGAGCATAGGGAACCGCCTCGAAGCATGACACCATCAGGCCCACCAGCTGCATCCTCTGCCGAATGGAGGGGTGAGGGCAAGAAAGTAGAGACCGTGCCAGCGTCTGCAGGCTCTCCACCTTCTGCTGAGGCAGAAAAACCTTGACCTGAGATGTATCCAGAGTAATGCCCAGAAAGGACCTCACCAAGGACGGAGACAGAGAAGACTTGGGATAATTGATCCCCCAACCAAAGGACTCAAGTGTGGAGACCACCATCTGGGTATCCAGCTTGGCTTGATGGAAGGACTGAGACGCAATCAGAATGTCGTCCAGATAAGGAAGGATGCGAATGCCCTGAGATCTCAACAGAGCCATCACCCCCGCCAGCACCTTGGTGAAGACCCGAGGAGCCGAAGTAAGACCGAACGGTAGGGCCACAAATTGGTAGTGCTGATCCTCCAGAGCGAACCTGAGAAATCTCTGATGACCTGGAAAGATTGGAACATAAAGGTAAACATCTTTAATGTCCACAGAAGTCATTAAATCGCCCGGGCGCAAGGTACTGACCGCCGAGCGCAGAGTCTCCATGCGAAAATGCTTGAACCTGACAAATTTGTTGAGGTGCTTCAAATCCAGGATGGGTCTCAGGGACCCGATTGGAGTAGAAGCCTCTGCCCCTTTCCTGGGAAAGCACAGGACAGATGACACCCAAATCCAAAAGGCTTTGGACCGCAAGCCCTGAGCTGACAGGGGGCTTTGAACCATCCGATATCTGATGAATCTTGGGGGCGGCCAGGCTGCAAACTCTATCTTGTACCCGGAGGACACCACCTCCTGAATCCACCGGTCTGAGACGCGTAGTCTCCAAATGTGAGCAAAGAGCCGTAACTGTCCCCCCACCCAAATAGGTGAGAGCGCCTCCTCATGCCTGAGGGGGCTTGGGGGAAGATTTGGACTTGGGACCCCATGAGAGACCGGGGCGACCATGGCCTCTACCCCGGCCCCAAGGGTCTCTACGTGCCCCCGCAAATGGTGCACCGTGAACGGACCTGGGAGCACGGAAGGAGGGGAGGGAAGAACCAGCCCCCCGAAAGGGCTGCGGCTGCCTCCTGCGTTGAGGCAGCCTACCATCCTTGGCAAACAGATCCAGACGCTCCCCAAAGAGCCGTAGCCCAGTAAAGGGGAAGCCAGTGAGAGCCTTCTTAGCAGCATTATCAGCCGCCCACTGACGCAGCCAAACAGAGCGGCGTATAGCCACCAAAAGGGCAGAAGTCCTACCACACATCCTGACTGCATCATCCATAGCAGAAAGAATAAATGGCACAAATTCATAGCAAGGCAGGAGGGATCTATACTCCTCCCCCCTACTGGCATCCGAGGCATTATCCAGAAGGCACTTGAGTAGCCCTTTAATAGCAAGCGCCGTGATGGCAGAAGCGCACACAGGGCGCAGCCCAGTCCCTGCACAAACAAATGCTTGACAGGCCAGCTGATCAACACGCCGGTCCTCACCATCCCTCAGAGTAGAAGTGTCAGGGGAATGCATGACCGAGGTATTGGACAACCCAAGCACAAGAGCATCCACCTCGGGGGGACACGACCAGCGCTTAACCACATCAGCAGGAAATGGATACCTCCTGTCCCAACTCTTAGGCACCGCGGGCAATATGCTAGGACGCTCCCACTCCTTGAGCAAAAAAATTATTGAAGTGGATCTGCTCAGGGAATTCCAAGCGTTGTTTAACAGTGTGAAAAAGCTCACCCTGCTGCCTTTTAGCCGGGACAGGAGGTGTAATACACAGTACTTCAAAAATGTGAGCCAACAGCCTGTCAGTATCCCCAGGAGACCCTGAGTCTTCTCCAAAAGGAGACCCAGCACCACCATAAATCTCCTACTGCTCCTTAGGGGAATCAGAAAAAAGTTCCCCTTCTTCTAGGGGGTACAGGCCAGAGAAAGAGAACTGTCCCTCATCCTCCTCAGGAAAAAGAGAAACAGCGGGAGTTAAATGCTGCTTCTTGCCAGAAGCCTTACGGGGGACCGGCCCAGCCATATGCCTTTCCAGGCTGGCCACCCGCAAGGCCAAGTCATAATGTGATTCCCCAATAGCATGTCCCTCACTAAGGGTCAAATGCAGGCGCAGGGGGGTAGGTGATGTAGAAGGGGGCGCAGAGCTGAAAAGCGTAGCAGGTAACCCAGACTGCAGCGCAAGTACCTTCTGGGCGCAGGGCACACATACCCTGACACCGTCACTCACAGGGGATACCCCACATGGGGCACACAGCTGGGCTTGTCCTGGGGACTGAAAACACCCGACAGGGAAGAGACCTAGACTCACACCAGTCAAAATAGTTACGCCATGCCCTGTAATAGATGGAAGAAGAAGTTTTCTTCCTAGCCTTCACCATGGTATCAACCACCGAGGCGGACAAGCCTTTTTCCATCAAGATGGAGGTTTCAGCAGCCAGGCCGTCAAGGCCAGAGTTTGTAAATTGGGATGGCTTAACCCTTTCGCTGCCAGCCTACCTGGAGTTTTTGTCACCCTTGGTGCCAGACCATTTTGCACTATTTTACGCTCCCCATGTTCAAATGTGATTTTTGAAGGGATTTCCAGGGATTTCCCAGGAAAATGATATATTGTTTTTTTCAGCAGAGTCTGGGCTTTAACATGAAATGTCTTGTTTGTAATTTTTTAGGTGTATTCTGAATACTTTTGGGTGAAATATGTGCAAAAAAATAAAAAAAAATCTATTTTTTGCAATTTGTAGTGTTTTTTTGTAATAAAAAATGTAAGTTTGTCAATAAAATCTTATTGCATGTGAAACCCCAATTAATCCCGGTCACAGCGTTACCACATATGTATAGGTAGACACCCTTTCCTGCCCAGGAGACTCCCCCAAACTGAAACAGCGCTTTAGGAGATTTTCAGATAAAATACAACTATGCACCACGCTAAGCGCACCTTGCGGTCTTTCCAGAAAAAGAACCCTTTAAATTTGAAATACCCCCCAAAAACTATATATTCTCTGGAAGTATACACCTCAGGCTTTCTAGGCGTACCAGGTTTGTTGACATGGGCGCAATTTTCTGGAAGTAATCCCTCAATCAATTCTTCGGTTGCACAGAGTTTCCCTAAAAAAGAATAAAAAAGAAGAATCAAAGCCACATTTTCCTAAAAAAAACTATATGCAAACAGAAAAAAACATATAAAATCTGAAAAAGCAACATCCCCCGAACAGAACAATACCCAACATGCATAGCTACTGTCAAGGGAAGAGTTGCCAAACACCCCAAAGTAAAGCGTGCGCATAACGGTAATTTTACTTAAAAATTTCAGCTCTGCAGACAAAGTGCGCACCTTGTGATTTTTCAACCAAAACAACCCTTTAAATTAAGAATATCCCCACAAACCATATATTCTCTGAAAGTACACATGTTAAGCTTTCTAAGAGTACTGAGCTTGTTGTAGTGGGCTCATCTTTCTGGAAGTAATCCATTGAAGAATTCTTAGGTTGCACAGGGTTTCCCTAAAAACAATTATAAAAAAGCAGAATAAAAGCCATGTTTTCCTAAAATATCAATATGCAAACAAGAAAAAACAAGCTAAATCTGAAAGCGCAAGGTCCCCCGAGCAGAACAATACCCAACATGCATAGGTACTATTAACCCTTTTAATTGTCAACCTACTTGAAGTTTTGTCACCCTCTGTTGACAGGTCATTTTTCCCCATTTTGCGGCATGATTAACCGTGATTTTTGCTGGAATTTCCAGAAAAATTTTATACATTACATATACATTTTTTGCAGCAGAGTTTAGGCTTTAACATGAAATGTCTTGTTTGTAATTTTTCTACTGTTTTTTGAATATTTCTGCTTAAAGAAACAAAAAAAAAAAAAAATATATATATATATATATATATATATATATATATTTAAACAATTGTCTCCTTTATTTTAAATAAAACCTTTTTTTTTTTTTTAATGAAAACCATATTGCATGTGATAGCCCCATTTCTCCCGATTACAACGGTACCACATATGTATCGGTAGCCCCCCCATTCTTGCCCTGGAGACCCCCCAAACTGAAAAGAGCACTTACATTTATTTATTACATTATTACATTACAAATAAAATACAACTACTATCCACACTATAAACATAAGGGGTTAATTAAAAAAAAAATGACATAGGGTCCCCCCTTCCGGGGGGGGGGGGCATTTTTGGGGGTAATTTTAAGGGTTTAGGGTTAGGCTAACCCTAACCCTCAAAAATCCCCCAAAAAATGACATAGGGTCCCCCCTTTTTTGGGGGCTAACCCTAACCCTTAAAAAAAAAAAATATACAAAAATAAAAATTCCCCCCAAAAAATGGGGATCCCCCCCCGTCATTTTTTTTTTTTTTAAGGGTTAGGGTTAGGGTTAGCCTAACCCTAACCCTCACCCTTAAAAAAAAAAAAAATAATTTTATTTTGAATTTTAAGGGTTAGGGTTAGGCTAACCCTAACCCTTAAAAATAAAAAAATATACAAAAATAAAAATTCCCCCCAAAAAATGGGGACCCCCCACCCTATGTCATTTTTTTTTTTTTTTAAGGGTTAGCCTAACCCTAACCCTCACCCTTAAATTTTTTTTACATTTTTTTTTAATTATAAGGGTTAGGGTTAGGCTAACCCTAACCCTTAAAAATAAAAAAAATATACAAAAATAAAAATTCCCCCCCAAAAATGGGGACCCCCCCCCCCCCCCATGTCATTTTTTTTTTAAGGGTTAGGGTTAGCCTAACCCTAACCCTTAAAAAAAAAAAAAAAAAAATGTTTTTTTGAATTTTAAGGGTTAGGGTTAGGCTAACCCTAACCCGTAAAAATAAAAACAATTACGTAGAGGGGAACCCATTTTTTTTTTTAATTTTAAGGGTTAGGGTTAAGCTAACCCTAACCCTTAAAAATTAAATAAAAATGACGTAAGGTCCCCCCTCGGGGGGGGGGGGGGGACCCATTTTTTTTTAATTTTAAGGGTTAGGGTTAGCCTAACCCTAACCCTTAAAATTGAAAAAAAAAATGACGTAGGGTCCCCCTTACCCGTCATAACCAGCCCGGGACCAGCTATGGGGGCTTGTAGGAACAGAGTGGAGGGGCCAGCTTTTGTGGCCCCCCACCCTGCAGCCTACGAGCCCACATACCCTGTGTGGGCCCGGGCTCTTCTGCCCCCCCCCTGGGCTTTGGGGAGGCAGGTAATTGGGGGTTAATGGCAAGCCACACGCTAGTTGCAGGTGGCTTGCCAGACCCCAGCCTTGTGAACTGGTATAAGGGGTCTCATGGACCCCTTACCAGTTCACAAAGGGTTAACATAAAAAAAACCACACACAAAAAAAATGTCATTTATCAAAAAAAAAAAGTTTTTTTTTTACTTTACTTACCTCACCCGATTGTCAGCTCCTGTGTCGATCAGCTGTCAAATGCCCTGGTGATCGCTGGCCAGAGGAGGGGGGGCAGGGGATCAGAGCATCCCCTGCCCCTCCACTGCTCTGCCCAGCGATCACCAGGGCATCTGACAGCTGAGCCGAGGAGAGGCAGCAAGAGGCCCGGGAGTGACGTCATAAGCCCGTCGGGAGAGGAGGGGGAGAGCCCTTTCAGGCTCTCCCCTGAAGCTGAAGAGGCTGGGGGGGGGGGCGATCGGAGGCCCCCCCCAGTGAAGAGGAGACCCGGAGGGAGGCAGCGCGACTGCAGGTAAGTAAATGTCATTTTTATTTATTTATTTTTTTACAGTTAGCAGCTGCTGCTGCCAAACGGGGGGGGGGGGGGGTATTCCGGGGGATCGGATGGCACCAAATTAAAGAGGAGACCCAGCCGGATCCAACGAGGGGTCAGGTGAGTATTTTTGATATTTATTTTTTTTACTAGCAGGGGGGAAAGTAGATTCTACGTGCTTGGCACTTAAGTGGAGTGGAAGCGAGCACGTAGAAACTACGTGCTTGGCACTGAAAGGGTTAAGGGGCCCTGAGTGAGCAGATCTGGCACCCTTGGCAGAACGTACTGGTCTACTGCCATCTGCACCACGTCTGCGAACCACACTCTTCTTGGCCACCTGGGGGCCACCAGAATTGCTGGCACCCCTTCCAGAGCAATCATGCGCAGAACCTTGCCCAGCAGGGGGAATGGAGGAAAGACATACAGGAGCTGAAGTCCTGCCATGACATTGCTAGGGCATCCGTGGCCAAGGCCCGAGGATTCTGGGACAGGGAGACAAAGGCTGGGAGCTTGTGATTGTGACGGGACGCAAACAGATCCACATCTGGTTGGCCCCAATGGTGGTACAGAGATTGGAACCCCCTGTTGCAGAGGCTCTGCCAGCAGATTTTTCACCCCCGGAATGTACACCGCTGATATGCAGGGAACATTGGCATCCACCCAGGTCAGGATCGGAGACACTTCCTGGAGGGCCCTCTTGCTCCGGGTCCCTCCCTGGTGATTGATGTAGGCAACTGCCGTCTGGTTGTCTGAGCGCCAACTGAACAGGCAGGCCCTAAAGATGAGTAGTCAAGCGAGCCAGAACTAACCTGATCGCTCGCAGCTCCAAGATATTGATAGGTGTGTGTGCCTCCTGAGGGCCCCATCTCCCCTGGAACCGCTGGGACTTCCAGAACCCCCCCCCCCCCCAACCTGATAGACCGGCATCCGTGGTGACCGTCTCACAGGAAGGGGCAAGAAAGGATCTGCCCCCCAACAGGTTCCTTGAGTCCATCCACCACAAGCGGGACCTCCTGACCAGGGGGGAGAGCACACAGACCCTGTCCAGGGACGCTGGGTCCTTGTCCCATACAGACAATAGGTGAAGTTGCAGAGGCCTCAATTGGAACTGAGCATAAGGGACCGTTTCGAAGGATGCCGCCATCAGGCCCACCAGCTGCATCCCCTGCCTGATGGAGGGATGGGGACAAACAAGGAGGGACTGAGCCTGTGCAATCAGATTGTCCACCTCCTGCTGAGGAAGGAAGATCCTTGCCTGAACTGTATCCAGATTCATTCCTAGGAATGGAGTTACCAAAAAAAGGGACAGTGAGGACTTGGGGTGGTTGATCACCCATCCAAATGACTCCAGAATGGGCACCACCAGCTGAGTATCCAACTCTGCCTGATGCAGAGACTGTGGAAGTGAAGAGGATGTCGTCCAGATAGGGAAGCACGCTGACACCCTAACATCTGAGTAGAGACATCACGCCAGCCAGCGCCTTGGTGAACACCCTGGGAGCTGAAGTGAGGCCGAAGGGCAAGGCCACAAATTGGTAATGTTGATCCATCAGGGTGAACCTGAGGGACTTTTGATGACCTGGGAACACAGGAATATGAAGGTAAGCATCTTTGATGTCCACAGAAGCCATGAAATCCCCTTGGCGCAGGGAACAGATGGCAGAGCGCAGAGTCTTCATGCGAAAGCACCTGCCCTTGACAAAAACTTGTTAAGAATCTTTAAGTCCAGGATGAACCTGACAGAACCATCCTTTTTGGGTACTGTGAATAGGTTGGAATAAAAGCCCTTGCCTTTTTTCCTTAAAGGCACCTGGCAGATGACCCCCAGCTCCAGGAGGCCTTGCACCGCTTGCACTAGCTCCTGAGCTGACACAGGGTCCTGAGGAATCCGGGACCTGATGAATCTTGGAGGGGGGTCGGCAGCGAACTCCAACTTGTAACCGGAGGACACTACCTCCTGAATTCACCGGTCTGAGACATGAATCCTGCAGACCTGAAGGAAGTGCTGCAGCCGTCCCCCCCACGCGGATGGGTGAGGGTGCCCCAACATGCCTGAGGGGGCATGGGGGAGGATTTAGCTTTTGGGGTCCCAGGAGGAGACAGGACGTCCACGTCCTCTGCCTCTACCCCAGAAATCTCCCCGGGCCCCAAGGAAGGATACCCCCCCTTCCCTGTCTTGCATCACGGTAAGGGGAGGAGAAGGAACCCTGACCCCAAAAGGGCTGAGGTTGCAGCCTGCGCTGGTGTAACCTGCCTCCCTTAGCAAGAAAGGTCCAGGCGGTCTCCAAAACAGATGCAGTCCTTTTAAGGGAAAACCAGTGAGGGCCTTCTTGGCAGCATTGTCAGCGGCCCACTAGTGCAGCCAAACCCGAGCGGCGCACAGCCACCACGAGGGCAGAAGTTCTGGCACACATTCTGATGGTGTCATCCAATGCTGACAGGACAAAATTTACACAAAAAATCAACTAGAGAGTGCAATAAACACCTCACAAGGCAAATCATCAGGGGCACTATCAAGCATATTTCTGATAAGGGTTCTAGTGGCCACAGCAGTAATAGCAGAGGCACAGACCGGGCGCAGCGCCGTCCCCGCACATGTAAAGGCGTGGGAGGCCAGCTGGTCAATGCGCCGGTCCTCAGCATCCCGCAGGGTAGTAGAATCAGGAGAATGCATGACAGAGGTGTTAGATAGCCCTAGGATCGGGGCATCCACCTCGAGGGGGGGGATGACCAACCTTTACCCACCTCAGCAGGAAAGGGATACTTCCTATCCCAAATCTTTGGAGTCCCAGGAAGTTTACTGGGGCGCTCCCATTCCTTGAGCACAAGGTTATGGAAATGTGCCTGTCCTGGAATCTCCAAACGTGATTTTGCTGTATGGAAAAGCTCCCCTTTTTTGCCTGGGAGCCTCAACAGGGAGAGAGATAGAACCTCAAGGTCTGGGTCAATAATCTGACCCCGGGGCCCAGGGGTCAGAGCCAGAATCGTCATGACCCCTTGGTCTCTCATCAGATGAGCCTGAATCAGAAAGGAGCTCCCCTTCATCAGACGGGGTATAGCCACACAGATTCATAAACTCCTCAGTCCCCATAGGGAAAACAGTAACATTAGGCGTCAAGTGCCGCTTCTTACCAGGGCCCTTACGCTCTAAAGACCTCGCAATAATCTGTTCAACAGTAGCCAGTCTAGAAGACACATCAGGCTGAGAATCCCCACTAGTATGCAACTCAACGGGAGTGAGATTTAAGCTTGGGGGAGTAGGTGAAGTGAAACGAGGCGCAGCCACTGGCAGGCCAGATTGCAATGCAAGCACCTGCTCAGCACAGAGTACACAGACCCGTGCCTTGTCAGCGTCTGCACGATGCTGCCCACACACTACACACAGCCGGGCTTGTCCCAAAGGGACCACGGTTCCTGGGATGCCTCCATATGGTGATTATTAGGCACGATATGCCAGTAGGGATTTACGCTATAAGCAACCCTGGATGCCCCAATGACCCGCTATGGAAGTGGGAGTAATTATACAAGGCCCAATTATCAATTACACCGGGCCGGGAGAAGTCAATGGCTTCACCCATCTGAAAGACACAGTGGGAAGAAGGGGTGTCAGAATCAAACACACTACAATGAGTATAAAACCGCCCGCGTGGGCACTTAAGGACAGCGGTAAGTATAACCGCCACGCGCGCGCGCTGACAGAATGGCGCCGAGAGTACCTCAAAGGGCGGGCCAGAGCGGGCCGTCACACAGGGCGCGCCAAACCAGCCCCCCCCCCCCGAAGAGCGCGAAGCCCACAGGCAAGCAGCCAATGATAATGCAGAAGCGTCTGAGTTAGAGCCGCCGCCCGGCACGGAACATCCAAATGAAGGAAAAGACGCGCACGGCGGCATTTGGAATAGTAAAAAAAAACAAGTCAGCGCGGCGGCAGACACCACATATACTAGTCAAAAGACATGACAAATGCCGTATGCACGAATCACGCTACAGACTAACCCACACCCCCCCCTTCTTTTCCTCCCGAAGGCTACAGGGAGAATGAGGGAGGATGGCGGCCCTTTGTACAGGACCCACCGCTACACGGGGCAATAATGTGGGAGGGGCATCCATAAAGGCTCACCATCAGCCTATACCGCCTACCCTTTGGTGGGGGACTGCGGTGGAGTAGCGCTCCATAAGCACGCATGGTGCTGCCTACCTTCACCCGATCCGCGCAGCCCAGGCTGGGAGGCACATCACACGAGGAACGGGTGGGAATAGTCCAACAGGGCCGCAGGCTTAAAAGCCCCGCTCACCTGCGAGAGAGTTATACTTCACGTCTTCGCAGTAAGCACTGCAGAGAAATCTGGGGATTTGTGGGAGGTCCCGGGTATTTGAGGGGCCGGGAGGAGCCTGCTTTACATGTCTCTGCAGTGCAGCGCCATCTGGCGGAGGATAACCCAAGTGTAAGTACTATATCTGGAGCAGGACGTACTGTATACTAAGAATATGAGCATTGAGTCAGATATGGAACCGAGGAGAACTGACAACTTGATGGTATGTGGCACAGCTTCTGGTTGGCTTCAGGTGTGGGGAATACCACGAAGCGAGGTCAAATGAGCAGGTCAAGACCAGAACTACTGATAGTGAAAATTTTGGCTTTTGGCCAGTTTTAAAGTGCCTGTCCTTAGAAACAGGATAAAATAGGTGCTTTAGATTTTAAGCCTGCATGGACAGGGCCGTATCTCCTAGACTTTTATACTGGCTCAGATAATGTAATCATCTGGTATAAAAGACGCCTTCCCATTGGCGGCAAGATGTCAGAAGCCTCTACGGGTGTTCTTGAACCCGCTGAAAACCACAGGGGGGATCGGACCCCCCCCCCCCCCCCCCGAGGGAAGAGGAGACCCCCGGCACTGAATCCTGTACCAAGATGAGCGTTTTTTTGGCTGGAAACTGAGGGAACACATAGAACTTACATGCTTGGCGATTAACGTAGAGGGAGCAAGGCACGAAGATTCTATGTGCTTGGCTTTTAAGGGGTTAAGTGCCAGGTTTTTGATAAAAATAAATAACAAACAAAAATGACAAAATAAAAATGCTTAGACCAATTATTTAATGAAACTTGCTACATACATAGAGGGTTTATAAGGCACAGAACTCTTTCACATCAGTATAAAGCCTTTTGTTACATGTAGTCAGGTTTAAAGTTATACTTAATATGTTCATAAAAAGGAACAAACTCATTTCTCAATGAACAATGAAAATACTGGGATTTGCACTCCACTCATTTGCAGCAACAAAGCAAGGTCTCCTTGTCTTTTAACAAGGAATATGATGTTCTCAGTCAATACAGCATTTAAAACACTAAAATCGAGTTGTGTGTTTTTGTTTTTGCAATTCAGAGAAAAGAAATACTTAAAACCCAACTTCAGCCAACACTATTTAAGTTCTAAAGTAAGGATGCAGTCAACATAATTGAATCTTGTTTTTTATTTGGCAATTAGTGACCTCATTGGGCCTGCAGTGACCAAAAGGCAATTCATCTAAAGCTATGGGCATCACCGAGATCAGCCCTGATGATACTCATAGACTTTTAGTCACAGAAAGAGTTGTACACTGCAGGGCATCTGTGAAAGTTTGGCTGTTAGACGTGTGAGGCTGTTGTTCCCAGGCTGGTCAGACAAGAGCTTTGTAAGAAAAGAGTAAGTACTCTTAGATTCAGGACTTACAAGTGCCCCCCCATCCCTTTATCTTTAAGAAACAGGAGGAATTCCCCCCAAATAATTCACAGAACGCAAAAATGACGCTAATTCTATCCTATCTCCCTGTTCACTCTTTCCCTATTTCTTGGCTGAAGTGTTGGCTTTCACAAATAAACTATGATGCAGTTGCATTGTAGAGGCAGTTATCAATGCCGTTGTTACAATACTTCATTGTGTCTCTAAATGGAAACCTAGATTTTTTTTTTCAATGACATTTCGGCAGTCCCAGGCATATGACTTGGCACTGGGCTAAGTAAATCATCTTGTACTATATTAGCAAATCAACTTTAATTTGGCATGCTAGCGTTTTTACATCATTTTTTCAGAAACATTTGTTACAAAGATTCTTACATTTTTGAGAATGTGTTGTACGTTACTTGTAAATTGATTTCTTATAAAATGCTAGCTCTATGATTTCTCACGCTACAAGGTTTTCAGTCGCATTCAAGAATCTTTCAGTTTACAAGATGCCATCCCAATTAATAATTACAGGCTACACATTAAAAACCCTCAACAGAAAAATGTTATGCTGCCATGAATAAATCTCTCTGGACACTGGCTCTACAACCTAGGTGGTGCTATGAAATTCTACATCTGATCATGTTTTAGGTATTAGCGTATCACTAACTTTATCAGCTCATTCAGACTCCAAATGTATAATTTAGTTTTTAGGACAGCAGATGAGTGTAATATTTTCGAAACACATATTAAACGTATATATCCAGTCGGGACTGAACTGAATAAAGACTGTTATGTCTGGAAACAAGATAATGGCAGTGCAGACGCAACATTAGAGGCATCTTACTCCAGTGAGAAAAATATGTTTTTAGCATTATATATGATACTTCATTTGGCCAAAATGGCCCTTGGCTGGCAGATGGCCCACATCCCTGCTACAGGCAAACTTTACTTTTTAGCCAGTAATGTATAACTCATTCAAATAGGGACAAGGTAACCAGCTATCCAAAATATTGTAATAGGTAAGAGACAGCTTTGATAAAAAAAATCATGGCCTTAAAAGGGAACAGATATGAGGCCATTGTGGGCGCAATCTTAATAAGTCTACTATGCTTTCTTTCCTGCAATACTCATGGAAACTAAATTGGAACAAACATGTTGCCAGAGTCAGACCTCCAGGTTGGCACACTGGCCCCAGACCCAGGTAAATATCACTGCTAGAAAAGCATCAGAACTGTCCAGTTTCTATTCACTAACAGAAGGCAAATCTAATATTGAAGTCTAATTTTATTCATTAAAAAGTTAATAGTAAAAGCCAATTTAAAAAAAAAGGTACCGCTCTCATTCTGATTGTCAAAAACAAAAGTCATTTGCCAAACATTTAATATACAGGGCAAACGGCTCTGGACGAGAACCCGAGCATGTGCCGTAGGACCGGGAAGAGATGAGTTGTTCTGGGGGATCTGGGGGTTTTAAGCAGTGAGCAACCCAATTTGGGATGCCCCCAGAGCAGGGAATAGCAGGATAGTCAATATCCCTGTTTTCTTTTCAACTTTACACTTTTCTTTTCACTTCTCTCCTGGTTTGCCCAGGAAACTCAAATCTTCCCCGCTCCTACGTGGGGGGGGGGGGGGGGGGGGGGGGGGCGGGCGCTCAGCCAGTCAGCTCATTTGGTTTTGCTCAGCTCCATTTGCTTCTGCTAGCCACACAGTGGCTGTGCAGCCAGCAGAGGCAAATGGAGGTGAGCACGCCGCCAACTGCATCCCGCTCACCGCTAGCTGTGGACGTGCCAATACCGGCCATTCAGAAAAGCCTGGCGTGGTTATACGCCCCAGCAAGCGGTATGCTGAGGTTGCGCACACAATACCAAGAAGCGGTCAGGGTTCTGGAAACAGGTGAGTGGATTGAGGCGATTGGGTGAGGGATACTCATAGCGGGGCAGCCCAATTGGGATATCCTGGGGAGTGGGACATAGACGGCCCTCAAGTCTTTTAGACTCCGGGGCCTATATTGTTCTTTTTAAATTCGGAATGTTGTCACTTTCCAACAAACCTCAGACCAGGGAGTGCCATAAAGCACAAGGCTCCCTGCTTACCTGCCAGTCGCACTACAGTAGTCCTAGTGTGAGATCTCGGGAGCAGCACAGCCTACAGGTGGGCATGACATGTGTAGAACTGAGAATGGGAGCCTCTGTATATGGAAAGGTAAGCAGAAAAGGCTTGTGCCCTCTGATACCCCCTGATTTGTGGTGTCAAAGGAACTCAAATATGAATGTTTTTCCTTTGAAACCTTCAGCGGGTGGGTCAGGATCAGACTGCTGGATTTGTTGCATTGTCTGGCAGCCTGGAAAGTCTGAGCCCCCTGCACCTTTACTTTAAGTGGACCAAAACCCAGGATTTGGGTTTTGGTCCTTGCTCCAGGGGCAGCCTGATCGGGGGTGCCCCGCTGTTTGAAACCCCCCAGGTTGCCAAAACAAACTCACCTCTTCTGGGTCCTACAGCGGCCACTCGTCCAATCAGCGTGCTCGGATCCACTGACACCCCTTAGTCCAGGGCAAGCGGCCTGAGCTGACGGCCACATCCCCCGTCACCCTCTAACAGGGAGCGTGCCCCACTGGCCATCCACAAATGCCTGGCACAGGCACGCGCCCTGCTACAGGGATAGCTTGAGCCATTGGACCAGAAAAGAAGTGTATGGCTGACCCGAGGGGGGTTTCACACAGCGGGGCATCCACGGCAGGGGAGGGGGGAATTCCCAGGCCGATCGCCGTGAGTTTTGGTCCACTTTAACATCTTTGCTACTGGTGGCAGCCGGATCATGAACCCATATGACGGACGGTGACCAGTTGGGGTTTGCTAGACAGAAACAGCTGTGGCGCCTGCTGGTACAAAACAGGGATCTTGCACAGCATTTGGCTGACAGGGGCTAGATATCCCAAATCCTTTCTCAGAGTATCTGAGCCATAAGATTCAGGTGATTAGGTCTAATTTTATAATAAAACTGACATGAGTATAAGTTGAAGACACATCTTAATGGCCAGTTTGTTGCAAGCTCTCATCATTGGCCGTTTCCCAGTATGGTAGCTCCTCTACTTAATATTTAATCAAATGAATAGACACACATTGCACACCTTGCATTTTCCCATAACCGCTAGAACAATGCAGCTAACTATGTTGCACATTTATTTTACAGCATTGAGTAATTTGAGGCAGCTGATATGTGTATAGGTTGATTTAGGATCGTAATGGAGATTGTAATGGTCTGATGCAAAAACTGTTTTTTCCGTATATCGAAAGATAGGTTCAAAATAGGGTTTTGATACAGCAAGATACAGTTGAAATACAGTAGCATTCAATGTACTGTAATATGGAAGATTTTAATGATTTGTCTGCACTCAAAAGCTATAATAGACAAAGCTGGTTGCTAAAGTGAGGCTTGCAGCTTTCCCACACATTCCAAATGTCACAATATACGTGCAGTGCACCACAGATATTTCCTACATGGCTGATAAAGCTGAAGGAACAATGAATGCACTGTAATAAGCAGGTATTATTGTACTTGGAAGTGAGACCTGGCAGATAAGGGGAATTTCATACTAATATTCAATAATCACCCTAGTAGTCAATGTTTCTGGCACTTGCACAGTCTAGGGCTAATGACACAAACAATTAGTAGTAAGCAAACTAGTTAAAGAAAAAAACAAAGGCTATTTTACAGCAACTCTGATGTTTATAAACTCAAATTGCTGCCAAACTGCCACAACACAACAGACCCTAAAATTCTTGCTAATATGTAAAATACGGACACAAACATAAATCTTAACTATTTCACATCCATTCTTGAAAGAAAGATATCTTGATCACAAATAAAAACGTCTCTGGTCTGCCTGGCTTCCATTGGCCAGAGGCAAGGGAGGTGATGCTGGGTGGCTGGAGCAAGAGTAGGACCTAGATGTGTATGGAATCACGGTTGCTGTTCCAGCCGAAAGAGACGTATTCATGGGTGACATATTATTTAATGCATTGCGATGAAAACTGTAGCCTGTAAATAAGTAATTTAAGTTTAGTTCATGCAAATTGAAATATCTAAATCCATGCTGTTACATTACAACTTTATTTATAATTTTTTTTCAAGCCCGACGACTCTCTACAGTGCTTGTGGTACCTGATCAGTCCAGCAATCACAGCTATTGATGTGAATATATGGTTGTTAAAGCAGCTAAGCCCATGTTCAAGCTAGGCTGTGGAGTCAGAGCTAGTTTTGACTAAAACTGAAAGAAATGTTCCAAGTCTAACTCCAGCAGGTATATAACTTTCATGGGAAGTTTAGAAATGTTAACCATAAATATATTCTTTTAATCTATCAATCTAAGGCCCCTAATTGTAAAACAAAAGTGATAATCAGCAGCAGGGTGTGATATATAATGTTTTCTCCAATCTCCCCTGCTCCTTATATTCAGTATTTTCATGCAGTTCCAAGGCCCTTAAAGTGGACCAACACCCAGGATTTTGACTATCCTGGGTTTTGGTCCACTTCGGGGGGCACCCCGATTGGGGGTGCCCTGCTGTGTGAAACCCCCCAGAAAGCCCCAAAAACTCACCTCACCACGCTCCCACGTGACCGCGCCGTCCAATCCCCGCCGACGGACAAGCGGGTGACAGCGCGTCCGCCGCCACCTCCCGCACGTCACTCTTACAGGGCGTGCGCACGTCTAGAGGGGCGCGGGAGGTGTTTTGGGGGGGTTTCACCCCACGGGACATCCCGATCTCGGATGTCCCGCGGTGAGGGAGGTGATCGGCCCGGGAATCTTATAGATTCCCGGGCCAATCACCCGTGGGTGTTGGGTCCACTTTAATTACAATGCCTGCAACTTAGGAATTTATTTTATTTAATTTACTTATTTAATTTAACTTATTTATCATCCAGGCAGCAAAAATACAATTCTGTGATTACTCACCTGTAGAATTGATATTATGAGTATACAGTACGTCCTGCTCCAGATATAGTACTTACCATCGGGTATTACTCCGCCAGATGGCGCTGAACTGCAGAGACATCGAAAATAGGCTCCTCCCGGCCCCTCAAATACCCAGGGACCTCCCACAAATCCCCAGCATTGAAAAGCAGTTAACGAGAAGCTGGGAGAATTAAAACAACCCAAACCAGTAACTATAACAATGATAACAATCACCATACAGAGGATCCAAGATAATGCAAAAACCAAGGGTGGGGTGGAGCAGGACGTACTGTATACTCATAATATCAATTCTACAGGTGAGTAATCACAGAATTGTATTATTCTTAGTATACAGTATGTCCTGCTCCAGATATAGTACTTACTATCGGGACATCCAATAGCAGTGTCCATAAAGTAGGGCGGGATCCCCAAAATTAACAGCAGACAGTTTAGACCACTGCCGCCTGCAGAACCTTTCGGCTAAAAGAAGCATCAGCTGAGGCGCTAACATCAACCTTGTAAAACTTTGAAAAGGTATGAACAGAAGACCAAGTAGCGGCCTTGCAAACTTGTTCAACAGAAGCTTGGTGCTGAAAGGCCCAAGAAGCACCAATAGCACGAGTAGAATGAGCAGTAAGGTGGAAGGGAGGATTCTTCCTCTTAGCAGAATAGGCCTGAATCACAGCTGAGGGATCCATTTTCTGATAGTAGACTTGGCAGGAGCCAAACCCTTCCTAGGACCAGAAGGGACTACAAAAAGAGCATCAGTCTTTCTGAAAGGTGCAGGAGCCACCAGATAGTACTTCAGACACCTAACCACATCCAAAGAATGCAAGACCCTCTCCTTAGCATTACTAGGATTAGGGCACAATGAAGGGAGAACAATGCCCTGATTCAAATGAAAGGCAGACACTACCTTAGGCAGAAAATCTGTCTTGAAGCGAAACACCACCTTGTCCTGGTGTCTCTCATAGTAGGGGGGCTGAATGGAAAGCGCCGCCATCTCAGACACACGCCTAACAGAGGTGATAGCCACCAGAAAAACAACCTTGAGGGTAAGGATGGCCAGGGAAGCATCCTGCACAGGTTCAAAAGGAGTACCCTGCAAGGCTGACAAAACCAAGTTCAAATTCCAAACAGGCACCATAGTCTTACGTGGGGGACGCACATGAGTCACCCCCTGGAAAAAAGTCCTAATCAGAGAATACTGAGCAAAGGACTTCTGGAGGAAAACAGCCAGGGCAGAAACCTGACCTTTTAGAGTACTAAGTTGGAGCGTCATCTCCAACCCATGTTGTAGGAACTCCAGAATCCTGGGAATAGAGAACACACGACAGGGATGAGACTTAGACTCACACCAGTCAATGTAAGCACGCCAAACCCTGTAATAAATAGAAGCAGAAGACTTCTTCCTAGCCTTTATCAAGGTATCCACAACCGAGGAAGACGGCCCCTTCTCCATCAAGATGGAGGTTTCAGCAGCCAGGCCGTCAAAGCCAGAGTTTGTAAATTGGGATAGCGTAGTGAGCCCTGAGTGAGCAGGTCTGGCACCACGGGCAGAGTGTACTAATCTACTGCCAGCTGCACCACGTCTGCGAACCACACTCTTCTTGGCCACCTGGGGGCCACCAGAATTACTGGCACTCCTTAAAGTGGACCAACACCGAGAGGTGATCGGCCCGGAAATCTATAAGATTCCCGGGCCGATCACCTCCCACCCCACGGGACATCCGAGATCGGGATGTCCCGCGGGGTGAAACCCCCCAAAAAAACCCCAAACACCTTACCTGTTTTTCGGCGGCGGCCGGCCGCCGCCGCCTCCCTCGCGCCCCTGTAGGCGTGCTCGCGCCCGCGCCGGCCGTCTGCGAATGGCCGGCGGGGGCGCGCGCGCGCCGAAAGTGACGCGAGGGAGGCGGCGGCGGCGGCAGCCGCTTGGACGTTCCTGATCCCCGCCTGGACGTTGGCGGGGATTGGACCGTCCAGTCACGTGGGAGCGGGGACAGGTAAGATTTTGGGGCTTTCTGGGGGGTTTCACACAGCGGGGCACCCCCGATCGGGGTGCCCCGCCGAAGTGGACCAAAACCCAGGATAGTCAAAATCCTGGGTGTTGGTCCACTTTAAAGAGCAATCTTGTGCAGAACCCTTCCCAGCAGGGGGAATGGAGGGAAGACATACAGAAACCGAAAGTCCTGCCATGACATTGCTAGAGCATCCGTGGTCAAGGCCAGAGGATCCTGCGATAGGGAGACAAAGGCCGGTAGCTTGTGATTGTGACGGGACGCAAACAGATCCACATCTGGTTGGCCCCAACGGTGACACAAAGATTGGAACACCCTGCTGCATAGGGACCATTCTCCCTGGCGAGAGGTCCCCCTGCTCAGAGAGTCTGCCAGGAGATTTTCCACCCCCGGGATGTACACAGCTGATATGCAGGGAACATTGGTCTCCGCCCAGGTCAGGATCAGAGACACTTCCTGGAGGGCCCCCTTGCTCCGGGTCCCTCCCTGATGATTGATGTAGGCCACTGCCGTCTGGTTGCCCGAGCGCACCTGAACAGGCAGGCCCCGAAGGTGAGTAGTCAACTGAGCCAGAACTAACCTGATCGCCCGCAGTTTCAAGACATTGATAGGTGTGTGGGCCTCCTGAGGGCCCCACCTCCCCTGGAACCGCAGGGACTTCCAGAAGCCCCCCCCCCCCCAACCTGACAGACTGGCATCCGTGGTGACCGTCTCCCAGGAAGGGGTAAGAAAAGGATCTGCCCCCCAACAGGTTCCTTGAGTCCATCCACCACGAGAGGGACCTCCTGACCAGGGGGGAGAGCACACAGACCCTGTCCAGGGACGTTGGGTCCTTGTCCCATACTGACAAGAGGTGGAGTTGCAGAGGCCTCAAGTGGAACTGAGCATAAGGGACCGCCTCGAAGCACGCCATCATCAGGCCCACCAATTGCATTCCCTGCCTGATGGAGGGATGATGACAAGATAGCAGGAACTGGACCTGTGCAATCAGACCATCCACCTTCTGTTGAGGAAGGAAAATCCTTGCCTGAACTGTATCCAGATTCATTCCTAGGAATGGAATCACCAAGGAGGGGGACAGTGAGGATTTGGGGTGGTTGATCACCCATCTAAATGACTCCAGGGTGGACACCACCAGCTGAGTATCCAATTCTGTCTGATGTAGAGATTGGGAGGTGATGAGAATGTCGTCCAGATAAGGCAGCACGCGGACGCCCTGATACCTGAGCAGAGACATCACGCCAGCCAGCACCTTGGTGAACACCCTGGCAGCTGAGGTGTTGATCCTCCAGAGCGAACCAGAGGAACCTTTGATGACTGGAAATACAGGAATATGAAGGTAAGCATCCTTGATGTCCACAGAAGTCATGAAATCCCCTGGGCGCAGGGAACTGATGGCAGTTTCCATGCGAAAGCGCCTGCTCCTGACAAATTTGTTGAGGATCTTTAAGTCCAGGATGGGCCTGACTTAACCATCTTTTTTGGGGACTGTGAATAGGTTGGAATAGAAGCCTTTGCCCTTTTCTCTTAAAGGGACCTTGCAGATGACCCCCAGCTCCAGGAGGCCTTGCACTGCCTGCACTAGACCCTGAGCTGACACAGGGTCCTGAGGAATCCGGGATCTGATGAATCTTGGGGGCGGCCAGGCAGCAAACTCTATCTTGTAACCAGAGGACATTACCTCCTGAATCCACCGGTCTGAGACATGAAGCCTCCAGACGTGAGCGAAGTGCTGAAGCCGTCCCCCCACCCGGATGGGTGAGGGCGCCCCATCATGCCTGAGGGGGCTTGGGAGAGGATTTAGCCTTGGGACCCCAGGAGGAGCCAGGACGTCCACGTCCTCTGCCCCTACCTCAGAAATCTCCCCGGGCCCCAGTAAAGGAAACCCCCCTCCCTTGTCTAGCACCACGCTAGGGGAGGAGAATGAGCCCTGACCCCGAAAGGGCCGAGACTGCCACCTGCGCTGGGGTAACCTGCCTCCCTTAGCAAAAAGGTCCAGGCGGTCCCCAAACAGGCGTAGTGCTTTGAAGGGAAAACCAGTGAGGGCTTTCTTCACAGCGTTGTCAGCAGCCCACTGGCGTAGCCAAACCGAGCGGCGTATAGTCACCACAAGGGCAGATGTTCTGGCACACATTCTGATGGTGTCATCCAAGGCAGAGAGGACAAAATTTACAAAAACATCACAACTGGAGAGTGCATTAAACACCTCACAAGGCAAATCATCAGGGGCACTATCAAGTATACTTCTGATCAGGGTCCTAGTGGCCACAGCGGTAATGGCAGAGGCACAGACCGGCGCCGCGCCATCCCTGCACATGCAAAAGCATGGGACGCCAACTGGTCAATGCGCCGGACCTCAGCATCCCGCAGGGTAGTAGAGTCAGGGGAATGCATGACAGAGGTGATAGAGAGACCTAGAAGCGGGGCATCCACCTCGGGAGGGGATGACCAACATTTTACCACATCAGCAGGTAAGGGATACTTCCTATCCCAACTCTTAGGTACACCGGGAAGTCTACTGGAGCGCTCCCATTCCTTGAGCACAAGGTTATTGAAATGTGCTTGCTCAGGAAATTCTAAACGTGACTTAGCGGTATGGAAAAGCTCCCCCCTTTGCCTGAGAGCCGCAACAGGGGGAGAAATGGACAGGATCTAAAAAATCTGGGTCAGCAATCTGTCAGTGTCATCCGGAGCCCAGGGGTCAGAGCCAGAATCGTCATGGCCCCTTGGCCTCTCATCAGATGACCCTGAGTCAGAGAAAAGCTCCCCTTAGTCCGAAGGGGTATAGCCACAAAGACTCCAAAACTCCTCAGTTTCCATAGGGAAAAGAGTGACATTAGGCGTTAAGTGCCGCTTTTTGCAGGGGCCTTATGCGCCAAGGTCTTAGCAATCAACTGCTCAACAGTAGCCAGTCTAGAAGACACATCAGGCTGAGAATCCCCACTTGTATGCAAACTCAGTAGGAGTGAGATTTAAGCTTGGGGGAGTAGGTGAAGTGAAACGAGGTGCAGGGCCAGCCGCTGGACGGCCAGATTGCAGGGCAAGCACTTGCTCAGCACAGGGTACGCAGACCCGCACCTTGTCAGCGTCAACATGAGACTCCCCACACGCTACACACAGCTGGGCTTGTCCCGAAGGAACCCCAGTCACATTATCCTGGGATGCCTCCATATGGTGATTATAGTGGCACTATAGGCCGATAGGGATTAACGCTATACAGCAACCCTGGATGCCCCAATAACCCGCTAGGGAAGTGGGAGTAATTACACTAGGCCTAACAAGTTAACCAACTAATTGAGGGGCGGGAGAAGCCAATGGATTCGCCCGCCTGAAAGACATAATAAAAGGGGCCGTAAGCAGACAGTAATAAAAAAGGAGTTAATAAAGCCGCCCGCGAGGGCACTTACGGACCGCGGTAGGTAGAGGTCCGTCACGCATAAGCCGACCAAGCAGACAAAATGGCGTTGGTATACCTCGAGGGGCGGTCCGGCACCAGCATTGACGCGGAACGCGCCAGAGACGGGCCCGCCCCCCCCGAAGAACGCGAAGCCAAGACGTGACAAGCAGCCAATGACAGCGCCTGAGGTAACGCCGCCCCCAAGCGCAGAACATAATGACAAAAGGCGCGCGGCGGCGGTTTTAAATAAGGACATAGTAAAGCAAGTCAGTGCGGCGGCTGACTACAAAGCAGAATGTATACTTATAATACCAATTCTACAGGTATTTCACAGAATTGTATTATTCTTAGTATACAGTACGTCCTGCTCCAGATATAATACTTACACTTGGGACATCCAATAGCAGTGTCCATAAAGTAGGGTGGGATCCCCAACAAAAAAGGCAACAGCAGACAGTTTAAAGCACTGTCACCTGCAAAACCTTGCGGCCAAGAGCAACATGAGCAGAGGCTCTAACGTCAACCTGGTAAAAAGAAGACCAAGTAGCGGTCTAGCAAACTTGTTCAACAGAAACCCGGTGCTGAAAAGCCCAAAAGGCACCCAAGCACGAGTAGAATAAGAAGTAAAGCGAGAAGAAGATTCTTCCCCTTAGTGGAATAGGCCTGAGTAACAGCCTGACAAGTCCAAATGCTAACAGTAGCCTTGGCAGAAGCCGAAAACCTTTCCTAGGACCAGAAGGAACCATCCCATCCAAGTAATGACCAGGCCCAAAGCCGCCTTTCCCCCCATGGTCAGACGAGATCGGGCACATACAGGATGGAGTTGGCCGTAGACTCAAAGGGGCATCAGTTCTCCTAAGGGGCACAGTGACTACCAAGGAAACACTTCCAACACCTGTTCAAGGAATGTAGAACCCTTTCCTCAGCGTTGCTAGGAATAAGGCACAGAAGGAAGAACAATATCTTGAATCAATGAACATAAGACACCACCTTAAGCAGAAAGTCCGGCTTAAAGCGGAACACCACCTTATCCTGGTGTATCTCAAAGAACGAGGGCTAGATAGACAGAGCCGCCCGCTCAGACACACGTCTGACTGAAGTAACAGCCACCAGAAGGACAACTTTGAGGGTAAGAACAGCTAGACAGCATCCTGAATAGGTCCAAAGGGAGCACCCCGCAAGGCAGACAGAATCAAATTCAAATCCCAACAGGGACCATAGGATTACGTGGGGGATGCACATGAGCAACCCCCTGAAGGAAGGTCTTAACCAAGGAAAACTGAGCAAAAGACTTCTACAGGAAGGCGGACAGGGCAGAACCTGACCCTTCAGAGTACCGAGTTGGAGAACCAATTCCAACCCATGCTGTAATAACTCTAGAACCCTGGGAACAGAGAACGCCCGACAGGGAAGAGACCTAGACTCACACCAATCAATATTGGTACGCCATACCCTATAATAGATGAAAGAAGAAGCTTGCTCCTAGTCTTCCCATAGTCTCAATCACCGAGACAGATAAGCCTGTCTCCATCAAGATGGATGTTTCAGCAGTCAAGCCATCTAGGCCAGAGTCTGTAGATTGGGGTGACGTAAAGGGGCCCTGAGTGAGCAGAGCTGGCACTCCTGGCAGAACGTACAGATCTACTGCCCTCAGTACCACGACTGCGAACCACACTCCACTAGGCCACCCGGGGGCCACCAGAATCACTGGTCCCCCCTTCCAGAGCAATCTTGCGCAGAACCCTGCCTAGCAGGGAGAATGGAGAAAAGACATACAGAACAGAATGTCCTGCCATAACGTTACTAAGGCATCATGACCACGGCCAGAGGATCCTGGGACAGGGAAACAAGGGCCGAGAGCTTGTGATAGTGACGGGCACAAACAGATCCACACTGGTTGGACCTCATAGTGACACAAGGATTAGTACATCCTGTCGCAGAGGGACCTCCACCGGAGCGAATACCACTGATATGCAGGGAACATTGTCCTCCACCCAGATCAGGATCAGATACCTTCCTCCAGGTCCCACACAGATGATCAATGTAGGCCACTGTCGTCAGACAGACTGAGCGCCCCCAAACAGGCAGGCCCTAAAGAGGAGTAGTCAAGCGAGATAGAACCAACCTGAAAGCTCACTGTTTCAAAAATTGATAGGTGTATGGACCTCCTAAGGGCCCCACCTCCCCCGGAACCGCAGGGGGTTTCAGTTCAACCGCTCCAAGAGGGACCTCCTTACCAGGGGGGAAGGCACACAGACCCTGCTCCAGGGATGTTGGATCCCTGTCCTGTACAAACAATAGAAGTTGCAGAAGAGCCCGAGGGGGACTGAGCATAAGGAACCTCTTCTGAGCAAGCCACCAACGGGCCTACCAGCTGCATCTCCGCCTGGTGAAGGGACGGGGACAGCTATGAGGGACTGAGCCCATGCAACCAGATTGTCCAATTTGTTGCTGAAGAAGTAAGATTGTCGCCTGAACCGTATCCAAATTCATTCCTAGGAATGGAGTTACCAATTAGGAGGACAATGAGGACTTGGGGTGATTAAACACCCATCCAAGTGACTCCCAATGGACACCACCAGTCTAGTATCCAACTTAGCCTGACGTAGAGACTAGAAGGGGAGAAGGACATCCCCTTGGTCTCATGAGAGACATCACCCCCGTCAGCACCTTGGTGAGCACTCTGGAAGCTGAAGAGAGGCCAGATAACAAGGACACAAATTATCAGTGTTGGACTTCCAACGCGAACCTGAAGCCTCGGTGTCCAGAAGACACAGGGATGCGAAAATAAGCATCTTTGATCTCCACAGACGGCAAGAAGCCCCCAGGGCACAGGGAGCTGATGGCCCAGCTAAGAGCCTCCATGCAGGAACTGCCTGTAATTGACGAGTTGCCGAAGTCTGTGAATCCAGAATGGGCCAGACTGACCCATCCTTTTGGGGAACTGTGGAAAGGTTGGTGTAGCGGCCCCTGCCTCTGCCTGCTAAGGGCAATCTGCAAGTGACCCCCAGACCCCACAGGCCTTGCATGGCCTGCACCAGCACCTGAACAGAGGCAGGGACCCGGAGTACCCTGAGAAACTTGGGGGAGGCAGCGCAGGAAACTCTATCCTTAATTGTATCCGGGGGACACTACCCCCTAAAACCACCAGAATGAGGTGTGATGCCTCCTGACAAGAGCAAGGTGCTGCAGCCATCCCCTCACCCAGAAGGGTGAGGGCATTCCATCATGCTTGAGGGGGTTTGGTGGAAGATTTAGGCTTAGCCCCGCCGGAGGGGCCAGGACGTTGTCTGCCGCCCCTGGGGCAGGAGTCTGCACGAGCCCCCAGGAAGGACACCCCTGGTTCTTGTTTAACACTATGGTAGGAAGGGGGAGGGGTGCCCCTGCCCCGAGACGGCCGCCTGCGTTGGGGTGATTTGCCCTTTTTACCAAACAGGTCCAGACGGGCCCCAAACAGGCGTTGCCCTCTAAAGGGAAGCCCAGTCAGAGTCCTTTTAGCAGCATCATCAGCACCCCACTGTCGCTGCTAGACCAAGCGACGTATGGCCACCACAAGGGCAGAAGTCCTTGCACACATTCTAATGGTGTCATCCAGCGCTAAAAATACAATTCTGTGAAATACTCACCTGTAGAATTGGTATTATATGCATACAGCACGTCCTGCTACAGATGTAGTAATTACATGTGGGTAATCCTCCGCCTGAGGCGCTGTTCACTGCAGACATGTAGAAAACAGGCTCCTCCCGGCCCTACATACACCGAGGGACCTTCCACAAATCCCCAGCATTGAAAAGCAGTGAAAGGAGAAGCCAGGAGAAACCAACCACCCAAAAACTGGCAATAATAACAATCACCAAACAGGGGATCCAGAACAATGTGAAACCAGGGTGGGTTGGAGCAGGACGTGCAGTATGCCTATGCGTTTGTGCGGCCGGTATGGGGGCGTGGCGGAGATGCGCTCGTCTCTCCCGGCTGCACACGTGTCTTTCCTCCCCCCCCCCTCCCCTAGCCCTCCCCTCCTAGCCTCCTGCCCCGTCAGAGTCATATGACGGGTGCGGAGGTTGCACGCACACCTCCCGGCTCCAGCACGTGCGTACATACGTGCGGCGCAGTGACGCCATGAGAGGGGGACGAGGAGGATAAATACACACCTCCCGGACCCAGCACGTGTTTATACACGAGCGGCGCAGTGACGCCATTAGAGGCGGGTGAGGAGTGGACTGGCGGCGGAGGAGGGCAACATTGGTCCCGCTTTCACCGCCACTGTGTCTCCGGAGGATCGAGGCAGAGGGGTGACAAATAGCGGGCAGCAGTGCGGCAGTGGTCCGTGACGGTCTTAGGGCAGTTGAGTAGCCCTTCCTCCAAATTGCAGCCATCATATGTAAGAGTGAGTACCCTGTTGGCTTTTAAGTAAGGAGTATGGACAGACCATAGTATGGTTTATGGGACCTGTAGTAATACTAAATATATTCTACCACAGGTTAATGAATTAGTCTAAAGCTGGGGACTGGAGGCTTTCTCTGGCTGAGGCGCTTGAAATCTTCGGTAAAGCTTATGGGATATTTGGTTTCCCTTGTATTATTCAGGTACCTATACATATAAGTACTTATGTTGTAGCTAGTTGATTGTGGGCCAGTGCACCAGACGTATCACAGTCCTTACATGTCTTTGTGTTTCTTTTGTGTGTGCACTAGTTTTTGATTTGGGTCCTGGGTACGGATCCCAGACAGGAGGAACCAGCATTATGGATCATAGGATTATGAGAAGTGGATTGGTGCAGATGAAGCCCCTTATGTTGGGGAGAAACTAGTTCACCGTTACCACACAGTTATCTGATATGTACATCTACTTGAACCAAATAGTGGAATATACTTGAATTATCACTGCATAGTATTGTACTGGGATATCACCAGCTGTAATATGTATATCCAACAATCTTCATGTTAATGTTGTTAGCCTCTGTATCAACCAAGTATTTTATGTACAGATTGCTCATTACCCTAAGCGGAGGTATTTTTCTGTGAATAAGGGATGAAGGGCCTATGTGTGGCCATGAGTATATCATTATGTAAACTATATATGTCAATTTTAAATTGTGAAAATGAATAAAGCAATTTGTATTTTTATATGTACATGAGCACTGATTGCGTTTTTGGGGCGGGGTCACCCTTGAATTTCTCCACTAACCACTGGGTCGGTTCATACCCGGTTATTTTTTCTTGTTAGTATGCCTATAATACCAATTCTACAGGTGAGTATTTCACAGAATTGTATTATTCTAAGCATACAGCACGTCCTGCTCCAGATGTAGTAATTACATGTGGGACATCCAATAGCAGTGTCCGTAAAGTAGGGTGGGATCCCCAACAGAAAAGGCAACAGCAAGCAGTTTAAACTACTGCCGCCTGCAAAACCTTGCAGCCAAACACAGCATCAGCTGAGGCCCTAACATCAACCTTGTAAAACTTAGTAAAGGTATGAACAGAAGACCAAGTAGCGGCCTTGCAAACTTGTTCCACAGAGGCCTGGTGCTGAAAAGCCCAAGAAGCCCCAACAGCTCGAGTAGAATGAGCAGTAAGACGGAAGGGGGGAGACTTCCCCTTAGTAGTATAGGCTTGAACCACAGCCTGACGAATCCATTTACTGATGGTAGACTTGGCGGGAGCCAAACCCTTCCTAGGCCCGTGAGGCACAACGAAGACAGCATCAGTCTTCCTGAAGGCCTTAGTGATAACTAGGTAATACTTGACGCACCTAACCACGTCCAAGGAATGCAAAACCCTTTCCTTAGGGTTACTAGGATTAGGGCACAGAGAAGGAAGCACAATATCTTGATTCAAATGAAAGGCAGACACCACTTTAGGTAGAAAGTCTGGTTTGAAGCGGAACACCACCTTATCCTGGTGTCTCTCATAGTAGGGAGGCTGAATAGATAAGGCAGCCATTCAGACACACGCCTAACAGAGGTGATAGCTACTAAGAAGACAACCTTGAGCGTGAGAACAGCGAGAGCAGCCTCCTGAATAGGCTCAAAGGGAGCACCCTGCAGGGCCGATAAAACCAAATTTAAATCCCAAACAGGTACCATAGGCTTGCGGGGGGGATGCACGTGAGTGACCCCCTGAAAGAAGGTCTTGATAAGAGGATGCTGGGCAAAGGTCTTCTGAAAGAAGATAGACAGGGCCGAAACCTGGCCCTTCAGAGTACTAAGCTTAAGACCTAAGTCTAGACCATGTTGTAAAAACTCCAGCACACTAGAGACTAAAAATTCCCGGCAGGGAAGAGACCTGGACTCACACCAGTCAATGTAAGAATGCCAGACTCTATAATAGATAGCAGAGGAAGTCTTTTACCTGGCTTGCACCATAGTAGCCACTACAGAAGCTGACAAACCGTTTTCCATCAGGATGGATGTTTCAGCAGCCAAGCCGTCAAAGCCAGAGTTAGAGACCCCTGAGTTAGAAGATCTGGCAACCTTGGCAGATCGTACTGATCTGCTGCCATTTGAACCACGTCTGCGAACCACACTCTTCTTGGCCACCTTGGGGCCACCAGAATCGCGGGTACCCCTTCCAGACCAATCTTGCGCAGAACTCTGCCCAGAAGGGGAATTGGTGGAAACACATACAGGAGCCGAAATTCCCTCCAAGACATGGACAGGGCATCCGTGGCCAGAGCCAGAGGATCCTGTGACAGGGATACAAAGCTCGGGAGCTTGTGATTGTGACGGGACGCAAACAGATCCACATCTGGCACACCCCAACAGTGACACAGGGACTGAAATACCCTGTTGCAGAGGGACCATTCCCCCTGACGGGACGACCCCCTGCTCAGAGCATCTGCCAGCAGGTTCTCCGCCCCCGGAATGTAGACAGCCGAGATGCATTGGACATTGGCCTCCGCCCATGTTAGGATCAGAGAAACTTCCTGAAGAGCCCCCTTGCTCCGGGTCCCTCCCTGATGGTTGATGTAGGCAACCGCCGTTCTGTTGTCTGAGCGTACCTGAACCGCCAGACCCCTCAGGTGATGGGTCAATTGTTCCAGCACCAATCTGACCGCCCTGAGTTCCAAGACATTGATAGGCAGATTGGCCTCCTGAGGGCCCCAACTCCCCTGGAAGCGCAGGGACTTCCAGAATCCCCCCCAACCCGACAGACTGGCATCCGTTGTGACCGTCTCCCAGGAGGGAGCCAGGAAGGATCTGCCCCTTGTCAAGTTCTTGTGGTCCAACCACCACGGAAGGGATTGTCTGACCGAGGGGGGAACCACCCATATCCCGTCCAAGGACGCTGGGTTCATGTTCCAAACTGACAGAAGGTGAAGCTGTAGGGTTCTCAAATGAAACTGGGCAAAGGGCACCGCTTCGAAGCTTGCCACCATCGAGCCCACCAACTGCATTCCCTGCCGGATGGAGGGATGAGGGCTCGAAAGCAGGGACATCGCCTGCGTTGTCAGAGCTTCCACCTTCTGCTGAGGAAGGAATATCCTTGACTGAACTGTATCCAGAATCATCCCCAGGAACGGGGTCACTGAGGAGGGGGACAGAGAGGACCTGGGGTAATTGATCACCCAGCCGAATGACTCCAGGGTGGACACTACTGAGTGTCCAGCTCTGCCTGTCGCAGAGACCGAGAGGTGATGAGTATGTCGTCCAGGTAGGGCAACATGCGTATGCCCTTTAGTCTTAACAGGGACATCACCCCTGCCAGCACCTTGGTGAACACCCTGGGAGCCGACGTGAGGCCGAATGGCAGGGCCACGAACTGGTAATGCTGATCCAGCAGCGCAAATCTGAGAAACCTTTGGTGTCCTGGAAACACCGGAACGTGCAGGTAAGCATCCTTGATGTCCACAGATGTCATGAAGTCCCCTGGGCGCAGCAAGGTGATGGCCGAGCGCAAAGTTTCCATACGAAAGTGCCTGTTTCTCACAAATCTGTTGAGGATTTTTAAATCCAGAATGGGTCTGACTGACCCGTCCTTTTTGGGTACCGTGAAAAGGTTGGAATAGAATCCCCTGCCCCTGTCTCTTAAGGGGACCTTGCAAACGATCCCTAGATCCAGGAGGTCCTGCACAGCCAGCATCAAGACCCGTGCTGATACAGGGTCTTGAGGGATCCGAGACCCAACGAACCTGGTAGGGGGCCGTACAGCAAATTCTATCTTGTAACCGGAGGACACTACCTCCTGAATCCACAGGTCTGAGACGTGGCGACTCCAGACATGTTTGAAGTGCTGTAGACGTCCCCCCACCCTGACGGGCGAGGGCGCCCCTTCATGCTTGAGGGGTCTTGGGAGGGGCCTTGGGCTTGGGCCCCCAGGGGGCACCGGGACGGCGTCCCTTATTCTTGTTCCAGGGCTCTGCCCGAGACCCAGCGAAGGACACTCCTCTGCCTTGCTTAGCCCCCCGGTAGGGGGTCGATAGGGAGCTTGGGCCACGAAAGGGCCGAATCTGACGCTTGCGCTGGGGTAACTTGCCACCCTTGGCAAAAATATCTAACCTTTCTCCAAACAGGTGCAATCCTTTAAATGGAAGCCCCCGTAAGGGCCTTCTTGGTGGCGTTATCAGCGGCCCACTGGCGCAACCAGACTGCTCGGCGTATAGCTACCACCAGAGCAGAAGCCCTAGCACTCAACTTAATAGCATCATCCGATGCAGATAGGATATAGTTCACAAAAGTTTCACAGATGGCCAGAGCGTTGGCAGCATCAGAGGGCAAGTCATCCGCCCCTTCAAGAGCAGTCTTAACCACGGTCCCGAGCGCCACCGCCGTGATGGCTAAGGCGCGCACTGGGCGGAGCGACGCTCCCCCAAATGCAAAGGCATGACATGCCAGTTGGTCAACACGCCGATCCTCCGAATCCCGCAGCGTAGTAGTGTCGGAGGAGTGCATAATAGAGGTGTTGGACAGGCTTAGGATTGGGACATCAACCTCTGGTGGTGATGTCCAACACTTGACCAGTCAGCAGGAAAGGGATATTTCTTATCCACACTTTTAGGAACCCCATGAAGTTTGCTGGGGTGTTCCCATTCTTAAAGCACGAGGCTATTAAAATGGGTTTGTTCGGGAAACTCCAACCGCACCCTAGCGGTGTGGAACAGATCCCCCCTTTGCCGGGGAGCCGCGGCAGGGGGAGAGAGGGACAATACGTCAAAGATCTGGGTCAACAGTCTATCCATGTTGTCCGAGGACCAATGATCAGAACCAGAATCTTCCTGTCCCCTGGACTCGTCATCGTATAACCCTGAGTCAGAGAGCAATTCCCCTTCGTCTGAGGGGGAATGAGCGTAGGAAAGAAGTAAATCATCAGATTCTATAGGAAATATAGTAGATTCAGGATTCAAATGTTGCCTCTTGGCGGTGGCCTTGCACGCCAAAGAGCCAGCAATTAAGTTTTCCACACTAGCCAGCCTAGTGGCCAAATCGGAATGAGAATCCCCACTGGTATTGGGGGTTAGGCTCAGACTTGGGGGAGTAGGTGAAGCGAGGCGTGGTGCAGGCCCAGCCTCAGAAGAGGTGGGAAGACCGGCTAACGCCTGCTGTGCACAAGGGACGCAGACCCGTGCATTGTCACCGCTGCTAGGTAAGACCTCACAAGCTACACACAGATGGGCTTGTCCCGAGGGAACCCCGTTCACAATATCCTGAGATGCTTCCATATGGTGATTATTATGTGCAATATGCCAGTAGGGATTGACGCTATAAAGAAACCCTGGATGCCCCAATGACCCGCTGGGCCGGGCGTTACGCCGGGCCGGGAGAAGCCACCGAAGCTCACGGTCTGAAAGACACAAGGGGAAGAAGGATGTCAGAGCCAAGCGAGGAGAAGCGAAAGCTAAAGAAAGGTCGCCCGTGAGGGCACTTACAGAGCAGCGAGGGGAAGACAATCTTCACCAAGCGCACGTGAAAAGGAATGGCGCCAGCAAACCTCGAAGGGCGGGCCAGAGCTGAACATGACGCGGAACGCGCCACAGCAGACCACGCCCCCCCCCCCCCAGAGAGCACGAAGCTCGGAGCGCGTAACCAATAGAAAAACGAGTAGTTAGAAACTGAGCCCCTACCAAGTGAATCACCTCAGGGACTGACGTGACAGGAAAGAAATCAACCCGTAGCGTCCGCGATCGGAGCCGCCGTATGCGCCGAATAAACTACATTAAGGCCGCTGCGGCTAAGGTTAAGATAAGTGTTGAAAAGCGGCTCTGACACCCCGTAACCGTCAAGGGCTTCAACTCACAGTGTAATGGGCCAATGTTAAGCCGTCTGTACACACAACCCCCCCCCTTTTCCCCCCAATAGCGGGGGAGACTAGGAAGGAAGGTGACCCAATACTCAGGGTTCACCGCTACACGGGGTATGGGGCGCTGATGCGGGAGGGGCATCCTCTGAAGACTCACCATTAGCCTTAACCGCCTACCCTATGGTGGGGGATTGCGGTGGAGTCTAGCTCCGTAAGCACCTAAGGTGCTGCCTACCTTCACCCGACCGACGCAGCCCAGGCTGGGAGGCATATTCTTTCATAAAGAGGACGGGTGGAAATAGTCCCGCAGGGCCTCGGGCTGTAAAGCCCCCGCTCGCCTGCGAGAGCGTGATACTTCATGTCTTCGCAGTGAGCACTGCAGAGAAATCTGGGGATTTGTGGGAGGTCCCTCGGTGTATGTAGGGCCGGGAGGAGCCTGTTTTCTACATGTCTGCAGTGAACAGCGCCTCAGGTGGAGGCTTACCCACATGTAATTACTACATCTGGAGCAGGACGTGCTGTATGCTTAGAATAGGATAAATTTTATGAATACATCACAACTGGAGAGTGCATTAAACACCTTCCAGGGGAGATCCTCAGGGTGATGATCAAGCATCTTTCTGATGAGGGTTCTAGCGGCCACTGCAGTGATGGCCGCGGCACAGACCGGGCGCAGCGCCGTTCCTGCACAAGAAAAGGCGTGGGAGGCCAGCCTATCAATGCGCCGGTCCTCAGCATCCCCAAGGGTACTATAAGCAGGGGCTGTGATAAAGGGGGGGTTAGGAACCCCTATGATCGGTGCATCCACCACGGGGGGGGGGGGGGTGATGACCAACAATTAACCACCTCAGGGGGAAAAGGGTATTTCCCCTGGAAGTTTACTGGGGCATTCCCATTCCTTGAGTACAAGAGCATGGAAGTGAGCCTGCTCTAGTAATTCCAAGCGCGCTGTCGCTGTATGGAAACTCTTCCCTCTCGGCTTGGGAGCCTCACCAGGGAGAGAGATAGACAGAACCTTAAGACCTTAATCAACAAATCGTCAGTGTCACACTGGCCCCAGTATTCAGGGCCAGAACCGTCATGACTCCTGAGCCTGAGCCAGAGAACAGCTCTCCTTCATCAGAAGGGGTATAGGCACGCGGAGTAGTGAACTCCTCAGTTCCCATAGGAAAAGGAACAGGAGGCGTCAAGGGCCGCTTCTTACCAGGGCCCATGCGCTCTGACAACCTCGCAATAATCTGATCAGCCGTAGGCAGTCTGGAAGACACAGCAGGCTGCAAATCCCCACTTGTATGCAACTCAGCAGGAGTGAGATTTAAGCATGTGGAAATAGGTGTATTGAAACGAGGTGCAGCCACTGGCAAGCCTGATTGCAGGGCCAGTGCTTGCTCGGCACATGGTGCGCAGACCCGTGCCCTGTCAGCATCAGCATGGGGTTGTCCACACGCTATACACAGCCGGTCTTGTCCCAGAGGGACCCCGGTCACATAATTATGAGATGCCTCCATATGGTGATTATCTAGGCACAATATGCCAGCAGGGATTTACGCTATAGGCAACCCTGGATGCCCCAAAGACCCGCTAGGAAGGTGGGAGAATTTTACAAGGCCCGCTATAATTTAAACCGGGCCAGGAGAAGCCACTGGATTCAACCGTCTGAAAGACATAATGGGAATAAAGGGTGTCAGAGCCATGCGCAGTAATAAAGAATCATGAAAATCGCCCGCGAGGGCACTTACAGACCAAAGGAGGAGGAGGGCCATTACCAAGCGCGCGCGCGACTAGCATCAAAATGGCGCCAAGCGAACCTCGAAGGGCGGGCCAGAGCGGGCCATGACACGGAGCGCGCCAAACCGGGTCCCGCCCCCCCAAAGAGCGCGAAGCTCTAAGACAGTAGTCAATATTGTATGACACACATAGAAAAAGATTTGCCAATGGAGACGCCGCAGCGTCTGAGGCGACGCCGCCGCCTGGCGCAGGACATCCAATAAAGGAAAGAAACACGCGCGGCGGCGGCGGCCGATACACAATAAAAAAGCAAACAGCGCGGCTCTGACACCAAGTTACAAGTCAAGTGCAATACTAAGGCCATAAGCGTGTAATCACAGTACACTGAGACCGCCACACACACACACCCCCTTTCTTTCCCCCCGAACTACGGGGGAAACGAGGGAGGATGGTGACCCTTTGTACAGGGCCCACCGCTACACGGGGCAATAATGCGGGAGGGGCATCCCCTAGAGGCTCACCATCAGCCTAAACCGCCTACCCTTTGGTGGGGGACTGCGGTGGAGCATGGCTCCATAAGCTCGCATGGTGCTGCCTACCTTCACCCGACCAGCGCAGCCCAGGCTGGGAGGCACATCACAGCCTGGACGGGTGGGAATAGTCTAACAGGGCCGCAGGCTGAATAGCCCCGCTCACCTGCTTCATGTCTTCGCAGTCAGCACTGCAGAGGAATCTGGGGATTTGTGGGAGGTCCCTGGGTATTTGAGGGGCCCGGGAGGAGCCTGTTTTGCATGTCTCTGCAGTGCAGCGCCATCTGGCGGAGGATAACCCAAGTGTAAGTATTATATCTGGAGCAGGACGTACTGTATACTAAGAATAGGCATAAGGCCAATACACGTGAATACATAGCATAAACACAGACACGACCCCCCCCCCCTTTTTCCCTCGAAGGCTACGTGGAGAATGAGGGAGGACAGCGGCCACTTAAATAGGGCCCACCGATAGGCAGGGGCAAGGGGCAATAGTGCGGGAGGGGCATCCCATCGAGGCTCACCATAAGCCTGAACCGCCTACCCTTTGGTGGGGGATTGCGGTGGAGCAGCGCTCCTAAGCACCTAACAGTGGTGCTGCTTACCATCACCCGACCAGCGCAGCCAAGGCTGGGAGGCATATTACTAATGGAACGGGTGGGAATAGTCCTACAGGGCCGCAGGCTAATAGCCCCGCTCACCTGCGAGTAGAGAGAGCCATTTTTCGTCCTTCACAGTCCAGACTGCAGAGAAAATCTGGGTATTTGTGGGAGGTCCCTGGGTATTTGAGGGGCCGGGAGGAGCATATTTTCGATGTCTCTGCAGTCCAGCGCCATCTGGCAGAGTGATACCCGATAGTAAGTACTATATCTGGAGCAGGACGTACTGTATACTAAGAATAAGTCAATACTCCCCTTTTGCCCTCCGCAGCTCTTCCATGCAGGTCCAGTGTTCCTACACAGCCCCGCCATGCAGCACTGACATTTTCACAATTGCCTCTGATGAAGCAGTGTTCACACCCCCAGACACCTACTCGATTCATTACAACAGAGATGGCATGCCAAGGCTGAGACATGGAAAATAGGCTCCTCCCGGCCCCTCAAATACCCAGGGACCTCCCACAAATCCCCAGCATTGAAAAGCAGTTAATGAGAAGCCGGAAGAATTAAACAATCCAAACTATCAACTATAACAATCACCATACAGGGGATCCAAGATAATGCAAATCAAGGGTGGGTTGGAGCAGGACGTACTGTATACTCATAATACCAATTCTACAGGTGAGTAATCACAGAATTGTATTATTCTTAGTATACAGTACGTCCTGCTCCAAATCTAATACTTACACTTGGGACATCCAATAGCAGTGTCCATAAAGTAGGGTGGGATCCCCAAGAAAATCAGCAGCAGACAGTTTAAACCACTGCCGCCTGCAGAACCTTTCGGACAAAAGCAGCATCAGTTGAGGCCCTAACATCAACCTTGTAAAACTTTGAAAAGGTATTACAGAAGACCAAGTAGCAGCCTTGCAAACTTGTTCAACAGAAGCCTGGTGCTGAAAGCCCAAGAGGCAGCAATAGCACGAGTGGAATGAGCAGTCGGAAGGGAGGATTCTTCCCCTTAGCAGAGTAGGCCTGAATCACAGCCTGACGAATCCACTTGCTGATAGTAGACTTGGCAGGAGCCAAACCCTTCCTAGGACCAGAAGGGACCGCAAAAAGAGCATGTTTTCCTGAAAGGTGCAGTAGCCACCAGATAGTACTTCAGACACCTAACCACATTAACCACATCCAAAGAGTGCAAAACCCTCTCCTTAGCATTGCTAGGATTAGGGCACAAAGAAGTAAGAACAATATCCTGATTCAAATGAAAGGCAGACACTACCTTAGGCAGAAAGTCAGGTTTGAAACACCCTGGTGTCTCTCATAGTAGGGGGCCAGAATGGAAAGCGCCGCCAACTCAGACACACGCCTGACAGAAGTGACACCAGAAATACAACCTTGAGCGTAAGAATGGCCAAGGCAGCCTCCTGCACATGTTCAAAGGGAGCACCCTGCAAGGCTGACAGAACCAAGTTCAGATCCCAAACAGGCACCATAGGCTTACCTGGGGGGCGCACATGAGTGACCCCCTGGAAAAAAGTCTTAACCAGAGAATGCTGAGCAAAAGATCTTTGGAAGAAAACAGCCAGGGCAGAAACATGACCCTTCAGAGTACTGAGTTGAAGCCCGGGATCTAAACCATGTTGAAGGAACTCCAGAATCCTGGGGATAGAGAACACACGACAGGGAAGAGACCTAGACTCACACCAGTCAATGTAGGCATGCCAAACCCTATAGTAAATGGAAGAAGAAGACTTCTTCCTAGCCCTAATCATGGTGTCAACAACCGAGGCAGACAGACCCTTTTCCATCAAGATGGAGGTTTCAGCAGCCAGGCCGTCAAAGCCAGCGTTTGTAAATTGGGATGGCGTAAATGTCCCTGAGTGAGCAGGTCTGGAACCCTGGGCAGAGCGTACTGATCTACTGCCAGCTGCACAATGTCTGCGAACCACACTCTCCTTGGCCAACAGGGAGCCACCAGGATTGCTGGCACCCCTTCCTGAGCTATCTTGCGCAGAACCCTGCCCAACAGGGGGAATAGGGGAAAGACATACAGAAGTTGAAAGTCCTGCCATGACATTACCAGAGCATCTGTGGCCAAGGCCAGAGGATCCTGCAGGGAGACAAAGGCTGGGAGCTTGTGGTTGTGACGGGACGCAAACAGATCCACATCTGGCTGACCCCAATGGTGACACAGAGAGTGAAACACCCTGTCGCTGAGGGACCATTCTCCCAGGCGAGAGGTCCCCCTGTTTAGAGAGTCTGCTTGCAGATTCTCCACCCCCGGAATGTACACAGCTGAGATGCAGGGAACATTGTCCTCCACCCAGGACAGGATCAGAGACACTTCCTGGAGGGCCCCCTTGCCCCGGGTCCCTCCCTGATGATTGATGTAGGCAACCGCCGTCTGGTTGTCCGAGCGCACCTGAACAGGCGGCCCCGAAGGCCAGAACCAACCTGATCACCCTCAGTTCCAGAATGTTGATAGGGGTGTGGGCCTCCTGAGGGCTCCACCGCCCTTGGAATTGTAGGGACCTCCAGAAGCCCCCCCAACCTGTCAGACTGGCATCCGTGGTGACCGTCTCCCAGCAGGGGGCCAGAAAGGATCTGCCCGCCAGCAGGTTTCTGGAGTCCAGCCACCACAAGAGAGACCGCCTGGCTAGGGGGGACAGAACAAGGACCTGGTTCAGGGACGCAGAATCCTTGTCCCATACTGACAAGAGGTGGAGTTGCAGAGGCCTCATGTGAAACTGGGCATAAGGAACCGCCT
Organism: Gastrophryne carolinensis; assembly: GCA_027917425.1. Classification (NCBI taxonomy): domain Eukaryota; kingdom Metazoa; phylum Chordata; class Amphibia; order Anura; family Microhylidae; genus Gastrophryne; species Gastrophryne carolinensis. Next base: position 153,553,805 of record CM051234.1, read on the forward strand.
CGAAGCACGACACCATCAGGCCCGCATTCTCTGCCTGATGGAGGGATGAGGGCAAGATAGAAGGAACTGAACCTGCGCTAGCAGACTGTCCACCTTCTGCTGAGGAAGAAAGATCCTTGCCTGAACTGTATCCAGAGTCATTCCCTGAAATGGCGTCACCAAGGAGGGAGACAGGAAAGATTTGGGATGGTTGATCACCCAGCTGAAAGACTCCAGTGTGGGCACTACTCGCTGAGTATCCAGCTCTGCCTGTTGTAGGGACTGAGAAGTGATGAGAATGTCGTCCAAATAGGGCCGAATGTGAATGCCCTGAGAACTGAGCAGAGCCATCACCCCTGCCAGCACCTTGGTGAATACTCTGGGAGCTGAAGTGAGACCGAAGGGCAATGCCACAAATTGGTAGTGCTGATCCTCCAGAGCGAACCTGAGGAATCTCTGATGACCTGGAAAGATGGGAATATAAAGGTAAGCATCCTTGATGTCCACAAAGGTCTTGAAGTCCCCTGGACGCAGGGAACTGATAGCAGAGCGCAGAGTTTCCATGCGAAAACGCCTGCATCTGACAAATTTGTTGAGGATCTTCAAGTCCAGGATGGGCCTGACTGACCCATCTCTTTTGGGCATGGTGAAAAGGTTGGAATAAAAACCCTTGCCTCTTTCTCATAAGGGGACCTGACAGATGACCCCCAGCTCCAGAAGGCTTTGCACCGCCAGAATCAGAGCCTGAGCTGACATGGGGTCCTGAGACATCCGGGATCTGATGAATCTTGGGGGCGGCCAGGCAGCAAACTCTATCTTGTAACCAGAGGACACTACCTCCTGAATCCACCGGTCTGAGACATGATGCCTCCAGACGTGAGCAAAGAGCTGAAGCCGTCCCCCCACCCAGATGGGTGAGGACGCCCCTTCATACCTGAGGGGGCATGGAGGAAGGCTTAGGTTTGGAGCCCCAGGATGGCCCACGGCGTCCACGTCCTCTGCCCCTACCCCAGAAATCTCCTCGGGCCCCGTTCTGGATCCACGGTAGGGGGAAGGAAAGGAGCCCGGGCCGTGTCTTCTGCGCTGGCGTAACCTGCCTCCCTTAGCAAACAAGTCCAGGCGGTCCCCAAATAGTCGTAGTCCTTTGAAGGGAAACCCAGTGAGAGCCTTCTTGGCAGCGTCAAACCGAGCGGCGTATAGCCACCACCAAGGCAGAGGCTCTGCCACACATCCTAATGGTATCATCCAAGGCAGAAAGGACATAATCAACAAACACCTCACAACGCGAGAGAGCATTATACGCTTCACTAGAAACATCATCAGGACCTCCATCTAGGACACTTTTAAGCAGAGTCCTAATAGCCTCAGCTGTAATGGCAGATGCACAAACGGAGCACAGTGCCGTCCCCACACAGGCAAAGGCATGGGAAGCCAGCTGAGCAATACGCCGGTCCTCACTATCCTTCAGGGTAGTAGAGTCAGGGGAATGCATGACAGAGGTGTTAGACAAACCCAGGATTGGGGCATCCACTTTGGGAGGGGATGACCAACGTTTGACCACATCAGCAGGAAATGGATATCTCCTATCCCAACTCTTAGGGACACCGGGGAGCCGGCTAGGACGTTCCCATTCTTTGAGCACAAGATTATTAAAATGAGATTGTTCAGGGAACTCAAAACGTGGCTTAGCAATATGAAACAATTCCCCCTGATGCTTAGGAGCCGCGGCTGAGGGAGAGATAGAGTCTTGAGAAAGTTGCGGACACTTGCAGCAAAACACGTTGATGGACGGCGGCAGGACATTAAAGTGATCACAACGCATCAGCCAATTTTAATAGAAGTGAGCAGCAAACTTCTCTCCCCCTTTATCTATGGACACCAACGGCCGGGGTGTGATGGAAAAGTGGTGAGAGCCTTGCCTGCTAAATACACACGCTGTTTTTATTGCTCTTAAATGTGAGTGCATTTAAATATTCTTTATGGGATTTAGAATTAAAACAGTATTACGCTTACGATTCCCTTGTTGGTCTCTTTCATGTTTAATACCTGAGGAATCATCAGTCCAACTAGTCTGAGACTGTCTGAATGGCAAGGATATCCTATACATAATTTAAAGGAAACAAGAGGATCGAAAGGAGGTTTCTTGAGAGGTGCTTTAATTATGTTACCATCTGGTAAGAGTATATAATGCAGGTGGTGGGCACAAGGTGAAGGCATTTGCTTGAAGTGGAACACCTAATGAATGTAAACCCTCTGGGGACATTAACCAACCAACCTTTAACCTATTGAGAGACTTACTAATTAAACAAGGCCTCTTGTGGACTATTTCTACCCAATTTTGTGTGGCTAACTGAGAGGGATACCTGTCTTGGTAAATAGTACCCTCCAGATGAGCCCCACTGGTTGTGATTAAGAACAATATTTGTATGCTCTGTGAATTTTTTAAAGTTGTTGTTTGCAGCTTAGAGGGATAAATAAGCTTTTTCACGTGGAGCATTTTTAAGTTGTTGCACTTTTAGAATTTTTATTCTTCTTGAAGACTAACAGCACAGGTTTTCAATACATTTATCACTCTGAGAGATAGAAAGCACTTTAAAGATCTGAGCCAAAAGCCTATCAGTATCATCTGGGGCCCAGGGATCAGAGCCAGAATCAGCATAACCCTTGAGCCGTTCATCAAATGATTCTGAATCCGAGAACAATTCCCCCTCTTCCAGGGGGGTATAACCAGACAGATCAAGGAACTCTTCAGCCTCCATAGGGAAAAGAGTGACATCAGGTGCCAAATGCCGCCTCTTAGCAGAGGCCTTACGTGCCATAGTATTAGCAAGCAACTTTTCAACACTAGCCAGTCTAGTAGACACATCAGGCTGAGACTCCCCACTAGTACACTAGAGACACTCACTCCCCCCCCCCCCCCCCGGAGAACTACAAGGGAGAGCGCTCCTAAGCACCGGACAGCGGTGCTGTCTACCATCACCCGAACCAGCGCAGCCAAGGCTGGGAGGCAAAGGTCTTAACCAAGGGATCAAGCGCAAAAGACCTTTGAAAAAAAAAAAGAAACACTCGATGATGGAAGGAATCCAGAGACATGCCCAGGAAGGACACCACCCTGGAAGGAGAGAGGGAGGACTTGGGATAATTGAGCACCCAGCCGAAACTCTCCAAAGTGGACACCACGGTCCTGGTGTCTGTCTCCGATTGACTGAAAGAAGAAGCCATTATGAGAAGGTCATCCAAATAAGGCACGACGCGAATACCCTGGGCTCTAAGGAGGGCCATCACCCCTGCCAGCACCTTGGTGAACACCCTTGGAGCCGAGGTAAGGCTGAACGGAAGAGCCACAAATTGAAAATGCCGATCTTCCACCACGAACCTGAGGAATCTCTGGTGTGCCGGGAAAATAGGTACATGAAGATAAGCGTCCTTGATGTCTATGGACGTCATGAAGTCCCCTTGACGAAGAGAATTATAGCTGAGCGCAGGAACCTCCGGGGGCGGATAAACCTGTTGAGGAACTTCAGATCCAGAATGGGACGAACGGATCTGTCCTTTTTGGGGACCGTGAACAGACTGGAATAAAAGCCCAGGCCCACGTCCGGAGGAGACACCGGACAAATAACCGCCATGTCCTGAAGATTCCTCACAGCCGCCCGGAACCCCTGCGCAGCCAGAGGATCCGAAGTCACACGGCACCTGAAAAACCTGGGAGGAGGACGGGACTCGAACTCCAGCTTGTAACCGGACGACACCACCTCCCGGATCCACCTGTCCGAGACCGCCTGGTCCCAGACCTGGGAGAAGTGTCGCAACCGTCCCCCCACCCGCAAGGGTGAGGGCGCCCCCTCATTGCTGAGCGGGCTTGGCCGCGGGTTTGGGCTTAGAGCCCTATGACTGACCAGGACGGGCACGACCTCTGCCCCTAGTCCAGGCGGCCCCTCTGGAGGAGGAGAAGGCCGAACCCCTGCCTCTGGCTCCTCGAAAGGATGGATTAAAGGCAGCCGTCCCCCAAAAGGACCGGCGCTGTTTCTTGCGCTGAGGTAACTTACCTCCCTTGGCAACAGAATCCAATTTTTGTCCAAACAGGCGCAGACCCACAAAAGGGAGAGCCGTCAGAGATTTCTTTGAAACAAAATCAGCAGCCCATTGGCGCAACCAAACCGACTGCCGGATAGCCACCAATAAAGCCGTGGTCCTACTACACATCGCCATGGCGTCATCCTGAGTGGCAAGCACAAAAGTCAAAAACGACTCACAACGTTTGAGACCCATAAACACCTCACAATCCGGGGCAAGGCCGGAAGAGGACAACAAATCCCTGACAATGGACCTGGAAGCCAACAACAACAGCGCCGAAGCACAGACAGGCCGCAAGGCCGACGCAACACTGGCAAACCCATGGCAAGCCAACTGGTCAATACGTCTATCCTCACCATCCTTGATGGTAGTACAGTCAGGGGAATGCAAAACAGCGGTGCTAGACAACCCCAAAACCGGAGAATCAACCTCAGGAGGGAAAGACCATCGCCTAACCAGGTCCGCCGGAAAAGGATATCTCTTATCCCAACCCGGAGGAACACCAAGAAGGCGGGTAGGCTTTTCCCATTCCTTAAGAATGACGTCATCAAAATGCTTCTGATGGGGAAACTCCAAGTGTGGCTTGGCCACCTCAAATAATTCCCCTTTTGGCGGAGGAGCCACCTCAGGAGGATCGATAGACAATACTTCAAACATCTGAGCCAGGATCGAAGGGGTGTCCAAGGCATCCCCCTGCGCCTGCTCACCAGTCGCACCAAAGAATTGCTGATCGTCAGACTCGTCCAATTCCTCAGAGAGCTCCCCCTCCTCAAGCGGGGGACAATCGGACCAGTCTAACAATTCAAACTCTTCAACATCACAGGCCGGTGCGGCCGGGGACAGATGCTTCCGCTTAGCCGGGGCCTTCTGGGCAACCATATTAGAAAACCTTTTCTCAAGAATGGCCAACCTGGCACCCACATCATATTGCGACTCCCCACCTATGACCACGTCACATGGGGTACGGAACAGGCGGGGAGGGGTAGGAGATGACACGGGCGGTGAGGAGCCGGAAGCCGGCGTACCGGACTGCCGCGTAATGTTCCGCTGTGCACATGGAATGCAGAGTATGACATCATCCCCTGGAAGGGGAGCCCCACACCCCAAACATTGCCTGGATTGCCCCCAGAGGCCATTTCCGGTATCGCTGGAAGCCTCCATATGGTGAATTATGGTAGTCGCAATGACCCAGGGATTTACGCAATAAGTGACCCAGGATGCCCCTTTAATGTCCCGCGTGGGAGAATTTATAGGGAAACCTAAGCCTACCCAGGTATCTAAGACCGGGGGACCCCTTTAACTTGCAACCAGGGATCTGGAAAACAAGAGTACAGCAGTCACTCCAAGGCAAGGATTCCCACACAGAGATGATAGACATAGGCATATATACATATACAAGTATACAGAGGATATGCACAAAATGTCAGCAGCGCTATCAAACTTACTAAAGAAGACATACTCACAAGATGGAAGCTGACGAGCACGTGACAGCAGCAGCAGCCGCAGAAGGAGGAAAGAGAAGGGGGGCGTGCCGGATCAACACACGCGAAACGCCCCAGCCCCGCCCCGCCCCCTACCAGCCACACAGCACAGTGCGGGCCGCACGAAGCGCAGCCCCGCCCACCAACAGAGCCCGGCAACGCTGAGCCGCCAAGCGGGGACGGCCGCCAGACGCGCGACGCGTCCGGCCTCGCCCCCCCCCGGAGAAGAGCAAGGAGCCCGGCAATGAGCGGGCTCCTCCACAGCGCGAACCTGGGAGCAGGCGAGCAGCCGGCTCGCGCGCCGAGACCGGCCCCGCCCCTCCCGCAGCACCACTGAGGTGGGGAAATTCCCCATCTCCGAGGCAGCGCTGCATGTCCCGCACGGGACCAAGCGGCCCACAGTAACAATCAAGCACACACGCACACATGCTGTAAAAACACAATCACACATTTCCCACAGCAACGAGGGCAGACCCCCCCCCCCCTCTAGCGTAGGGAGAAATGGGGACCGAGCGGGGGAGAAGAGCCAAAACCCCAGGGGTGGGAACAGGGACGGGGCATCCCAAATCCGGAATCACCAGACCGGATAACCGCTTGCCCCATAGTATGGTGCCTTGCGGTGGAGCTAGGCTCCTAGGCACCATAAAGGTGCCGTCTACCATCGCCCGGCCCCGCAGCCTAGGCTGGGAGGCTTCTCTAAGGGGAATAAAAGAGTGCTGGGCAGAAATAGAACCGAGAGGGGGGACGGGAGTTACCCCGGCTATCTGCAATCAGGAGACTTCATTCTTCTGACTTGTCGCCGATCTGCAGAGAAGAAGCACTGGGATATAGTGGGAGGTCCCAGGTATTTATAGACCGGGAGGGGCTCTCTTTTTTCCTGACTTCTCTGCAAGTTCGCCCTCTAGAGGAGAGTAAATCCAAGTGTAATAATAGTTTTGAAGCGGGGTGTGTGACATACTTAGAATAGAGCATCTATTTTTCTGAAAGGTGCAGTAGCCACCAGATAGTATTTCAGACACCTAACCACATCCAAGGAATGCAAAACCCTCTCCTTAGCGTTACTAGGATTAGGGCACAAGGAAGGAAGAACAATGTCCTGATTCAGATGAAAGGCAGACACGACCTTAGGCAGAAAATCTGGCTTGAAGCAAAAAACCACAAAGTAGGGGGGCTGGATGGAAAGCGCCGCCAACTCAGAAACACGCCTAACAGAAGTGATAGCCACCAAAAAGACAACCTTGAGAGTAAGAATGGCCAGGGCAGCCTCCTGCACAGGTTCAAAAGGAGCACCCTGCAAGGCAGACAAGAACAAGTTCAAATCCCAAACAGGCAACATAGGCTTATGTGGGGGACGCACATGAGTTACCCCCTGGAAAAAAGTCCTGATCAGAGAATGCTGGGCAAAGGACATCTGGAAGAAAACAGCCAGGGCAGAGACATGGCCCTTCAGAGTACTGAGTTGAAGTCCCAGCTCCAACCCATGCTGTAGGAACTCCAGGATACTGGGAATAGAGAACACGGGACAGGGGAGAGGCCTAGACTCGCACCAGTCAATTTAGGCATGCCAAACCCTATAGTAAATGGAAGAAGAAGATTTCTTTCTTGCCTTTATCGTGGTATCAACAACAGAGGCAGACAGCCCCTTTTCCATCAAGATGGAGGTTTCAGCAGCCAGGCCGTCAAAGCCAGAGTTTGTAAATTGAGATGGCGTAAATGACCATGAGTGAGCAGGTCTGGAACCCTGGGCACAGCGTACTGATCTACTGCCAGCTGCACCACGTCTGCGAACCACACTCTTCTTGGCCACCTGGGGGTCACCAGGATTGCTGGCACCCCTTCCTGAGCTATCTTGTGCAGAACCCTGCCCAACAGGGAAAATGGGGGAAAGACATACAGGAGCTGAAAGTCCTGCCATGACATTGCTAGAGCATCTGTGGCCAAGGCCAGAGGATCCTGGGACAGGGAGACAAAGGTCGGGAGCTTGTGATTGTGACGGGACGCAAACAGATCCACATCTGGTTGGCCCCAACGGTGACACAGAGATTGAAACACCCTGTCGCAGAGGGACCATTCTCCCAGGTGAGAAGTCCCCCTGCTCAGAGAGTCTGCTTGCAGATTCTCCACCCCCGGAATGCACACAGCTGATATGCAGGGAACATTGTCCTCCGCCCAGGCCAGGATCAGAGACACTTCCTTGAGGGCCTCCTTGCTCCGGGTCCCTCCCTGATGATTGATGTAGGCAACTGCCGTCTGGTTGTCCGAGCGTACCTGAACAGGCCAGCCCCGAAGGTGGTGGGTCAAGTGAGCCAGAACCAACCTGATCGCCCTCAGTTCCAGAATGTTGATAGGTGTGTGGGCCTCCCGAGGGCCCCACCGCCCTTGGAACTGCAGGGACTTCCAGAAGCCCCCCCCAACCTGCCAGACTGGCATCCGTGGTGACTGTCTCCCAGCAGGGGGCCAGAAAGTATCTGCCCACCAACAGGTTCCTGGAGTCCACCCACCACGAGAGGGACCGCCTGACTAGGGGGGACAGAACAAGGACCTGGTCCAGGAACGCAGGATCCTTGTCCCATACTGACAAGAGGTGGAGTTGCAGAGGCCTCATGTGAAACTGGGCATAAAGGACCGCCTCGAAGCACAACACCATCAGGCCCACCAGCTGCATTCCCTGCCTGATGGAGGGATGAGGGCAAAATAGCAGGAACTGAACCTGCGCTAGCAGACTGCCCACCTTCTGCTGAGGAAGAAAAAATACAATTCTGTGAGAATCTCACCTGTAGAATTGGTATTATATGCATACAGCACGTCCTGCTCCAGAACATATTCATAACGTATGGGTATACCTCCGCCTTCAGCGCTGTGCACTGCAGATCATGAAGAAAACAAGCTCCTCCCGGCCCTACATATACCGGAGGACCTCCCACAATCCCCAGCATTGAAAAGCAGTGAGAAGAGAAGCCAGGAGAAACGAACCACCCAGAATGTCTGGCAATAACACCAAGTGAGTACAATCACCATACAGGGGATCCAGAACAAAGTGAAACCAGGGTGGGATGGAGCAGGACGTGCTGTATGCATATAATACCAATTCTACAGGTGAGATTCTCACAGAATTGTATTATTCTAAGCATACAGCATCCCCTCGATTCAAAGAGCAAAAGTTAATTGATTTCGGATCGAGAATCGTAAGTTTGGGTGGGTGTTAGTCATTTTTTCATGTTTTTTTGGCCATTTCCGACTCGCACGAGCCTACGTACGAATGCGTATATGCTCTTACGATCATCGGAAGTTCGTTCCTAAATTTTAGGATCAAAACGTAAAACTTAGGATCAAATCCTAAAACTTAGGATCAAAACGTAAAACTTAGGATAATCGGATGTGTTTAGGTGTGATTCAGAGAACACTTTTCAAACCTCTAAATACGTTTTAAAAGAAAGCCACTGCCGACACCTTTTAGCAGTCGGATTGCTGTTCGTGAACAGGTTTTTTGGCTATGTGGAGGAGTCTGCGCGTCTTGAGCTCCAATGAACTGCATGTATCAGCATGGCCGAGGCCATAAATTGTATGGCAATGCATACCTGATTCATGTATGCCTTATAAAAGCATTTTAATGTGGACCTTAATTAGTCCTTTGCATGTAAACCTTTATTTTGCAATATATTTGCGTTAATTAAAGAAACTTATGTCCTTTGTTATTTATTTTTAAATTGATGTACTAGAATAATATTTTTAGATTGCATTTATTGGTGTAGTTGTTTACCTTTGCTTTGTTTAATTATTTAAGCACATCTTTGGTCATATGCATCACACTTACTGAGGAGAGGAGAGCGGGATAAAGTGCAGGATGTGGGTTACTGCTGTATTTTGCACAGACACAGCAGAGCTGGGGGCACGGAAAGGTCAGAAATCAAAGAATGCAGAGCAACACAGTCACAAGGCCCTTTCTGTTTGCAGGCTGCCCGAGAATACCTGAGCCACCATCTTGGCTGTTTCTAGACTCATAACATGCAGAAGTTGCTGGGTGTTTTTTTATATTTGAGAGCAATCTGTATGTAGAGGGTGTGGGTAACCACACCCAAAATTTTAAGTTGTACCATTTGAAGCCAAAATATTAAAATTAAATCCACAAGTAAAAAATGCAAGTTAACTAAAAATTAAACAAAGTAAGATTTACTTATGCAAATGCATTCATTAATGGTTGGTTACTACAAAATGAATGAAATAAAGAAAAATAAAAGACCAAATATTTAGAATGCACTTTAATGAGGTAAGTTTGTAGTGCGCAGCCGCAAGATCAGAAGGATTTACGTCCAGACAAAAAAGGAAAAAGGGCAAAACCAATGTTGCAACCTGAGAAATGAAACGGAAAATTCAGGATGGAAACATAGGTCTGATTCCCGAACTGCCATACGAACGGACGTACATTTTAGGATAGAAACGTATTTGCTTATAGAATCACTCGCAAGTTCATACGAACGCACGAGCGTACGGGAAAAATAGGATGATCGGCACCCAAATCCAAGCTGTTACATGTTTCTTTGAATCGACCCTCATGTCCTGCTCCAGAACATATTCATAACGTATGGGACATCCAATAGCAGTGTCCACAATAGGGTGGGATCCCCGTGAAAAGGCACAGCCAACAGTAAAGCGCTGTCACCCTTAACCATGCTATCAACAACGAGAGCAATGCTCTAACCTCAACCTTTGAACCTTGTAAAGGGAGAACTGAGCGCAAGCAGCGGACTAGCCAGCTTGATCGCCAGAACATAGTGCTACAGGGCAAGCCAAGCACTAATAGTAAAAGAACGAAAAACAATAGGGAGGAAGAATCCTCCCCTAAAAGGATAGGCCAAAATAACTGCCTAACCATGCCGCTACAAGAGGGGGTAGCCATGGTAACTCAAAACGTTTCCCAACGGGGAATACATGTCCAGGTCGCAGACGGAACCAGCAGAAGTGCTAACAACAATATTTAGCAGAGCCGAAAGAGTCCTACAGGTCCGGAAGGACGAACAACCGAATAGGACCAGGCCGGAGGGCCCTTAGTCCATGGAAGCAATCAATCCGGTACTTCAAGAAGGGGGCACCGGTAGACCCCAGGATAAGATCCCACCAGGGACAAGACAGTTCCGGTAGATCTCTAACCCCAGTAGAGGGGCACAGATCCCTTTCATCTCATAGTAATTTAGATCATAGTCCCGAGACCAGAGGATCCGTCCAAGGCAGAAAGGACGAAATAACGCCTGAATCCAACTTAGTGTGAGGCGGGTACCCTCACCTCATGGTATAGATCTATACCAAAGCATGTATATATATAAGAAATATATATATAATGACTAGGACCACCAATAGTGCCGTTCCTTATGGCACACCACTGACTGGAGTAACCTCCCCAGAAGAGCAACCTGATGGGGGGAGCAGGTCAGACAGGGACCTGACTAAGACCTGTGGGAACCCTTGGTAGGGCTTCAGAATAAGTCCTCCCCCAAAGGGGGAACTAGGGATCCCCCAGGAATGCACCTGAGCAGACCCTGAGGAATGCAAACAAAAGATTGGATCAGGTCTCGCAATAGAAGAAAAGATCAGGCCCCAACCATAGACGGAGTCAAGTAGTGAGCCCATACCAAACACTGCTTGTAGGACCCTAATCCCAGGAGCAGATATCGTCCCGCCAGGGAAGGAGCTTAGACCCAGCGAATAGCATAGGGACAACATAAGCTAAACCAGCGTGGCAGAAGGAAGAAAATAAAGAGGAAGACAAAGTCCAGAGCCTCCAAGGAACAAGAAACCCCGAGATCTGTAATTTCCAGCAGGGTAAGCCCCAGATCCTGCCAACGCTAAGGTAGGTCTAAAGTAAAGGCACCATACTATGTTAAAAATAGTCCTCATGAGGGAACTTACCATCCAGCTGTACTCAGCAGAACTCCCTGAGAACCCGCACCCCACTGGGCCTCCCAGGCCCCTAGCATAAGGTGCTGCTTGCCATCAGGGACTAGCGCAAGCTCTCCCCGCGCCCGGTAGGGCAAGGGTAGAAAGTCTTCAAGTAAACTACCCGGCCAGAACCACTAGCCCTAACCAGGACAGACCAATCTGGCCAATAACAGGGGTAGACCCCTGTAATAGAGACGGGGTCCCACAGAACCCTGCCAGTGTGAACCCAGAGGCACAATAGAGAACCTCCCACGGGAGGGATACTTCAGGAAGGACAAGGAATATCAAGTCCCCAAAGGAATCAGGGCTCTCCTGGAATAGTTCCAGGCCCAAGAATTCCGCAGGAACAAGGAGCAACCCCTGTCCTATTATGGCAAAAAAGTCCCCCAATGGACAGGTACAAGAAGGAGTAGTCCCCAACTAGGACCCACAACGTGCTCCTTATGACCAAAATTAACCTAGGAAACCAGAACCTTCAAGGTCCCTTCCTAGGAACCCCCGGGGGATTCAGAAGAATAGGCACCCTTCGTCATCCTGCCAGATTAGGTACCATGGTAACCAACAGGGAAAAAGAAAAGGGTATGGAATGCTCCCCCACGGTACTATCGAGTAACCAGTAGAAGAATAACCGCCTCCACAAGGAGTAAGGTAAGCAGACCCAGACCCAGGGTGCCAACCCCTCACCCAGGGCTAATGGCTAAAGCACCTCAGAGCCCAAAGATCCCCGAGACAAGTGGTGTCAAGGACGAGCCGCCAATCAGCGCACCAGAAGCGATGCTGTCTGGAGGAATCACTATACAGGACGGAGGACCAGAGGCCTCATACCGGTAAACTCCTTATAGCCAAGGAAAAAAAGGCACTGGGTGAAGCCTACTCCCGGTGCAACCAGGAACTAGAGGGTGGAGCAGAACAGAGCTCTGGTTTTGTCAAGTTCCATCCCACAACCGCTTCGTGAGGGAACAGGAGGGCCTGATAGGTCCCCTGTAAAATGCCCCTTGGTGCCGTGTGAGTCATCACACCCTTCCTGAGCCCAGTGCGTACAAGGGCGCAACAGGGGGCTTAGTTTAAGCTTCAACGGTGTCAGTGATCACCAATACCCAGCAGTAGAGGGCTCAATATCCAGAAGGCTCCTTAGAGCCTGGAAAGAAAACCGAACACGCTACCAGTGGCCAGAGGACCCCTGGGGCATGGGGCACAGACAGCCCTGTCAAGGGCGCCAGGCCGAAAGCTTATGGTACAGATGCCACATCCCCTTAGGGGTTAGGCAGATAGACTCCCTCAACCATGGAGGGAGAGAGGGGCAGACCCGCTCAGGGGCCCCAGTTTCTATGTGATAATAGCGTTCTGCGGGGAAGCCATACCTGACAGGCCCAGTTAAGCCTGCACCCATGCCCGAAGAAGGGCATGGAACCGTAGTCCTCCTAACCGACTCAGGGAAGGGCCACCCAGCAAACACCGTTCCATATCTGGAGGAACTATCCCCTAAGGCCACCAGAGCGAGGCAGGATGCCTCCTGATAGGAGTAAGGTGCTGTGGCCATCCCCTCACCCAGGTGGGTGAGGGCGTCCCATCATGCATGAGGGAATTCAGGGAAGGAAAAGGGCTTAGCCCGACCGGAGGGCCCCGGGCATTGACCTTCACTCCTGGGACGGGATACCGAACCCGATCCAGCAGGGGATAACCCCGGTTCCTGTTTAATAGAATGATATGGAGGAGGAGGGGTATCCCTGCTCCGTGGGGGGCGCAATGGCTGCCTCTGACTGGGTGGACTGTCCTGTTTCTCAAATAAGTCCAGACGTGCCCCAAACAGGCGATGCCCTCTAAAGGGAAGCCCCGTCAAGATCCTATTAGCGTCATCATCTGCCCCCCACTGACGAAGCCAGAGCAGGCGACGTATAGCTACCGTTTGGGCAGAAGTCCTCGCACACATTTTGATGGTGTCATCCAAGGCCAAAAGGATGAATTTAACAAAAATATCGCAGCTCGAGAGTGCGTAAAACACCTCCCAGGGTAAGTCTTCAGGCTGATGCTCCAGTATCTTTCTTATAAGAGTCTTACCGGCCACTGCCGTGATAGCCACGGCACAGACAGGGCGCAGCGCTGTGCCAGCACAAGTAAAGGCGTGGGAAGCAAGCCTATCGATACGCCTATCGGACCCCAATAATCGGAGCGTCCACTAATGTGGACGAGGACCAAATATCTACCATCTCGGGGGGAAAAGGGTATTTCCAAGCCCAGTCCTCCATAGTCTTTTGAAGAGCAGCGGGACTTTCCCACCCTTTAAGCACAAGAGCATGGAAGTGAGCCTGCTCGAGAAATTCCAAGCAGTATGAAAGCGCCCCCCTCTCGGTCTGGGGACCGCACCGGGAGGCGAGACGGACAATACATTAAAAATCCTGAGCAACATACTGCCAATATCAAGCTGGTCCCAGTTATCCTGACCAGCATCATCCTGACCCCTCGGTCTCTCGTCAGAGGAGCCTAGGTCAGAGAACAGGTCCCCTTCTTCCGACGTGGCGTTAGCACGTGTAGAAAAGGACTCCTCCGAGTTCATAGCGCAGGCCGAAGCCGCGGGAGTACAAGGCCGTTGTCTGTCTGGGCCGATCCGGCCAGACAAACCTTCCACAATCTGGGCCAGCGTGGGCCACCTAGGAGAGGGATCTATTTGTAACTCGCCACTTGTACAAGACTCAACAGGAGTGAGGTTTAGGGAAGGGGTGAGAAGGAGCGAGGAACAACCGCAAGCGTCGCTCGCAATTCCAGCGTCTGTTCAGAACATGACGCGCAGACCCGTGCCCCGTCCGCCTCAGCATGGGGGAGACCGCACGATATACACAGTCGGTCCTGTCCCGAGGGGACCCCGGTAACACAATCCTGAGATGCCTCCATACGGTGATTGTTTAAATTTAGGATGTCGATAGGGATTTATGCCGTAAGCAACCCTGGATGCCCCAACTACCCGCTGATCAATGTGGGAGATTTTGGGAAGGCCCGCTCCTTATACGTATGAGTATAACAATGTATATGTATATAGTCAATATATGGATAGGTATATATGTATATGAGGCCGGGAGAGGCCAACGGGAACTCAGCGTCTGAAAGACACAATGGGAAAGAGATGTCAGGAACATGCGCAGATGGGCAGACAATAATGAAAGGGATTCGCCCGCAAGGGGCACTTACAGCTCAGGTGGAGGAGGAGACCGCCACGACGCGTGCGCGTGAAGCTAACCAAAATGGCGCCCGGCGAAGCTCGAAGGGCGGGCTAAATACTCCGCCGTGACGCGAAGCACGCCAAACTAAGGCCCCGCCCATTCTAAAGAGCGCAAAGCTCTGAAGTAAAAAATAAGGCCTATGCAACCAACCGGCCTAACGTACCGTAGAGCGGACCGACAATAAGCGCGGGCACCGCGGCAACACCACCAAGTGGCAATCAAGTAAAGAAACACACAGGCAGACGAAATAAGGAGCAAGCAGCGCGGCCCTGACATCTCTAAGATAATAAAGGGCAGAATAGAAGCCACGAGCATGACACACTGGAACCGCCACACGCGTACCCTCCCCCCCCCCTCTCTTTTCCCCCTAAGTGGATGGGGAAAAGGGGGAGAATGGCAACCCGAAAATAGGGTCCAGCACTACGCGGGGTACGGGACAATAATGCAGGAGGGGCATCCCTTGGAGGCTCACCATCAGCCTAAACCGCCTACCCTAGTGGTTGGGGAATTGCGGTGGAGTCTAGCTCCATAAGCACACCAGGTGCTGTCTACCTTCACCCGACCCACGCAGCCCAGGCTGGGAGGCATAAATTCCCAATGAGGACGGGTGGAAATAGTCCTGCAGGGCCTCGGGCTGTCAAGCCCCGCTCGCCTGCGAGAGCGTGATACTATATGATACGTGATATTATAGGGTCCGATTGTTCAAGTAAGCGATGAGCCCAAATCTGAGGGTTCCCCAGCAGCAAGGAGATAACAGTCTTAACCCTGATGACCTCCGTGGGGTAAGTCCGAGGTTGGAGATCGAACAGCAACTGGCAACTATTCTTAAATGATCGAAAACGGTTGCGATCTCCAGAAAAACGTTCAGGCAAAGGTATGCGGGGTTCAAAGATACTGGGTGTAGTGCTGGCATTATCGGCAGCCGCCGGCATGACAGAAGCTGATGGCGGGACAGGGTTAGTAGCGGCAGGAAGGCTGGCTTGCAGCGTATCCAGGCGGGACTCCAGCTGTAAAAATCCACCATGTAGATTGCCCACCGCCTGTGTCAGAGTGGTCATCTGCTGACCTAGAGCGTGAAACGCCGGGTGATCTCCCCGCCAGAGCTCATTATTGACCAGTTGGTACTGTCAGGACACCGGGTGTGAACCCTTATTGCGGAGACTGGAACTCTGCTCTCCTCTCGACCGGGAGGCCTGGAGTCTAAGGACCAACCTGGTATTCACTAGAGCCTCTGATGGTGAGGATAGACTGGGCTGCAGGAAGGCCCCAGGTCAGGCAACCTAGGAGCGGGTTTAGCTGAATTCCGAATAGGAGACAGACCAGAGCTGATCTGGGAGTGTGAGGCAGGCAGAAGTCGTGGGCTGGCAGATCTGGATCAAAGTCGATAAACAAGCTGAGGTCGTGGGCAGGCAGAACAGGATCGTAGTCATAAAACAAGCCAAAGTCGTCAGGAAGCAGGATCGTAGTCAGAAGCAAGCCGGGTCGGTACACAGGATGGAATCACAGAATCACAGGAGCATGCAGCAAAAAGACCAACTGGTACTTCAGCACAGGCCTTGTCTGTTTTTATAGGCCCCTGCACATGCTCAGTAGAGAGAGAACTCACGGGCGGCCTCTGCTGGTCACAGGAGGAAAAGTCCTGGTCTTTCGACCTAAGGGAACAGGCGCCCTCTGCTGGACTACAGGGGGAACAGTCCGGGTTCTCTGACACCTGGTTCTCTGACAAAAGCCCAAAGATACCAAGGCACAAGTAGAATCAGAAGTAAAGCGAGAAGATTCTTCCCCTTAAAAGAATAGGCTTGAGTAACAGCCTGACAAGTCCAAACGCTAACAGTAGCCTTGGCAGAAGCCGAAACCTTACCTAGGACCAGAAGAGACAACCCATTCAAGTAAAGACCAGGCCAAAGGCCGCTTAACCCCTGGAGATCAGACGAGATCAGGCGCATACAGGATGGAGATGCCCGCAAACCCTAAAGGGGCATCAGTTCCCCTAAGGGACAAGAGACAATCCAGGAAAAACACTTCCAACACCTGTTGAGAGAATGTAAACACCCTTTCCTCAGCGTTACTAGGAATAAGGCACAAATGAAGAAAAGATGTCTTGCATACCTGAGCATAAGACACCACCTTAGGCAGAAAGTCCGGCGTAAAGCGGAACACCATCTTATCCTGGTGTATATCAATGAACGAGGACTAGCTAAACAGAGCCGCCCGCTCAGGCACACGTCTGACTGAAGTAACAGCCCCCAGAAGGACAACTTTGAAGGTAAAAACAGTCAGACAGCATCCGGAATAGGTCCAAAGGGAACACCCCGCAAGGCAAACAGAATAAAATTCAAATCCCAACAGGGACCATAGAATTACGTGGGGGATGCACATGAGCAATCCCCGAAAGAATGCTTAACCAAGGAAAAAGTGAGCAAAAGACTTCTACAAGAAGGAGGACAGGTCAGAACCTGAACCTTCAGAGAACCGAGTTGGAGAGCCAACTCCAACCCATGCTGTAATAACTCTAGAACCCTGGAACAGAGAACGCCCGACAGGGGAGAGACCTAGACTCACACCAATCAATATGGGTACGCCATACCCTATAATAGACGGAAAAAGAAGAAGAAGCTTGCTCCTAGACTTCCAATAGTCACAGGCAGCGAGAAGATAAACTCGTCTCCATCAAGATGGATGAATCAGCCGTCAGGCCATCCAGACCAGAGCCTGTAGATTGGGGTGACATAAAAGGGGCCCAGAGTGAGCAGATCAGCACTCCTGACAGAACGTACAGGTCCGCTGTCCTCAGTACCACGTCTGCGAACCACACTCCACTAGGCCACCCAGGGGCCACCAGTACCACTGGTTCCCCCTTCCAGAGCAATCTTGCGTAGAACCCCGCCAAACAGGGTGAATGAAGATAAGACATACAGAATAGAATGTCCAGCCCTAATGATACTAAGCCTCATGACCACAGTCACAATATTCTGGGACAGGGAAACGAGGGCCGAGAACTTGTGATAATGACGGGGCCCAAACAGATCCACACTAGTTGGATCTCAGAATGACACGAGGATTAGCACATCCTGTCGCAGAAGGACATCCACCGGAGCGAATACCACTGATATGCAGGGAACGTTGTCCTCCACCCAGATCAGGGACAGACACCTTCCTGGAGGATCATCCTGCTCAGAGTCCCACACAGATTATTAATATAATATTACTGTCGTTAGACAGACCAAGAGCCCCCAAATAGACAGGTCCTGAAGAGGAGTAGTCCAACGAGACAGAGCCAACCTGAAGGCTCACTGTTTCAAAAATTGATAGCTGTATGGACCCCCTAAGGGTCCCACCTCCCCTGGAACCACAGGGGATTTTAGAAGAAACCCCCCCCCCCCCCCCCCCGTCAACCTGATAGATTTGGTATTCATGGAGAACATCTACAGGAAGAAGCAAGGAAGGAGGTGCCCCCTGACAGGTTCCTTGAGTTCAACGCCTCAAGAGGAACCACCGTACCAGGGGGGAAGGCACACAGACCCAGCTCCAGCAGGGATGCTGGAACCCTGTCCAGTATTAACAATGGAAATTGCAGAAGAGCCCAAGGGAACTGAGTATAAGGAACATCCTCTAAGCAAGCCACCAACGGGCCCACCAGCTGCAATCCTGCCTGGTGAAGGGATGGGGACGGCAATGAAGGACAGAGCCCATGCAACCCAATTGTCCACTTCCTTGCCGAGGAAGGAAGATTCTCGTCTGAACCAAATCCAAATTCATCCCTAGGAATGGAGTTACCAAATAGGGGGAAAATGAGGACTTGAAGTGATTGAGCACTCATCCAAATGACTCCCAATAGACACCATCAGCCGAGTAACAAACTCAGCCTGACGTGGAGATTGGGAGGTGAACAAGGACGTCCGGGTAGCCTCACGCGGACGCCCCTTGGTCTCATCAGAGACATCACCCCCGTCAGTACCTTGGTGAGCACTCTGGGAGCAGAAGAGAGGCCAGATAACAAGGCCACAAATCAGCCCAACACGAACCTGAAGAGCCTCAGTGCCCATAAGGCACAGGGATGTGAACATAAGCATCTTTGATCTCCACAGACGGCAAGAAGCCGACTGGGCGCAGGGCGCAGGCGGCCCAGCTAAGAGTTTCCATGCAGAAACTACCTGTAATTTTAGAATTGCCGAAACATGTGAAAACCAGAATGGGCCAGACTGACTCATCCTTTTGGGGTGAATGTGGAAAGGCTGGTGTAGTGGCCCCTGCCTCTGCCTGTTAAGGGCAACCTGCAAGCGACCCCCAGAACCCGTAGGCCGTGCATGGCCTGTACCAGCACCTGAACAGAGGCAGGGACCCGGAGTACCCTGACAATTTTGGGGAAGGCCGCGCAGCAAACTCTATCCTGTATCCGGAGGACACTACCTCCTGAATCCACCAGAATGAGGCAAGATGCCTTCTGATAGGAGCAAGGTGCTGCAGCCATCCCCTCACCCAGACGGGTGAGGGCGCCCCATCATGCTTGAGGGGGCTTGGTGGAAGATTTAAGCTTAGGCCCACCGGAGGGGCCAGGACGTTGTCTGCCGCTCCTGGGGCAGGAGTCTGCACCAGCCCTCAGGAAAGACACCCCCGGTTCCTCTTTAACACTACGGTATGGAGGGGGAGGGGTGTCCCTGCCCCGAGGGGGCCGAGACGGCCGCCTGCGAAGGGGTGATTTTCCCTTTTTACTAAACAGGTCCAGACGGGCCCCAAACAGGTGTTGCCCTCTAAAGGGAAGCCCAGTCAGAGTCCTTTTAGCAGCATCATCAGCACCCCACTGTCGCAGCCAGACCAAGTGACGTATAGCCACCACAAGGGCAGAAGTCCTCGCACACATTCTGATGGTGTCATCCAGCGCTAAAAGGATAAATTTTACAAATACATCACAACTGGAGAGTGCATTAAACACCTCCCAGGGAAGATCCTCAAGAGTGATGCTCAAGCATCTTTCTTATGAGGGTTCTAGCAGCCACTGCAGTGATGGCCGCGGCACAGACCGGCCACAGCGCCGACAATCATTGGCCGTGACGCGGAGCGCGCCAAGCCAAGTCCCCGCCCATCCCGAAGAGCGCGAAGCTCTGAGGCAGCAATCAAACACGCAAAGGATAAGATAAACTTAGTATAAGCCTTTGCTAATGGAGACGCCGTAGCGTCTGGGCGACGACGACGCCCGGCGCAGCACACTTTTAGTAAAACAAAAGGCACACGCACGGTGGCAGCCAAACAATTATAAAGAGCAAGCAGCGCGGCTCTGACATCCAGTTGCAAGTCAAGGGCAATACTACGGCCATAAGCGTGACACTACAGTACACTGAGACCGCCACACACATACCCCCCCCCCCTTTCTTTTCCCCCGAACTACGGGGTCCACCGCTACACGGGTCATGGGCAATAATGCGGGAGGGGCATCCACTAGAGGCTCACCATCAGCCTAAACCGCCTACCCTTTGGTGGGGGACTGCGGTGGAGCATGGCTCCATAAGCACGCATGGTGCTGCCTACCTTCACCCGACCAGCGCAGCCCAGGCTGGGAGGCACATCATAAATATCCCCGCTTACCTGCGAGAGAGTGATACTTCATGTCTTCGCAGTCAGCACTGCAGAGAAATCTGGGGATTTGTGGGAGGTCCCTGGGTATTTAAGGGGCCGGGAGGAGCCTGTTTTCTCATGTCTGCAGTGCACAGCGCCTCCTGGCGGAGGATATCTCAAGTGTAAGTATTATATCTGGAGCAGGACGTACTGAATACTTAGAATATCTGAGCCAACAGCCTATCAGTATCATCTGGGGCCCAGGGGTCAGAGCCAAAATCATCATGGCCCCTGGGCCTCTCATCAGAGGACTCCGAGTCAGAGAACAACTCCCCTTCTTCCAAGGGGGTATAACCAGACAGTTCAAAGAACTCTTCAGCCTCCATAGGGAAAAGAGTGACATCAGGTGTCAAGTGCCGCTTTTTAGCAGAGGCCTTACGCGCCATGGTATTAGCAAGCAACTTCTAAACACTAGCCAGTCTAACAGACACATCAGGCTGAGAATCCCCACTGGTATGCAACTCAATGGGAGTCAAATTCAAGCTCGGGGGAGTAGGTGAAGCCATACGTGGCGCAGGTCCAGCCGCTGGTAAACCAGGCTGCAGCGCAATCACCTGCTGGGCACAAGTAATACAGACCCGCACATTGTCAGCACTAGTAGGGAACACCCCACAAGCTACGCACAGCAGGGCTTGTCCCAAAGGAACCCCAAGCACATTATCCTGAGACGCCTCCATATGGGGATTATAGTGGCACAAAAGGCCGAAAGGGATTCACGCTATGACAGCAACCCGGGATGCCCCAATAGCCCGCTAGGGAAGTGGGAGTAATTAGCACACTAGGCCTCACAAAGTTTAGTAACTAAACGAGGGGTAGGGCCGGGAGAAACCAATGGAGTTCGACTCGCCTGAAAGACATAAGCGAAGAGGACCCCAAAAGTGAAATGCATAATGACATAGGGTAAATAAAACTGCCTGCGAGGGCACTCACGGACCGCGGTAGGTAGATGCCAGCCACGCAGCAGACGGAATCCAGAGAAAAAATGGCGCCAAGCATCCCTCAAGGGGCGGGCCGTGGAGAAGGTGACGCGGAACGCGGCATCCGCAGGCCCCGCCCCCCGAAGAGCGCGAAGCAGCACATGTCAGCGCACATCAGCGCCTGAGGTAATTGCCGCCGCCAATCGCGGAATGCAGTGGAAGCGCGCGCGGCGGCGGCATATTCAAACCGCTGCCACCAACTCAGTGTGGAGACTGAACAAAGTCAACAAGCACACCATCCAAGTGAAGCACCGACGCATAACACCCCCCCCCCCCCCCCGAGAGCTACAAGTAAGAGCGAGGGAGGGCATCGGCCACTTAACGTAGGGCCCACCGATAGACAGGGGCAAGGGGCAAAGTGCGGGAGGGGCATCCCATAAGGCTCACCACAAGCCTATACCGTCTACCCTTTGGTGGAGGATTGCGGTGGAGCAGTGCTCCTAAGCACCTGACAGCGTTGCTGCCGGACCAGCGCAGCCAAGGCTGGGAGGCACAGTAAAAATGGACTAGGTGGGAATAATACAATTCTGTGAAATACTCACCTGTAGAATTGGTATTATACGTATACAGTACGTCCTGCTCCAGATATAATACTTACACTTGGGTATTCTCCAGACATGAGAAAACCGGCTCCTCCCGGCCCCTTAAATACCCAGGGACCTCCCACAAATCCCCAGCATTGAAAAGCAGTGAAAAAGAAGCCGGGAGAATTCAACCACTAACAAAACTGGTAACTATAACAATGATAACAATCACGATACAGGGGATCCAAGAACAATGAAAACTAAGGGTGGGGTGGAGCAGGACGTACTGTATACGTATAATACCAATTCTAATGGTGAGTATTTCACAGAATTGTATTATTCTAAGTATACAGTACATCCTGCTCCAGATATAATACTTACACTTGGGACATCCAATAGCAGTGTCCATAAAGCAGGGTGGGATCCCCAACAAAAAAGGCACAGCAGACAGTTAAAAGCACTGTCGCCTGCAAACCTTGCTACCAAGAGCGACATGAGCAGAGCTCTAACGTCAACCTCATAAAAACCTTAGAAAAGGTATGAACAGAGAACAAGCAGCGGTCTAGCAGACTTGTTCAACAGAAACCTGGTGCCGAAAGGCCCAAAGATACCAAAGCACAAGTAGAATCAGAAGTAAGGCGAGAAGAAGATTCTTCCCCTTAAAAGAATAGGCCTGAGTAACAGCCTGATAAGTCCAAAAGCTAACAGTAGCCTTGGCAGAAGCCAAAACCTTTCCTAGGAACAGAAGGGACAACCCATCCAAGTAAAGACCAGGCCAAAGGCCGCATAACCCCTGGAATCAGACGAAATCAGGCACATACAGGATGGAGACGCCCGCAAACCACAAGGGGCATCAGTCCCCCTAAGGGACGAGAGACAATCCAGGAAAAAACTTCCAACACCTGTTGAGGGAATGTAGACCCCCCTTTTTTTTCTTTTTAGCGTTACTAGGAATAAGGCACAGAAAAAAGGCAATATGTCTTGAATACATGAGAATAAGACACCACCTTAGGCAGAAGGTCCGGCTTAAAGCGGAACACCACCTTATCTTGGCGTATATCAAAGAACGAGGGCTAGCAAAACAGAGCCGCCCGCTCAGGCACACGCCTGACTGAAGCAAAAGCCCCGAGCAGGACAACCTTGAGGGTAAAAACAGTCAGACAGCATCCGGAATAGGTCCAAAGGGAACACCCCGCAAGGCAAACAGAATAAAACTCAATCCCAACAAGGACCATAGAATTATGTGGGGAAAGCACATGAGTAATCCCCGAAGAATGCTTAACCAAGGAAAGAGTGAGCAAAAGACTTCAAGAGGAAGGCGGACAGGGCAAAACCTGAACCTTCAGAGTACAGAGATGGAGAGCCAACTCCAACCCATGCTGTAATAACTCTATAACCCTGGGAACAGAGAACGCCCAACAGGGAAGAAACCTAGACTCACACCAATCAATATGGGTACGCCATACCCTATAATAGACGGAAGAAAAAGAAGAAGCTTGCTCCTAAACTTCCAAGTCACAGTCACCGAGAAGATAAGCCCGTCTCCATCAAGATGGATGAATCAGCCGTCAGGCCGTCTAGACCAGAGCCTGTAGATTGGGGTGACATAAAAGGGGCCCTGAGTGAGCAGATCAGCACTCCTGACAGAAAGTACAGGTCCGCTGTCCTCAGTACCACGTCTGCAAACCACACTCCATTAGGCCACCCAGGGGCCACCAGTATCACTGGTCCCCCCCTTCCAGAGTAATCTTGCGCAGATCCCCGCCTAGCAGGGTGAATGAAGATAAGACATAAGCATAGAATGTCCAGTCATAACGTAACTAAGCCCCATGACAACAGTCAGGAAACTCTAGGACAGGGAAACGAGGGCCGAGAACTTGTGATAGTGACGGGGCCCAAACAGCTCCACACTAGTTGGATCTCATAAAGACACAGGGATTAGCACATCCTGTCTAAGAAGGACATCCACCAGAGCGAATACCACTGACATGCAGGGAACGTTGTCCTCCCCCCAGATCAGGATCAGATACCGTACAGGAGAATCATCCTGCTTCGAGTCCCACACAGATAGTTAATACAGGTCACAGTCGTCATACAGACCAAGAGCCCCCAAATAGACAGGTCAGGAAGAGGAATAGTCCAGCAAGATAGAGCCAACCTGAAGGCTCACTGTTTCAAAAATCGATAGGTGAATGGACCCCCTAAGAGTCCTACCTCAGAACCACAGGGGATTTTAGAAGAACCCCCCCCCCGTCAACCTGCTAAATTTGGTAACCATGGTGACCATCTACAAGAAGATGCAAGGAAGGGGGTGCACTCCTGACGGGTACCTTGAGTTCAACCGTCTCAAGAGGAACCACCGTACCAAGGGGGAAGGTACACAGACCCAGTTCCAGCAACTGCCTGTAATTGTAGAATTGCCAAAACCTGTGAAAAAAAACAGAATCAGTCAGACTGACTCATCCTTTTGGGGGAATGTGGAAAGGTTGGTGTAGTGGCCCCTGCCTCTGCCTGTTAAGGGCAACCTGCAAGTGACCCCCAGATCCCACAGGCCGTGCATGGCCTGTACCAGCAACTGAACAGAGGCAGGGACCTGACAATTTTGGGGGAGGCCGCGCAGAAAACTCTATCCTGTATCCGGAGGACACTACCTCTTGAATCCACCAGAATGAGGCAAGATGCCATCTGACAAGAGCAAGGTGCTGCAGCCATCCCCTCACCCAGACGGGCGCGGGCGCCCCATCAAGCTTGAGGGGGTTTGGTGGAAGATTTAGGCTTAGCCCTGCCGGAGGGGCCAGGACGTTGTCTGCCGCTCCTGGGGCAGGAGTCTGCACAAGCCCCCAGGAAGGACACCCCTGGTTCTTGTGTAACACTATGGTATGGAGGGGGAGGGGTGTCCCTGCTCCGAGGGGGCCGAGACGGCCGCCTGCGCTGGGGTGATTTGCCCTTTTTTCCAAACAGGTCCAGACGGGCCCCAAACAGGCGTTTGCCCTCTAAAGGGAAGCCCAGTCAGAGTCCTTTTAGCAGCATCGTCAGCACCCCACTGTCGGCTTGGGAGCCGCCCCAGGGAGCGAGATAGACAGGGCCTTAAAGATCAGAAGATCAGCAAACCATCGGTGTCAAACTGGCTCCAGTCTTCCTGGCCCGAATCGTCAGGACTCCTCGGCCTCTCATCAGATGAACCTGAGTCAGGGACAGCTCTCCATCATCAGACGGAGTACAGGCACGCGGAGTAGTGAACTCCTTCGTTCCCATAGCAAAGGCAGAAACCGGGGGCGTCAAGGGCCGCTTTTTACCAGGGCCCAAGCGCTCTGTCAACCCCGCAATAATCTGGTCAGCCGTAGGCAGTCGGAAGACGCAGCAGGCTGTAACTCCCCCCTTGTATGCGACTCAGCAGGAGTGAGATTTAAGCATGGGGAAATAGGAGTATCGAAGCGAGGTGCAGCCACTGGCGAGCCTGATTGCAGGGCCAGTGCTTGCTCGGCACATGGTGCGCAGACCCATGCTCTGTCAGCATCAGCATGGGAATGTCCACACGCAATACACAGCCGGTCTTGTCCGGTCATATAATTCTGGGATGCCTCCATATGGTGATTATCTAGGCATAATATGCCAGTAGGGATTTACGCAATAGGCAACCCTGGATGCCCCAAAGACCCGCTAGGAATGTGGGAGAAATTTTTTACGAGCCCACTAAATTTATGTCAGGCCGGGAGAAGCCACCGGAGTCTTTGATGTCTGAAAGACATAAAAGAGGTGTCAGAGCCATGCGCAGCAGAAAAAATTGTATAATGAAAACACCCGCGAGGGCACTTACAGACCAAAGGGGGAGGGGGACCGCAACCACGCGAGTGCGCGAAGATCATCAAAATGGCGCCCAGCGAACCTCGAAGGGCGGGCCCAATCTTTGGCCGTGACGCGGAGCGCGCCAAGTCCCCGCCCACCCCGAAGAGCGCGAAGCTCTGAGGTAGCAGCCAAACACGCAAAGCATAAGATCAACTTTAGCCTTTGCTAAAAGAAAAGACACACGCACGGCGGCAGCCAAACAATTATAAAGAGCAAGCAGCGCGGCTCTGACACCCAGTTGCAAGTCAAGGACAATACTACGGCCATAAGCGTGACACTACAGTACACTAAGACCGCCACACACATACCCCCCCTTTCTTTTCCCCCGAACTACGGGGGAAACGAGGGAGGATGGCGACCCTTTACACAGGGTCCACCGCTACACGGGGCAATAATGCGGGAGGGGCATCCACTAGAGGCTCACCACCAGCCTAAACCGCCTACCCTTTGGTGGAGGAATGCGGTGAAGCATGGCTCCATAAGCACGCATGGTGCTGCCTACCTTCACCCGACCAGCGCAGCCCAGGCTGGGAGGCACATCACAGGGAGGACGGGTCGGAATAGTCCAACAGGGCCGCAGGCTATAATAGCCCCGCTCACCTGCGAGAGAGTGATACTTCATGTCTTCGCAGTCAGCACTGCAGAGAAATCTGGGGATTTGTGGGAGGTCCCTGGGTATTTAAGGGGCCGGGAGGAGCCTGTTTTCTCATGTCTGCAGTGCACAGCGCCTCCTGGCGGAGAATACCCAAGTGTAAGTATTATATCTGGAGCAGGACGTACTGTATACTTAGAATAGTCCTAAAGTGCCGCAGGCTAATAGCCCCGCTCACCTGCGAGAAGAGAGAGAGCCATCTTCTTGTCCTTCGCAGTCCAGACTGCAGAGAAATTCTGGGGATTTGTGAGAGGTCCCGGGTATTTGAGGGTCTGGGAGGAGCCAATTTCGCGGTCTCTGCAGTCCAGCGCCATCTGGCGGAGTAATACCCAAGAGTAATGATTCTTATCTGGAGCAGGACTACTGTATACTAAGAATAGTTATATTTTAACAACAGGATGGATAAGACATTGACTTGGATGCTATTGAGGAGGACTGCCTGGGATCTTCTTTTCCGTGCCATATGGTGGATATGGCGAGCTGGCTGGTGTTTGTATTTATTCTACAAGCCCCCATAGCTGGTATGGGCTAGTTATGCTGGGTAAGGGGGACCTCACGGCATTTTTTTTTGGGGGGGGGTTAAGAGGGACCCTATGTCATTTTTTTTTAATTTAAATTAAATCGCAATATATCGTCTTTGAGACAGAATCGGGATATATTGTATCGTCATACGT
The DNA here is from genome assembly GCA_027917425.1 of Gastrophryne carolinensis. Lineage (NCBI taxonomy): Eukaryota > Metazoa > Chordata > Amphibia > Anura > Microhylidae > Gastrophryne > Gastrophryne carolinensis. Next base: position 153,580,777 of record CM051234.1, read on the forward strand.
GTATCGCGATATGTATCGTATAGCCAGATTCTTGCCAATTCACATCCCTACTGTAATGTAGTGGTTGTATTTCAACTCACCATCCGTTGTGAATACACAGGCAAGCCTATGGCCCCTTGGTGTAAGATGAAGACCAATGCAAGGCCGGTGCTTCATGATGATAAGGAAACCCCGCTCCCTCCCTTCTCTCTTATATCATCTGTTTTATATAAATAATTATATAATAGCCTCTGAAAAATCTCTAAATAGACTGCCGCATGTTTAATATCATGTTTCATGATATTATACAACAGGGGTCCCTATCCTGTACCTGTACAGGCACCATTGGTGGCTCACAGATCCTTGTTGTTAGACTTGAAAATCCTTGCTGTGTGTCTCACAGACCATTGCTGTGTGGCTTGCAGATCCTTACTTAGTGGTTCACAGGCTACTTGCTAGACCAGAACACTTATGGAGGTTCAGCACCCTCTTGAGGCTGAGAGCATACACAGTGCCCAGGCCAGGCATTATTAGCCTTGTGCATGAGGTTATTGCAGGCAATCAGAGAAGTCTGCTGGCTTACCAGTGTTTACAGCATCTCACATCACACAGTTTTCCAGCCTTTTGACCTCTTTGGGATGGAGAGATTAGCTAGGGAAGGACAAGTCATTTATATTGAGTGGGGAGCTCGTTTTCTGTTCTATAGCTTCTTTAACGTCATCATGTTGAATGTGGCTCTTACAGTAAAAAACAAGTGTGTTCTGCAAAGAGGGGAGGCAGTAATGGACTTCAGGCAAAACAACTTTATCAAGTGTCCATCCTGAATACAGACAGAACAACGCCTGCACTAGTAAATCATAAAAGATTGTGTCTTCCATAAAATGCAATGGGAATAAATATTTTGTGACAGCAAATAAAAACTGGGATAAAAAAGGCAAGGGAAAATATACTGGAGAGTGGAGACTTGAAGGAAAGGCTAAGGGGTGTTAACCTGTTGGTCACCTGTGTGAATGACTTTGAGATAGTCCGTAAGATTTTCTCTTGAAACAGATTGCAGTATGGGAATTACAGCTTTGGCTGGGATATCTTTTACCATAGCAAATAAACCAGGGGTGGTGGTACTAGTACCACTGGTGGTGCTCAAGCTACCCTTAAGTGGTACTCGGTGGTGCTCGACATATACCCCAGCCTGATTTGCTGCTATTTATACTTTACTCAAAAGTCACAATAAATGTATAAAAAATGCCCAATTTTTGCATGATTCATACAATTTAAATGGTGGCCTTTAATTACAGTTTTAGGTGACTGACGACGTTTTCGCACCAACGAGGTGGTGCTTGATCTAAATCAAAAAGTGGAAAGTGGTACTTGATGAAAAAAGTTTGGGAACCCCTGAAATAAACCATCAATGACTGGGTGGAATACAGTGGTGATACATTATTTTCGCCCTATAAGACGCACCGGCTTATAAGACGCACCTAGGATTTTGGGGAGGAAAATAAGAAAAATAATATTTTTAACCAAATAATAGGCAAAGTGCAGTATCCTCCAATTACAGTAATCCCCCTCCCATTCCCAATAGCCAGTGTGTCATTTCCCCTTCCCATAGGCAGAGTGGCATTCCCCCTCCCATAGGCAGTGTGGCATTCCTCCCATCCCATAGGCAGTGTGGCATTCCTCCCATCCCATAGGCAGTGTGGCATTCCTCCCATCCCATAGGCAGTGTGGCATTCCCCCATCCCATTCCCTATATAGGCAATGTGGCACCCACTCCCATTCCCCAAATAGGCAGTGTGGCATTCCCCCCTCCCATTCCCCATATAGGCAATGTGGCACCCCACTTCTATTCCCCATATAGGCAATGTGGCACCCCCTCCTATTCCCCATATAGGCAATGTGGCACCCCCTCCTATTCCCCATATAGGCAATGTGGCACCCCCTCCTATTCCCCATATAGGCAATGTGGCACCCCCTCCTATTCCCCATATAGGCAATGTGGCACCCCCTCCTATTCCCCATATAGGCAATGTGGCCCCCCTCCCATTCCCCATATAGGCAATGTGGCACCCCCTCCTATTCCCCATATAGGCAATGTGGCACCCCCCTCCTATTCCCCATATAGGCAATGTGGCACCCCCCTCCTATTCCCCATATAGGCAGTGTGGCATTCCCCCCTCCCATTCCCCATATAGGCAATGTGGCACCCCACTTCTATTCCCCATATAGGCAATGTGGCACCCCCTCCTATTCCCCATATAGGCAATGTGGCACCCCCTCCTATTCCCCATATAGGCAATGTGGCACCCCCTCCTATTCCCCATATAGGCAATGTGGCCCCCCTCCCATTCCCCATATAGGCAATGTGGCACCCCCTCCTATTCCCCATATAGGCAATGTGGCACCCCCCTCCTATTCCCCATATAGGCAATGTGGCACCCCCTCCCATTCCCCATATAGGCAATGTGGCACCCCCCTTCTATTCCCCATATAGGCAATGTGGCCCCCCTCCTATTCCCCATATAGGCAATGTGCCCTCCCCCTCCAATTCCCCATATAGGCAATGTGGCACCCCCTCCTATTCCCCATGTAGGCAATGTGGCACCCCCCTCCTATTCCCCATATAGGCAATGTGGCATCCCCCTCCTATTACCCATATAGGCAATGTGGCACCCCCCTCCTATTCCCCATATAGGCAATGTGGCACCCCCCTCCTATTCCCCATATAGGCAATGTGGCACCCCCCTCCCATTCCCCATATAGGCAATGTGGCATCCCCCTCCTATTACCCATATAGGCAATGTGGCACCCCCCTCCTATTCCCCATATAGGCAATGTGGCACCCCCCTCCCATTCCCCATATAGGCAATGTGGCATCCCCCTCCTATTACCCATATAGGCAATGTGGCACCCCCCTCCTATTCCCCATATAGGCAATTTGGCACCCCCCCTCCTATTACCCATATAGGCAATTTGGCACCCCCCTCCTATTCCCTATATAGGCAATGTGGCACCCCCCCTCCTATTACCCATATAGGCAATTAGGCACCCCCCTCCTATTCCCCATAGAAGCAGTGTGGCACCCCCCTCCTATTCCCTATATAGGCAATGTGGCACCCCCCTCCTATTCCCCATATAGGCAATTTGGCACCCCCCCTCCTATTCCCTATATAGGCAATGTGGCACCCCCCTCCTATTCCCCATATAGGCAATTAGGCACCCCCCTCCTATTCCCCATAGAAGCAGTGTGGCACCCTCCCCCCCTTTCACCATAGGCACACAATAACATAGAAAACAAAAATAAACTCACATGTTCATGGTGCTCCCGCGTTGAAGATGGAGGCGCGTCCCCGCCGCTGCTCCTTACTGGCTGGGCCGCGCAGACACCCGGCCCCGTGAAACAGGTGGGTGCGGCCTGCACCGCGTCGGCGTGCATTGCGGCGCAGGCCACGCCCACCCGTTCTATGGAGCTGGGTGTCTGTGCGGCCCGGCCAGTAAGAAGGAGCGGCGGGGGACAGAGACAGCCACTCCTTCCTCTCCTCCACAACTTCTCTGCTGCCTCTTGCACATAGTGAACTTGCAGGAGTGAATAGCCGGGTCCGTGCAGGAGTGAACAGCCGGGTCCGTGCAGCGAGTGGGCGTGACCTGCGCCTACGCGATGCAGGCCACACCCACCTGCTGCATGGACCCGGCTGTTCACTCCTGCCCTTGCCGGAAGAGGCAGCAGCTGGAGCGCAGGAGATGATGGCGGAGCGGCAGGCGCTGCCTCCGTCCCTGCCGCTGCTGCTCAGCAATAGCAGTGGCGGGGACGGGGACAGAGCCCACCGCTCTTCTGTCTTCTTCTGGCCTCCTGCAGTGCGGCAGGCGACGCGGGAGTGCCAGGAACGGGTGAGTTTAGTTTTTTTTTTAATTATTTTTTTTTTTACATTCGCCCAATAAGGCCCACTGGCATTTCCCCTCACTTTTGGGGGAAAATACGTGCGTCTTATAGGGCGAAAAATACGGTAATCATTTTCACTTACCTAAATGCATCAGAGTAAATCGTGCTGCCAATTCCTTAGCATCTTCTATAGACACGCACAGCCTGTCGGGTACAAAGTAGTTCTGGCCACTATTAGGGCTAGGCAGAACAACCTTGTAAATCAAAAGCATTTTTCCATCAGGGCTGGGAGCTGAAAACAAATAGTACTCGGGGAATGCTATGTTATTCTGGTAACAGTAGTACTCTAGATGCATCACAGCAGAGCTGAAATGATAAGGCTTCAGTAACTGAATGTTTATTGGAGTGAGCTTTATACCAGGAAAAAAAGGATATGTATTTCTTTCGGCCTCTGAACATAGTGCACTTTCTCGATTTCTAATAGGTGCAGGGAGACTTGAATGTTTTTCAGTGGGTTTCTGGGACAATGCTTCATTACTTGCAAACGTAAGCAAACCTTCTGTGTCAGGGCTCAGATGCCCATTTCCTTGTAGTTTCCAATTAGCTTCCTTGGTGATAGGTTTAGCCAATGTAACCTCGATGCTTGCCCCATCAATGTACTTCCCGTTCATTACTGACATTGCTGCAATCGCATCATCTCTGTTAAAAAAATGTACAAATGCATAATCCCTTAATTTCTTCACACGCTCAATGGATCCAGGATGAAATTTATTGAACTCTGCCTTTATGGTTTCCTCTGAGGTTGATATCATCAAATTCCTGACATACAGAACCTTCACTCTCTGCATTGTTTCCTCGTCAACTTCTTTCTCTGGATCTGCCCAGTCTACTTGAATACTGTGACCCCATAATTGAAAAGTTCCTGCAAAAAAGGCATCAGAAATATGAAAAACAGGTTAGCTATTCCGTTTTTTAAAGGACCTCCACCTGCTGGAGGACAGGACAATTGCAACAGACACACTTCCTCCATTAGGGAACAAGCATTTCTGCAGAGTACTGTCCCCTCTGGCTTTCTAGGGAGGTGCATGACACATCAGGAGGTTCGTTTTGACTTTAGATTAGCTTCAACACTAACTGATGCAATTCATTTAAGAGGAACTATGGTCAGACATGGCCATAGTCCCTCTTTAATATGCAGCAGGGGGGCAGTCCCACTGTGCACTGCCCCAGCCTCCCACCTCCTCCAGGTTGAGCTCCCATGTAGCAGCGAGCAGCCTATTAGCACGGCCCGAATACCTGGGCGACCGGTTATTTTTTTTTTTAGAGGCAAGATGCACGGCGGGACAGTCCAGGGCGGGCTGCATATTAAAGAGGGACTATAGTAATTTATGACAATAGTTTCTCTTTAAACTAGTCCTATCCACTTCCTCATTCATGAGTGGCTGGCAATCACATGACTACTGGTGACCAATCTGGATTTTCCAGTGGGCTTGCACATCAAACCTAAATGGTTTCCGTTGGTCACCTGATTAACTGCCATTCAATTGACCACAGGAAACCATGCAGGTTTGATGTGCATGCCCACTGGAAAATCCAGATTGGTCACCGGCAGACACGCGTGAATAAGAAATGGTTACCGTATGGGTATAGTGATCTAATGCAAAGTCATAGCGGCACGTATCGGCAGATGAGTGTCTGTATAGCAGCACTTAGTAGACGCTGTAAGCGGGTAACGGGCGCTGTAACCTAGCGATGCGGTCGCTGTAGTAACCTCGCCGGCATCGAAGTGTGTTGGGCGCTCTAACAACAGTATAACAGTATAACGTTGCAGCAAGCGAGAGGTAGCACCAGCTCAGTGCTTCCGGCATTTGGCGCCAGGCGCTGTGTGATTAAAGTCTGTTTCTGAACACATATACACCAGTAACAAAGCGAAAACACATGGAATGGCATTGTTTTAACACTGGGACAATAACACTTTATTGCCAGACCTGTAAATACAATTTTGCATAAAAATATAAAAATGTATAAAACTGTTTGTTTGCAGGCAGGAGATGTCACACAATGATTCGAGCAAAAAAAAACTATTTTAATTGCCAAACACGCTATTTAAACACAAACAAATGAAAGCCCATTGAAATGTATGGGTGAGCAACAATGAGCGAAAGGTAATAAGTGGCGCGGGCGCACGGGAGGCGGCGGCGGAAGCGGCAGCGGATCAGGTAAGGAGTTTGGGCGTTTTTTGGGGGGTTGCACCCCGCGGGACATCCCGATCTCGGATGTCCCGCGGTGAGGTGATCGGCCCGGGAATCACCCCTGGGTGTTGGTCCACTTTAAATTTGGTTTCCCATACAGCACCCAGCGTTCACCAGACACTGCCTGCCATTATGAGGCACTACCTGGCGCTTTCCTTTCTTAAATAACCCCCTAAGTGTAATGTATATTTTCTAAATCAAATTATGAATATAACTATTTACCTGGAATTAATTTCCGTCTTGCCATTGCAGCTGCTCTGTGAGATTCAAATTCCACAAACGCAAACCCTCGGTTCTTAGTTTTGTCATTTGCACTCGGGTACACAATAACATCCACTACTCCATCAGTAACCTTTCTCATTTCTTCAAGTATTTCCTCCTTCTTCTTCTCCTTTGGGATGGCCCCAATAAAGAGTCTGCAATTATCCAAGCTAACGCATACTCCAATTAGCTTGCCAGGACGTACCTCATAATTATTTAGCATTCGTATAGCTTGCAAGGCATCCTCTCTGTTTGTGTACATGACAAAAGCATATCCTCTATTCTCCCCGCTAAATTCCATCATTAAACGAAATTCATAGATTTCCCCAGCTCTTTCAAATATAGGGACCAGTTCATCTTCATACATATCCCTGGGAATTTTACCTACAAACACTTCACAGCCACGAGGAGGAGGTGGACCTTCCCATCCTAAAGACACAAGGAAAACAAGTGTGAATTGATATGGCTATTAAACATAAATGATAGTTCCAATAATTTGAAAAAATTGTAGTAAACAACAAAATATCCAATATGAGACATTTGCACATAAATGTGGCCACCCTCTGGTCTTCTCCGGGGTCACCCTGAATCGGGATGCCCCGCTGTGTGAAACATCCAGAACATCCAGTGGCAATATCCCCACATCTTCAGGCTGTGAGTGCGCTCCCACCCCCAGCCATTCAGACCATATAATAACCAAAGCATACAACATCCTTAAACAACCACCCCCCTCAAGTCTATAAGTGGTCTTGGGTCTTTATGGGGCATCCTGAATTGGAATGCCTGCTTGTGAAACTCCAGGGTCATCCGATTCACTCATCTTTTCCCATAGGCCATGTTACATCTTGATGCCACAGCTGTCAGCAGGGATGTGTCTGGCAGCACTTGCTCCATACAGTTTTTCTTGCCGCTCTTAACTCAGTGCGGCATATCAGAATTAAATGTTAGGGTTGTGAATTGGCAAGAGTCTGGCGATACGATACGTATCACGATACACGTATGACGATATGATAAATGCCGACTCTGTCTCAAAGACGATATATTGCGTTTTTTTTTTTTTTATTATTTTTTTTTTTATCACAAAAAAAATTACATAGGGCCCCTTCCCGGCAAAACCAGCCAGGGCACCAGCTAGGGGGCTTGTAGAACAGGACGCAGGGGCCAGGTTTGGTGGCCCCTGGCCCTGCAGGCTACAAGCCGACATAGACAATGATAATGGCCCTGGGCTTTTCTCACCCCCCCTCCCGGACTTTGGGGAGGCAGGTAATGGGGGGGCTCGGGGTTAATGGCACGTCAACCGCTAGCCGCAGATGCCAGACCCAGAGCCTTGTGAACTGGTATAGGGGTCTCATAGATCTCTTACCAGTTCACAAAGAGTTACAGTAAAAAACACATTTTTTTTTCTTTACTCACCTCAGATTGTAAGCTCCTGACAGATGCGGTGATCACTGGAGAGGTGAGACAGGAGATCTGAGGATCTCCTGCCCTATCCTCCTCTGGGAGTACAAGGAAAAGGTGAGTTTCAGGCAATCCCAGGGATATACACAGGGCATCCCAAACCAGGATGCTCCAGACAGGAAAAACAAAATAGCCGTCACTAACTGGCGGTCACATGGGTCCAGAAGAGCAGCCGCTAAGGGGGCAAGTTGTGGGGTCCAGGTTTTCATTCTTGCGGGATGGGGGGGGGGGATGTGGCAATTAGGATGCCCCCCTAGACACAAGGTTCAGTGGTGTGGAATCCCTTTAATTACTCTATAGCAAAGACTGAAAGCAGCAGTTACAGATCAATACCTGGCGGAGGGCCACCATATTTACGTTGTCCATTTTGTTGTACCATATTGTAGCCAGTCCTTTCCATTAACGCTAGTAACGCCACTTCATTCTGAGATGCCAGCCTAGCATTGCTGTGTCCATTAAGTATATCCGAGCACTCTTCATTCATAGTGGAAAAATCATCTGCAGAAAATATAGTCCATAAATTAAAAAGATGTGAATGTGCTGAAATGTAAAGTTCAACCTTGTAGATTCATATATATATACAAATCTGGAACAGTTACATCTTCAACAGCCCTGTTCAGAGGCAGCATCAGACTGCTTTTGTGAAAATGTGGTAAAACACACTGGTCAAAATAAAGCAGTGGAGCCACCTACTGTTGGGAGTGTAAGGCTCTGGAGGCAAGTATTTTTCACTATACAATGGTAAAGACAAAATTGTAAAGACAAGTCCCACTACATGTCGGTCCACCCATTAACCATGGCACCACCGCTATAATTTTCTTAAAAATACATACTTTTATTTATAGTTGATAAAACATATATCAAACATTACACAAGATTTTTTTAAAAAACATTGAAGACAATAGACAAAAGGAAGGGAAGCTTCTATGTGGGGGCTATGGGATAAGGGGTCTAATACAGATTAGTAACCTATCTATAAAGGTAAATACAGCCCTGGCTACACAAAAAGTATGTGAGTTCTAACAACAATAAACCTACTTCAATATCACCAAAAATTATATATATGTGTGTATCAAAGTGCCTCAAATAAAGTGTGAGACTAATCCATAAAGAATATAAGACTAATCCATAAAAAATATGTATATAGCTGTGTAATACTACCCAAAACAGTGTACCCACACTGACTCCTCTACTACTCTAATGACTGAGAACAACGCCAGGGAGGACCAAAGAAAAGTATCAAATGTGAAGAAACAATGAACTCACGTAGTGAACGACCCCTGCCCACAGCCCCGCCCGTCTACGCGTTGCGTGACGTCAGACCACGTCACTTCCTCAGGACCACACTATACAATGGTGGGAGGACAGATGTTAGTCACTGCTACTTAAAGTGGACCAACACCCAGGATTTTGACTATCCTGGGTTTTGGTCCACTTCGGTGGGGCACCCCGATCGGGGGTGCCCCGCTGTCTGAAACCCCCCAGAAAGCCCCAAAAAACTCACCTCTCCCACGTGACCGCGCCAGCCAATCACAGCGCTCAGAGCCGCTGTGGTATGCGCGTCCAAGGCCGCCTGGACGCGCATACTAGCTCAGCTGGCTTTGAGCGCTGGAGGCCGCGTCTTGCGCTTCCCTCTAACAGGGAGCGCGCCCGCACCGGCCATTCACAAACGGCCGGCGCGGGTGCGCGCCCTGCTAGAGGGAAGCGAGAGACGCGGCCGCGTCTCGCGCATGCGCCGTTGGATCGCCGGTAAGGTAAGGATTGTGGGCCTCCTGGGGGGTTCCTCCCCGCGGGACATCCCGATTTCGGATGCCCCGCGGGGGGGGATCTGATCGGTCCGGGAATCTTATAGATTTCCGGGCCGATCCCCCCTGGGTGTTGGTCCACTTTAAGATTTTCAATAAAGATCTAGCCCACTGTTTCTCTATCTGTTGTATATATACATCACACAGCAGTGTTCAGGGGCACACAAACAAGGAGTGTCTGACTGGACTGGTATAATCTTTTAGCAGTGAAACATTACCTTTCTTGCTTATAAGTACTATCGTATTTATCACCGCCTTGGGGGTACTTGTTTGGGACTTGTGGCTAGGGCAGGGTTGGGCAATTATTTTTTCCATGAGGCCACATGAGAAACTAAAAATATTGTGGAGGGCCGTTGAGCTATGGGCGTCTAAGCGAAGTCTAAGCTCAGCGGCTCTGAGCACGCTGGCGGACGCATCTCGCGCTTTCCTCTAAGAGGGAGCGTGCCCGAGGCGGCACCCGATGCCAGTGTGCGCCATTGCTGCTGCGTCTCCTACCGGCCAGCTCAGCCCGGGCCGGTAAGAGCCTATCAAAGGGCCGTATTCCTGTCCCAGCATCTCAGTCATGCTGCTGCCTGGATTCAACTGACAAAACTGACAATGCACAGTAACAGGAAGACCAGCAGCACTTCCTGTTTGCAGGCAGCACGCATGAGCCGCCATTTTCCAAAATGTACGAAAAAGGTGTTCGAAAATAGTAAATGAATTTGTATGTGCAACTAAATTGACCTGGGGAGGGATACATACGAGAACTGTTTGTTGTGTGGGTCTGGTTTCAGTCAAACAGACAAGACATGGGTGTCACAGTGACCTAAGTGCAGTGGTCCAGTATTTAAAAAAATATCTAAAATAGTTACCACACCCCCACACGCACCAATAACTGAATGTGTATATTGATGGATTGCTGAATATAGCTTATATTACCTGGACCATGGGTGAGAGAGTAAAACATGGAAAAGCCTATTGCGAAAATAAATTGGCCAATAATAAAATTCAAATAAATATGTTCAATATCAAGAGAAGGTGTTACTTATTCGCCCTGCATAAAAGAATTCCAACCAAGCCTGTTTCTTTCTTTTGATGGAGAGAAGAATCCAGGTTTTGAATGCACCATTCTGATTTTACAGGGGCGATCTGCTCAACTCTAACAACCTGTTCCCTGAGCCAGCCTGTGCTGGAATAAAAGTGTATTGCTGCTATTGCAATTCATGGGATGCGTGTAGATGCTTTTACCAATCATGCAATATTATGGGCAGATGATTTAAGTGGGTACTACTACTCCACACAGGCTGCCCCAGGAGACACATCACCCCTTAAATATTGGAATGGTACACTCAAATATCTGTCACCCCTGGAAATTATTTCTCCCAGGAAGCTGCAATCTTGACGGGAATTTTTATCAGTTAGAATTAATAAGTAGCCCATTCTGTCACGAATTTTGATTTTGGGAAATTTGTACTTTAAGTACCAAAAAGGTAAGTTAAAAGTCAGTGAACCACTGATCTAAATGTTCAAGTTGGACTCATTGGGAAATGTCTGATGCTGACCATAACAGGTGGCTTGGAAATGTGTATAGGCATCCAAAGGCATCCAAAGGTTTACAGGAAACCTGTAACAAACCACACAGCAGGCCCTGATCACAGCCTTACTTGCTTGGCATGTTCAGCTTCCACTTCCTTATCTACTGCACAGGGCTGTATCCAGGGTCATGTGAGTCCTTGGCCAAAAGTGACTCAGTTGGCCCATTGGAAGTCTGTCCCAGTTTGGTTGTAAATGCAACTCCACTCCAGCTGTCCCCAAGGTGAGCAATACCCTACTATTCCAGGCTGGGTCCCCATCTGCAGAGGGCCCGGCAGCTGCTGCAAATACTGCAGCAGCTGGCACCTCCTCTAATAGGTCTCGACTCCTGAAAGGTGGTCTTCAGCTATGAATCGGTATGTCAGATCCTCCAGCAGAGCTATGCCTTCCTCCATCTGCCACACTGACAGCAACCTGCCATTAGCCAGAACCCTGTACTTACCAACTGCCCGAGTAAAAAGCCTATACCTAGACAATCCCTGTGTACCATCTGCCTGGGCAATCTCTGTGTCCTCTCTCCCTGGACAATCCCAGTGTCCCTTCTGCCTGGGCAATCCCTGTGTTCCCTCTGCCTAGGCGATCCCTATGTTCCCTTTGCCTGGGCAATCCCTGTGTCCCCTCTGCCTGGGCATTCGCTGTGTCCCCTCTGCCTGGGAAATCCCCCTGCCTGGACAATGCCTGTGTCCCCTCTGCCTGGGAAATCCCCCTGCCTGGACAATGCCTGTGTCCCCTCTGCCTGGGAAATCCCCCTGCCTGGACAATGCCTGTGTCCCCTCTGCCTGGACAATGCCTGTGTCCCCTCTGCCTGGGCAATCCCTGTGTTCCCTCTGCCTAGGCGATCCCTATGTCCCCTCTGCCTGGGCAATCCCTGTGTCCCCTCTGCTTGGGAAATCCCCTTGCCTGGACAATGCCTGTGTCCCCTCTGCCTGGGCAATCCCTGTGCCCCCTCTGCTTGGGAAAACCCTCTGTCTGGTGATACGTCGTTGACAGCGATGAGACTGTGACAACCCACTGATAGCAGTGAGACAGTGATAGGCCATTGACAAGAATGAGACAGTGACAGGCCAATGAGACTGTGATGACACAGTGACAGGCTATTGGCAGTGCTGAGACAGTGACAGGCCACTGGTAGTGATGAGACAATGACACGCCACTGGCAGCGATGAAGCAGTGAAAGGTCATTGGCAGTGATGAGACAGTGACAGACCATTCGTAATGATGAGACAGTGACCGGCCATTGGCAGACTGTGACAGGACATTGGCAATGATGAGACTGTGACAGGCAATTGGCAATGATGAGACTGTGACAGGACATTGGCATTGATGAGACAGTGACAGGCCATTGGCAGAGCGGAGACTGTGACAGGACATTGGCAATGATGAGACAGTGACAGACCAATCGCAATGATGAGACAGTGACAGACCATTCACAATGATGAGACTGTGACAGGACATTCACAATGATGAGACTGTGACAGGACATTGGCAGTGATGAGACAGTGACAGACCATTCGCAATGATGAGACAGTGACAGACCATTCGCAATGATGAGACAGTGACAGACCATTCGCAATGATGAGACAGTGACAGACCATTCGCAATGATGAGACAGTGACAGACCATTCGCAATGATGAGTGACAGACCATTCACAACGATGAGACAGTGACCGGCCATTGGCAGAGCGGAGACTGTGACAGGACATTGGCAATGATGAGATAGTGACAGACCATTCGCAATGATGAGTGACAGACCATTCACAACGATGAGACAGTGACCGGCCATTGGCAGAGCGGAGACTGTGACAGGACATTGGCAATGATGAGACAGTGACAGACCAATCACAATGATGAGACTGTGACAGACCATTCGCAATGATGAGACAGTGACCGGCCATTGGCAGAGCGGAGACTGTGACAGGACATTGGCAATGATGAGACAGTGACAGACCAATCACAATGATGAGACTGTGACAGACCATTCGCAATGATGAGACAGTGACTGGCCATTGGCAGAGCGGAGACTGTGACAGGAAATTGGCAAATCAGGACAGGAAATTGGCAAATCAGGACAGGAAATTGGCAAATCAGTGACGATCAGTTCAAAACCTAGCTTTATGGCATGCCCTACATTACATTATGCCCTATATAAGAAGCTGTTTGGATAAAAGAGCCCGCACATGTGCCATGGGGACAGCAGAGGTGTGTTGAGTGGACAATCTGGGGGGTTTCTCAAAGCGGGGCATCCCAAATAGGGATGTCACAGGGACAAGGACCTATCACCAGTTTAGCGAAAATCCTGAGTTTTGGTCCACTTTAAACAGTGACAGCTGATTTTTCGCGTTAGCCAGTAATGGCGCCCCGTGTGCTTTCACGCTGCGCACTGCAGAAGCTTCCAGATGTGCGCGTTGTGGCCCCTCATTTACACACCTAAGGCACGCCTCCGGTAAGTCGCCATCATTATTCCCCCGATAGGTCTGCGCTATGGCGGCCCCCGGCACTAAGCAACAGGCTGCGCCACGCGTAACTCTCCTCCCTGCAAGCTCCTCTCAGGACGCGCTCCTGCGTAACGCTTCTCTCGTGCCTCGCCTAGCCGGGCCATGGGGACCAATCACAAAGCGAGGCGGAGCACACGCCACACACAACTCTATCCAATCACAATACAAGATGAAGATGTCCTTTTTTTTTTGCTACGTATCTCCCCAGCCTCCCTTTAGAGGTTAGAAACTGATAGGTAAATCTAGGGTTCAGTTTAGAAGAGCAGATTCTGCTGGAGTTGCAGTGGTGCTGCATAACTCCCAAAAGGAGGGAAAACAGCAAAGAGAGACGTGTACATTTTTTTGCAAATAAACCACGCCCCATTCACGCCCTTAAAGAGAAACTAAACTAAAAATTACATAATAATACTACAGGGAAGCCCACCCTCCACACACACATATACACACAGGCAAGCCCCCAACCAGGAGCAGACTGCGGTCTGGGACCATTATGTACTGTTTCTGGCCAGTGGAATATATATATATATATATATATATATATATATATATATATATATATATATATATATATATGATGCACCTGAGCATAAGACACACCCAGGGATAAAAAAAAATTCTGGAGGAAATGTTGTGCTAAAATGACCCCATAACATGCAGCGTGCAGCATCCCCTATTACAGCCAGTGAGCAGCATCGCCTAATACAGCCAGTAAGTAACCGGCATCCCTCATCAGCAGAGTACGGTATCTCCCTTTACAGACATTGAGGAGCATCCCTCATTACAGGCAGTGTACGGCATCTCCTATTGCAGGAAGTGAGAGGCATCCCTCATTACAGGCAGTGTGCGGGATCTCCCATTGCAGACAGTGAGCTGCATCTCCTATTACAGCCAGTAATCCCTTATTACTGGCAGTGTACTACATCTCCGATTACAGGCAGTGAGGGGCATCCCTCATTATCGGCAGTGTACGCCATCTCCCATTACAGACATTGAGGGGTATCCCTCATTACAGGCAGTGTGGGGCATCCCTCATTACAGGCAGTGAGGAAGTGTGCGGGATCTCCAATTACAGACAGTGAGGGACATCCCCAATTACAAGTAATGTGTGGAATCCTTTATTACAGGCTGCTTGCGGCATCTCCATTACAGGCAGTAAGAGCAGGGCAGTATTTGCCACTAGGCACGGGTAGGCACGTGCCTAGGGCGGAGCTACAGACAGGGGTGGGTACGGGGCGGCGACCAGCAACAATTTAATAAAAAAAAATCACTTGCAATCAGCAATGCCCCTTTTTTGGTTGGGGATGCAGGGAGGGCGGGAGAAGAGAGAAGTGAGCTGTTCTTCACTCCACACAACTGATTGTATCAGCTGCCTTCAGGAAGCAGCACACAGCCAGCACATTATGGACCCCGCCCTCCCATACACATGTGTGTCACAAAGCTACAGCTTGGTCCCCAAATTGAAGGAGAAATGGAAGCTCACAGAATGAATCCAGCATCGGCATGCCACATGTGAGTTTAGTAATGGAGGGGGGAATGGAGTCTGATTCTGCCTTGTGTGACTGCTGAGTAGGGCTGCAGGCAGAGCTGCACGTTTCTCAGCAGGCAGAGTATCCCTTTAGGAAGCCTTTCTCTGTGCCCCAGATTATCTCACATTGCTAGATGCTGCTGTGCCCTGCCATTTGTCCAGTCACAGAGTGTGTGTCAATGCCTCCACACTTTCTTATTTTACTTGACAGCAGTCCCTGTCATCAATAGACTTTTATCTTGCCACCAGTTAAAGAGGAAGTAAAGTCAGCATAGAATTGGGATGCCCCTCTGTACAGTGTCACCCTACAAACATGATGTCAAGCCTAATACTGCTGATGCAGTGCCCGCACTTAGCAGAAGGTACTTCACAGCGGGGCATCATTGATTTGGGATGTTCTATGCAGCCAGTTTTGAGAGACTTTACTCACTTTAAAGCAGCTGACTGCCATACCATTCTGGGATCCCAGAAATGACATCCCAAAGTATGGCGTTCAGTCAGAAGGGGTTTCCAATGAAAAAAAAAACTATTATTTGGTTTTGGGATGCCCCTCAAAATTCTCTGTCTGGGCCAAAAGTCTAAATTAGGATTTTGCTCTTCTTAAAACCCAATAAAGTGACTTTATTGGGGTCTCTTCTTTCCTGATTTGGATGGCCCATTGTGCGTGTCCCCCAGGATTACCTGTAAACTCACCCTCTCACCATCTCCATGGTGCATGCGCAGGGTTCTCAGCCAATCAGCATTGTTCATCCCATACAGACGTCAGTGCAGCAAGTAAATCTGAATAGAGTGAGCCCCGCAGCCGGATCCCCGCCACTACCTCTAGCTGCGGGTGTGATCATACTGGCCATTCAGAAAGGCCTAACATATATGCACACCTAGCTAAAGGTATGCTGGGGATGCAGCTGTGGCACAGAGATGCTGCGTGTGCTGTTGGAAGAGTTGAGTAGATTGGGCAATCCAGAGGGTTTCACACACTGGGACATCCCCATTTGGGATGCTACATAACGAGGTAGACCAACCCCTCAAAAAAATCTTATAGACTCAAGGGAGTGCTCCACTTTAACTTGACTCTAGAGGGAATTTTAGTTGAACTCCTCACACATGGTATTGAAGGGCACTGCTATTGTTTTCCACTATTAACAGCTCAGAACAATGGTTCTGTAGATAGGACAACTCCCCTTTAGTAGTCCATCTGCTTTGGCCTCTCATCTCCAATGAAAAGAATGATAATTCAGGCATTTATTAAAATCTGTCAAATTATTGGAGTTGGGCTTTAATACCTATACTTGGGCTATAAGAGAGATAGATGGAATGGCGGACTTATCTCCACATGAGGTTAGTGGAGTGGCAGAGAGGGGCACCAAAAGGTCTGATGAAAGCCCCGGCAAAAGGGCTAGGTGTCCCCACTGGTGGTAATCAGTGGACAGTGTGGTCTCTGAATGTATGGCTGGGGGCATCCCTTTTTGAATATCTTGGTCTGCTGCTTTACACATGTTGTGAAGTACAGCCACGAGGCATGTTGGGGTGCTGGACATGGTGTGAATGTTGTCAACCTCTTGCCCTAGGGGATTATTGCAGCAATATATTTCATAGGAATGTCAGGTGACTCAGGGTTATGCCATCTAGAGTGCGCAAATACAACTTATTTGCTCACTTTCCAGATCTCCCACCTTTGATGTAAGATCACCTCTGATGAACTAACTCCATTCAATCACTGATAATCCCTGCAGACCATCCCCTCGATTCAAAGAGCAAAAGTTAATTGATTTCGGATCGAGAATCGTAAGTTTGGGTGGGTGTTAGTCATTTTTTCCTGTTTTTTTGGCCATTTCCGACTCGCACGAGCCTACGTACGAATGCGTATATGCTCTTACGATCATCGCAAGTTCGTTCCTAAATTTTAGGATCAAAACGTAAAACTTAGGATCAAATCCTAAAACTTAGGATCAAAACGTAAAACTTAGGATAATCGGATGTGTTTAGGTGTGATTCAGAGAACAGTTTTCCAACCTCTAAATACGTTTTAAAAGAAAGCCACTGCCGACACCTTTTAGCAGTCGGATTGCTGTTCTTGAACAGGTTTTTTGGCTATGTGGAGGAGTCTGCGCGTCTTGAGCTGCAATGAACTGCATGTATCAGCATGGCCGAGGCCATAAATTGTATGGCAATGCATACCTGATTCATGTATGCCTTATAAAAGCATTTTAATGTGGACCTTAATTAGTCCTTTGCATGTAAACCTTTATTTTGCAATATATTTGCGTTAATTAAAGAAACTTATGTCCTTTGGTATTTATTTTTAAATTGTACTAGAATAATATTTTTAGATTGCATTTATTGGTGTAGTTGTTTACCTTTGCTTTGTTTAATTATTTAAGCACATCTTTGGTCAGATGCATCACACTTACTGAGGAGAGGAGAGCGGGATAAAGTGCAGGATGTGGGTTACTGCTGTATTTTGCACAGACACAGCAGAGCTGGGGGCACGGAAAGGTCAGAAATCAAAGAATGCAGAGCAACACAGTCACAAGGCCCTTTCTGTTTGCAGGCTGCCCGATAATACCTGAGCCGCCATCTTGGCTGTTTCTAAACTCATAACATGCAGAAGTTGCTGGGTGTTTTTTTATATTTGAGAGCAATCTGTATGTAGAGGGTGTGGGTAACCACACAAAAAATTTTAAGCTGTACCATTTGAAGCCAAAATATTAAAATTAAATCCACAAGTAAAAAATGCAAGTTAACTAAAAATTAAACAAAGTAAGATTTACTTATGCAAATGCATTCATTAATGGTTGGTTACTACAAAATGAATGAAATAAAGAAAAATAAAAGACCAAATATTTAGAATGCACTTTAATGAGGTAAGTTTGTAGTGCGCAGCCGCAAGATCAGAAGGATTTACGTCCAGACAAAAAAGGAAAAAGGGCAAAACCAATGTTGCAACCTGAGAAATGAAACGGAAAATTCAGGATGGAAACTGACATAGGTCTGATTCCCGAACTGCCATACGAACGGACTTACATTTTAGGATAGAAACGTATTTGCTTATAGAATCACTCGCAAGTTCATACGAGCGCACGAGCGTATGGGAAAAATAGGATGATCGGCACCTAAATCCAAGCTGTTACATGTTTCTTTGAATCGACCCTCTTGTTTCAGTCTCCACCACCTTAGCTGACTTACTCTCTCGCTGCATCTCGCATTTACTCCTCTACTGGGAGTTACACTCACTCCACACTCCCACTTGGTGGGGGGGGGGGGCAGATGCACAAATAGTGCCTAGGGCAGCATGAACCCTAAATACGGCCCTGAGTAAGAGGCATCCTTCTTTACAGACATTGTGCAGCATCCCTCATTACAGACAGTGAGAGGCATCCCTCATTACAGACAGTGAGAGGCATCCCTCCATTACAAGTAGTAGGTGGCATCTCCCATTACAGGAAGTGAGGGGCATCCCTCATTACAGGCAGTGTGTGGCATCTCTCATTACAGGCAGTGAGGGGCATCCCTAATTACAGTCAGTGTTCACCGCCCTCCATGCTTGCCTGCCTGCCCATTGCTGCTGCAGTTCTCGCTGCACCCACTCACACACACATTACCTCGCTCCCTGGTTGCTGAGCCGATAGTTCCCAGCGGTCACTGGGCGTGGCCCATATGGACAGCGTTCAATGAAATCAATGGACGCTGCCCCATTGTGGAGAGATGTCTGTGGGCCGTGTTAGTCATTGAGTGTCCCAGGTGATACCCAGGGATACATACAGCAGTGCATAGCAATTGGGATGCCTTATAGGGAGGTGGTTGTTCCTCTTCAAAGTGTTATTGAACAGAGAGCTGGGGGAGAGGGCTTAGTGATATTTACTGTGTACCTGCCCCTCCTTATTCTGTATATACCTGGGGTACTCAACCACTTCTTGTAAAGGTCCATATACAGGCATCTGGTGAGAGGTGAAGGTCCGGGTGGGGGGCTGTGGCAGGGAGGTGGATAGTTAGAAATCCGCGCACTGGGCGGGGCTAAAGATTCATAGGCAAAACTAAAAATGGCTGGGATGGATGGGCCAGAGCTGGGGGGGGGGGGGGGGGCAGGAATGGATAAGTTGGCTGAGGGATCGGTATCAGAGTGTTGTTGTAAATGCATGTTGTAAAGGCATTTCCAGTTGGCTGAGGGATCGGTATCAGAGCATTGTTGTAAATGGTGTGCAATCTGAACAAAGGCGAGTTACAAGTGGTGTGCCGCAAGGCTCTGTCCTGGGCCCCATTCTTTTTAATATATTTGTAAGTGACATAGGAGAAGGCTTGGTAGGAAAAGTTTGTCTGTTTGCTGATGATACAAAGGTTAGTAATAGGGTGGATATTCCTGGAGGTGTCTGCAACATGGAAAATGATTTAGCTTTACTGGATAGATGGTCAAAACTGTGGAAACTAGAGTTTAATGTCTCTAAATGTAAAATCATGCACTTGGGTAGAAGGAATCCCTGCTCTGAGTACCGTATGGGCAGCACTGTGTTAGCCAGGACCTCGGAGGAGAGAGATTTAGGGGTACTGATTACTGATAGCGGCAAGATGAGTGGACAGTGTAGCCAGGCAGTGGGAAAAGCAAGCAGGATGCTGGGCTGCATAGCTCGAGGCATCACCAGTGGGAAGAGGGAGGTTGTGATGCCGCTGTATAGAGCCCTGGTGAGGCCACAGCTAGAATACTGTGTGCAGTTCTGGAGACCTTACCTGCAAAAAGACATTATTCAAATAGAACGTGTCCAAAGGCGGGCAACGAAAATGGTGGAAGGACTTAAACTTAAAACTTATCAGGAGAGACTTAAAGAACTTAATTTGTACAGTCTGGAGGAAAGAAGGGAGAGAGGGGACATGATTGAGACCTTTAAATATGTGAAAGGATTGAATAAGGTTCAGGAGGGGAGTGTTTTTAAGAAGAAACTTAATGATAGAACAAGGGGGCACAACCTGAAGCTAGTCGGGGGGGAAGATCAGGAGCAATGTTAGAAAATATTATTTTACAGAAAGAGTTGTAGATGCTTGGAACAAACTTCCAGCAGAGGTAGTTGAAAAATCAACAGTCACTGAATTTAAACATGCCTGGGATAAGCACACATCTATCCTAAGATAAAGAGTACATACAGTATACACATAAGGGCAGACTAGATGGACCATATGGTCTCCTTCTGCCGTAAACCTTCTATGTTTTCTATGCTTCTATAAGGCAGAGTTGGGGGGGGGGGGGCACGAATGGATGGGGCAGAGCTGGGGGAGGCATAAATGGATCGGGAAGAGCTGGGGAGGGGACAGGAATGGATGGAGCAGAGCTAGGGAGGTAGAAATGGATGGGGATGTAATTGATGGGGCAAAGCTTGGGGGACAGGAATGGATAGGGCAGAGCTGGGGGGGGCAGAAATGGATGTGGCAAAGCTGGGGGGGTAGAAATGGATGGGGATGAGATTCATGGGGCAGAGCTGGGGGGACAGGAAGGGATGGGGTAAAGCTGGGGGACAGGAATGGATAGGGCAGCAAGGGAGGGGGGGGGGGGCAGAAATAGATGGGGCAAAGCTGGGGGGTAGAAATGGATGGGGATGAGATTCATGGGGCAAAGCTGGGGGGACAGGAATGGATGGGGTAAAGCTGGGGGACAGAAATGGATAGGGCAGAGCTGAGGGGGACAGGAATTGATGGGGAAGAGCTGGGGATTGGACAGAAATGGATGGGGCAGAGCAGGGCATGGTAGAAATGGACGGGGGAGAGCTGGGGGGTAGAAATGAATGGAGCTGAGCTGGGGGATGGAGATGGATGGGGCAGAGATGGTGGGACAGGATTGGATGGGACAAAGAGACTGAGAAACAATGTTTGTGAGCACCTTGCAATGCCATTTCCTGCCTGTGCAGTACTTCATATTCTAATACTAGGTGCCAGGGAGCCATGACACTGGCAGGGAGACTAAGTACTACACCTCCGATAAAGTAAAGGGGGCAGCGCTGAGCACAGCAACACAGAAGCAACTGATTGCAGGGCTGTCAGGGCAGGGGTCCGGGAATCTGGCACAGAGGTCCGCATTCGCACCGCGGTCCGCCAGTTGACCTGGGCCTTGATTCAGAAAACTTTCTTTACAGTCTCTCACAAAAATACAAGTCCATTTTAGGCTTCATTTCAGAATTAGGCATGAGATAAAATAAGGTGTGATTCATAGAAGAGAGAACATTACAGTTTCTAAATGTATAAAAGGGCACATGGGCTGGTTAAAGTGGACCAAAACCCAGGAATCTACTAAGACCTGGCTAAGGGCCGAGTCTAGCTGAGAAGTGGTGAGTAGAGCTGAGCACGCCGGCAGCCGCATCCCCGTTACTCTCTGTGTAAATCGAGGGAATTCACACAGCAGGGCATCCCGAATCTGGAAGCCCCGGGGAAGGGAATCAGACAGCTTTTGGTGCGCTTTAATAACACCTCCAGGGAGGGATAAGGATCCAACAACTGTAAAAGTTAAAATGTACTTAGCCAATAAAAAAGTCTATACTCAACTTTTGCCTCCCCACCCCAGCTCCTCTGTGCAATGCCGGTATCTTCATAGTTACCGCAGGTGTCTTCATAGGTACTGCTGGAGATCGAGTTGTTCCTTTTCTCCAGGGTCGGGCAGTTATGGCGGTGTCTATCAGGATGGCTTCATGCCTACAATATTCATTGCAATGGAGGGCCCATGCCACGTCTCACCCTCAGTAAATACAAAGGTGTATGTGCAAAACATGAGTATAGACTTTTTCTCTTTTAGCTTGGAGAAAACCTTTTTAAATGAAAAATAAACAGCTAATTCGATACATTGTCACATTAGTCTAGTGACTTTTTAGGTGCAAATCATACGCTAACATCTTCCTCTAACTGAATCACAACTTTGATGTCCATAAAAATCAATGTACAATCTAGCAGCTACAATGCATTTTATGTATTCGTTTAAGAAAAGTAGTCATGCTAGTGCCATCTAGTGGTAGAATAAAATAATACAGTCCTCATTTGTTCCATACAAGAGATAGGAACAAGATTTTCGGAAAACAAACCCACTTTATATGGTATGAGAATATAAGAATGTATAATTAACTAATTAACTTGGCACAGAAGACACTAAAAAAATTAAGTGGACCAACATTAAATTAATATATACCATACACTATTTGCATTGCATTTTTTATATACAAAAAATATGGCAATAATATTTTATGTGCATTTATAAACTATTAGCAGTGTTCTAATGCACTGGTTAGATCACTAGTGCAGGGAGAAGGTGCAGGCTTTATTGACTTGCTCCAAATCACAAACACCCACACCCAGGCAGCCATAGGAGATTTAAGATTTAAGGCCATGATTGAAACATTAATTAGGAGTGGCAGCTATTCATATGCTAATTATGGTTACCAGGGGGGGTCAAATTTGGCTCCACCTCTCTTTCAAAATGATTTGCATAAACATCCCAACTTTTTCAGGAAAAGGACCAACCCATTGATTTCAATAGGGGCCTATCTGTTCCTGTCTGCACCATAGCCTCAAACTGGTTGAAGATTCACTTTAAAGCGGAACAAAACCCAAGATTTCCACTTTCTTAGTTTTTCTTTCTCCTGGTCAGGGCCCTGCTGTGTGTACCCTTCGGGATCACCCATAAACTGACCTTTACTTCGTTTCCAGGATGCATGGGTGCGCTACTCAACCAGTGCTTCTTCCAATCGGAATTCCTTATACTTTCTGCGCTCAGAGCGGCATGGAAATCTGAAATGATGGAACTTCGCCGCCGACATCCGTGCTTGCCTCTAGCTGTGGGAGTGCCTGCGTCAGCCATTCAGAAAGGCCTGCTGAGGGTGAGCGCCTAGATAGAGGTGTAGCTGGGGAACAGCTGAACCCACGGGGTGACCACCAGGGTTTCACACAGAGGGACATCTCAATTCTGGATGCCCCATTATAAGGTAGACCACCAGCCCATAACTCGAGAGGGATAGTTGCTCCTTTTTAAACACACAAAAGAACGTTATAAGCTAATGGGTTATGCGACAGCTTGCTTAGTCTGCATTAGGTTGATTGTCCAGGCAGGCTCATTAGTGTGGAAAAACTCTACTACATTTTAGTAGAGAAAACTGCCATTCCCTTTCATTTTCTACCTAAATTTTGAGAAAATGAATGACAGTTTTCTCTCGACCCTATTGTGTAGGGAAAAACATGGCAATGTACTCATTTTTTTCCTTTTTGAAAACCAGACTAGTCACAGTAATTATAAAATAAAGTTTCACCTTGTGTTCCTCATGTCCTCTGTGATGGGAGTGGCAGGGCTGGGTCATGCAAGAACACTGTGTGCAATGTATTAGAGTAAGCTGTGATTGACAGCATGTAGAGCTCCATTCTAACCTATCACTAAGGCCCTTATTTATCACGGGCTAGCGCCAGGTAGTGTCTGACGAGCGCCAGGTAGCGGCAGCTAACGGCGACTACCGACTCAAGTACGCCCGGCGGCGGTCACAATGACGCATTTATCAAGCAAAATGAGGCTAGCGCCGGCGAGAGCGACGGCTAGCGCGGGATTCATCATGAAGCCGCCTGGACCGAACAGCGGCGCTGCAAATTCCCTCACAGCGCCAGGTATGAGCTGTCGCTCCCTGGCGATGTCCAATGCATTTCAATGGAGCAATCTATAATTAATCATAATTAATTGGTATTCATTTTTTTTTTTTTTTTTTTTAATGTCAAAAATTCGGAGACCACTTCTGCAATGTTAGGATTTATTTTTAAGTCAAAAAAAATTTTAAAAATAATTTGTGCAGAATTGATCTAACAGGTCTGATATTAATGTATTCATATTACAAAATGATTCTAAAAACATGTATAATGTTACATTCAAAAAATATGGTTGTTTAGGGGTTAAAAACTAGTTAACACCCATCGCCGCCAGCGCTCTGGGGTTTAAACAAGGAATGGACAGCGACAGCACATTCGGAGCGTGATTTGTTAATGAATATGAAGCTAGCCGTTCGCTCTGGCCATTCGTTGTCAGGCGCTCACATACAACGCTGAACCTGTTAAACAGCGACCCCTAAGCCCGTATTCAACATTACCGCACACCGACTGAGTCGCTGTCATCAAGCTAACGCCAGCCAAGCACAGCGAATACTGGCTGGCGCTGAAAAAATCACGCTACAGTCCCTCATCTGGCGCTACCTGGCGCTATTAATGAATCGGCCTCTAAGAGAAGGGGGTGTGAACTTGACACAAGCCTCAAGGTTGTATTTGTGGGCAGGATCAGGAAGGAGGCTCTGGAGGAAGAGGAGTGGCTGGAGCAAAGAGACAGTTTGGAACAGACATGCATA
This sequence comes from Gastrophryne carolinensis, assembly GCA_027917425.1. Taxonomy (NCBI): domain Eukaryota; kingdom Metazoa; phylum Chordata; class Amphibia; order Anura; family Microhylidae; genus Gastrophryne; species Gastrophryne carolinensis. The sequence continues at coordinate 153,605,345 of CM051234.1, forward strand.
AGGTAAGCTGCGAGGCAAGATTTTAAAGTTTGACAGATAAACTCTTTTCCAATTTAGTTTTGATGAGGGCCACACACCTGAAACACATAAGTGGGGGAAGATGGCCTGCACAGAAATGCTCCCTGTTAGAGGGTAGCAGGGGATGCGGGCATCAGTGCGCTCAGAGCCGCTCGCCTTAGACGAAGGGATGTCAGCGGATCCAAGAACGCTGATTGGATGAGCGGACGTGCATTTGAATTTGTTTCGGCGACCTGGGGGGTTAAACACAGTGGGGCATGCGAATGAGTTAAGGTTTTTTTTTTCTTTGTAACCCCCCTCGTCCTGCTTTAGCACCAGGTTAGGGCGGCAGGGCAGGGTGGGGGTGTTATACTTTGACTTAGATTGCACTTTAAAGGGGAACAAAACCCAGTATAGTCAAAATCCTGGATTTTGGTCCACTTTAAAGCGCAAGTCAAAGTATAACACCCCCCCCCCGCCCTGCCACCCTAACCTGGTGCTAAAGCAGGACGAAGGGAGTTACAAAGAAAAAGAAACCCTTAACTCATCCGCGCCTGTCCTCCAGTGCTCCGGACTCTGGGCACCGCCATCTTGGAGTAAAACAGAGCGCATACCTCGGTGCTGTGCGAGCTCCAGGCCCGCCCATTGAAGTGAATGGGTGGCGGGGCCGCGCAGACACTGGGGATGTAACTTTCTATCTCATCCTGCGGCTGAGGGATACCGGGAGGAGTGGCAGGGGCCCCTGGATAAGGTATAGGGTTTTTTCTTTGTAACCCACCCATCCTGCCTCAGCACCAAGGTAGGGTGACAGGGCTGGGGAGGGGGTTATACTTTCTGCTTTATAATCTGTAATTAATTATTTCAGTTTAGCGCTTGTGTTAGAGATAAAAAGAGATAATTTGCATGGCTCTGCCTACTTCCTATTATAGGGAATAACAGTGGTCTCTCCCTAGGAAGCTTGCACCTTTATCTTGACTTACATACCCTTAAAAAAACGTATATTCAGAAAGCATGTTGATCCTCTATCTGGCCACTAAGTGGCTCTGCAGTGCTCGGATAATATGGGACAGACACATTCCTACTGTAGTTAGTAGTCAATAGAAAACAGGACGAAGAAAATGGAAACTCATGTTACTCAGATTATTGTAATATCAATATATACAGTATATATATATTTATATAGTCTGTGTGTATACAGTTCCAGCTCCAGGTTTATGTGGGCCATTGGGCAGCTGGGTCTCAGCTGGGCCCCTTCACGTTGTGTCGTGACACACATGGTGGTTAAGGGAAAGTCCACTTGTATTGACTTACCCCAAATGGCTGAGGTAAACAATGAGAGCCGTCTTATGAACGACATAAGGGTTAATTCATCATTGTGAGTAAATTTTTTACTCACTTTTTTGGAGAGCAAACACTTTTTTTTTTGCACTAGATTAAATTTGTTTAATATATTGCACAGCTAAATATTGTGCTGAATTTCACAGAGGAGAAAAATTTTATTTTTACATGAGTAAAAAGTTACAGTGCATCAGCCCTATAGTCACTATCAGCCCTATAGTCACTATCAGCCCTATAGTCCTATAGCCACTATCAGCCCTATAGTCACTGCAGGCGGCTCTTATTGGAGCCCAGGCACGTGCCATTGGAGCCTGGACAGGTGAGTTTTTTTGGCTGAGCAGGGATGTTTTACACTGTGGGGCATCCCAATTCAGAAAAGCTAGTGGCCACCCCTGGAATTTTTGAAGTTTCAGACCGACCACTGCTGGTTTTTGTTCCGCATTAAAGTTTCCTTAAAAATGAAAAAAAAATGTTTTCTAAGAAGCTCAAGGTTTTAGTCTCCCACATCCTGGCATAAGTGCCCTGCCTTAAGAAAAGGAAGGAAGAATAGAAGGAATGACAAAAATAAATAAAAAAGAAGAAATGACACCGAAAAGAAAGAGTAGAAGGTATGACAGAAATCAAGAAAAGAAATGACACAGAAAGGAAAGAAGCAATAGCAGAAATAATAGAATGAATGGCAAGGACAGAACGAATATAAGGAACGACAGAAGGAAGAATAGAAGAAATGACAGAAATAAAGAAAAAAAAGAAATGACACAGAAAGAAAGAGTGGAAGGCGTGACAAAAATCAAGAAAAGAAATCATGACAGACATAAAAAAAATAAAAGAAATGACACAGAAAGAAAATAATTAATGACAGAAAGAACCAAATGAATTACACCAAAGAAAGAATAAAAGGAATGAATGAAAGAAAGAATAGAAGGAATGACAGAAAGAAGGATTGTCAAAGAAAGAAAGAAAACAAAAAATATCAGAACAAAGGAAAGAAAAGAAGGATCGAAGGAATGACAGACATGTCAGTGCAGTCAAGCACATTGATTGGATGGGAGGTCACACATGTGCCGTAGGACCGGGGAAAGGTGAGTCAGTCTGGCGCCCTAGGGGGGTTTCACACAGCAGGGCATCCCCGATGAGGGTGCCCCAGGGGAAAGGACCAAAACCCAGGATAGCCTATAGTTAAGGTCCCCTTAAACACTCATTGTCATTTTGGATGCCCCCTGCAGTTTAAGATCTGTAAGAAGTAAAAATAAAATGTAGCATGTACTGTATCTATGTATGATGGGGGACAGGAAATGTTTGGACATTGAAGTCAATAAAGTCTAGCTCAGGGGTTGCCAACAGGTGGTAGTTGACAAAGCTGTTGACTGACCTGTACCCCAACCTGATCTGCGGCCATCTAAACTTCACACAAGAGTTATTTTCACAACAAATAAAAAAAAATGCCCAATTTGTGTTTGATTCCTTCCCTTTAAATATCTATTGATTATGGTTTAAGGTGACTGACAATGCTCATGCAACACTAGGGGTGTAACTATAGTGGGTGCAACCGCACAGGGCCCAGAAGGTCAGGGGGGCCCCATCATTTTTGCTCCTTCACCTTATGTATCATATTTGTGCTCACTTGGCATCATTCAGATAAAGGAAGCACCATTTGTCAGAAATATTCCCCCCCCCCCCAAAGCCGCTGTTTTAATGTGAACTGCCTCCCGCCCTCGAACATATTTTTGCTTGAGGATACTCAAAAGGTTCTCAGTAATGCTGAGGTCAGTGGTGGCCACACCATGAGTGTCTCTCCTTTTATGTCCACAGCAGCCAATTATTATTTGCAGCATGGATGAAAGTGGTCAGTCAGAAATTCCATATACCTTGCCAAGGTCATTTTCACACCTTCAGGGGAATTCACCTCCGTGATTCCCACCCAAAACTTGACTCGGTCACCTCCTTGCTGGCAGGGCGACATGGTAGCCATCCACCAACAAGCCACTACTCCATCCACCAACAAGCCACTACTCCATCCACCAACAAGCCACTACTCTATCCACCAACAAACCACTACTCCATCCACCAACAAGCCACTACTCCATCCACCAACAAGCCACTACTCTATCCACCAACAAGCCACTACTCTATCCACCAACAAGCCACTACTCCATCCACCAACAAGCCACTACTCTATCCACCAACAAGCCACTACTCTATCCACCAACAAGCCACTACTCTATCCACCAACAAGCCACTACTCCATCCACCAACAAGCCACTACTCCATCCACCAACAAGCCACTACTCCATCCACCAACAAGCCACTACTCTATCCACCAACAAGCCACTACTCTATCCACCAACAAGCCACTACTCCATCCACCAACAAGCCACTACTCTATCCACCAACAAGCCACTACTCCATCCACCAACAAGCCACTACTCTATCCACCAACAAGCCACTACTCTATCCACCAACAAGCCACTACTCCATCCACCAACAAGCCACTACTCTATCCACCAACAAGCCACTACTCCATCCACCAACAAGCCACTACTCCATCCACCAACAAGCCACTACTCCATCCACCAACAAGCCACTACTCCATCCATCTGGACCATCCAGGGTTGCAGGGCACTCCTCAGACCTGCAGAAGCCTTGATTCATATTCTGGAACTGTTGGAGAGGATGGGTTTCTTCTCTAGGTATAATGTCAGTTCTTGTAGGTCATCTGCTTTGCTACTGGAAACCCTCATAGACTTTTACATTGCCCTTTTAATGGCATATAGAATATATTCAGTGTTGGACAGGGGTGCCCTTGGCCCACCAGTGAATCTGACTGTGGGGCCCATCCTACAGTTACATGAAAATATCAAAGGCTTAATTTCAGGGCTTATGCACACAGACATTATGCCAAACTGTATTGTGTGTAAAGTTGTTCTCTTACCATAGAACAGATAGATCCAGCATAACCTACTACTCGTGCCATTCCATCTTATAATGCGCCATCTGTGCAGGACCCACTGGTGAACATCCATCGTCATGCGGGGGGCTTTCCTTGGTGGAGGTCCTCGAGCACAGGGGGAGAGTGAGGACCGTGTTCTAGTGGATAGGTAGAGAGTGAGGGTGTTCTGGTAGATAAAGCAAGCCATCAGGTCCCTTTCTTCTTATTTGCAGATAACTGCGTAGCTGTCTTTAGGACACCTCAAAGCTATATTAAAGTGGACCAAAACCCAGCCTGGAGTCTCATAGTCTTAGTCCCTCGCTCCAGGTCGCCCAGCAAACTCCTTCTTCCCAATCCAAAGGCACATGCGCAAGCAGCGGCCACTACCTGCTGCACCTCAACAATCCCACACTGCATGTGCAGACTCTCTTCTGAATGGAACAATAGCCAGAAACCTACCGTTGTCCTCTCCCATCTGCTGCACGCACCCACTTCTAGCTATGCAGATATGCTAGTGGGGGTGCCCACATCTTCTAGGAAAAGTATTGGAGATGCTGTAGGAAGCCTATGCATGTGTGGTGGAATTGATTCCCAGGGTGAGTATTTGGGCGAACCCAAGGGGCATTCCAAATCAGTATCCTCTGGGGCAAGCGGTAACCCAGCACTAGAATCTAGAGTTGGGATACCAGGGTTTTGGGCCACCATTAAACATGCTCAGTAGCCCATACAGGCCAGTTTCTAGGCAAAATAGTGGTCAGCTCGGGAAGAAAAAAATTCTGCCACTTCCTCACCCAACCTATGGTGCTGCTGCTGCCCCATAACGGTATGTGCCATTCCAGGCCTCTTCCTTAGAAGCAGGAAATGCCCGTTAACATGACTGAGCCCAATATGGGGGGTGGGTGAGGGGCCTGTCTTATGGCCTGCACCACCAGTAGCCCTGACTCATCTGCAGAAACCAGGATGACTGGGAGAAAAGCCCCCCCCCAATGACCTTGGTACCTCTCTAAGAAACACCCCTGAGCACATATGTGAAGTCCCAGATGTGTGGAAAATGTATTTTTACACATTATTTGTCAGTGTGTTTTTGCTTTGTTGCCACATTTCCATCTCTTAAAATATATTTTAATTCTAGGGACAGGTCTAGCAGGACAGAACTACTCTTATTTGCTGGCATAGTCATAGTGACAGTGCCGCATGGGTGGTTGTTAAGCTTATGAGAATGGCTTGTTCTAATGCAACAGTATTCTTTATTTAAAGTGGACCAGCAGGCAAAAAAGACTTAAAGTGGACCAAAACCCACCCTGGAGTCTATGAGACTCTAGGGCAGCCATACTCGCTCCCCCCCCCCCCCCCCCCCCAGGGCATCCAGATTCAGAATGCCCTGCTGTATAAAACCCCCCAGTTCGCCCGGTAACTTACCTTTATTCCCGGTCCAATGGCACATGCGTGAACAGCAGCCGCATTCCCGCTATCCCTCTAGCAGTGCGCATGCCCGCACCAGGCATTTGTGAAAGACCGGTGCAGGCACGCTTCCTGTTAAAGGGTGGCAGGAGATACGGCCACCTCACCTTAGATGAGTTCTTGGACGAAGGGACAGGAACGGATCAGTGTGCGCTGACTGGACGAGAGGCTGTGCATGTGCCATAGGACCGAGAAAGGGTGATCTGGGGGGTTTCACACAGCGGGCAAGGACCAAAACTCAGGATAGTCAAAATCATGGGTTTTGTTCCCCTTTAAACCAGACCAACACAACAAACAGTGCTCGTATGCATCACTCCCTCAGGGCAATTTAGATTGCTGCACATACAAATTATTTTACTTCTTTCTAACTCCTGCTGTAGTCAATTTTAGAAAAAAAATGGCAGGCCACCTACAAAGCAGGAAGTGCTGCTGGGCTTCCTGTTACTGTGCATTGTCAGTTATATCAGTTGAATCCAGGCAGCAGCATGGCTGAGATGCTGGGAAAGGAAACTTCAAAATGGCTGCTACCTTTTCCAACTGTGCCAGACTGTTGGTCCAGTTTAATACCACTGTTAATAATTAATGGCTAATAGTCAGTATTCAGGCATTATTAAGTGATGGATTTAAAATGTTCGATGCCAACAAATTTTTCCTTATTTACAGGCTTTATTTTTTTTTAAAGCAACAAATATTTCTACAAATTTCCTTTCTTTAATCCTCCTTAGAGGTTTAGAAATCTTCCATGTTCAAGATTGAACCTCTAAGTATTTGAGTACTGAATGAGAAGAAGAATTGTTAAAGTGGAACAATAGTCACAGTGTTGTAAGTGTAACAAATTAGGACTTCCATGATTTTGTTTCTCAAAGAGGATTAAAGATCTGGGAATTTATAAGAACATAAAATAAGAATAAGCAAACTGTTAGGATTTTCAGTAACCCTCACTCATGATCTATAAAAAGGGACTCTGGTCTCCTATAATCTGATGCCAGCAGTTGCATAATCACTATGTGAAAACCAGCTAGTATACTGTATCAAGGAGAATGGTGACATAAAATATGTATATGTAAAAAGATAATTATAGTTTGCTGTGGGCATAGATGGGCCTCATTACTAAAACTGAGCCAACCCATCCCATCCCGGCACAACAGACAAAACTGGAATTCACAAAAGAATTCTCCCATGCTGCACTCACAGCACTGTCACGCAATAAAGTTCTAATAATAAAAATCCACATAAATATACCAAACAGCAATAGAGGGGGTTAGTTATACACCCTTCATGCAAAAAACTTTCACCCAAGCTTGTTTCTTTTAATGGAAGGAAAAAGATTTAGGTGAGACAGGATTTAAATGCACCATTCTGCTTTTTCCGAGAAGAGCTCAACTCAAATGATGCGCGCCATCCTCGCAGCTGCACCCCCAGTTTTTCTTTAGACTGGGGAGCGGTCCTATCTCCAGCCAATCTAAATGGCTGGGTGTGGGAGTGCCACAGAAACCCATAATACCTACCCCAATGCCCCCCACCCACCTCCTTGCCTGAGTACTTCTGGCAATTCAGACAGCTTGACAGTTGATTGGATTAAAAAAAAGCCGCCAAGGCCATGGCCACCTGTCATTTTTTTAGATCGCTGATTGGCTGATCTCAAGAATATTGCAATATTATACCTTGATTCCACCTGGTTTACGGTAATTGATTAAAATGCATTGATTGCCTACATTCAACATACATTAGATCTTAATGGCTATGTTATCTTTGTAAGTAAGGTGAATACTGACCTGTTGCTGAGAAGTAATTTACACCTTGATGGGCATTATCAGGTTTCAGATGGGTTTCTTTGTTAATCTAAGTAACTCTTTAGGGATCGTTTTGTATAGGATTAATATATTTACATAATGGATTAGCAATTAACAATTAAACAGGCATGAAGCTGTTCCTTTTTCAGACCTTTTATGAGCTACAACTTTAAGTAAGATGGTTTATTTGCAAATGTTTCTTTCCATTTGTTTTGCTTTTAGATGCAAACTCAGCTTGAGGCTAATTTAGATGCTAATTGTTTTGCAAAGTTTACACTGCTGGCTTTTCAAACCACTCTCCATAGAAATCCAGTTATAGGAGGTATATGATGGTAATGGAAATGGATGGGTCAAAGGTGGAAATTGCAGGTTTCACATTGAGATGTCCACCTTCAAAAACCTAAAATCCTGTTACATTCGTATGATCCCTCCATGATCCTTTAGGCTTTTCCTGGGTGCTCTCACTAAGCAGAAAACATTCTGGGAGATTAATGGTTTAATGATGTTGGACTATGCTGGTAAATGTCGTTCACCTTCCTTCTCCTCAGGCTGCATTCACACGCTGCATTAATTAGTTTCTGTTGGGCTAAAAAAAATTACTTGTGGTCCCTTCCCTGGGGTCCCATGGCTCAGAGGCAAGATGGCCGGCCTCCGCCATGCCAGAACATCAGCCCCTTTGCTCTTCAGTTCAGGTCCGGTGTTCATCCAGGGGTGAAACCAAGCCTGCGCCAATGGGCACCAAGCTCTTCCATACCCCATGGCCATTGGGGGTACAGGTAATGGGGCGGGGTAGCGGCAAGGGACTCGCTGTCATGCCTGCAGGTAACATTCTCCCCCCACCCTTTGAACTATTATAGGGGTCCCTATGGACCCCTTACTAGTTCATGGAAGTATATTAAAAAAACACCACACAAAAGCCTTTCAATAATTTAACATTAAACTATACTCACCTTTTTCTTCTGCATCCAGCACCAGGCTGCATCCTCTCACTGCCTGGTAGCTCTGGGGTCTTCCATGGGCTTATTTTCTACCAGCAAGGAGTGGTCAAAATTACTGCTTTTCCAGTGTTTGAATCAAAGGAAAACAAAGGTCCCCCTTCAAAGGAGCACAAAGGTCCCTCTCACTTACAGGCTGGCATCTTGCCAGGCTCTGAGCTCTCCTCATTGAAGAAAGGGTTATTTATACTCCAGGACGCGCTTCCTTGGAATTCACCCTAGTGTCATTGAACAGCTAGGGAGTGGTATGAGATTCCCAGGGGATGCCAAGCCATGGGGTATTAACACCCCTCCCAGCATCGTGAAACACTCAGCCAAATGCTGACAGAACAGATATTTGGATCATTATTGACAGCAGAAGAGGAACCTATGGGGGACTCCACGGATGATACATAGTTAGAATACTAATGGAGTTGTGCCTTGTATCTATTTTTTCTACAAGAATCCAAGGGACTCGTATACTAGTTCAAAAGATAAGGGGGGCATGGCATTTTTGTTTTAATTTTATGAAAAATGATCACTGTGATCCCATCTGGATTTTGCATGGGTATGGTCTTAGAGACAGCCCTTGTGCACATTCTGTAAGGATTTTCTCGATGAGCGGCCAAGCCCACCACCCTGGGAGAGGAGAAATACAGTCGAAACTTCTAGTTAAGATTTTTGAGGCTTAGAAGCCTCAAGAGATTTTTGAGGCTCGGAAATGCCAGGAGCAACAGCATAACCTGGTTATGTCAACTGGACAATGACTTGCTGCTATATTAATCTTGAGGGAGGCTGCTTGTTTTTGACTATTTGTTACCTCTGGCACTTAGCTTTAGTCATAAGTGTAACTGGGAGGGGCACGGGGGGAACATGACCTGGGTGCAGCAGGTCAGGGGGGGCACCAAAGGGGGGGCGCCATTTCTAATCTTTGCCCCTAGTGCCAGAAAGCCTAGCTACTCCTCTGGTTTTAGTATAGGGACTATTTGGCGGTCCCAGCCTGATGTGTTTTTTACATTTAAGAGTAACACATGTTTTACGTGTCTTTTTAAAACTTGATAGTGCAGAATCTTTGTAGGAGTTTGTGGAGACTGGCAAAGCAGTGCTTTATTCTTTTTTAATGTGAGTATGTAATGTGGTCATAAACTTTTCCCGTGCTACACATAGCTGATGAAAATGTTTGGCTGAATTATTTATATTGTGGAGGGCAGTTTGTTTCATCATAAAACGGGTGATATTCTGGCAATTATCCTGATATTTGTCAGTATTACCGAAGCCATAACAATCATGTCTGTTTGTGCAGTAGCCAGTCCAAAGTTAAGACTTGAGTTCTGAAATAGGTGAAGCTAATCTTATCTTAATATATGTGTGTAATAAGTTGTAATTTAATTTGTTATCTCCTTTGGCAATTACAGTACATAATCATTAAATCTTGAGCTGATGGTCACTTGGGGCCAACCCATGGAATGGCAGATGAAGGTTGGAGGAATTAACTCTGCATGACTGCTGTGCATGACATCTATGACACTGACGCTTCCAATAACATGTAAAGGTCATCATACCACCATGAGTCTTTTTTACAATGTAATCATCAAAAACCACCCACAGGCTCAAACCCTCAGAGTCCGGTGGACTGAATAGATCCAATTTCTGCACCCCAGAAATGTTTTTTGTTCACTAGTGATAAGCATATCAGATATGTGCAAACACTAAGGCACCCCTAGTGTTTGGTGTATCCCTTGCTACCTATTACCTCATGCCTGAAAGAAGGGGCAGGGCAATGTGCTGTCAGCACCAGAGCTTCATTAGCTCTCAGGACTTCGAGGCTGTGGATGGCAAAATAGGTTATGTTTTCATTTTCTATTTGGCTTTCTCTTTTTGCACACATACATTTAAACTGCAAATTAAAGCTATCACCATTTTAAAGATCAGCTGGACATACTTTTAAACAATTAAACTGTAACACCCTTATTTCCATGGGGTGGGGGGCGAGTAGAAATATTAGATTTCTCCCATTCTGTGATAAAGAGGAACACTTCCAGGATTTCTTCCACAATCCCAGGTTTTTTTCCCACAATCCCAGCTTTTGTGCAGCAAAGATTTGCCGGGTCAGAGGCCATGGCAGGTCCTAGATTTGGACAAGATGATTCTTTTTACCCCATTCTCCAAAATTGGCACTGGCAGGAAAGGGGGGCGCCAGCTCCAATCTTTGCCCCGGGTGCCAGAAGGCCTAGCGTGTGTGTGCGTGTGTTTATATATATCTATAAATATATATATATATCATATCTCAGGAGGTGGAGAAGGCCTTGCTGGCCAGTATAGTGGTGATTCCAAAGAGTGGAAAAGATCCCATGGACTGCACTAATATCCTATTTTCACCAAGATACTGGCCGTTTTTTGGTGAAGGTGATCCATCAGGACCAGGTGGGCTTTATTCTGGGGAGACAGGGACCCAACCAGATAAGGAGAGCCATTAATGTAGTCTCCCTCCTTAAATGGCAGTGGGATGGGAGGGCGCCTAAAAGTAGTAATGCGTCTATCGGTTAATGAAAGCTTTTTATACCCTCTCCTGGGAATTTCTGGAGATAAATCTATGATAAATGGGCTTTGGAGAGGATTTTTTGACAATATTTGGGGCATTATACTCTAACCCTATAGCTTTTGTTTTAATTAATGGACATGCTATATGCTACAGAGCTTCTGGACATCAGCTGTGGAATGAGACAGAGATGCCCCCTATCCCCTGCCCTATTTGCCCTGGCTATGGTAGTGGTGGCAGTTTTTCCTTATTGTCTCATTGTAGTGTTAACATTTTATAAGAAATTGGAAACCTAAAATAATACAGTGTATGATGTATAGAGTGGAATAACTGTTTATATCGATTATAAAATAAAATAATATTGAAATATAAGAAGTAAAACTTCCCATCTGTCTTCTGCCCTTGGTACCCCTAGAACACTGGCCCAAAATTGGCCAAGCACTAGGCTCTCCTGCTTATCCGGTGTCCCAAGAAAGGGTACATGTAATTGGGCAGTGGTACCGGCTTATCACCAGCCAGCCCCAGCAGGTGGCATGATGGCCACCCAAACCCTGTGAACAGGTATAGAGGCCCCCTGGAGGGAAGGAAATTTTAGGGACATGGAGGGAGATACTTGGGGGAATCCACAGAAGCTCTGCTTCAGAGCTGTAAAATACTTCCTGTCCCAGCTCCCAGCATTACTCCTGGCTGGGAGCCAGTAGAGAAGGAGGGGGGACCTGTGTTCACACATTCAAGAGATGCTGGCAGCAGAGACTGCATCTGACACTGGCATTTAAGATGTGATGGACCTCGTGGGTGCCCCTGACCCAACAGAGAAGAAGAGGACAATGTCCAGCAGGGGACAGGACATGCAAGTCATGGATTTGTTAGTAGGTTCATTTAGTAGTTTACTAGTTCACCAGCTCACAGGGCTGCCATGCCACCTGCCTGGACCAGCGAATAACATGCATGTACCGCCGTCTGTCTGCACTTTCTCTTGGGGCATCAGGGGTGTGGAAGAGTCCAATGCCCATTGGTATGGTCCCGAAGTTCTTCCAAGGGGCAACCCTGGAACAGCACCAGACCTGTACTAAATGGCATATGTTCTGGTTAAAAGGCAGGGCCAGGGCCATTAAGCCTCAGAGCCATAGCTACAGGGTGGTTGGTTCTGGGGGGGGGGGGAGTTTTTTCAATGAAAATAAAAAGGAGCCGGCATGGCTTTTTTCCAGTGAAAATACCATGCAAGATTATGAAGCACACGTTCAACACCTGCTCTTGGCAGGAATAAAAGAGCCACTACAACACAAATGTCAAGACACACTAAATCACCTGATTACTGTAAGTCTTCGTGAGAGTTTTTTCTTAAAAACTTTTTCTGCTTTTTGCTTATTTTATTCGCTTGTGCAATGTTATATGCAGATAAAATACAAGAAAAGCGTACTTTTGCATATTTTCTCTTCTGAAAATGTGAAAAAATTCATTCTCGCAGAGTTCTGAATTGAGCCTTTTGAGGTCAATACCCAAACTTTGGTAAGCTCTGCAACTTGCAGACTAGTTTAATTATGTTCAAACAGCAGTAGCTTCCATATTTGGTCTGCAGGGGTAGCTGGAAAGCATTATGTGTTTTATATAAATCTAATGCAGACCTTCAAGTTATCAAAAGTATCTTTCTGAAAAAAACTTAAATGTGCAGTTTTGCAATCAAACAACATCTTATTATCTCAGATTCTCCTGTCCGATAGCCCTAATATAATAAAAAGACACTTGACACAGCCTTTATTGTATCATCCAAAGTACAACCATTACACTGCAAAACACATTTCTTTTTCAAGCTATTACAGAGAAAGAGGCAGGTAAATAGCTGTGTCTTTGTTAATACTATGCTGTTCAATTCTCTGCTTGATCTACTTTTCACTTTTTTTTCAATTTATTGTATTGTGGCCATCTTAAGAAATGCATTGCAGTGTTTTGATAAATGATTACCTAAATGTAGGGGTTGATTTACTATTACTGGTAACTTGCACCAATTGTGTGCAGACACATTTCTAGCTTATGTAAATTCACCCATACCTGATTAGATGTTTGAAGTATGAGTGCTAAGTATCTTCCTCTTAGAAAATGAGTGTAAGAAAACTAATATAAACGCATGTGTGCTGGATGCTCTTAAAAAGGAATCACATCATATGAACGCTGGCTCCCTTTCATATATTTTTGACCTACATTAACCCTTGCAATTAATATTTCGAGATGACCCAGGTAGTGAATGCATTAGGTTGGGCATTATGTGTAACTCTGTTATTGCCTTAATTTGGTGAATCATGACCTACCAATGTTATATAAAGGAGTAACTACGGTGCTGTAATTATCCCATAAAATGAAATGTGATTTTTGCATCACTATTTGTTTATGCGTAAAGCGTTTCAGATATTCTTGAAATGTACAAGCTGTAAAGAATCCTACCTCTAGTCTGACTAATACATTTAGGATGTAGACTGTTGCATAGCCTGGTTTACATAAAGAGGTAATGACATGTTGACGGTGTTTTCACAGGTACAGATATGTTCTTTATTACATATACAATGAGTGAGTCTTTTCCTGAAAGCTGCCTTGATTTCACCAATCCTACTTAGGAGTTTAACACACTGGTCCCAACCCACATACCAAGATGAAATACAGGCTTTGCTATGACCAAGTTCATTAAAGCCACAAGTAAGCCAGCAAAGAGCTGCTGAAGATGAAAAATCCATGGTCTCTACTGACAGCTCTTCTGGACAAAATGATGACATTTATACATTTGAAATCAAATTATACTTCAAAAACTGACAAAAATGGCAACAAGTATGAAAGATTTGTTTTCACAAGAGGTGATCTTCTAGAAGTCCCAAGAACGCTGTTTGTGCATTTTGGAATCTACTTGGGAAACAATCGTGTTGCACATTTGATACCAGATATTCTCCCAGCAGTTTCTCACAACAAGGCTGGCATTGAGAAAATGGTGACTAACAAAAGGCTGATAGCAGGGGTGCTAGCCAAAGTGGCTAGTGTCAGAGTGGACACTGTGCAGGACTTTGCTTATGGCAGTGATATTATTGTGAATCACATGGACCAGCACATCAGAAGCAAACCTCTTTCTACCGAAGAGGTGGCCCAGAGGGCTGAAAAACTGGTGGGAAACACATCTTACAGCCTGCTATGGGACAACTGTGAACACTTTGTAACTTACTGCAGATATGGTGTCCCAGTGAGCTTCCAGACAGACAAGGTAAATAGTGTAAAAAGTTAAAGAGCTAATCAGTATTTGCATATATACCTTATGTACCACCTGTTGTGTGCTAGATGAATACAAGCTGAGGCTAAAAATCTCTCAAAACAATTGCTGAGTAAGCCTGCGGACCATCATCTGTTAGCCTTACATGGAATATAACCTTGTAATATGTATATCTAAAGTTATGTGGGTGACTATATATACTGCATGCCTTTAACTAAGTGGATTCAAAACCTACAGCATTCCAGCAAATACTATAATAAACACAATCTCCATGAGAAGAACTTGTTCTAAAATAATCAAAAAATCTATTAACCGAACCTAAATGGATCCAAATCGTACTTTATCTGGCCAACATCCTAATGTGTAACTTGCTTGTCCTTCATGTCAATTGTATTTTTAGTAGAGTTAATGTTTATTATATATTAATATTGTTATACTTAGTATGCATTGTTTCCAGTAAATGCCATATAAAAAAACAAACTGAAATAGTAAAAAAATCTATTTATTGAAACTTACTATATCTGTAACTAATATGTAACTAGCTGGTCTTTCATGTCAACTGTCAACAGATACTCTACTGTTATATATTTAAATCGCTATACTAAGTATGCATTGTTTTCCAGAAAATGCCATTAGAAACACAAGCTATTCTAAAATAGTAAAAACTATTTATTAACTGAAATATGTTTTAAAATAGCTTTACATGCCTCATATCTGTCTTTGGCTTTACCCCAAACCTTATTTGAAATAAACAATTTAAATGGCTTGGTGTCTGCTGAAGGGGCTTGCCATCCCTGGTGTTTTTAAGCCAGGCATCATTTAACCTGTACCCATTCTTTTTAATTGTAAGAAGAATCAACCACATCAAGGGGAATGCCATCTAAATATGGGGCTTCTTAGTCCTAGTTCTTAAAAGAGGTGTATGGCAACACTGGGTAAAATCCAATAAACACAATGACTAATGAGAGGAGGGGTCACTTATACACCCGAACTAAATAAAACTCCCACCAAGCTTGTGGTTTTCTTCTCCTGGTAGGAATAAATACAGCGGTGACAGGTTTGAGTGTGTCGGGGGGATAGAATCTGCCCCCATTTCCTCTTCCTTCCATTAAAAGAAAGAAACAAGCATGCCTGGATATTTTTTGATGCTGGGTGTATAAGTGACCTCTCCTCCTGCCATCCAGCATATTTATATGGACTTTTATCAATGGGCCATTTTTTCGGGATAGTCTGCCTTTAAGAGATCTCTTAATTACTAAGATATTTCCTGACTTACATGGGATCTGTATTAATTTCCTTGTCTTAGGTAATCAGGAAACTATTAATGATTGTTGAGAGATATCTTATTAGAGGTTTTTGTTTATACTGCAAATTCAATGGGAAAACATACAGACCACATGCCTTTGTCTGCAGTGAGCACTAACTCTATTAGCAATATGTTAACCCAATTACAGTATATAACTTACCTAGGCAGTAAAGTAAAGATTACAAATTGCCTGTATTAAAGATTCTTCTGATTTATGGGCTCTCTCTCTCTCTTTGGCTTTTTTCCCTCTGAGAGCAAAAGAAATGCATGCAAGCTTATTTTGATTAGCAATTAGATGCATAATAATCTCACTGTCATAATCACACATACCATAAATATTATTAAACAACATAACAAATAACTGATGGATTATATAGTCTAACCCAGTGTTCCCCAATCCTCTCCTCATGAGCCATGAGTTTTTGCAGATCTCCTCACAGATGCAAAGGTTAATTCATATTTAGAGAAAGCTATAGAGCTGGCTATGACCTGTTGGTGGCTCTCGTGGAGAGGGCTTAGGAACATTGGTTTTACCATTCTTCTATTTACAAAAAAATCATATTTACTAACCCTGAGAAAATATATTAATGTACAGTGGCTTACTGTTTTTATCTAAATAGTGGTCAGAGACGCACTAGACCCACAAAGCAAAAGTTAACTAGGACAACCACAGCGGGTGTACACGTGCCACCATTTTCAACAAACACATGAGAACATCAGCCCAGTTGTGATTTCCATGAGGACCTTTTGCAGGTAAGGACTGAGAAAATGGTTAGTGAGACAGGCTGGGCTTGTCAGACTCAGCAGATTCACTGTTCCCCAATTGCCCTTTCACCCGGCACTACAAAAGTGCCCACACCAGAAATAAGCATGGAAACAGTGGAGTAGAATGGTATACACAGTAGACTCAGCTCACCCTCCTTGCATCACAACCTTTCTACATACCGAGGGGCAATCCAAGGCGCCTCAAATCAGTGTAAACGCACAAGAATAGCAAACTGTATGGAATCATTTATGAAATTTCAAATTTATTGGCAGTGAAAAAAATCCAGGGTGCGCATCATAAAAAGCGTTGATATGCTTCAAACCCTTGCTGGGTTCTTAATCATGTCCAATGAATTGTGAATTGACTGATTACTTTCTAGATTCTTATTTAAGCCTGTTGGGGTAACATGACAATGGCCCTTCTGCTTTGTAGGGGCCTTAGATTTTAATGAGACCTACTGCAGACATAAAAAAGTGAAGGCCAGCAGAGAATAAAAAAGAGAAGCTGCATAAAGATGAGCCAGAGAAACTTTCAGAGACAAAAATGGATCCTAATAGATCCAGGAGGTGGAGACATTACTATAGAGTAGATGTCAAAGACCGAGAAGAATCTTTGGAAGCAGAAATAATTAACGGTACATAACAATGGAGGATCAGGGCAGAGTAGTTGAGGGAGCAGGGGCTAGATACCTTGGCAGATTTGCAGTGGGCAACAGGATGTGGTAAAGCTTTAGACTGTGAAAAGACCACTTGGTTGCGTTTGCTTTCTAAGACAAAAGTATTTGGGTAGGAAAATACTGCCATCAGTATTGCTAATTGGTAAATGTGATGGAGGGCAAGAAAAAAGGCAGGACTGAGCTCCTGGTAGATGGAGTAAGTGGGGACAGTATCGAATGGGGGGAGGGTCAAATACAAATATTAACCAGTGACATTGCAGCATTATGTGCTGCTCCATAGAAAAATAGACAGTGGAATCATTACTATGCCATAGTAAAGAATTTGTGCGCTGGAGCTGTACACTGCCTGAATTGAGAACTGACCATGGGGTTGAATGAGAGCCTGTTGAGAAAACCCACTTCTTTTATAGTAGAGAAAACTGCCATTCACTTTAATTGTCTATTTTCACCTGGCTCTGAATCAGCCCCAAGGTAGGTAATGAAAGTGAACGGCAATTTTCTCTTCTAAAAAAAGGAGCAAGTTTTTTCACCAGACTCTGAATTGACCCTTATGTTCGTCAGGGCCCCTATGGAAATGCCAGGGCTGCCTGCTATAGGGGGGCCTATTTGAGGATGGGAGTCCCGGGGGTACAGAGACTCACATGGGGATTCCTCTGTTCCCCTGTGGGTCAGTCCGAGCTGAATTTCAGGTTTATTTCTGCTTCGAGTCAAAGCGTTTACTGAAATTGTCTGGCTTTCTGCCAGTAAAACTGTGTATGGCACAAACATCCTATAAAAATGTATAAAACTAAAAACAGACTGAAAGTCATGATGAAATGACTTTCTCCAGTATTTATATTTTATAAAGCATGTTTAGTGGAAAACAGTTTAATACTTAGGCCCTTATTTAAGAAGGGATAGCGTCAGGTAGCGCCTGGTTAATGAGAGGTAGCGACAGGTAGCGACTGGTGAACGCCGGACACAGCACGCAATTACACATTTATCAAGCAGAATCTGTTTAGCGACTGGGATAGCGCCATGTAGCGTCTGATTCATCATTTTCACAGCCTCAGCGAACAGCGCCGGCGTTCAGCCTTGCACAGCGCCAGGTATGACCTCTCGCTACCTGACGCTCTCCCATACATTTCAATGGACGAACCTTTTCTTCTCTTTAAACGGGGTATTTGTTGTTTTTTTTTTTTCAAAAAATCACACTCAAAATTCTGTGACCTCTTCTGGCATTAAAAAAGCAGTTTTTTTCACAATTTTTTCATGTTTTTTATATTTCTTCAGAAATGACATTACAGGTCTGGCATTAAAGTGTTCATGTTACAATGTTGCTACAATGTCATTCCATATGTTTTCGCTTTGTTACTAGTTGATAGATGCTGAAAAACAGACTTGAAACACACCGCCTCCTGCGCTCTGTGCTTCACATAAGCATTTTTCTGCGCCAGAGTTGTGTGAGGCTTTTTTTTTCTTGAATATGGTGTGAGTCGGTCGCTATGAGCAGTGGCTACCATGCGCTCCCATACAGCGCTGTACTGGTCAAATAGCGACTCCTCACAATGTATTTTACTGAACAGCGACTGAGTCGCTATAAACTAGCGACTCGCGGCCGAGCACTGCGACTACTAGCGGGCGCTCTGGAAATGCCTGCTACAGACGCTCTTCTGTCGCTACCTGGCGTTAGTGATGAATCAGCCTGCCAGTCTAATAATATGTAGCGCATGTTCTTGGTGCATAATGGGGGAACACCTGCACTTCTCTTTGCAGGTTCTGCTTTTACATCTAACATACACCGCGGGGTGCTGCCCTGGCTGCACTCAGAAGTGAATAAAGGATTCCTGTTGTAGTAAACATTCCAGGATAATTGATTGTTTTTCCTAATGATGGACGCATAATGAAATAGCTGGAAAAGTAAATTTACCTATTTCCCTAACAGCTAATGGCTGTGCAGTTATCTTTACACATTTAAATTTCATAGACTTCACACTGTGCGGATCTAAACCAAGTCCATGGCACAGGCACAGAATAGACATTCATGGCCCAATATTTCTAATTTACACAACTAATTCAAGTTATAAAGGTGGCTTAATGCCTTGTGATAAAAAGAGGCCTCAACAATGTCTGCTAAACGTTGCATTTTGCACTGAAATACTTTTTTCTGCAAACATTCAGAGCCCTGCGAGATTGCATTTTTTGGCGTGAAAGCCCCGTTCTCGTCTATTTTGTTTTGGTGTGATTTTTAGTCTGGTTGAGAGACTCATTTTATGGGTGAAAATTGGGTGAGAATGTTTTTTGTTGCAGGACATTCACACCCGCAAAAAACTGCCATAAGCATCCAGCTTCACTCGGGTGAGATTGTTGTCATGCCACTGGAGATGGCATGATTTTTAACAATTAAATTAACCTCTGGCATTAATAGTTTTGGTATTTTTCATTAGATACAATTTTTATCTAATGAAAAAATGTCTGACCGATATTTTTTTGGTTCTAAAAGTTACTTAACAAAAAAAAATGCCAAAGACAACCAGCCCGAGCACCAAGCATAAGGGCTTTGGTATGGGCTTGGGGCTTTTTCAGAGGTGCCGTGGGCCAATGGGCATTGGGCTCTTTCACCCCTCCAATGCCAGCGTCGCCAGTTGGATGGAGGAGGAACATAGTTTTATCATCCTCGCTACCCAGCGAGAGTCTGAAGTGAGGACCAGGGGAGGCGGGGCCTCCATGGTATCTCCCTTACCTCACTAATGATGTCACAGGAGGGGCCTAGAGGGGGTTTTCTTTGGCCAAAGGGCATAAGAGCTTGTAACTGGCAAGGTGGGGGTGCACAAGCTGGATGCCTTGAGAAGGCACACACGCCAGGCGCACCCCTCTTCCAAGTGGGCTTGTGCAGTCAGTGTCAGTGGGAGCGTGCCACTTGTTCCAGAGCCAAGCCGCTCATCAGGATTGCCGGCAGAGCGTGCTTCCACAGTGCTGGCCACAGACCCCACAGGAGCCACCATTTTCAGGCATGGGTGCGCTATTCAGATGCAAGCAACTTAGTTCTATGGTGTTATTCTGATTGAATATCCACTTATGCTCCCCATCCTTGCCTAACACCCTGGTAGTCATTAGTCCAAGTGTGGAGAACCTCTCCAGCCCTTTTTGAGAGTTCATTGCCTCAGCTGGTCAGTATCTGAAGCAATCATCTGGGTTGCATACCCCTGATGTAGGAGCTTACTATAAACCTCATGTCCAACCACTGGCACACTGCTCCTCAAAATGTTAATGTCATACTGAATTAAACTGGACCAACTGGTCCTGGCACAGTTGGAAAAGAAAGGTAGCGGCCATTCTGCTGCCTGGATTCAACTGACATAACTGACAATGCACAGTGACAGGAAGCCCAGCAGCACTTCCTGTTTGCAGGTGGCCTGCAGATGCATGAACGGCCATTTTGTTTCTAAAATTTACTACAGGAGGAGTTAAAAAAGGGTAAATTAATATTTATGTGCAGCAAATTGCCCTGGGGAGGGATGCATATGAGCACTGTTTCTTGATTGTTGGTCTGCTTTAAGTACAGTAGTGCAGTACCTGTACCGCCAATATGTTGCCGTGAGCCTACCCGCAGGTCATCTTGCACTGGGTGCCCTGCTGTGTGAAGCCCCCATGGGCGCCAGTGATCTTAACTGAGTCCAGGGGGGGTCCCACAACGCAATTTCTCCAGCAGCCACATCCCCAGCTCCCATACGGTTGCGCATGTTCGTGCCCCATCAGTGTGCAGGGGATGCAGCCAGCCAGCAGCACCTTCGTCACAGCGCCATTTTTGAGAGAGCCCCAGCAGATGAGCGGTGGACCCATTTGGTTTCCATCCACCTTAAAGCAGACATCAGAACATGAATGACTATCTGGTTTAATAGACAGCGGGGGAGGGATCATCCCAATAAGCCCTGCTGTGCATACCGCTACAGGAAGCAACACAGGTTCACATCCCTACAGAGGCCAGTGAGGTTTGCAGCAAGCCCCATGTGAGGAACCCCTATGTTGCCAGTAGTCATGTTCTGACACAGACAGTGGGTCACTGTACTGTAACTAGGCTTACAAAGTTGCTTCTGCAAAAAGAGCTTCATTTTTCACAGCAGTTTCAATAGGGGACCTTCAGTGACGGGCAAAGGGCTGTGGGCCTTCTTCATTAGGTCACATTTTTCTGCTTCATTGATTCATTGATATTGATGTGCTGGTTATGAAATCTCAGGAAACAAACACCCTGCAAACATTGCTGGAAAAACATAAGTTGGTGGTGACAGTGGCAGGCTCTGGGTAATGTGTTTGTGGCACTTTCTGGCTCAATTATCTATGAGAAAGGCACCCTCTTTTGATTTGCGCTCTGCCCTAAATCACTGCTATGACAGTTGGTCACGCTGATGTTCTTATCGAATAATGGACAGAAGTGTGACCTATCTTTATAGCAGTGATTTATGATGGATGGAATAGCCAGACACATAGTCAGCGATGGCAAGACAATTTAAAAGCTTATAAAGTGGCAGTTACAGAACATCATGTACTAGTAACTATTATCACACATTTAATTTTACATTAAAACTTGCTTCTAGTGTATAAACCTCATTTGCAATAAAATGTGTTCTATTTTCCTCCTACTGGAACATTTCCAGTCTGCTGGGGGACAGGGGTAGTTCTGACATTGACAGGTTATTTTACCTTTAATGTTCACCTCTCTAAATATGTAACTGGGTCGATCTAGAATCCCACACTCAAGCCCAGAGCAACTATTATTTTGGTTTCAAATTTGGTCCAGAAGGGTTAAATTCTTTGTCATTTACAGGGTTTTGGTGGTCTTTATTAAAATGAAATGTGCTCTCTTCCTCACGTAGAGAGCTTGTTGTACTTAAATATCCAATAGGGTCTTATCATTGATTAATCTTTGGCAAAGGTCTTATAATGTCCTCAAAAAACTTCTGCACGTTGTTGCCTTTTATTTTTTATTAATTACATACCGAACACCCCGTAGTGGTCAATTCTGAACATCTGGCCACTGGAGGGTCTCTAGGGGGGGGAAGATGTTTGTCATGTATTATTTCCATAGTTGGTAAGAAATGAATCCTACAGCACAGGATATCTCTGCAAGCCCCCTCTCTCGCCCTGTTTCTCACCAAATTCAGACGTTTTTCGAATGGCATGGGTGGAGGCCCAACTCATTAAAGGTTTGATACCTGGGAGAGCTATATTGACATGTTACCTGATGAGCTTAAACTGAGGCTAAGATCCTGTTTTGGATGTCATGGTACCTTATCACCCGCCGATTCTTTAACTGGGGTTTGCATCTGGGGGGGTTCAGCTACTCTCAGGTTGGGGGGTGCTGTCCGTTCGACACGTTGGGAGGTTTTTAAATATGACCATTGCTGATGACAGTATTTAACGTAAAAAAACCTTGAGTGCATTATCCGTTGTTAAAAAAGAAACTAGACCTGGATATAAATTGCAAATTGTTTGGAAATCTGTATAATTTATAGTTATGATGTTTCGTCAAATTATATTGTTATGTACACTTTTCTGATTGTCCGCCTTAAATAAAAAATGTACCTAAAAAACATATGCACTTTATACCCAACCTGCACCCAGATACCCAATCTGTTGCAAGGGATTTTACATGGGTGTCCTAACATTAAGAAAACTTGCCTTAAAATATCTAATGAAATTAAGGATTGTTCTGGCCCTAGTGTTCAATCTTGATTACCCCAGATTCTGTTCCGGCAGGCTGGAGGTGCTACATAGACTTGCCGTGGGGTGATCTAATAACAGGTACAGCTGGAATGATACTGGTTGTGTAATAAATGTAGCAGAGCAAATTGCGTGTGTGTATCAGGAGGAGGCACACCTAAACTTTTATCTTTATACTTTGACTCATGAAGATGAAATGATAAATAGATGGCTGGGTTCCTACAGCTGACAGCTCTATGATTCAGTGCTTTCACTTGCCTGTAAAACCTGCAAGGCTACTCCCCCGCCTCTTGTGTCATCTTGCTGCTTATTGTCTGCCCTTGCCTTTTATCAGCCGTATATTTGTATGCTGGAACGCTTGTTATGCCAGAAAGAACCTGACACATGCTTGGAGACGAGCTCCTCTATTTATACTCTTTTCATTTTTTTACAGCCATGTAAAATGGGCTCTTATCAATCGTAATTCAAAAGCATTTCCTATTTTTTGTGAAGCTTATTTGTTGGCTAATAAACAAATGGCCTATGCTAACTTTACCCTGAGTCAGTTGATCCAGAGGTGACTACATGCATCTTCCTTTTCTTTTATCAGCTTCCTTTGGGACAGCTCCAGGTTATCCCCCTGCCCACAGTCACACAGGGGCAGGCTACGGTAACTTGCTTGCTCTGATCCTAACCTCGCCGCCCAGGACACACTGCAGAGAGAGCTCTCGCTCTCAAAGACAGCAGATAATTGATGCAGGAGCTGTCATCTCAGTACTGGTTTAGCTGTTTTTATGGATAACATTTGAAGGGACTGTCAAGAAAAAAAAAACACATACTCTCCTTTAGTGATTTGTCCTATAAAACTTACTGTACCCCAAGATCAAGTCCCACGGTGTCCCTGATTGACCAGCAGCGACCTCCATGTGGAATGCCCCCCCAAGCAGTCATTGAGTACACCCACTCCTTTCAAATCAATGGAGGCACTGTAATGCAGCTTTAACCCTTCCTCCCCATGTGCTGCACTAGAGGTTATAGGGCAACCTCAGGTAAGCTGCTTCCAATGTATCCTTTGCATTGTATGTACTGAAGGGGGCTCTCATAGATTAGTGTTAGGCCTGCACGGTGGCATTTGGTGCTGCAGCTTCAGCATACTTCTGCAGATGTGTGAGGACCAAGACCTTTGTTTTCAACCAGATTTAGAGACAAATTCTAGGTTTGGCTGCAAGCTAACAGGGTTGAGTGCTGTGGCTCCTTTAAGACTTTTGTGAACAATGCCTAAAGCGGATGAGCCCCCCCCCCCCCCCCCCCCCAGTGCCAGCCCCGGAATCTAAAAGATTATATCGCCAGCCACTAGCCTGCCCCTGGGAATATATGCCTATAGCAGGATGCCCCGCTGTGTGAAACCCCCGGGGTCTCAGGTAAACTTATCTTTAATGGCGGCCCCCACGATGCTGAGATCACATACCCTTCTACCCTGTAGCCGTGCTGGACATGGGAGCATGCGCACCCTAACAGAAAGACGGGGATGGGCCAGCTGTCTGCACAATGTCGGATAGCAGTTTTGAGTCAATCCGTGATCTCAAAACTGCCGCTGGACGTGGCTTCAGATAAACCCTGTTTTGTTTGAAAACTGGGTCACCGCTGAACCAGTAGCATCACCCAAGTTACCTAAATTGTTTTTGCTGCTTTAAATTAAATTTAAGGCACTACACTGCTAAACAGTAGAATATATATACTAGATATACTGTAGAAAAAAACAAATCATTATTTATTTAAAATGTTATTTTGGATTCCAACAGACCTAGCACTTTATCCGTGTTCTAATTTTCTGCAAAGGCAATATGGCCCTGTGGAGGCTCTTTCTCAAACAGTACATGTACAAATCTGGTGTGACTGAGATTATGACATTTACAAATGCAGGTAAACTTTAAAGCCCAACTTCGAACAATTTTTTTTTCTAGACTGCGGAAGAATTAAGTTTACTTTAATAGTCTAATTGCTGTCTGTTATACCCTTTGGGAGATCTACCCTCAGTTCCTGTTCACTTATTGATCCCCAGAGGGGGTCATATATAGCAAATTCCTGTCCAGTCATTTAAAAAACAGCACATATCTCTCTGCCTGCCGACTTTAACCCATGAAGGCCTGCGGTCTACAGCTGTCCTGTGTCAGCTCCAGCAATTTTAGCACGGCCCCTGTTCAGTCATCAGTAAGTATCCCTGATATGCAGTCAGTGGTTGACTTTAAAATACATGCTGTGGACTGGATGTGAGCACTTTCTCAACTTTGGAGCTAATAGCTGCTCTGTGGGCCCCTAGGACTATGAGGGAATCGAGTCTGTGAGCAAGCAGGTAAGTGTGTTTTTTTAAGTGCCTGGAAAGTCTCTTTAAAAGAAACAAATCTCATCATAAAGTTTTAAACTGCATGGTGCGCCATTTTTTGCATGCAGTCTGAATTTATCAAAGTTTTCTTACATCACCAGTGCACAGCTGCATAGCCCTGTCAATGAACCTGATTTTTCTGGAGCACAGCTTGCTACTCCCATAGGATATAATGTGCAAATGATTCCCAGTGCTATTTTATCAGTTGGCTGTTTATTGTTTTAAAATTTTGTCCATGATTTTTGCAACCTAAGAGGAGCAAAAAAATGGTGCAATGAAGTTTATGCCGATTTTTAACTTATTAAACTTATTGTTACATCTGTTGCATATATAACATTATGTTGCATATATAACATTATTATTATT
Source organism: Gastrophryne carolinensis (assembly GCA_027917425.1). Lineage (NCBI taxonomy): Eukaryota > Metazoa > Chordata > Amphibia > Anura > Microhylidae > Gastrophryne > Gastrophryne carolinensis. The sequence continues at coordinate 153,630,799 of CM051234.1, forward strand.
ATTATGCTGCACTCACTGAGGCACCAGCAGGAAACAACAGTGTCCAGCAAAGCCATGCCAGGACACCATTTCAGCACCAGTCCTGTTCATACAGGCTGGGAGGAAACAAAGCTCCAACTAAGGTCCACCAGCAGGCATGCGGGCATTTTACCCTGCGCTAACGCCCTTCTTGTTTTTCCCACCACAAATTAATCCATCAGGGTAAAAAGATGAAGCCCACCCTTCATACAGAGTGAATATAATCGCTCATACCACACTACTACTTTGCTCTTTCTTTCATTTGAAAAGAATTATACTCTTGTCATCATTATTAAATCAATTATTACCTTTGTAAATTTAAAAAATGCAGCTGATCAGTTTTCGGTCTTCACCACATGTTAACATGCAGAAAATTGTGTCTACCACCAAAATAAACTGCTTACCAGCTCACAAGTGGTTAATCACACCAACTAGGGTTTATTATCTCTGTATATCTTTACCATTTCTCAATCTAATATCATCACAAGCTCATAGTTTGATCTTTATATCCTTGTCCGGCCGGCAGCGCTCAGTGGACACGTCCACAATGCAACATCACCACATCCTCAGTCCTGCCCCGTTTTGTTGAGCTGACTTCTCCCTGGGGTCTGCAGGACTCAGGACGTACATGGTATGAACATGGTGATGTTATCTTTAACCCTACACTGGCCAGCGCTGGGAATTACAAACCATCTCAAATATCTACCTCTGGTTTAATCACGCATGAAATTGCCACTGTCCTTTACATTATAATCACCAACATGTCTTAAAAGACAATTTTACAAAAAACATTTAGGATTATGTTTAATAAAGTTTCTTAAAGCTAATAATTAGACATTGAACAATTAACTCTACGTTTAATCCTTGTGGATGAAAATAATCCATTTTAAAAATCCATTTAGATTCTGCTTGGGGCAATTTTCGAATTAGATTTGGAACCACAGCAATCTTGCTGGATAACCTTTTACCACATAACCAATGTTTCTTTCGGGTTACAATTATGATTTTTTTTTTATAGTGCAATGATAAATTATGGGATTCCTATCCCTTCCTAATACTATATAGATGTTCTCTCACATGTACTCTTAATTCTCGTGTTGTCCTTCCAATGTACTGAAGTCCACTGTATTAAATACACTAATTCCTTTGTGTTACAAGTTATAAAATAATTAATCCTAAACGTTTGCTTGGTTGTATATGAAACAACCGCTTTTGTAAATGTTTTTCCCAATTTCCCATTGCCATACTTACCTTTCTGCACTTTTAGGTCCTTATTTTATTTATTTGTATTTTTCTTAGGAGGATTTATATAACTTTTAAACAGCTGACTTGATATATTAGGGGCCTTCCTAAATAAAATCCTAGGTTTATTTGGAAAGATCGGCCCAAGGACCCGATCATACTTTAAAACAGACCAGTGTCTATTCATAATCTTTTAGATTTGCTTAAGATGATCCACAAATTGGGTTACCATTGTATACTCAAATCCCTTATTTCGATTTCCAACCTGAGTATCAGCTTTTTCTTCCAGTAGTTTTCCTCTTCTGCCCAAATTCCTGGATTTCATTTTCTAGGACTTTTGGATCATATAGTTTTTCAATAAACCTCTGCCAATTTTTCTTGCTTGATCAAAGTAATCAGCCTTACTACTCCAATTTCTTCTGGTCCTACATCATTGCCCTTTTGGTATATTACACAGCCAAAGGAATTTATGAATTTTGATCAGTCTCCATAAAATAAGTTCTGGTCATCAGTTTGCCCTCCGTTTTGGTTATAACCAAATTTCCTTAAAGTCAAATTCTGCCACAAAACTTACCACCCATGTGTTATTATTAGTATAACATCAACATTGTTGTAATGAACAATGATCCCCCTCCCACAAAAATCACAATCATCTCTGAATCGTTTAAAAAAAAAACAAACCCTGGTGTTCAGAACCAAAAATATAATTATATAATTAGAGTCCCATAAATAGACTAGTGAAGCTCGGGGCGAATTTGGTGCCCATAGCAACACCTTTCTGTTGTCTATAAAAGGGCTTATCATACCAACATAATTGTGATCTAATACAAACGAATTCATGTGGAATATTTGTCTATAACTAAAATTGTATGTTTTGTAAACTTTTTTCACCTTACACATAACTGCCTTTGTGTCTTTAATATAGGAGGGCAAAAAATAGCCCATATAATGGCACCTAATCTTACAGACTGATTTTTGGTCTCCCGGGGGGGGGGGGGGTTCTTTATTCTTTATGTACTGTACCTTAGGCAGGCAGTGAATTGTTGGAATGTGTGGGGATTCAATCAAACAATACCTTTTTTCCGATTCATTACTCCCAATTCCACACACCGATTTAGAAGTTCCTCTAACTCAGCCTTATATTCTGCCATGGGATTATTTTTTTACTTTAAATAAGTCTCTGTATCCATGAGATGTTTCTTAATTTCATCTTCATACTTACCCTTGTCCCAGATTACAATACCACCCCCTTGTCCACGCTTTTAACTACAATATCCTCCTTTTGGCTCGAATTCTTTGTGCCCCTTTCCACCATGTTTCTTTTATTTCTTTGGGTGATCTGGGGGTTTCACACAGTCGGACACCCCAAATCTGAATGCTTTAGGGGCAAAGAACAAAACCCAGGATAATCAAAATCCTGTTTTCTCCGCTTTAATAGGCCTGCTGTGTGAAACCCCACGGTCATCTTGTATTCTTACCTCTTCCGTAAAACCCTGCAGACACCTTGTAATCTTATCTCTTCCGTGATCCCACCGCGTATTACTTAAATGTATTGCAGTGCAACATAGCAGGTTAATGCCGCTCGTTGTGCTGTGAGACCCTGGAGCAGGTACTGTAAGATAAAATGCTAACATAAGCATAACATCCCCAATCCTGATGGCCCAGGGACAGGGAATTTAGCCATATTCAAGATCAAGCGCCCTTGCAGTCCTTTCTAGTCCAAAATTCTGGCCATGAACATGTCAGGTTTATGTCCCACAGCACACCCACTCAAGGGCGCTCGATCTCCGATCTCAGTAAGTTGTACATCAGTGGGTCCGGGCGGGTGAGCTGCACTGGACAAAAGGTAAATAGGGCCACTTATTTATTTTTGGCTGGAAAATCCTTTTAACGCACAAAGGTGCAAAATAAATTCAATTCTACATTTTCACCCAGAAAATGTACCTGTGATGGGACATTTTTACAAGTGAGGTGGGGCTATATTTAAAGTTTTGAAACATCAGCATCCTATGGGCTGTGCATAAAAAAGTTCTGCACAGCCCTTAGTGTGCTGTTTTTTTCAAACATTAAAAATATCACAGGATTGGGGGAGGGCAGCTGGGAGCCTGACAGGCTTAGGCTCAGTTTCCTTGAATGTATTAAGATTAATGGAGGTTTTATGTTTTTTGCACTATAGGTTCTTTATATCATTTATACTTCTCACCCCCAGAAAATTTTAAAGAAAAATCTTTTTTTTCAAGGAAATTAGATATTGTTTTTGAACTTTATTTTGTGTTAAATGGGCCTTATTTAAGATGTGCTCCATTTAGGGAGGAGGGAGGAATGCCACACTGCCTATGGGAATAGGAGGGGGAAATGCCACACTGCCTATATGGGGAAGGGGAGGGGTGGGAATGCCACACTGCCTATGGGAGGGGGGGAATGCCCCACTGTCTACGGGAATGGGAGGGGGGAATGCCACACTGCCTATATGGGGAAGGGGAGGGGTGGGATTGCCACACTGCCTATGGGAGGGGGGGAATGCCACACTGTCTATGGGAATGGGAGGGGGGAATGCCACACTGCCTAAATGGGGAAGGGAAGGGGAGGGGTGGGAATGCCACACTGCCTATATGGGGAAGGGAAGGGGAGGGGTGGGAATGCCACACTGCCTATGGGAGGGGGGAATGCCACACTGCCTATGGGAATAGGAGGGGGAAATGCCACACTGCCTATATGGGGAAGGGGAGGGGTGGGAATGCCACACTGCCTATGGGAGGGGGGGAATGCCCCACTGTCTACGGGAATGGGAGGGGGGAATGCCACACTGCCTATGGGGAATGGGAGGGGGGAATGCCACACTTCCTATGGGGAATGGGAGGGGGGAAATGCCACACTGCCTATGTGGAAAGTAAGGGGGAATGGCTCACTGGGCATGGGGAATGGGGGGATGCCACTCTGCACCTTGCCTATTATTTGGTTCTTGGGGGGATGGTGTTTTAGCACAACATTTGGGTCAGAATATTTATTTCCTTATTTTCCTCCTCCAAATCCTAGGTGCATCCTTTGGGCAGGTGTGTCTTCTATGGTGAAAAATACGGTATTTTTATTTTGGTGCTGCTATTTGTACATAATGGCTCTGCAAATCACAACATCCGATATTAATCAGCTTGGATTGAAGCACTAGATATTGGCTGGCCTGTTGGACCCTTATGCCGATTCTAACAGTGCCAGTGAATGCCACTCTGTAGTGCCAACTTTTAGGTGCTGCACACCATATTTATTATTTTTTGGGACGCTGAAAAGATTGCCACTTCATGTAAAAGTCAGCATTTCATTAATACAGTTACAGAAAATCATTGCTGGGGACAAAGAGGACAAACTTGTGCATTTAGACTCTGTTTTTAAAGTGGACCAACACCCAGGATTTTGACTATCCTGGGTATTGGTCCACTTCCTTGGGGCACCCCGATCGGGGGTGCCCCGCTGCCCAAAACCCCCCCAAAACCCCGAAAACTCACCTCTCCACGATCCCACGTGACTGCGCTGTCCAATGCCCGCCGACGGACAAGTGACGTCAGTCGGCGGACAAGGGATCGCGCCCGCCGCCGCCTCCCGCGCGTCACTCTTGACGTGTGCGCGCCTGTGCCGGCCATTCTGAGACGGCCGGCGCGGGCACGTCTGGAGGAGCGCGAGTGAGGCGGCGGCGGCGGAAGCAGCGTCTGGAGAGGTAAGGTTTTTCGGGGTGTTTGGGGGGGGTTACACCCCGCGGGACATCCCGATCTCGGATGTCCCGCGGTGTGTGAGGTGATCGGCCCGGGAATCTTATAGATTTCCAGGCCGATCACCCCTGGGTGTTGGCCCACTTTAAGCCTTATTTAAGAAACGCTAGCACCACATAGCAGCAGATGATTTTCGTGAGCGCCACCAGCAAGTCCAGCATTTATGATGTAAAAAAATGTTTAGCACCTCTCCTCGCGCCATGTAGCGTTCCATGTATCAATTGTATTGTTAGCGCTGGTGCTGTGTTCCCTACAGCTTTACATCACATCAGGTGCTCAGTGTCGTTCTCCCTAGACATAAATTAGCCATTACAGCCCCATTATTTTTGGTGACTTCTGATTAGCATATTTTAATTTTTCTGTGCTCAGTCAAGTGACACAGGATCCCTGGCCTGTTCAGAATGTTTTTTTTATTCATTACTTAGTTTACCCATAGCTAACTTGCATTGTCATGCCTGCCAATCATGTGTTATGTCATTTGTATGTTCCCAATATCATTCCATGTGTTTTTTTGCTCACTGTGCTGCCATTCCCAGTTAAAGCCTTTTTTGTATTGCATATGGTGCTGTATGCCTGAGTATTGTGGATTCAGAGCGCCCACACTGGTGCTGTTCATTTACATGTTAAATACAAATGATTTCTGGCCCTCCCCAACGACACAACTTGTTGCTAGCTCTATTGTAAGGCGAAAAAAGCAGATATAATATATTTTAAAGCTAAAAATGAAATGACATTTGGCAACAGCTAAGTCCTGTGTACATTATTGACATATCACAATGCAAGTCAGTACAAGTACAGTTCTGCCCATTGTGATCTATTGCATCTTAACCTAAACTGGCGCAGCCTAAACAAGAGCAACGGTCACTGCGCACTACATGATAAAGTGATAAATATGGCACATGCTGGTGGACGCATCGGCGCTGACTCTTTTTTGTTTGTTAAATCCCACTATGAGTGCTGCTGAGGCAAAATACTGCCACTGGCATTGACTGCCGCTGAATCTTGATAAATCAAGCTCAAACATAAAAATATATAGGTTGTAATTGAGGAGGATATAGGTTGTAATTGAGGAGAACTTGATTGAGCAAATAATTAGCATGACTTTCTATGGCCTCAGTCTTTCCTGCATACTGCTTGGCTCATCTGATCTCACGTATTACTTCAGGTTTAGATAAATCCTAGTCATATGCAGATTTCCTTAGACCACTTCATAGCAGACATAAAGAAAGGCTTCTTCACAGAGAAGTGATAAGATTGCAGGAAGGAGTAGAGTAAAATCAGCCAGGAAATCAGGCCATAAATGTATCACTGTACAAAGCCCAGGTTTGTGTGAAAGGTGGCTGCAGTTTCTACCTAAGCTTTATGGGCTGGGAGGATGGATTCCTGTCAGCCAGGCGCTATAAGGTGATCTTTTGTGATGACACAAAAAGGCCCGGCTAATGGCTGATGACACTGCCAGGCTCCAGGGGGAAAAGCTGCCTGTATACACCACATAAAGGATCACGTTTTCCTTTTCTCCTGCTGTCAATGGCTCAGTCATTTTTCAGGTAAGATGAATGTGTCTTCCCATTCATCATTACTTACAGCCTCTCTGGGAAGATGGAGCTCTGTGGCTTAGTGGTGCCTTTTCTGGGTTCTTGCTGGCATTAGCTACTGAACAAGGCGCTTTGTTGACAAGGCCGAGCTGCCCTTTTGTGGGCTTTGTTCCTGCGGTTTATTCATTTACATAATGGATTAGCAGCATGTATCAAAATGCATTTTAATGGATGGCTCACTTTAATGAGATTTTGTTTAACCGTAAGCCTTCAACATCCTCAAAAAAAGTGCAAAGCTGGAACTATTAATTAACTAAACATACTAACCTTTGTTTTTACTTTTCTGTTTTCAAATAGTTTTCATCTCTAAAGCACAAGGCCATGAATGGGCTTCTATCTAATTAATAGGACTAAAGTATTATTATGGTATTCTTCAATTGCTAAGGTTTTATTTACACTAAAACACATGTAAGTTTTCTGAACTTTTCTGAATGACTGAAGGGCAAAAAGTCAATGAGGCTACATTCACACTTTGCAGTAGCCATTAAAGTGGACCAAAACATCATAAAATAGTGTTGGCCCTCTTTAAGAGATTTCCTTAGGGACATCCCAGTTTGTCAGGATACGCAGTGTGAAACCCCCTGTGCCCTGCAGTGTGAAACCCTCTGAGGTGGTGGTTTATGGGGGATACTAAATTGGGATGCCCCACCAGGGAGAAACAAAACTTAATAAAGTGAAATGACTGGGGTTTTTTATTTCCCCCAAGGTCGACGAAAAAACCTACCTCTTCCTGGCTGAGCTCATTAGCTGTGATCTTTTCCTTGCCTTGTCTGTGCTCAAAATCTGAATCCAATGATCGCCGCTGGATACACACAAAAGATCACCTACTAGCGCCTGACTTATGGTGACTGGGAACAGGCCTGTATGCAATGTGGAGCATCCAGCAATAGGACCCCCCCCGCTACCATCTTAAGAGGAACAATAACTATTTCTGAGTGTTGTTTCTTTTTAATATTTCTTGGAGTTAGAACAACGCCTTTATTAACTAGCCCCTAACAATTTGGATGATAGTGCTAATTAATTTTAAGATTTCAAAGAAGGCAACAGCATGCTTAGTAGCTAAACTAGCTGGTATGTGTCAGATCAGGCATCAAGAATAGCTAAATTGTCAGTCCCCATAATCTTTAACCAATAATATGTTATGGCGCATAATCTGAGCATAGCTGCCAATAGGACCAGCCATTATAGGCTGTGGATTATGGGGCAGACTGTATAGGGTTGATTCATCAGTTTTATTTAAACTCACATTCTTTTGAGTGAAAAGCTTTTCCCTTGTGATTTTTTTCCTCGGTACAATTTAGCCCCATATTTAGCTGGCCAATTTTTTTAAACATTGGCCAGCTAAATATGGTGCTAAATTGCACCAAATGGAAGAAAATTAGAAAATCATGGTGCTGAATCAACCCTTATGGGTTGTCTATATATAGAGTCTACCCTCATAACTGTCTCTATTATTCAATCCCCTCCCCTCCATAGCCACAGAGGAGTGTGCAGAAAATGTGGGAGCAGTCTGATTCAGGTAACAGTTGTGCAGAGCGGGCATTGGCCACCCCCTCCCTGTACTGCCCTGATGCCGGTCCTTGGGTTTGTGTGTTTGCATGCTCAAGACGGAACCAGTCCTATAGTGGTGACTACCACATATTAAAAAATGGGACTAGGACAATAGACTTTACAAAATTAATATGGAGGGATTTTCATGCTTGATTTCACTGTATTTCGTTATTAAAAAAGATCTCCCAGACCCTTCCAAACTTTTTCTCTACTATTCTACTTTCATAGGAGGGGATGATGTACCTATTCAGCTTGCTATTTAAAGTTTCATGATATGTGTTTTATCCATCATGCAGTGCTTGTATCAAAAATTAGAGCTGTCATCCTTGTTTTTTCCATCCAGGGTCCATCTCTCTTCATGAATGATCTCCTTAAAATGCTTAATTTAAAGTATGTCAAGTATACGTATGTGATATATAAAGGTATTTCAGGTAATATATCAAGTCCGCTATCTAAAAGCATGTTCACAGGTAAAAAAAAACTATACTCATTCCTTAGCCTGGACATCTTCTATAGTGTGCTCTCCTTCCCTCAGTCATGGCCTCCTTGCTGATTTAAGTAAGGAGCGTGTTACCTTACCTGAGTTCTTTCAGGTCAGCATTGCTGGTCTGAAAAAAAAAAAAGAAACAGCTTAGGGAGAGCACAAAACATAATGAACAGACATCTAGTTCCTGTGTTTCCATTATTGACAATGCAAGTTCTGTACACATTAATGTTTGTAATATTAATTATAAGCATAGACTTCAATACAGATCTGCCCATTGTGCTCTATGGGATCTTGACCTACCTCCCATTACACAGCACTGGTCTGGATCTGATTTCTGGGGTAGTCAGATGAATATAGTAATTTTTTTTACATATCCTTACATATTTTACATACATCTAGACTTACATATCCTTTACATATTTTACATACATCTAGACTTACATATCCTTGATATATTTTACATACATTTAGACTTATTGGTGGTTATTAATTGGATTATGGAATTATTGTTAGATAATATAAATAAAAAGAATCTTATAAACAACCCACCAGCAAATAAAAAGCAGTTTCATGGGACAAATTTCAGTTAAATTTATTGAAAAATACACATGAGATGTTATCCAAATGATTTATTCAGTTTCCGAGAGACTGAGTTTTGAGAGCTTTTGATATATACAATATGTATCACATTGTGAAAAAGATATACCTCTCCTTTAGAACTATCTCATTGTAATGCTTGGAGGCTGATTCACTACTAGCGCCACGTATTGCCAGATGAGCGTCTGTATAGCGGCGCTAGTAGACGCTGTAAGCGGGTATCGAGCGCTGTAACCTAGCGTTGCGGTCGCTGTAGTAACCTGGCCGGCATTGATGAATATGATGTGTGTTGGGTGCTCTAACAACAGTATAATGCTGCAGACAGCGAGAGGTAGCCCCAGTTCAGTGTGCCCGGCACTTGGCGCTCCACACTATATTTAGCAGAAAACTACACACACACACAGTGTCGGCACTCTAAAGCTGGGCGCTGTAGCATGGAGTTTGATCAAAGTCTGTTTTCGAAACACATATACACCAGTAACAAAGCGAAAACACATCGAATTACATTGTTTTAACACTGGGACAATAACACTTTAGTGCCAGACCTGTAATGACAATTCTGCATAAAAATATAAAAAGTCCAAAAAATGTATAAAAGTGTTTGTTTGCAGACAGGTACTAACTACATGGTGCTCCTGAGCCTAATGTGCCGGCGCTATACTCTGAGCCACTTGTATTAATACATGTGACGCTACATGGCGCTGTTAGAGACGCGGTTGAGAGATGTGGTTTCCCGTACAGCGCCCAGCTTTCACCAGACGCTGCCTGCCGCTACGAAGCGCTACCTGGCGCTAGCCGTTCTTAAATAATCCCCTTAGTAAGAAAAGTCTCCTAAAGGTTAAAAAACTGAGGATCTTCAGAGGTTCTAAAATCATTTAGCTAACCCCCATAGTAGCAGTGTTTGATATGTCGCTGCATTGAACACAATGTTTCAGAGACTTTCTGAATCTAAATACAATAAAGTACAAATTAATATTTACTCCCTGCACCTGTGCAGCAGATAGCAAGAAAGCTTTTTTTAATTAAAGTAGATATTTTACTTGACATTTTTTTTTTAACAATATACCCTATGGTATTCAGTCACATGAAAAATGTGCCTCTAATACTGTCTAAATTTGCCATAGGCTGGTGGTATTTATGAATTTGTAAAAAATAAATACATTATCAAAAAAATATATACAGTATCAATAAAGGATAAAAAATGCCCCGTGTCTGTACAACTGGCCCATTGCAGATGCAGACAAATGTCCTATATACTCCTTTCCTAATATTCTAACAATCAGAAATGTTTTTCTCACTTTATTGTGTGTTGAGTTGCAAAGTCTCTAAACTTTAACTTCCCCAAAAAATGAAGTCCTTCAAAATAATTTGGATAAAACTCTATGTAATCAAAAAGAATATATATATATATATATATATATATATATATATATAATAATACATGTTTTTTATTACACATGCAAATACATTCACCAAATCTTTTAGCACATATACATATAACACAAATTATACTTTTGTACACTGTTTAGGCATTTATTGCTATATATATATATATATAGAGAGAGAGAGAGAGAGAGAGAGAGAGAAACTACTATATTCATTATTATTGATATTGATTTTAGTGCCCTCTTTTACATCTGAAGGTTCCACCACAATGGAATGAAGAAGGACACCCACATTACCTTTAGCCAATCCTCGCTGACTTTAATCTGTGATGTCAAAAGATTCTCCCCCATGTGTTTAACAAAAAACACACATTAGCATGAGGCAAATCACTGCCGTTAAGTCCTGCCTTGCAAGCCCTATAGCAATCATCATGAGGTCTCTACTGGTAGGACTGCTGGTCTTCTTTTTTGAGAAAGCCTTTATTTTTGCAAATTTTAAGCATTTTTCCTTAACGAATAGGAAAAGGACAGCAAGATGCTTTGTTGGTGTTTGCGAACTGAAGAGGGGAGACCTACTACAAGTCCCCAGGACTTTGTTTGTTCACTTTGGGATTTATTTAGGGAATAACAAAGTTGCCCATCTGATGCCAGATATCCTTCCTGCTCTTTCAGACAACAAGTGTCTGATTGACAAAGTGGTGACTAACAAAAGGCTCATCCTGGGTGTCTTGGCTAAAGTGGCCAGTATCAGGGTGGACACTGTGCAGGACTTTGCCTATGGTGGAAGTATAATAGTGAATCGCATGGACAACAGCTTCAAGACAAAACCCCTTTCCAATGAGGAGGTGGCCCAAAGAGCTGAAAAATTGGTGGGGGCCAGATCATACAGCCTGCTCTGGGATAACTGTGAGCACTTTGTGACTTTTTGCAGATACGGCTTTGCAAAGAGTTTTCAGACCGACAAGGTAAATTTTGCTTTATTGTAGCTTTTTATATTTCTACTTGTTAGTTTGATAATCTTTTTATTAGTGATTACTATTATTATTGCTAAGGATGTCTATTATATATAGGAAATGTGTGTGAACTTTTTAACTGAGACTGCTCACATCTATGAGTTATCTCCAGCATGGTATAGTTAGAATGGTATGATCTGCATGCACTACATTCTCTAAGGCAGCCTATATTGATCCTGGCTGCATCCTGTTCCTTTGAGGAATTGTCGTCTGGATTTAGGTAACGTAAATGTTTCAGTTACAAGCCGCAATTACTGCTCTTTGTTTACACATAAAATGTGTGGAAGTACCAACTACAAAGTCACCTATTGTAAGAGAGTAGGTATTACGGCTTCCTCTGGAACAATTTAGTTTTATTGCTAATAACCTTTAACCTGCCTATTAATTAAACAGTTCCTGTAGTAAGAAGAGACATAAAATTGTGTCTGGACTGAGCGGGGCTTTTTAAAGTCTAAGAACGTGTGATTTCCTTCTAGTCATTCTAAATTCTTACATACACCCGCCAACTCTCTCATTGTAAGCTTATTTCTGTAGTATAAAGTAGTGTCTCTTAGGTAGAGATCTCTTTTATTCAGCATAAAAATGTAAAAAAAAAATTCAATGATTAATTCTTAATATATTAATTGATTAATATTGTAAAGTAAGCTGTAGTTATGGCATTTAGTTAAAGTATTCGGGATTAAATGCTTTAAAATTGAAGCACTGGTTAAAATAAATGCCACCTACATTTTAGTTTGTTTAAGGTATTTTCATCATCTATAGAATGATATATATCATCTACAGCATTAAATTGTAAGAGTTTGTAATACATTTGTTATTATTACAATTGCATGCATTTTGGTCTTTATTTGAACTTTAAATTATTACCATAATTAACTGAAAAAAGACTGGGATGTATATACTTGGTATTTTGTGCAATTTCCTAATTTAATAATATGCTATGTAAAGCATGTACATAAAAATAACTAAAATAAATTGGTAATGGTGAATTAGTACTGGTCATATTAGTAATGGCTGATTAGGCATCCAGTATAGTGTTCACTTATTGATAATATATTATTGGTAAGGCAATGGGATATATTCATCTGTAGCAATGATGATTAATATTAAGCAAATGATTTGATTTTCACTCTCTGGTCTAGCTACCGGTATATATATATTTTTTCTCTAGAACTTTCTATATTTGCTTTTTTTTAAGTGAATCAATGCATCAATGTTTTCCCCAATTATTTGTTGTCACAGTCTCAGAATAGCCAATAGAGGCCTAACTCATGGTGCATGCACAGTAGACTTTAACTGTCTCCATGTTAACTTGTCTAATTGGGTTCAATGTAGGTTACCCATAGACATGAAAAGAAAAATGTTAGAATACCATGGCATCATTTAGCAGAATGAATCAGTTTGGCTTTTACTAGTAGTTAAGTCTTCCACTTCTAAATGTAGTCTGACATTTGTGAGTAGTAGAAGCAAAGGAATAAGGTGATACCTTTTTGAGGCTAATAATATTTGCAGGTAAACTTTGAGAATGCCTAATTGATATTTCAGGTATAATGGTAGCATTACTTTCTAGATATTCTCAAAAGCTCTCTTATTAGGCTGTAAGGCTGTTAGTCTGTAAAATGTATCACCCTATTTTTATACTCTTCTCCATTTCGATGCTCACTTGGATTCACACCAGAATATGCTTTGCATGTATTAGTCTTATATAACCCATCTATGGGCTCATTGCTTTTACCAGGCTTACAAGTCTTATTTTATCTTTCAGTTCTGCGAGATTGTAAAGAAGATCATCCGAGACCAGAGAAGTGTGCTGATATCTGGCGCTTTAGGGTTGGCATTAACTTTCTGTATGGGTATAGGACCATATACCACCCTTCCAAGCTTTCTTATTACATTTACACTCTGGATGGCAAGCTGAGCTTTAACTATCATGAACAGACAATGAACTGGATGGATGGAGTTTTCGTGTGCCAAAATCAAACTTTATTATGCCTTGCAGGCACGTAGTCTTAGATGACATGCTATCTAGAAATAGTAACGTGCATTGGGCATTGGATATAATGTATTTAAATAAAGCAATAAGTAATATAATTCAGAAAGACATACTAAACAAAGACTATTTAACCATATTCATGTTTTTTTCAGTAGTTGGTGTGCATTCTATGTAATAAAAACATGATACACATGACTTACAATGTAATAGCTTTGATTCTTTAGCAGCTGCCATTCACACAGAATTCTGTTGGGCCTTCCTGATTCCACATTGTGCTCTCACTACGTTTCAGTGGCTAGGACAGTCATTTATTAATGTGACAGTATTGTGCCAGACAAGCCTCAATGCAAAACAGACAATTGACTTTGAAAACAAATCCTTTGGGAAACAAGTGCTCCAAATCATCAGTTTTTTTAGACCTTCATTACTTGGAATTGTGATTCTAAGAGGCCGATTCATCAATAGCGCCAGGTAGCGACAGATGAGCGCCAGTAGCGTGATTTTCACAGCGCCAGCTAGTATTCGCTGTGCTTGGCCGGGGTTTGCTTGTTGACAGCGACTCAGTCGGTGTGCGGTAATGTTGAATACTGGGTTAGGGGTCGATGTTTCACAGGTTCTGTGTTGTATGGGTGCGCCTGACAGCGAATGGCCAGAGCGAACGGCTTGCTGCAGATTCATTAACAAATCACGCTCAAAAATTTCTTGCTCTGTGAATTCCTTGTTTAAACCCCTGAGCGCTGGCGGCGATGTGTGTAAAGTAGTTTTTAACCCCCAAACAACCTTTTTTTTTTAATGTAAAAATTATACAAGTTTTTCTAAACATTTTGTAATATGAATACATTAATATCAGACCTGTAATATCAATTCTGCACAATTTTTTTTTTTTTTTTTTTTTTTTTTAACTTAAAAAAAAATCCTAACATTGCAGAAGTGGTCACAGAATTTTTGACATTAAAAAAAAAAAAGCAATTATTTATGATTATTTAAAGATTGCTCCATTGAAATGCATTGGACAACGCCAGGGAGCGCCAGGTCATACCTGTCGCTGTGATGGGATTAGCAGCAGCGCTGTTCGTTGCAGTCGGCTACATGATGAATCCCGCGCTAGCTGACGCTCTCGCCGGCGCTAGCCTCATTTAGCGTGATAAATGCTTCATTGTGACCGCCGCCGGGTGTACTTGAGTCGGTAGCCGCCGTTAGCTGGCGGTACCTGGCGCTCGTCAGACACTACCTGGCGCTCGTCAGACACTACCTGGCGCTAGCACTTGATAAATAAACCCCTTAGTCTTTTGAATTTACTGGATTAATGTACATAGCTCAAAAAGTAATCTCACTAGGCTATCCGTGCAAAGCAATTTCCAATAGAAAAACACAATCATCTAGAAGCTGGGAAGACACCTAAGGTGTCTTTTTGAAAGCAGGGAAAACATTAGCAACCTCAGTTGGCCAATATTCAAAAACATTTCCCAGTTGAAGCGTAGATGTGTATAAGCCTTATACAGGTGTTATAAAGTGTATAACAAATAAGAATGTAGGTTCCACAGTTCACCCATTGCTAATGTTTGAAATTGCCCAGCCTAAGGTATTCCATCTGGCTCATTTGCAGGGATTCATTTACATTAATATACATAGAAGGCCAACATTTTTGATAGATACACAAGCACTATGTTTTGAGAGCCTCAACACACAATAAAATACAACAGAAAATCTGCATTTGATATACATGAGGTTGAGGACTTTTTAACTTGTTTGCAATTTGTAAAAAAACTATATATTATAGAGTATTTATCTGAATTTGAAAGGCTCACCATTATAGGATAGGGAAGCCTAGAGAGGTTTTTGACATGCACATTCTTTACTGTGTTTTGAGTTTGAGATATTTAAGAAGTGGGGAACTTTTCCAATCATTAGTTAGCACCTGATTAGAAGTACCTAGGGCAATGGTGTTTGCTCGTTTAATAAAAAACACTCACCCAGCGAATTTAAGATCACTGACTGGTCAATTTGCTGGGTGACATGACAAACCTGCCCACATTTCCCAGGCTCCCTCTACTCTGATAAGCACTTCTGCCCTTATGGCTGGCCACCTGTGTCTCAGCTAAAAGGAAGATGTAGTTGTAGACTTGCCCCAGCACTGCTAAAGGGAGGCCTGAGCACAAGCAGCAGTGCTGGAGCAAGCCCTCAGAGAGATAAAGCAGGGGAAGCTCGTGTTAAATACATTACAGTATGCAGCCTTATCTATCTCCCTTCCTCAGTGAAGAATGGGGAAGAGGAGCTGAGTTGAGGTCCCAGAGCCAAGATCCTATTCACTGATGGGCTGTGGCCATTCTTAGTTATTGGTAGCTCAGGGATTAAATATAGGCGCAGCCCCAGTGGCTGTACATAACATGTACTAAGGTGCATTTGTAAAAAATGAATGTTGCTTTAAGAAAAACAATGGTGGATTTGGAATTTTCCATAAATTCGACTGAATCAGTTGTACGAATAACTGTAGGAAGGCAAGATAACAAGAACTGAAGAGCTGATGCTCTGATATACATGAATATAAAATGAGTGAGAAATATTGTAACTCCATCCCTAATGTGTCCCCATGTGTCATGTGACACAAGGTTCTACTAATAATTCAAGATGACTTTACAGAGTGAGGAAATCAGATCACACAACTCCCCATGCTGGTAATTATTTACACATTTGTAAATAAGAGCACCCTATAGGGGGACCCATTAAACTATGAGGTGCCTTTCCAGATTAGGATGGCGAAGCCTGGGGAGCCACCCCCTGCCCCCCCCCCCTTATAAGGCAGAGAAGGAGAAGAAGTAGGATGCAACTTCCAACTGTCAGTGCCGAGCTGGAGTAGCTGTGGTATATGGTAACTCACAATGTACATATAAGACTCAGGGTATTTATGCCTGAAATAACAGAATAACGGAAGTTCTCTGTTTACATCCTTAATGCATTTTCATGGATTATTTGCATGATTTTTGTGTGCATATATATGGCCAATGTACAATATATATATATATATATAGACAGGCACAAACAGTTAATGTACACATGATGAGACATGATGCCTCCTTCCCCAAGCTTCATGGTTTAAACCAGGCCAACACCAGTTTTTTCTTAAACGGCATTGGTCCCGCAGACAGCTCATTAAAAAAAAAGCATGGGGGGGGGCATCCAGAATCCTGGAGCTCCCCCCACACATAACCCTTCAGATCACCCAATATCCTTACCTTCACTACGAGTCAGTACCGGGAAAGGAGTCCAGTGATTGGCAACCGGCGCACACGTGGGCCACGATCGTGTCCTTGGTGCCGGACACTGGAACAACCCACCCACGACCCACTAAAGTGACTCCTTTCCTAGCACTGACTGGTAGTGAAGGTAATTTTAATGGGCATTCTGGGGGGGGGGGGTTATGTGTGGGGGGGGGGGGGGGCTCCAGCATTCTACTGTATAAAACAACAAATATGGTCACAGATGTTTGAATGTACCATTTTACTTTTATGATGAGGACCTCTGAAGTGTTTCCTGTTCCCTGAGCTGACCTGTGTTGGAGTAATATATGTTTGCTATTGCAGTTTTGTTAATATTGACATTTACCCATCATGCAATGCTTTGTCCAGAAAAAGAAACTCAATAATGCTACTGTTCCCCCACAGGCAGGATAGAAGATATCTGTTATAGTTCAGCAATTCTCCCCTGTAAAAGTAGAATGGTAAATTCTATTCCTATTTCACCCTTGTTTTTTTTCCAGATTATGCAGATTTACGCTATAAATTTCTTTTAAGTGCTGATGAAATGAGCACACATGGTAAATATATGATAAAGCCATGCCACAATGGGATGTGTATTTGCTTCTAGCTAAATCCTTCAAATACCAGAAAGTAATTACACTGAAAGAAAAAGGGCTTCTTGTGTATTTGTATGTGTTGGGGGCATGACCCTCTTGATGATGGAACAGTAGCCAGTCGGTGATGGACAGCACAACACACAGCACAAGAGGGATCACAGCACATGTACTAAGTCAGCTGCAGATAACAGAATAATCATTAACATATTTGGAGGTCCCATTGCTTTTTTGCCTTCTGTAAAGCATCTGTTTGATTCGTTTGCATTCGGCCATTCAGAGGAATGTCTAGATTAGCTTGAAGACATTTAATCGACTTCATTAATATGTTTTAATGTCTCTTTAATGACTCCTTTAATTATTGATCAGCTTTAATTATTTTAAATCTAAGTGTTAGGGTTTAGTTATACTGGAACAATTCCAGTATATTTCCACTTTTATGCAATGTACTTGCTTTACCTGTTTTTACTTCCCTCCCTGGCTTTGGTCAATAGTGTAAATACTCAAAAGGTATAGAGAGATTATAGGGCCAATTCGAATGCATGTACTATTCAGCAGTGCAGACAAACATATTCCATGCATATGAAAATCATTTTTGCATGCATGCAAACGAGTGTTTGTATGTGAATATCTGCAGGCATCGCACGTGAAAAGGCATTGGAAGTGTGCAAGGGCTTTCAAGCTGCGCAAACATGTCCAAGCAGTGATGCTTATGGATATTATAGGGCTGATTCAACTCCATGCGAATATATATTCTTATGAAAGTGGCAGATCTGTGCTAATATATACATGCAGGGATACCTATG
This sequence comes from Gastrophryne carolinensis, assembly GCA_027917425.1. Classification (NCBI taxonomy): domain Eukaryota; kingdom Metazoa; phylum Chordata; class Amphibia; order Anura; family Microhylidae; genus Gastrophryne; species Gastrophryne carolinensis. The sequence continues at coordinate 153,649,097 of CM051234.1, forward strand.
GGCACACATCTGCTTATGTGAGAAAGCATGTATATCCATATGCATGTAGGTACTTGAAAGAAATTTGCAGAGGAAAAAATGGTGCTAAATTGCAAAACTGCAAAATAGCACGCAAAAATGTATGCTCTCGCAAAAAAACTGTGTGAAAATGCAAATGATCACAGTAATGAATCGGCCCTTATAGGAATCATTCAAAAGTATTTTGAGAAAGTTCGAGAGGCTTTCTCATAAAACATACAATCAAGTAGAATTTTTTTTCCTTGTTTTTTCAAATGTTTGAAGAAAAAAAACCCTGCTCCTGCAATAGGGCAGTAATTAATGTGAAGTGTCGATTTGTTACACAGGTTTGGGGAAAACAGCAGCTTATAGGGGACTCCAAACGCATTTAGAGTTTCCCATAGGCTGCTTTTATTAAAGATAAAAGAGCCGATTCAACACCACGTAAATATTTCTTCTTTTGGTGTGAATATATATTTGCATGCGGCTTAAAATCAAATGCAGGTGCTATGCAGCAGTGTAGATGTCTGCATGCGATTATCTGCACACATCGCATGTGAAAAGGCATGGGAAGTGTTTCGAGGGTTTTGAAGCTGTGCGAACCTGTCTAAGCAGTGATGCCTATGGATGTTCATCTGCTAAGGTGATAAAGGATGGCTGACTGGCAACATGCTTTGCAATTACCGCATGCAGTAGCCGCAATGTCCAAGAAACAGCAAAGCCTTACAGATGTGCAAACATTGCACATAAGTATCCCCATGCATCCATAGTAAAAGTTAAAGAAGTACCAAACCCAGGATTGCCATTATCCCAGGTCTGTTTTGGCCTGTTTGTGTTTAGTTCTGCATATAAAAACAGAAATTCTAGGGGCATAGCAGGGCCAACCAGATCCACCCCACATGGTTCATGGGTCATGATTAACCTATAATGTGCCTCATGAAGGCCAACCCTTGCATATGGTTTTAGGCAGCATGTGTACGATCATCCACAACATGCAATCACTCCATTCAATGTATTCATGCTATATCCCCTGACAAATCTACTTCCTCATTGTGTGTTTGTATTTTCTGCTGTTTGTGACATACGTAAAGCTTCTGGTCATACTGTATGTCCCACTTCCAGTACCTGTGGCTAATTAGATCTGCAAATGAAACTGGGATGCCCAATACCCTCTGCCTTAAAAACTATGCTTCTTTCAAACTTGGCATGCTTGGCATGCTTTACTAGTCCCAACCCATACACCCCCGCCCCACTTATCTTTAACCCATACTAGTCACATCTGACAATTATTACCAACAGCACTAAATTCACTCAAACTTGACACAGGATTTGTGTCCAAAGTGATACAGGTGCAAGCAAATGTCAAAAAATATACCTAATGTACAATAACTCTATAGACAAATGTTTAAAGAATTAAAAAATGTACATATTTTTACATTTAAAAAAAAAATGCATTCAGGGTGTTGCTTGCTTGTTGCTTGTTGGCTTGATGGAATCTATCCCATGTGACCCCAAAACCAATGGAGGGCCTTCCAACACCAACCACACCTACATACACATCCACTCCTGTGATGGCATTGGCCACGTGTGGGAGGATACTCAAAGGTTTCAACAATTGAAGGGCCTAGGGTCTGGTAGATTGCCAGTGCCTCGGAGCATTGAGTACCCAGAACCTATGCTGGGTGCACAACCTGTTATACGTGGGTGGAGTGTACATGGTTTACTTAACTTTGATGGGCAACAAATAAAGTAAATGAATGCAGGTGGCATTCAGGTGAAGGAGATGCACCCTCTTAATCAGGTGGGTAATGTGTGGTTTCCTACCTAGATTCTGACCTAAAGCTCTGTGGTTGTGCCTGGAAAGAGGTCTAAGCTCACCTAGCTGCTTGTTATTGGCCTGTAAGTTCTGTACTGCCTTACACTGTAGCCTTGTCTTAGTACATACATGGTTTAAGTGTCAAACGTGTGGATTCCTACCTCGATACTTACCAAAATACAAATTTGGTCTATGTACACATGGCATGCCAGTTGTTCACGCCTCTATTTAACTTATGAATGTGTTCTAACTTTGTAACATGGAAGAAGAACATAGGTGCATGCATTGAAACTGTACATTTAAAACTCTCCTTTCAGGCATCATCAACAAAGCAGTACATTGAAGGTTCGCCAACATTCCAGGACAAAAGGATCAAACACACAGCAAACACAACAACCAAGTCAAGGCACACACAGGTCACATGCAGAAGAGGCCGGTCACAACGGCAAGATATAACACCTCTCCAGGAACACAGAGTATAACGTGTTCACACAAGATCAAGATCCACATGTTCTCATTCCTCCCGCAGGCAACATAGATCAAGGTCACACTAATCAAGCAGACTTACACAGCGTAGGGACAGAAAAAGGTCATCTAAGAGACACAATAGACGACAGGTCATTGCAAGTCCAGGCACAGATGAAGATGCACCTACACCAGAAGGATATTCCCAAGATCATACATTACCATTTTCGGACAATAGCAGTCCAGGCAGCCAGTAGATGGCATCTCCACTTCCAAGCAGTGAGCAGGAAGCCTCAATGTCTAACCAAACCCAATCAATACAAACACTCCCACCAGCCCAACAGAGCCTAATGGCTAATGCCAATAGGGATGCCCTGTTTACATAGCCTGAGAACTTGGTTTCTGTACAAGCCAGTTATGATGTGCTCCTTGGCAGAAAGTCACATAACACACCCAAAATGTGAATGTGGAAAAAAGTGAGTTGTGAAAATACGGGTAACATTGCAATTTCAGACAAGACAGGTCACACCACACATGTCAGACAGCCAGGTTGGTGCCAGCATTATGGCTCACAGCTAGCTGGACTACTCCATTAGCTGACTGAAATGTGGTTTACATGTCCTTTGAAGGTAACATCGCACATTAGGCAACAATTTATGTGTGTTTGAACCAATTAACCACCTCAATTATGTGCCTATAAATGTTAGGAAAATTGCAAAATAAAAATTAGGGTTTGCTACTACATTTGTTTTGTTTTAAAAATTAATACAGGTTTAAATAAGCTTTCAGGTGTTTTTTGTAGTTTATAGACAGATGGTGGCTCCCCAAAAGTCTTGTACTGACAGAAGCAGAAAAAATAATGGAAACACTGCTTGCCTCGGAAACTATGGTTGGTGTTGAGGGAGCAGTGGACCTTGATGTTGGACATATTAGTGGAAGTGGTAAGTAGAGTGCATTGTGGCAATGTAGTTGTGTGGTGATTGCAATAATAAATAATGTGTCTACCTTTCTATAGACGCCCAAGCCAGAAGACAAACAATCAGAACAAGTTCAAGAATATAGGCCAATTACAGGCATATTTTAAACAGCCCACCAGAGGAGGATGGAGCCAATGATATGCACTCTTCCGCTGAGTCCAATGCCAGAGTGGCTTCAGCTCCATCAACATCAACACAGTCTTCTGCCACTGGCACCCAGCTGCATGCTTCTGCCACTGGAACACAGCTGCATGTTTCTGCCCCTGCCAGACAGCAACATGGCTTTGCCACTGGCACACAGCAGCACCCATGCCAGACAGGCTGCTTCTGCCCCTTCCAGACAAGGTCAAGGCCGCACACAGATGAGGAGATGAATGACGCAATGGAGGCCCATGCTTTGGCCGAAACACAGGGGATATTATTTCACCAGTCACAAACTTGACATTGTGAAATGTTATGTAGAAAATTAAATCAAAAACACAAAGATCTGGCATTGGAGCTGCAGGAGCAACAAATATATCATGTGTAAATGGAGGCATTGCTCCAGGAACAGCTACATTTAATATATGTGCAAAATGAGCTACAACAAAAGCACAGTCAACAGCTGAGCACTCACCATGAGGCTAACAATGCTATCAAAAAAGAAATTGCAGTGGGCCTAAGGGAGCAAAATACTGCAATAATAGGTATTCTGCAGCAAATAGTGCAGCACCCGAAAAACATTCAGTAATCTTTACCTGTCCTAACTCTTTCAATACCCGACCTTGTACCGAAAAATATTGACCCACTCATGCCATTGGTCAACGCAAATCCAGGAAGTTAACTGATGACACTTGGGGGCTTTAGCAACATTTAGATTGGGTTAGCGTTGATGATTGAGGGCCTGCTCAACATTGCAAAAAATCTTAGCAGTCTAAAGGCTCAGATTGGCCAACAACCCAAGCATGCGACCTTTGACTGGGTAAAGATGAGGGTTAACAGGCACCTTGTAGTGTTTCACAAAGTGGACCATCTATATTCAGAAGGGCAGGGGGGGAAACACAGGGGCAGAACCTTGAATCTTTCACATTGTCACTAGTGGGATTTAAAATGTGTTTTTGTGTATGTGAAGTGGACCATCCCTTAAATGTCTCCCTGAACCATGTACATTGATCAACAAGGCAATTTGCCGTTGATGTTCACTTGCGAGTAAGCCCGATGTTAAATGTGCATTTTAGTATAGAGAGCAGGATCATTAGGGTAAGCAATATTCTGAATGGCCACCAGTCTGCACCTTGCATTTGAAGTTATTATAGCCTTGGCAGTGTATGCTACACAGCTGCTGCTGTTGCGGATAGGATCTGCAGAAATAAGATGAAAACTTGGTAACATATTTTTTGTTGTAAGAATTATTTACTTAGTGAAGGTAACCTCACTGCCATTTAGGGCTAAATATTGTGCAGCCCTGAAGCACATGCCTCCACCTCTTGCTATTGATCCATGTATCTAGAATTTTGCAATCCCAGTAATTGTGTTAAAATCCCAGACATGGAAATTGTGCTCTAGAAGATGTTAACATATGTTTTCCATGTAAACGATTCTCAAACATATAAATAGGTGTTTGAAGGACCATTTATTAGCTCCATTTCACTGTATTTAATAGTTTATTCACCATGTTCCCAAAAAGCAAAGGTGGCAATAACACAATGTAATTTGCATTGATGTTGAGCATGAACATGTATAACTCTAGGTCACATGTTGCTGGATGCATAATATATACCAAACCATTTTCCAATTAACACGACAAAATGAGATAATACACTTATTGTTGCCATGGTTGGCACCCACTATTGCCAAAGGACAAGCCATCTTGGTTGATAACTAAATGGTCGGGTGTCTCCTGATGTTAAGAATGCCCTTACATCGACTTGGAGTTTGGTTTATCAGCAGATAGCGGCCTTACTCAGTCTCCAGGGTACAGTGCAGATCAGCTAGAAGCACATCACATTCCCAGAATCCATGACTTTATGGCAATCTGGTTTTAAGCAAACCAAATGTACAGATAGGGATCAGCAATCATGGGACACATGGGTATCCAGAGTCACCTGTGACCAAAAACAGTAGACCAAGATATAACACTAAGGTCAAATTATACATGTTAATTCTACATCATGTTGTGAGCAGGGACAATGTACTCAAATTTATTAAAAGTGACAACAAACCTCGAACACTTATACCAGGGTGTGGGCCTTGGTCATGGCTCCTCATGCTTTTTGATGCCATACTGTGTAAAAACATTATACTGTAGCCAAAAATGTTCATCCTGACCTTCACACACCACATACTCAAAGCAAAGCATTGCTTTATGCTGACATATAATGGAGGTCACCAAAGCCAAAATCTGAACACAACACACCACAGCCCACAGCACCGCTATACTTCAGGTGGGTGTGTAACCACAACGGGCATTCACATATGCCAGACATGGTCACTCATCATGCTAACGGTATAGTGGTGCACAGCTATGGCCTGTTTGTGGTGTTGCATATACGTACAGGACATGTTTGGTCAGCAAAATGGGGGATGTTGAACACAGCGGGACATACAAAATAAGAATGACACAGTACCCAGCTTCACCCAATTCCAAACTGCATGGGATTCTGGGAAAGCAATGTGCTTATTGGCAATCTGCATCATGCTACTAAGAAACCGAGTAATGCTGTGGCTGAGGGATGGCTGAGATGCCGAAGTCTCTGGAAGTAGCGGTTGCTGAGAAACTGGAGACAGTGAACCAGTTTAGTCATCCCCGAGATGGCACGTCCTATGGCTGTAGCAGGTGCCAACTGATGCTGAAGGGCATCTCGATTGAGCCGTGAAAAATGGCTTGGTCTGCCATGGTGTTGATATCTGAGTGGCGACAGATTACCCGCCGTTCTGCACGGACCGGACCTAGGGCTTAATTTCTCTAAACACTAGCATCCTAGATGCTGAATGTGACAGGTAAAAGATTCTGTATGAGCAACATTGGGCACATTTCTGCACCAGGGCCTGACCACATTTAATTACACCTCAGGGGATCCTGGTGTTAATTAATGTTAACACAAGCTCTGATATCTCTATTTTATAGCCAAGAACCTACCAACACCTGGGTATCATTGCCTCTATCAATGATGATTTAAAGTCCAACCAATATTTATGGTTCCCCCATTTTGCTAGATTTAGTTCCCCCCCCCCCATGCATCCCCCGAACCTCCATATGGGGCAATTTAGATTGCATCTATTGCTCCAGTTTTGTTCTGGATTTCCTCATACCAGTCTCGATCAATTTGCTCAAATGAATTTATTGTTACATCATATCTAAACCTATACTTACTACATATACTACTTATATTTACTGCATATAGTATAGCAGCTAACGGCCGCGTCTAAAAAGTAAAGCTTTACTAGCAGATGATATGATGGCTAAAGTAAGCCAATTTCAAGTAACTAATTGAATATAAAAACTCACTTAACCCCATGACTGAAGCACAGAAGACTCTTTTTTGTAATAAGACAAAGGATGAAAATCTTCACGTTTTCTGACCTGTCAAAAAATGTCTACTCCAAATTTTTGAAACATGTCTGCCATATCTTGACTGTCCGCAATAGTCTAATGCTGGTAGTGACAGGCTCCACCAGTAGCATAATGACCACCTCACTTTAGATCTTGGCTAGATTACTTACTAATCTGCCTGTTAATCTAATGTCCTTTGTCAACAGGTCCACACTGATGCTGACCACCCATAAGCTTGGACTAAAACCTCTATTGTGTCAGCTGTCACTTAGACTTAGACTCCATTCAAGTTAGTTTGCCTATATCTAATTAATTAAATGTTTTTCTTTCCTTCCGAAGAGATTTACTTGACAAACCTAAAGATAAAACATTGATTGACTGGCATCCCACCTCAAGAGGATGGTTTGTAGAAAAGCTGGAACTAAAATGTCACCATATCAGAAATGTATGGCTAATGTACTAAATATTTAGGTAGATTAATGAATTAAAACTGGACAATATTTTAGGAGACTAATCTGCCAATAATCAGGAGTTCAATGGCAAACATTTGTAATTGATCTGATTAATCTGAGCATCTGAGTGCTCATTTGTTCGATGGTGCATATGTTTATTGACCAACAGGATTTGTGTCTGCCTGTTGATTCAAAATAAACACAAAAAGGGCAAATCTATTCGTTTTAGCCTTACAGTGAAATCCGAAGACATTTTAGCTTGTCTGTGGACACATATTAGACACACTTTGGTGGCTAAAGGATTAAGCAGTCAGTCCCAGGGTCAATTCACCCCAGGGGCACTATCTGCATAGTCATGTATAATATACAAAATCCCCTTGCGTGAGCTTGCTGTGGGGATTCTGCTGTCCACATCTAAAAACAAAATAGCAGGGTAATTGGCTTCCAGTAAAAGCAAACCTACACCCTAGATCTGTCCCTTCACTTATTTAAATGCCCTTCACAACATAATTAGGTATACTCACCTATTTGACCCCTGGGTCTTTGTGGGACTAACAGCAAAGGCTGCAACCTCATTCAGAGCTATGTCTCCTGAACCACCATCAGATAGGTGTGTGCAGCAATGGGGGTGGCGTGATTAGGCTAGTGGGGGGGGGGGGGGAAGCAAATTTTGTTATTAATTATTTGTTACGTGTCGTTCCAAAGTGCACACTTCTAGGAGCTTTTTAAACAGTGAAGATCTAGATACTTTAGTGTAGTTTGCTCTAGCGGCAGCACACTCACTTTTGTATAAGATTAGATATAGCATCACTTTTGTTGCATTTGTTACATTGAAGATTTAGAAGCTAGTGCAGCTTTACTGGGTACTTACCTGCTAAACACCTCTCCTGTATCAGTCACAGTGGCTTCAGCATGACCACTCTATTTATTTCAATTTCTGTGAATGAAGGGGGTGTGGTCAGTTACTATGACAGACACAGGGTAGGCTTTGTCCTGGAGGTCGATGGTGAGCATGAATGATGTGGGACACGGATGACCTGGTACGTTTTATGCCCCTGGTCTAGGATTGAAGCACTGTGTGGTTATATGTTTTGCCTGGAGGGGGGACCTTAAAGAAGAACAACCACCCCCTAGAGTCTATAAAACTAGGGCAATGGTTTCCTTCTTTATGGGGCACCCTAAATTTGGATGCCATGCTGTTTGAAATCCCATGGGTTGCCAGATCGTCTCACTTTTTCCCTGAGCCCATGCAGCATCTTGGTGCCGTGGCCACATCCCTACTATACCTTTAGCTGGGTGCGTACCCATGGCAGACATTTCTGAATGGCAGACAGAGAAACTCCCACGGTCGTCAATGCCACTAATCCCATTCAGAATGAAATGCAGGGCAGTGATTGGCTGAGCAGCCCAACATGGACCGGCCGTGGGAAAGAGGGGAAAAATCCTGGGAGAGGCAACGTGGCAATCAAAATCAGGATGCCTCAGACAGAAGGAACAAAACCAAGATAGTGAATTGTTGAGCTTATATAGTATTTTTCTCCTATGTTAGTAAATGTGTGTTTTATGGAAGCAGTTCTTACTATCTGCAATCTGTTGGTATTGGTAATGTACACCAAATACATACACGATGAAGAGAGTAGTGAGCCCCGTACACAAAGAAAACGGCCACAATGGCTGTGTCTAAGGTTAGGGAGCTCACTCAACCTTACACATGCCCAGCATCAGTGTTCTGTGTGTTCCAGGCCACATTTTACTGTATACCTCATAAATAGTGATGGGCGAACCCGAACTGCAAAGTTCGTTTTCGTTCCAAAATTTGCAAGTTAGGGTTCCCAAACCGGAACACAGACTCCAGCCAGAAATCCATGTTCGAGTTCAGCATCCAGCCTGAACATGGAAAAGCTGGTTGATGGGCTGAGCAGTCCATCAATGCACTTCTCCTGAGGGTGCAGCAGCAGGAAGCACTGCTGTAACTTACAGGAAGAGGTTCGTGGGGCCGGAGTAAGTTACAACAGCGCTTCCAGCTGCACATTCTGTGCCCCCCATTTATTCAAATGTCAGCTGAACTTCCCGGACCTGAACATTGGGGGTTTCACTCATACTTACTCATGACTACTACATCTGCCAGATAGTTACAGTTAAAAAATCCCCTCCTATGCTGGTGCAAGAAGCTTCTTTTCTCCAACCTTAGTGGAGGCCCAGGCCACGACTACATCCCCAACAAAGTGCTGGCTAGTATGATTTTCTGGCTATGAGAGGCAGTTGTCTTCCATAGTGAGGATCGGAGACAGCCTAACATTGAAAGGCGCCACGTGCAAAACAGCAGGATGGTGAACCCCAGGACAAAATAGCCTGTGTGCCATCCAATAGACCCCCACCCCTGAAAAGATACATTTGGCATGGTTACACAGGTAGTGCCCCTCTCCTCTCGTGATAAAACATTCTGACCTTCAATGAACCATTCATCCCCAATACAGCAACCTGGTAGAGACTGAACTGAGCTTACCTCCTGTATCTGCTTGCCTCAACAAGAACCAAACAGAGCTGGTCAAATAAAAAAAAAATCTGGTGCCCCATCAACACTGCTAGAGAGAGGTGCCACTTCCTCTGAACATCCCAAAGGCTGGCTTGTGGTAAGGCTTGCATGCTATGCAATGTTTTTAGGCTGGAGGATGAACCTCCCTGGATGTGCCAACTTCCTTCAAAGATGGAAAGATGGGGTCAAAAATTCTTTCTTGAAGTTTCTGGTACCTGGTGGTTAAATAAGCAGTAACACTGGGCCTGATTTAAAGCAGAACAAATCTCAGCAGCAGCCAGCCTGGATTGCACTCTGCAATCAGGCTCCTGCCTACATGTCTTCGCTTATCATCAAATACCAACCTATACACAATCTCCGCTCTGCCCAGGAACTCCTCCTGTCCTCAACCCTAATCACCTCCTCCCACTCCTGCATTCAGGACTTCAGGACACATGCTGCCCCGTTACTTTGGAATGCCCTCTCCATATACAATTCACCACTCCCCAAATCTTCAAACTTTTAAGAGTGCCTTCAAAACCCACATATTTAGAAAATGATGTGGTCTAAATAATAATTCCACTTCCACTAATTCCACTATTATTAATAATAATTTGTAATTCCACATTGTACAGTACAATGCCGCTTTAAGTAATAGTAATTTGCATACAGTATAAGACCATTGTGTGCGTGCGAACATAAAGGAATTCATGATCCCATCCATGCACTGAGACGATCTAGTGAACACACAAGTGAAATGCACCAGTGAACACACTAGGGGGCAGTGAGTGCACATGGTTGGGAGTTAGGAGCTTTGCACAAGGTCACTTCAGTCATGTCCCAGATAGGAATCAAACCTGCAACCTTCCAGTTACAACACAAGTCTATTCCTTTTACTATTAGGCCATGGCTGCCCTTTATAAAAAATAATAATATATAGTTTAATCTGAAACAAGTGAACTCCAAACACTAATCTAGTTTGCACAGGTCCGCATATCCAGAGAAACCTGTTTTAAAACAAAAGGTTTTAAATTTCAAGCCCTCATCCTGAGGGTACGGTCTAAAACAGTTTCAACAGCAATGCCTTAGACCCTGTCACTATTAAAAGTCATAAAACCATTATCTATATTAGACAAGCAATGCATCCCTGCTTGTTACTGCCTGTCTGGATGTACAGTACTAAACAGACATGCAATATGTGACTAGTGACTACCTACCAATTTATAGCAGCCTCGCTCCGGGGGGTTTCAAACTGCTGATATATCCTTGTCTTAGTAATAACTGCAGAATAATACAGCAGAACAGCATTCTGGGTAACTGGAATAAATAAGATTGTAAGGGTTGTGTAATATTACTATTGATGGCCCCTATCCTGGGACCCGGTACTCACCCTCTTTCCACATGGTGTATTGTGGACCCACGTGCTGGCAGGAAGTTTGGAGACGAGCTTGCACAGTGAGTCCACTATTCCAGCGAACACCATAGGCTGCCGGTGGTCACATGGGTTGTGATTTGGGGGCCAAAAAAGGAGGTAAGCAAGTGGTTGGGGATCGATACAAGCATGGCCACTCAATTCAGTGCAAAGGGGGAGGCCATTTATCTGGAGCTTGCCTGTGAATGAAGGCCGACCCTGCATGCAGTGGGACTTGATCTCGGCACCCAGTAAAATGTAGGTGCAGGACAGAAACGCTGAGAGGGTATAGCTATTTTTATGCTTGTATTGCGGGGCCTTTAAAGGGGCAATCTAGGTAATTAGAATTCTAAGACAGCATGGAGCTCACCTGAAGCCTGTCCCATGTGCATCTTGTTAATTTTCTGCAGAGCACTGCTGAAGGAGGCTCAAATGTTTGCCTCTCCTTTCCTCCTTCCACTGCACACTCTGTGCCCCCCAAACCTGCCACACCCGCCATCACAATTTTATTTTCAACTCTAATTCTGCCCCTCGGGGCCCCTTGAGAGGGGGCCCCCCCTTTGCCCATGTGGGTGATGAGTGGGAGGGGGGCTGAAGAGGCAGAGTCGCCCTTTAAAGTTCGGGCCCTCATTGATTTCAATATTTAAAGTTTGTCCAAACTTGCCAAGCCTTGGGGGGGGGGGGGGGGGGGGGGTTAGCCCCAACACTACTAACAACCCATCAAATTTGCACACACAATGAAATCAAAGTCCATAAATTAGATTATGTGTACAAATGAGAAATGACAAATGGAAAAAAAGTATTTAACAAACTTACTTATTATGTATTTAAAGCGTTTTTTCCCCTAGGACATCCTGAATTGGGATGTCCCGCTGGGTGAAATCCCCCAATCGCCAGGTAAACTGATCTCTCCTCGCTCCAAAGGTGCATGTGCAGACTCTAGTCCAATCAGAGCCCTTTGCAGTGTTTACATCCATGGCAAAGGGCTCTTATTGCCTTCAATGGCTGGGACGTGAGCGCATGCACGCCGCAGGGGATGCAGGAGATGTGGCAGAGCATTTGTTGAAAACAATCACAGCCATTTGCCTAAAAGAAAACAACTCTGGTTGGACAAGAGCCTGCACATGCGTCAATGGTGTAGGGAAACCTATGGGTTTCACACAGAGGGGCATCCCAACCCAGCGCCAGCATCCGGCCCTGGAATCTTTTAGATTCCAGGCCAGTCGCTGGTGGGTTTTGTTCCGCTTTAATACTTCCTACAAAAACATTTGTTGGTGATGACAGCTTCAAGAAGACTCCTGTATGCAGAAACTAGTCGCATTCATTGCTTAGGTCACACTTCAAATCCTGAAGGCTATGTGGGCTTCTTCTATGAAATCTAAGCTTTAGTTCCTTCTAAAGATGTTCATTTGAATTCAGGTCAGGTGATTGGTTGGGCCATTCTATCTGCTTTATTTTCTTTTATTATCATTGCGCTGTGTGTACAAATGCTGGTGATTTTAGACTCCAGGGCCAGGTTACAGCCTGTCCTTGGGGCATCCCAATTTGGGATGCCCTGCTGTCTAAATTACCCCGGATCACCTGTATACTCACTTCGGAAATCAATCCATTAATATCCCTTGTACTTGGAATGCCTCTGTAATGCAGGTTCTGTATTTTGGTCCTCTTTACACAGTATAGGTAAGCTAGTTGAATATGTCACATGAGGACATCTTTGATTAAAGATGAATTGAATATATTGACTTGCTTTGTCTAGTTAGCACAGCGAGATACAGTGTGTATCCCCCAGAGAGGAATGTCCTAATGTATAAAGCAATGGGTGACTTTACTTACTTTTTACTGTCCCTAACACTAGCAGTATATGGCATCCCAAATCGAGAGGCCCTGCCGAGCAGAGTAGCCCGAAAGCCTTATAAGGAGCACAGTTATAATCAACACTTCTGTAAAACCATAATGGCAGCGGAAAGAGACACTGCTGATTAACATTTGCTGGGTGGGTGTGTCATCATTATGTGCCGGCCCACCTTGCAAATCTCATTGGTTGGAAATGGTCATGTGTTTGCTGGAACGCAGAAGATATGAGTACCTTTATGCCCAGAGATTGGGCTTACCGGGCCACACTGCATAGCAGGACATAGCAATTTGGGATTCCCTATGACTGTGTATATTGTAAGTGTCCAAGAAATTGATTAGAGCTAACCAGATGCATCCTATACTATATATACAATGAATTAAAGTGGACCTACAATCTCCCAACAACTCTGTGCCAGGGATGCTAAACTAACCTAACCTACTCCTCTGAGCTCCGCAGTAAAGAGATGTTCACCTTTTTCCTATCAGAGCTCCATCTGATTGGGAACAGAAAACAGCGGCTTGCTAATGCGGCAGTGGCACCTCCTCCTATAGAAGGCAAACTTCCTTGTAGTGCACATCTATATCTATATATCTATATCTCCATGTTCCATGTCTGTCCTGGCTTCCTAAGGATCTTTAGGGTCATGCCAAAGCATAATACATTGTAAACGCTCTCTGCCAATCAAACTTCTGATTCTGATTGGATGCTATCTTCGTGTTAAAGTGAATAGCTTCTTATAATTTAGCAGCAAATATTCTTTTCATTTCCAGCATTCAATTATGTTCTTAACTTTATTTCAACTTCCATATATATATATTAGTGTTTAGAATGTGTTGGTCACTTTCCCCATGTCAGATGTGATGGAGAGGTGCTGTCATCATATGCCTTAAAGGCTCATCAGGCAGACAGAAAGGTTAACCCTGGGGTCATCTGATCTCTGTTTTAGTCCTAATCAGCGCTGACTCCCTAAAGTAGAGGGGAACTGTCACATGAAGGTCCTCTGATCAGTTCCCTAAAGGGCATCTGGAATGTTGGAAATGTATACTATGGTATGATGAGCAGGTCTGTCACTGAAATCTGTTTCGGTGACATTTCTCTTACTTTGTCTAATCTCCTAATTCGCCAAACTAGCCACATCCAATTGAAGTTTCTTCTAAGATACCCACACTGTTATTTAAGAAGAATAACACCCTCTCTGGAGTCTTTCAGGGCAATACCCTCATCCCTAAGGCATTGCAAATGCCCCGCAATCACCCGTATACTCGGATTATATGGAAAGGTCAGGTCATAGGGAGTAAGTGCTAGTGTAAATGGATAACAAGACAGTGAATCTTAGAGAGATAATGGTACACAACAAATGAGGATAAATGGATGGCCTCACTTGTTTCTTTCTGGAGGAATGTAACAGTGACCTACACTGGTATAATGTAACAGTGACCTACACTGGTATAATGTAACAGTGACCTACACTGGTATAATGTAATAGTGACCTACACTGGTATAATGTAACAGTGACCTACACTGGTATAATGTAACAGTGACCTACACTGGTATAATGTAACAGTGACCTACACTGGTATAATGTAACAGTCACCTACACTGGTATAATGTAACAGTCACCTACACTGGTATAATGTAACAGTGACCTACACTGGTATAATGTAACAGTGACCTACACTGGTATAATGTAACAGTGACCTACACTGGTATAATGTAACAGTGACCTACACTGGTATAATGTAACAGTGACCTACACTGGTATAATGTAACAGTGACCTACACTGGTATAATGCAACAGTGACCTACACTGGTATAATGTAACAGTGACCTACACTGGTATAATGTAACAGTGACCTACACTGGTATAATGTAACAGTGACCTACACTGGTATAATGTAACAGTGACCTACACTGGTATAATGTAACAGTGACCTACACTGGTATAATGTAACAGTGACCTACACTGGTATAATGTAACAGTGACCTACACTGGTATAATGTAACAGTGACCTACACTGGTATAATGTAACAGTGACCTACACTGGTATAATGTAACAGTGGCATAGAGAGCGCTTTGGATTTGTAAGTGTTCTGGTTATTTCAATCAGATATTCAAGTCATAAAGATAAATTCATTATTTTTTTATTTTCTTCTTTGGTCTCATACATGTAAAATCACTGGCCAAGCAGGAAGAAAAGTCAGAAGGTCCATCCTCCTTTTGAAGGTAATGGAGTGGGCATGCTTGAGTCACTGTGACTGACACCGAGCAATGGCCATTGGTCTCATATCCTGCTGGTGATCGTGAATGCCACAGGACTCAAACCATAGTAGGACATATGTGCCACAGGGGACAAAAGGTGAGTATGTCTTTCCCTGCCTAGATAGTCCCTTTAAAGCAGAAGTCTGGTCTCTCAACACGCCACCTTTCTCTGCAGCCCGCAGAGTCAGACAGGCGGAGAACTGTCAAAGCTTACCTGTCTCTGCATCTTCCACATTTGAATTTGCAGCCTTTCCATGTGGGCCACAATGAGCATGGGGCCGAGGCTCCAGAGGCAGATGCTGGGACACTTCTCCACCTGCCTGACTATGGGGGGCTTGCTTATGGGGAGGAAGTACTTCATCGTGCGGCATAATACTCAGGATAATACGGTTTGGAAGCTGACCTGGATTGAGAGAATATCCTGTACTTTAAAATTTTTGTTGGAGATTGAAACGAGAAAGTTATTTTTATACCCAAGGGCTTAACTTACCTTCACCTAGTCAAGTTGCTGAGCTGATCTAGTATTTTTTTCTGGAAGCAGTTTTCACAAACTGCAATCTGTTGCTATTGGCAACTTTCTACCAAATCTGTACACCAAGATCTACAAGAAGATAGGAGTGAGCCCTGTACACACAGACAGGGGTGCATCTGTAATGAGGCCATGTGAGTCAGCTGCCTCAGGCAGCAATACGGATGTGGTGCCAGCAGCAGTGTTCTGTGTTTACTAGATAAGCCTAGCACCCTAAAGCATAACAAAACCCCGGGACTTTGACTATCCAAGGCTTTGTTACTCTCCCTGCGTGCATCCCACTATGTGAAACCCCTAGATCTCCCAGTAAAACTCACCTCTTCCTGGTCCTACGGCACATTCACAGGCTATTGTCCTATCAGAGCCATTTGTCATACGTATTAAATGTTTAACCATACTTCCCAAGTGTCCCTGATTTGGAGAGACTGTCCCTCTTTTGAGTCCATGTCCCCCTGTCCCTTGTTGTTCTCATTTGTCCTTCTTTAAAGTGGACCAACACCCAGGACACCCCGATCGGGGGGTGCCCCGCTGTGTGAAACCCCCCAAAAAGCCCCGAAAACTCACCTCACCCCGCTCCCACGTGACCGCTGCAGCCAATCCCCGCCGACGGACAAGCGAGAGGCAGCGCCGGACAAGCAGAGCAAGTCCGCCGCCACCTCCCATGTGTCCCTTTTACAGGCCGGCGCGGGAGCGCACCCTGCTAGAGGGACGTGCCGGAGGCGGCGGACGCGCATGCGCCGCTGGAACATGGAAAAGGTAGGATTGTGGGCTTCCTGGGGGGTTTCCCGATTTCGGATGCCCCGCGGGGAGGGATCTGATCGGCCCGGGAATCTTATAGATTCCCGGGCCGATCCCCCCTGGATGTTGGTCCACTTTAAGGTGTAACATGCAGATCTGCAGCAATTAAAGATTCATTTGCCTATTCCAAGTGTTAATACTATTTTAACTGTTACACCCTATCTCCTATCCATCCCTCAATGAGGGGGCGTGGCCTAATTTAACAAATGTCCCTCTTTCCCACCCTAAAATGTTGGGAGGTATGGTTTAGTAAACAGCTCTGTTTAAAGCAATCAGGATCTTGGGTGGTCATATCCTCAGAAGCAGGCGCGCTCCTGCTCCCAGCATATCTGAATATAAGTTTGTTCTCAGTCCAAAGCGGGGATGAGTCTGCCCGATGTTTACTTGGGCAAGGAAGGCAGAAAGCAGGTGAGTTCTGCTGTGCCTGGGGGGGGGGGGGGGGGGGGGGGGGCAATCCAGGGGAATCCCAGCAAGCGGCTGGCCCAGGAAGCTTTTAGCCCACGTTCACACAGATGCAGGTGCAGATGCTGTTTCTGTTCTAGTTTGGCTACATTCATAGCTGTTACTGCACCTAAACTGCAACTGTTACAGGAAATGCATCTGCATCTACAACTGCAACTGTTACATGAAATGCATCTGCATCTACAACTGCAACTGTTACAGGAAATGCATCTGCATCTACAACTGCAACTGTTACAGGAAATGCATCTGCATCTACAACTGCAACTGTTACAGGAAATGCATCTGCATCTACAACTGCAACTGTTACAGGAAATGCATCTGCATCTACAACTGCAACTGTTACAGGAAATGCATCTGCATCTACAACTGCAACTGTTACAGGAAATGCATCTGCATCTACAACTGCAACTGTTACAGAAAATGCATCTGCATCTACAACTGCATCTGCATAGGTCTGAATGGAGGCTGGCTTTTGTTCCGCTTTAAGGACATCCTTCTGGCATAAAAAAAAATACTTTCAAAAATTCTGTTGAAAGCGGACATTCAACTAATAATTTAATAATTAATAAGAAGGACCCAATTAATTTGACTCACTTGGTCATTTGATATCTAGCCTCCGGCGCTCTGGGCTACGGCGAAGCATTTTTGTGCGCCGGCGGTGTGTAAGGCTGTTTTTTTTATGAATATGGTGTGAGTCGGTCGCACTAACCCCTCGCTACCATTCGCTCCCATACAGCTCTGTACTGGTCATATAGCGACTCCCCACAATATATTCACCAATGCTGCACAGCGACTGAGGCGCTCTGAACTAGCGAACCACGGCCGAGCACAGCGACTACTAGTGGGCGCACTGAAATGCCTGCTACAGACACTCATCTGTCGCTACCTGCCACTAGTAATGAATCAGCCTGCCGTTTAGCTACTGAACAGTAAGCAGAAATACATTTAGGGCCTTATTCATGAAGGGATAGCGCCAGGTAGTGTCTTGTAAGTAGCAGGTATCGTCAGGTAGCAGCAGGTGAACGCCGGACACGGCACACGATTACACATTTATGAAGGCGATTCTGGTGAGCAACTGGAACAACGTCATGTAGCGTCCTATTCATCATTATCCCAGGCTCAGCGTACAGCGCAGGCGTTCAACCTTGCAGAGCGCCACATCTTACCTCTCGCTACCTAGCGCTCTCCCATACATTACTATGGACAATCCTTAAATCCCTTTCCTGATCCCAAAAAAAAACCTCAAATCTTTTAATCATGGTTCCTGGCCTAGAAAATGACATTTTTGAAAACTTTTTTGATTAATAATATTTTTATGCAGAATTGTCCTTACATGTCTGGTATTAAAGTGTTCATGTTACGATGTAATAACAATGTAATTCCATGTGTTTTCGCTTTGTTACTAGTGGATACATGTTCAAAAACAGCTTCTGGCGCTGTGGGCTACATCGACACGATTTTGAGCGCCGGAACTGTTTGAGGCTGTTATTATGTTGAATGTGGTGTCAGTCACACTGAGCTGGCGCTACTATTCGCTCCCATACAGCGTAATACTGCGAATCACATAACGTATTCAACAATGCCAGCCAGCGACTGAGGCGCTCTGAAACAACGAACCATGGCCGAGCACAGCGTTCGCTCTGAAATCCTCGCTACAGACGCTCATCTGTCTCTACCTGGCGTTAATAACGAATCAGCCTGCCCGGAGAGTTGCGCCCTTTCTAACATGTTCAATTTTGAAGTGTTTATGTCTCTAATTATGTTTACTCATATCCTACTACTACAGAAAATTGTACATCTCCAACTAAATATGACATAAACAGGCTGATTCATTTCCTTTTGACTAATGACAATATAAAAATGGCCTAAATAAATCTTGTCAAATACATATTTCATTAGTACAAAGAGTCCACCAGAGCGATCAAATAAACAAGGTCAGAAATGTGCGTATGAGTGAACAGTATGTACTCAATAATCTATTCACAGATTTTTACTGTTTAAGTGCTATAAATATATTTTTTATTCTTTATCTCTCTATGAAAAGACTGACTGTGTGCTGTCCTGCAGGAGTGCCGGCTGCCTTTATCCAGCCATAGTTTCCATGATCATTATAAATACACTATATTACATGACACAATATATACAGGGGATGCAGTGATTGCTGCCACTAGCTGGCCATCCACAGGGTGAAGGTGATCAGAAGGCTTGGCAGCGTGATGGAGGGCTCCAGTCCCAGAGACAGTATCAACAGAAGTCCTAAGGCAGCGGAAAACAACAGGCTTCTCTGGTCTCTGATAATCCTCTTGACAGTTTCACAAAACTAGAAAACAAGGCAAATATTTGAGTGGTTATTACACAATAAGTAGAGGAAAGTTACAATGCTAATGATATTTCTAGCCATTAAATGACATCCAAAGAGTAGTAACATTTTAGATAATTATATTGGCAACATCATGCTTCATTCTCAAAAAAATGCTCTAACTCAGGGGTCCCCAACCTGTAGCTCAGGAGCTACATGTGGCTCATGTACCCCTATTGTGAGCTTATAGGCTTGTGGTGGTCTTGCACGTTATTGAGGTTGGGAAGCTTCAAGGCGTTAAAACTGTCAGTGCTGTGCATGGGAGATAATGTAGAGCAGGGCAGGCAGAGTAGCATGACCAATTACCTGTCTCTTCTTCCAGTGCCTTAGCTTCAATCCTACCAGTTAACCTCTGGGGAGATCCGATTACTCAGGGTAAGCGTTTTACGAGGCAGGTAGATCCATATTCACATGGATCAGTAAGCTTTATGCCTTCTAGTACTTGACTGCATGTTTTTAACCATTAAACATTTCTAGTTGTTTCTTGTTCTATAAGGGTTATGTGGCTCCTATGACCAATTCACTTTGACTGTGGATCCCCAAACATCTCATACTGCTGAATGTGGCTCCCAAACATCTCATACTGCTAAATGTGGCTCCCAAACATCTCATAGTGCTAATTGTGGCTCCAAAACATCTTATACTGTTGAATGTAGCTTTGAAACATTTCATACTGCTGAATGTGGCTCCCAAACATCTCATATTGACAAAGGTGGTTCCCAAGCATCTCATAATGCTGAATGTGACTCCCAAACATCTCATACTGCTAAATGTGGCTCCCAAACATCTTATAGTGCTGAAGGTGTTTCCCAAGCATCTCATAGTGCTGAGTGTGGCTCCCAAACATCTCATACTGCTGAGTGTGGCTCCCAAACATCTCATACTGCCGAATGTGGCTCCCAAACATCTCATACTGCCGAATGTGGCTCCCAAACATCTCATACTGCCGAATGTGGCTCCCAAACATCTCATACTGTTGAATGTAGCTTTGAAACATTTCATACTGCTGAATGTGGCTCCCAAACATCTCATAGTGCTAAATGTGGCTCCAAAACATCTTATACTGTTGAATGTAGCTTTGAAACATTTCATACTGCTGAATGTGGCTCCCAAACATCTCATATTGACAAAGGTGGCTCCCAAGCATCTCATAATGCTGAATGTGACTCCCAAACTTCTAATACTGCCAAATGTGGCTCCCAAACATCTTATAGTGCTGAAGGTGTTTCCCAAGTATCTCATACTGCTGAGTGTGGCTCCCAAACATCTCATACTGCTGAGTGTGGCTCCCAAACATCTCATACTGCTGAGTGTGGCTCCCAAAAATCTCATACTGCTGAGTGTGGCTCCCAAACTTCTAATACTGCCGAATGTGGCTCCCAAACATCTTATAGTGCTGAAGGTGTTTCCCAAGCATCGCATAGTGCTGAGTGTGGCTCCCAAACATCTCATACTGCTGAGTGTGGCTCCTAAACTTCTAATGCTGCCGAACGTGGCTCCCAAACTTCTAATACTGCTGAATGTGGCTCCCAAACTTCTAATACTGCTGAGTGTGGCTCCCAAACATCTCATACTGCTGAGTGTGGCTCCCAAACATCTTGCGCATACCTCAGTGGCTCCGAGCGCTCTGATTGGACGAGCGGCCACGCATGCGCCGTAGGAGCGGGGTGAGGTGAGTTATAGCCAGCGATCTGGGGAGTTTCACATAATGGGCACCCCCGATCGGGGTGCCCCGGGGAAGTGGACCAAAACCCAGTCAAAATCCTGGGTGTTGGTCCACTTTAATTTCTAGAAGCTGAATCATAGCTGGTTCAAGAGAAGGCCAAAGGAATAACTTTAGTCTAAATGTAATATATTTAGGAAGCCAGAGCCTGTATGCATCCTGACACCTGCAGAACGGTTGAAAGATGGATACATGAATCTGACTCACAGTTAGGAGGAACTCTAACCTCTCAGTTTATAGAATCATATATAAGACTTAGGACATTAGTTAGCATTTGCATTTGCTCATCAATGTAGTAACCACAGTGAGAAGTTTGTGCAGGAGAGAGAAAGAAGCCAGAGACTGGAAGTCAGAGAGAGCCAGACGCAGTCTGTATCCAGCCCTGCTAAGGAGAACCAGAGCCAGAGGAACATCCTTGGTTTTGTGGAGGGAGACAAGACCACAATTATCTAAAGAGGGACCGAACCTACTTCAGCTTGGTGTCTACCAAAGGGGGAATTACCTGTTTGGAGTTTGCAACCAAATAAAGTGACCTTCTTCAAGAGACTTGTGTGCAGTGAATGTCTATCCTGCTTATGTTTACAGCTTGTCAGCATTCCATTTCCACATTTGTCTACAGTTCCCTTTTTTGGCCGGCATCCTGAACTCACTCCCCACGCTCCTGGGTGCAGACCCCCCAGGCCACGCATGCTACATTTGGTGCCCAAAGTCGTGGGACCATTAAAGCGGAACTAAACTCGTGACCAGACCCCTTGGAAAGTGACTATCGTTTTGGACTTATCTGGCAAAGTTTTAGTGTTTTTGAAAAATGACATGTGGAACTATGCTGGCACCTTTGGACTGTGTTACTAATGCTATGGACTGTTGCCTGAACTTGTGGGAACCAGTTTTGGACTGTTTTGAATATGCTACTCCCCGTACGGGATACCCCTTGGACACCGCAGGCTGGGTTGCACAACACTTTTCAGATGTGGTGGAAAGAAGCCTACTATCCTCAGGAAGTTACCCTGAAAGTTTGGAGGGAACTTATACCTGCAGAGGCCGGTGGAGGAAAACAGGAAATAGTGAGGAGTCTGACCCTACTGCCGCGATCCCAGAGGTGCCCAAAACTGCTGACGCTGCTGCTATCAGCGTCACCGCCGAGGAGAGTGTCAGTTCTGTGAAGCAGAATGTGAGACAACCGCCGCTGTTAATTTCAACGCACCCCAAGCTGAGCTGCCCAGTGAAACCGTTGTCGCTAAGAGTGACAACCCAGGCCTGGTTTACAGTGCCGCTATCCCGAAAGCTGAACCAGAGCTGGAGAGCGCACCCGGTGCCTTGTTTGGATTTACTTCTACTGTTGCTGAGGACGTTGCCACTGCCGAGGAGCCACCGCAAGCCCAGGTTAGTGACTTTGCCGCAGTAGTTGCCAGAGGGGAAGAGTGGGAAGAGGACACTGAGGCCTTAAAGAGGACCAACGCCCAGGGGTGATCGGCCCGGAAATCTATAAGATTCCCGGGCCGATCACCTCCCACCCCGCGGGACATCCGAGATCGGGATGTCCCGCGGGGTGAAACCCCCCAGAAACCCCCAAAACATCTTACCTGATCCGCCGCCGCCGCCTCCCGCGCGCCCCTCCAGAAGTGCGCGCGCTCGCGCCGGCCCGCGCGCGCCGAGAGTGACGCGCGGGAGGCGGCGGAAGCGGCTTGGACGTTCCTGATCCCCGCCTGGACGTTGGCGGGGATTGGCTGCGGCGTTCACGTGGGAGCGTTGAGAGGTGAGTTTTTTGGGGTTTCTGGGGGGTTTCACACAGCGGGGCACCCCCGATCGGGGTGCCCCGCCGAAGTGGACCAAAACCCAGGATAGTCAAAATCCTGGGTGTTGGTCCACTTTAAACGCAGTCCTCCAGGACATAGCTGATATGCCACCTGTTGCCCCCCAATCACCCAGAACCGAGAGGCCGCAGAAAGCCGCTCTCTCTATTTCTTTGCTAAGCGTGCAGAAACCCCTTATGTGTTGCCAGGAGAAGGGGATCCTGTCGCCCTGTCCAATCTATCCTGCACCCAGCGTATTATCCAAAAAAGGGTGGTGGTAGAGTTGGAAATGGAGTACCCTTATTTAAATGAGGAGCAGATGATTTTTGTGGTAAAGCGCAGAAACCACCGGGTAGATGAGGCCATAAGAAGCTGCCTTGTCATCCCTAAGTGCATGCCCTTTAAAAGTTTGCCGCCGGAGGAGAAACAGCGCTACACCTCCTGTCAGCACACATGGAAGTGGGGTCGCACCATTTTCATGGATCATGTTGTACTTTCAAGCCCCAACAAGGGAGAAGTTGTTAAAAGCATAATGTTGCAGAGACCGGATGGGCGTAGAGTTAGTCTGCTGCACCCCGAGTTTGATACCCCTTGAACTAACCTCAATAGGAGTCTACTAAAGAGGTTCTGTGTTAATAAGTTATCTGTTTGAAACCAGAGATACTTCAAGGTTCTTGTACTGGAGAGGACATTGTGAAGTTTTGGCCCTTATTTATGAAGGGATATCGTCAGGTAGTGCCTTGTAAATGAGAGGTAGCGACAGGTAGCGACAGGTGAATGCCGGACACGGCACGCAATTACACATTTATCAAGCAGAATCTGTGGAGCAACTGGGATAACGCCATGTAGCGTCCAATTCATCATTATACCAGCCTCAGCGAACAGCGCCGGCGTTCAGCCTTGCACAGCGCCAGGTATGACCTCTCGCTACCTGTCGCTCTCCCATACATTTCAATGGCCGTTCTTTTATTTCTTTTTAAACAGGGTTTTTTTTTTTTTTTTTAAATCGCAAACAATGTTGTGACCTCTTCTGGCATAGAAAAAGCCATTTTTCCCAAAAATGTCATGTTTTATATATTTATGCAGAATTGACATTACAGGTCTGGCATTAATGTGTTCATATTACAATGTAATAACAATGTAATTCCATATGTTTTCACTTTGTTATTGTTGGATACATGTTATAAAACAGACTTTAATCAAACAGCCTCCGGCGATCTGGGCTTCAGAGAAGCATTTTTGAGCGCCGGAGTTGTGTGAGGCTGTTTTTTTGATGAATATGTTGTGATTCGGTCGCACTGACCAGTTGCTAACATGCGCTCCAATACAGCACTGTACTGGTCAAATAGCGACTCCTCACAATGTATTCATCATTGCTGCACAGCGACTGAGTCGCTCTGAACTAGCGACCCACGGCCGAGCACAGTGACTACTAGCGGGCGCTCTGAAATGCCTGCTTTAGACGCTCATCTGTCGCTACCTGGCGTTAGTGATGAATCAGCCTGCCCATCTGTTTCTACATAGTTTTTGAACAAGGACTATAAAGTGTTTTTTTCTCTTCTTTAAGCATTGCATGGACTTTCAGAGACAATGCCCTTAACATGGTGTTTGAAATAAAATGCTAATGTTTCTGTGTTTTGTTGCTGCTTAGAAGTGTTTGAAAGCAGTTATGTTTTAACATGCTTTGAGAAGCCTGCATAAAGCAGCGCCGCTAAAGAGTCTTGTTTTGTGAAGATAAGAATGCTTTGATAAGTAAAACTTGTTGTTTGACTAGCAACTTAGGTGTGTATTTACTCTGCATATTTATTCTCTTAAATGTGAAATATTTATGTGTGGTGTCTTTTACTAGCAGTCTACCATTAGTTATTATTATTATTGTTTATTTATATAGCGCCATCAACTTCCGTAGCGCTTTACAAGGTAAGAATACAGACAAGGTAAAACATATAGCACAGAGAACAATACAAAATTAGATGCCACAGGTTAAAACCAAGAGGCCGATTCATCAATAGCGCCAGGTAGCGACAGATGAGCGACTGTAGCGTGATTTTTTCAGCGCCAGCCAGTATTCGCTGTGCTTGGCCGGCATTAGCTTGATGACAGCGACTCAGTCGGTGTGCGGTAATGTTGAATACGGGCTGGGGGGTCGCTGTTTCACAGGTCCAGCGTTGTATGTGAGCGCCTGACAACGAATGGCCAGAGCGAACGGCTAGCTTCATATTCATCAACAAATCACGCTCCGAATGTGCTGTCGCTGTCCATTCCTTGTTTAAACCCCAGAGCGCTGGCGGCGATGTGTATTAACTAGTTTTTAACCCCTAAACAACCATATTTTTTGAATGTAACATTATACATGTTTTTAGAATCATTTTGTTATATGAATACATTAATCTCAGACCTGTTTGATCAATTCTGCACATATTTTTTTTTTTTTTTTTTTGACTTAAAAATAAATCCTAACATTGCAGAAGTGTTCTCCGATTTTTTGACATTAAAAAAATGTAAAAAAAAAATATTACCAATTAATCATGAATTAGTATAGATTGCTCCATTGAAATGCATTGGACATCGCCAGGGAGCGACAGCTCATACCTGGCGCTGTGAGGGAATTTGCAGCGGCGCTGTTCGGTCCAGGCGGCTTCATGATGAATCCCGCGCTAGCCGTCGCTCTCGCCGGCGCTAGCCTCATTTTGCTTGATAAATGCGTCATTGTGACCGCCGCCGGGCGTACTTGAGTCGGTAGTCGCCGTTAGCTGCCGCTACCTGGCGCTCGTCGGACACTACCTGGCGCTATCGCTTGATGAATAAGGGCACAAGTGTTGTGAGCACAGGAGACAATAGGGAGGAGAGCCCTGCCCTTGCGAGCTTACAGTCTAAAGGATGGGGGTGGAGACGAAGGGGGTGGGGTCACAAGTGGTAGAGCTTGAGTATGGCTGCATGTGCCATTGAAGGTTATAGGAGTTGCTTACGCCAGGTCATATGCTTGTCTGAAGAAGTGAGTTTTGTTAAATAGTTAAATAGGATTAGCAGAGGGACAGAGGGGAATACACTACTGTACAGAGAAAAGGTGAAATAAAGACTGATTTTTGTACTAACTTTTCCTTTTACAGGTTAAATAGCCTTAAGGGTTAAAGCGGACCTTTACTCTAAATTCGATCCTATCTTATATGTTTCCCTCAACCTGTACATACAGATTGCTCACATTAAAAATCACCCTACCTGCATCTACTGCATGTTATGAGCCTTTAAACATCCAAGATGGTGGCTCATGGACGTGCAGGCTGCCTGCAAACAGGAAGTGTCCTCTCACTGTGCCGCTCTGCATTCTGGGATTGCTGACCTTTTCCTGACCCCAGCTCTGCTCTGTTTGTTCAAAGCACAGCTATAACCCCGCTCTCCTGCACTTTTGACCCCTCTCAACTACTCAGTATGTGATGCTACTGAGTCAAGATGGCGGCACCCATATCCTAGAGTGCTGAAAAGAGTTGCAGGCCAGTGAGGGAAAGAATAAAAAGTGATTAAAAACATTAAATATATTAATTTTAGATACTAGGGAATAGTTTTTTAAAGTGGACAAACACCCAGGATTTTGACTATCCTGGGTTTTGGTCCACTTCAGGGGGGCACCCCGATTAAGGGTGCCCCGCTGTTTGAAACCCCCCAGAAAGCCCCCAAAACTCACCTCACCACGCTCCCACGTGGCCGCGCTGACCAATCACCGCCGACGGACAAGCGGGTGACAGCAGCGGACAACACAGCGCGTCCGCCGCCGCCTCCTTTTTGGGGGTTTTGGGGGGGGTCCCTCACCGCGGGACATCCCGATCTCGGATGTCCCGCGGTGAGGGAGGTGATCGGCCCGGGAATCTTATAGATTCCCGGTCCGATCACCCCTGGGTGACGGTCCACTTTAAGGGTTTGGGCTTTTCATTAAATGTCGCTGAAGGTCCGCTTTAAGTGTGTACAGGGACAGCTAGCCTAGTACAGTTACTAGGTGCGTAGGTCCTACTGAGAAGAGTAGTAAGGAGTCTGTAGAAGACTTGGGCATAGGTAAGAGTGTCCTTAAAAAGGGACTAAAGTAAAGTAAAAATGCCTACTGTGCAGCATGAGTGAAGTTTAAAGTGTTTACTCAGACTTGAGACTTATCCTGCTGACACTTAATCGTAGTCACGTGGATGTGCCAACTCTGACTCAAGTAAAGCAAACGTGAAATGCTGCTGCTGATAAGGTTTAACAACACTATAATGTTGGTTATTCTCTTAGATGGGAGCGCACCTCATATTTGTTGTGTAGTAAAAGCTAATATGATGGGGGATACTTCTTAAACGTGAAGGGACCTCATATATTCTTTAAAGTGTGTGTAAAGTGTAATAACACAGTGTTTTAAGAGAACTGGACTACTGGTGTTTTCCCCAAGTACACGATGGAAGCATCCAAAGGGAACAGAAACGAAGTGTTTAACGTGTGTGTTCTGAAAAATGTTCATTTACAGTGTATTTACTTAACTGTGATCAGAGCCTTGTACACTTCAACAAATGTGTGTTGTCAGGGCCGGCGCTAAAGGGCGGCAAACTCTGCCAGGGGAGCCCGTGATCCTTCCTTACTTCTTCCTTCCTTACATTGCTTTCTCCCACCTTTCTCTCTCTCCTTCTCCCTCACTCTTCTACTGCCTCCTTCCATCCTTTCTTTCGCTCCCTTGCATTTTCTTATCTACTATGCTTCCTTCCTTTTTTTCCTCCTTTTATTTCTCCTTCTTTTTCTTTCTTTCTTACATTCTTTCGTTCTTTTCTTCTTTCTCTTCATTTCCTTTCTTTCTTTCCTTTTTTCTTTCTCTCCCTCTTTCTTTCTTGTTTTCTTTATATTATTTCTTTTATTTCCTCTTTCTTTTCTTTCCCCCTCTCCTCACATTCTCCCTCTTTCTCTTTCTACCCTGCTTTCTGCCTTTTTTTTCTTTTTGTATTTTTCTTTCTCTTCTTTCTTTTTTTTCTCTCTAATTCTATTTCTCTTGCCCATTTTACTTTTCTTTTTCATTTCGGGGCATGTGATGTGACACAAGGGGCCCACTAAGACCGCGAACGCCTGGAGCCGGCCCTGTGTATTGGTAGCAAGATGCAACACTCAGGCACACATGATATTTGTATAGCTTAACCTGAGAGGTCTGTACACTGGGAGGCCGATTCATTAATAGCGGCAGGTAGCGACAGTTGAGCGACTGTAGCGGCACCTTCACAGCACCCGCTAGTAGTCGCTTTGCTTGGCCGTTGTTCGGTAGTTGATAGCGACTCAGTCGGTTTGCCGTAATGTTGAATGTTGGGTGACGAGTCGCTATTTGACAGGTTCCGCGCTGTATGGGAGCGCATGATAGCGACTGGCCAGAGTGACCGGCTTCCACCATATTCATTAGCAAATGACGTTCAAAAAATTCTCGCGCTGTGAAATGCATGTTTAAACCCCAGAGCGCTGGCGGCGATGTGTTCAAAGTAGTTTTTTAACCCCCAAACAACCATATTTTTGGAAAAAAAAAAAAAGCAAGTTTTTTAAATAATTTAGTAATATGAATACATTAATATCAGACCTGTAATATCAATTCTAAATGGCAGAAGTGGTCACAGAATTTTTCACATTTAAAAAAAAAAAAAAACACATTAATAAAAATTAATTATGAATATTTAAAGATTGTTCCATTGAAATGCATTGGAGAGCGCCAGGTAGCGAGAGGTCATACCTGTCGCTGTTCAAGGTCGGACGCTGGCGCTGTGGGCTGAGGCTGGAATAATGATGAATGAGTGGCTATATGGCGCTATCTCAGTCGCTAAGCAGGATTGGCTTGATAAATGTGTGATTGTGGTGGGGAGCCGGCGTTCTCGTGGCGGGGCCCGTCATTACCGGCCGCTCACCAGTCGCTACCTGTCGCTATTCCTTCATAAATAAGGGCCTTAGACTCAAGGTAAGTTGTCGATGGTCGTAAATGTGAGAGATGCGCAAATGTAAGTTAAAGCGATACCGAAGTAAAAAGACTTTAGGAGGAAACACAACCAAGCACACCTAAATGTCACCAACCATAAGTGAAGTGTGTCCACTACTTTAACCATAACCATGGCGGTGCACATGCTCATACTTATGTGGAAGTAGCGAGGCTACAGATGTGTTAACTCTAATCCTTAAAAGGATCTGCCAGACCTGGGAGCATCACATGAAGGGCCTGATCAGCCTCATGTGTAAGTAAAACGGGGAGGCCGATTCATTAATAGCGCCAGGTAGCGACAGATGAGCGACTGTAGCGTGATTTTTTCAGCGCCAGCTAGTATTCGCTGTGCTTGGCCGGCGTTAGCTTGATGACAGCGACTCAGTCGGTGTGCGGTAATGTTGAATACGGGCTGGGGGGTCGCTGTTTCACAGGTCCAGCGTTGTATCTGAGCGCCTGACAACGAATGGCCAGAGCGAACGGCTAGCTTCATATTCATCAACAAATCACGCTCCGAATGTGCTGTCGCTGTCCATTCCTTGTTTAAACCCCAGAGCGCTGGCGGCGATGTGTATTAACTAGTTTTTAACCCCTAAACAACCATATTTTTTGAATGTAACATTATACATGTTTTTAGAATCATTTTGTAATATGAATACATTAATCTCAGACCTGTTAGATCAATTCTGCACATATTTTTTTTAATTTTTTTTTTGACTTAAAAATAAATCCTAACATTGCAGAAGTGGTCTCCGATTTTTTGACATTAAAAAAAAAAAAAAAAAAATTAATACCAATTAATTATGATTAATTATAGATTGCTCCATTGAAATGCATTGGACATCGCCAGGGAGCGACAGCTCATACCTGGCGCTGTGAGGGAATTTGCAGCGGCGCTGTTCGGTCCAGGCGGCTTCATGATGAATCCCGCGGTAGCCGTCGCTCTCGCCGGCACTAGCCTCATTTTGCTTGATAAATGCGTCATTGTGACCGCCGCCGGGCGTACTTGAGTCGGTAGTCGCCGTTAGCTGCCGCTACCTGGCGCTCGTCAGACACTACCTGGCGCTATCGCTTGATGAATAAGGGCCCTAGTAAGAATAGGGACCCCAAACACACTAACCTTTTCTAGAAACTTTAACATAGGGCCTTATTCATAAAGGGATAGAGTCAGGTAGTGCCTTGTAAATGACAGGTAGCGACAGGTGAACGCCGGACACTGCACGCAATTACACATTTATCATGCGGATTCTGTTGAGCGACTGGGATAACGCCATGTAGCGTCTGATTCATCATTATCCCAGCCTCAGCGTACAGCGCCGGCGTTCAGCCTTGCAGAGCGCCAGGTATGACCTCTCGCTACCTATTGCTCTCCCATACATTTCAATGGACGTTCTTTTACTTCTCTTTAAACAGGGTGTTTTTATTTTTTTATTCTCAAATAATGTTGTGACCTCTCCTGGCCTTGAAAAAGCCATTTTTTAATTTTTTTTTCATGTTTTATATATTTATGCAGAATTGACATTACAGGTCTGGCATTAATGTGTTCGTGTTACAATGTTATTACAATGTAATTCCATATGTTTTCCCTTTGTTACTGGTGGATACATGTTAAAAAACAGCCTGGCCTACAGCGAAGCATTTTTGAGCGCCAGCGGTGTGTGAGGCTGTATTTTTGATGAATATGCTGTGAGTCGGTCGCAATAACCAGTCGCTACCATTGGCTCCCATACAGCGCTGTACTGGTCATATAGCGACTCCCCACAACGTATTCATCAATGCTGCACAGCGACTGAGACGCTCTGAACTAGCGGCCGAGCACAGCGACTACTAGCGGGCGCTCTGAAATCCGCTCTGCAGACGCTCATCTGCCGCTACCTGCTGCTAGTAATGAATCGGCCTGCCAGTTAGTTTAAAGGAACAGTTCCCTCACAATTGCTGTGATGACGTTAAGGTAAGTTTCACCTCACCTAAACCTTGGGAACTGCAAATGTTGGGACGACATTTAGCCCCAAGAGGATGGGTGAAGGGGGCATGAACCTGTTTAACATTAATTTAGGTCTGCATTAGATTGCATTACCTTTAACTTTAACAGTAAGTGTAGGAGAGCTTACACTTCACTTAGTTAACTTTTAGAAGCTGAATCATAGCTGGTTCGAGAGAAGGCCAAAGGAATAACTAAGGCCCTTATTTATGAAGGAATAGCGACAGGTAGCGACTGGTGAGCGGCCGGTAATGACGGGCACCGCCACGAGAACGCCGGCTCCCCACCACAATCACACATTTATCAAGCCAATCCTGCTTAGCGAATGAGATAGCGCCAGATAGCCACTCATTCACCATTATTCCAGCCTCAGCCCACAGCGCCAGCGTCCGACCTTGAACAGCGACAGGTATGACCTCTCGCTACCTGGCGCTCTCCAATGCATTTCAATGGAGCAATCTTTAAATATTCATAATTAATTATTATTATTTTTTTTTTTAATTTGAAAAATTCTGTGACCGATTCTGCCATTTTAGATAATTTTTTAAGGGAAAAAAAAATAAAAAAAAATAAATTGTACAGAATTGATATTACAGGTCTGATATTAATGTATTCATATTACTAAATTATTTAAAAAACTTGTTTTTTTTGGTTTCCAAAAATATGGTTGTTTGGGGGTTAAAAAACTACTTTTAACCCATCGCCGCCAGCGCTCTGGTGTTTAAACATGCATTTCACAACGCGAGAATGTCTTGAGCGTGATTTTTTTAATGAATATGGTGGGAGCCGGTCGCTAGGGCCAGTCGCTATCATGCGCTCCCATACAGCGCGGAACCTGTCAAATAGCGACTCCTCACCCAATATTCAACATTACGGCAAACCGACTGAGTCGCTATCAACTACCGAACAACGGCCAAGCACAGCGACTACTAGCGGGCGCTCTGAAAATGCTGCTACAGTCGCTCAACTGTCGCTACCTGCCGCTATTAATGAATCGGCCTCCCCGTGTAAGATATTTAGGAAGCCAGAGCCTGTATGCATCCTGACACCTGCAGAACAGTTGAAAGATGGATACATGAATCCAACTCGGGTTAGGAGGAACTCTAACCTCTCAGTTTATAGAATCATATATAAGACTTAGGACATTAGTTAGCATTTGTATCTGCTCATCAATGTAGTAACTACAGTGAGAAGTTTGTGCAGGAGAGAGGAAGAAGCCAGAGACTGGAAGTCAGAGAGAGCCAGCCGCAGTCTGTATCCAGCCCTGCTAAGGAGAACCAGAGCCAGAGGAACATCCTTGGTTTTGTGGAGGGAGACAAGACCACAATTATCTAAAGAGGGACCGAACCTACTTCAGCTTGGTGTCTACCAAAGGGGGATCTGACTTGATGTGCTGAGGACCAGTAACTGTTTTGGATTGTACTTGGAATTACCTGTTTGGAGTTTGCAACCAAATAAAGTGAGTAACCTTCTTCAAGAGACTTGTGTGCAGTGAATGTCTATCCTGCTTATGTTTACAGCTTGTCAGCATCCCATTTCCACATGTGTCTACAGTTCCCTTTTTTGGCCGGCATCCTGAACTCACTCCCCACGCTCCTGGGTGCAGACCCCCCAGGCCACGCGTGCTACACTTTAATAAAAAAGTCCAACTTTTGTAGTTTAGGAGCGTAATTCAATGTAATATCTTTTCAGTAGGTGAGTTCAAATGTAACCTCTAATTTAAATGAGGCAGCAGCACACTGCATTTCCTGTGACGGCCAGGGCCGGCGTCAGTACCCGGCAAGGCGGGGCAGCTACCGGAGCCTCAGACAGCTGGCACACTCTGGTTTAAAAAAGGTTAGAATCTCTTAAATGCTGCTCAGCCTTCTATCTGCTGCTGCTATTTAAAGCAGACTAAAACCCAGGATTTCCAGTTCCAGGTCCGCTTTACATGAGGCATTTCTGTCCCTGTTTGTGAAAGAACCCACTTGATTTGGCCGTTAAACCGGACCTTCACCATGATTTATTGAAAAGCCCAAACCCTTAAAAAACTATTCCCCAGCATCTAAAGTTAATATATTTTAAGTTTTTAGTCACTTATTATTTTTCCCCCACTGGGCTGCAACTCTGTCCAGGACTTTAGGATACAGGCGCCGCCATCTTGGCTCAAAAACATCACACTTACTGAGGAGAGGAGAGCAGGATAAAGTTCAGGGGGCAGGGTTATAGCTGTGCTTTGCACAGACAGAGCAGAGCTGGGGTCAGGGAAAGGTCAGCAATCCCAGAATGCAGAGCAGCACAGTCAGAAGACACTTCCTGTTTGCAGGCTGCCTGATGTTCTATGAGCCGCCATCTTGGATGTTTAAAGGCTCATAACATGCAGTAGGTGCAGGTAGGATGATTTTTAATGTGAGCAATCTGTATTGTACAGGGTGTGGGAAACATATAAGATAGACTCTTATTCAGAGTGAAGGACCGCTTTAACTCATATTGGCAATGCCACAATGCATTCGCCAGTTCAAGGAAAGTAATAAGTGAACTGGGGGAGGGGGGGTCACAGACAGGACCTCCAAAATTGGTCCATATAAAATGATCTTTAGGGGCGTCCAGATTCGGGACACAACTCTTCACCACAAAGGAGCCCACTGAGACCATGCCACCCAAGGGCCCACATAAACCTGGAGCCATCCCTGGTGACGGCAGTGGAGGGGGAGAGTGCTGTCCACCTGTTTACTTGAAAATGGTGGACAGCCATGGGACCAGATCTCTGAGACGGGATCGTATTATAATCAGAAGATGTTTTAGGCTAAGTATGCTTAAATTATACATGTGTGGGGGAAGATGGAGTTAAAGAGAATGGTAGGTGACCAGCATAATCCCCATAACGTGCAATTGCATGTACAGCACCTATATGCGTGCCACTGAGCAGAGGAGGATGCTGGGTGTGATGTATGTAACTGGACTAATCCCTTACAATCTAAATACTGCAACAATTGTAGTTTCAGACTTGGAAGGTGAAGCTCTTCTATTGGAAGTGTTTGTGGAAACACCTTATGGACAAAGACAGATGGAGTGAAGGCAGTAAGCCCATAATGTGGCACCAACACCGGCTGAGAGCCAGAATGCAGCTTAACTCTGGCAAGGAAAATCCCAGAAACTTTTTTGTCTGCCAACTACAGAGCAGTAGGATCTTTTCTTTACCTTCTGAGACATGTTCACGAGCAAGAAGAAAAATAGAGCAGAGAGAAAAAAAAGAGGACAGAAAGGACAGAAACAAAAGGCTAAAGCTGGGTGTATTTTTATTGTTTTGCCAGACAGTGTTGCAATCTGATATCCACTGGCATTATCAGACGCCACTGGCTGACAGCTTCCTGTCCCTGGAGGAACAGTCGTTAAAGAGGAACTATAAGCAAGTCATCACTTCCTCATTCATGGTGTATGGCAATAAATGGCAGTTAATCACATGACTGCTGGCGACGAATCTGAATTACCCAGTGGGCCAGCACATCCAACCTGCAGAGTTTCCGCTGGTCACATGACTAACTGAGATTTTGTGCCGTACACCATAAATGATGAAGTGGTGACTTGCTCATAGTTCCTCCTTAAGACACAGCTTTGAAGCATTACTACTAACTACACACCTCTGATCACCTCACCTGCTCATATTACCTCTGCCTACCTCTACTAACCTGATCACCTCACCTGCCCACCTTACCTTTGTCTACCTCTACAAACCTCTGATCACCTCACCTGCTCACCTTACCTCTGCCTACCTCTACTAACCTCTGATAACCTCACCTGCTCACCTTACCTCTGCCTACCTCTAATAACCTGATCACCTCACCTGCTCACCTTACCTCTGCCTACCTCTACTAACCTCTGATCACCTCGCCTGCTCACCTTACCTCTGCCTACCTCTACTAACCTCTGATCACCTCACCTGCTCATCTTACCTCTGCCTACCTCTACTAACCTCTGATCACCTCACCTGCTCACCTTACCTCTGCCTACCTCTACTAACCTCTGATCACCTCACCTGCTCATATTACCTCTGCCTACCTCTAATAACCTGATCACCTCACCTGCTCATCTTACCTCTGCCTACCTCTACTAACCTCTGATCACCTCACCTGCTCACCTTACCTCTGCCTACCTCTACTAACCTCTGATCACCTCACCTGCTCACCTTACCTCTGCCTACCTCTACTAACCTCTGATCACCTCACCTGCTCATATTACCTCTGCCTACATCTACTAACCTGATCACCTCACCTGCTCACCTTACCTCTGCCTACCTCTACTAACCTCTGATCACCTCACCTGCTCATCTTACATCTGCCTACCTCTACTAACCTCTGATCACCTCATCTGCTCACCTTACCTCTGCCTACCTCTACTAACCTCTGATCACCTCACCTGATCACCTTACCTCTGCCTACCTCTACTAACCTCTGATCACCTCACCTGCTCATCTTACCTCTGCCTACCTCTACTAACCTCTGATCACCATGCCTGCTCACCTTACCTCTGCCTACCTCTACTAACCTGATCACCTCACCTGCTCTCCTTACCTCTGCCTACCTCTACTAACCTGATCACCTCACCTGCTCACCTTACCTCTGCCTACCTCTACTAACCTCTGATCACCTCACCTGATCACCTTACCTCTGCCTACCTCTACTAACCTGATCACCTCACCTGCTCACCTTACCTCTGCCTACCTCTACTAACCTGATCACCTCACCTGCTCTCCTTACCTCTGCCTACCTCTACTAACCTCTGATCACCATGCCTGCTCACCTCACCTGCTCACCTTACCTCTGCCTACCTCTAATAACCTGATCACCTCACCTGCTCATCTTACCTCTGCCTACCTCTACTAACCTCTGATCACCTCACCTGCTCATCTTACCTCTGCCTACCTCTACTAACCTGATCACCTCACCTGCTCTCCTTACCTCTGCCTACCTCTACTAACCTGATCACCTCACCTGCTCACCTTACCTCTGCCTACCTCTACTAACCTCTGATCACCTCACCTGCTCATATTACCTCTGCCTACATCTACTAACCTGATCACCTCACCTGCTCTCCTTACCTCTGCCTACCTCTACTAACCTCTAATCACCTCACCTGCTCATATTACCTCTGCCTACCTCTACTAACCTGATCACCTCACCTGCTCTCCTTACCTCTGCCTACCTCTACTAACCTGATCACCTCACCTGCTCACCTTACCTCTGCCTACCTCTACTAGCCTCTGATCACCTCACCTGCTCATATTACCTCTGCCTACCTCTACTAACCTCTGATCACCTCACCTGCTCACCTTACCTCTGCCTAACTCTACTAACCTCTGATCACCTCACCTGCTCATATTACCTCTGCCTACCTCTACTAACCTCTGATCACATCACCTGCTCATCTTAGATCTGCCTACCTCTACTAACCTCTGATCACATCACCTGCTCACCTTACCTTTGCCTACCTCTACTAACCTCTGATCACCTCACCTGCTCACCTTACCTCTGCCTACCTCTACTAACCTCTGATCACCTCACCTGCTCACCTTACCTCTGCCTACCTCTACTAACCTCTGATCACCTCACCTGCTCTCCTTACCTCTGCCTACCTCTACTAACCTCTAATCACCTCACCTGCTCACCTTACCTCTGCCTACCTCTACAAACCTCTAATCACCTCACCTGATCACGTTACCTCTGCCTACATCTACTAACCTCTGATCACCTCACCTGCTCACCTTACCTCTGCCTACCTCTAATAACCTCTGATCACCTCACCTGCTCACCTTACCTCTGCCTACCTCTACTAACCTCTGATCACCTCACCTGCTCACCTTACCTCTGCCTACCTCTACTAACCTCTGATCACCTCACCTGCTCACCTTACCTCTGCCTACCTCTACTAACCTCTGATCACCTCACCTGCTCACCTTACCTCTGCCTACCTCTACTAACCTCTGATCACCTCACCTGCTCACCTTACCTCTGCCTACGTCTACTAACCTCTAAACACCTCACCTGCTCACCTTACCTCTGCCTACCTCTACTAACCTCTGATCACCATGCCTGCTCACCTTACCTCTGCCTACCTCTACTAACCTGATCACCTCACCTGCTCTCCTTACCTCTGCCTACCTCTACTAACCTCTGATAACCTCACCTGCTCACCTTACCTCTGCCTACCTCTACTAACCTCTGATAACCTCACCTGCTCACCTTACCTCTGCCTACCTCTAATAACCTGATCACCTCACCTGCTCACCTTACCTCTGCCTACCTCTACTAACCTCTGATCACCTCGCCTGCTCACCTTACCTCTGCCTACCTCTACTAACCTCTGATCACCTCACCTGCTCATCTTACCTCTGCCTACCTCTACTAACCTCTGATCACCTCACCTGCTCACCTTACCTCTGCCTACCTCTACTAACCTCTGATCACCTCACCTGCTCATATTACCTCTGCCTACCTCTAATAACCTGATCACCTCACCTGCTCATCTTACCTCTGCCTACCTCTACTAACCTCTGATCACCTCACCTGCTCACCTTACCTCTGCCTACCTCTACTAACCTCTGATCACCTCACCTGCTCACCTTACCTCTGCCTACCTCTACTAACCTCTGATCACCTCACCTGCTCATATTACCTCTGCCTACATCTACTAACCTGATCACCTCACCTGCTCACCTTACCTCTGCCTACCTCTACTAACCTCTGATCACCTCACCTGCTCATCTTACATCTGCCTACCTCTACTAACCTCTGATCACCTCATCTGCTCACCTTACCTCTGCCTACCTCTACTAACCTCTGATCACCTCACCTGATCACCTTACCTCTGCCTACCTCTACTAACCTCTGATCACCTCACCTGCTCATCTTACCTCTGCCTACCTCTACTAACCTCTGATCACCATGCCTGCTCACCTTACCTCTGCCTACCTCTACTAACCTGATCACCTCACCTGCTCTCCTTACCTCTGCCTACCTCTACTAACCTGATCACCTCACCTGCTCACCTTACCTCTGCCTACCTCTACTAACCTCTGATCACCTCACCTGATCACCTTACCTCTGCCTACCTCTACTAACCTGATCACCTCACCTGCTCACCTTACCTCTGCCTACCTCTACTAACCTGATCACCTCACCTGCTCTCCTTACCTCTGCCTACCTCTACTAACCTCTGATCACCATGCCTGCTCACCTCACCTGCTCACCTTACCTCTGCCTACCTCTAATAACCTGATCACCTCACCTGCTCATCTTACCTCTGCCTACCTCTACTAACCTCTGATCACCTCACCTGCTCATCTTACCTCTGCCTACCTCTACTAACCTGATCACCTCACCTGCTCTCCTTACCTCTGCCTACCTCTACTAACCTGATCACCTCACCTGCTCACCTTACCTCTGCCTACCTCTACTAACCTCTGATCACCTCACCTGCTCATATTACCTCTGCCTACATCTACTAACCTGATCACCTCACCTGCTCTCCTTACCTCTGCCTACCTCTACTAACCTCTAATCACCTCACCTGCTCATATTACCTCTGCCTACCTCTACTAACCTGATCACCTCACCTGCTCTCCTTACCTCTGCCTACCTCTACTAACCTGATCACCTCACCTGCTCACCTTACCTCTGCCTACCTCTACTAGCCTCTGATCACCTCACCTGCTCATATTACCTCTGCCTACCTCTACTAACCTCTGATCACCTCACCTGCTCACCTTACCTCTGCCTAACTCTACTAACCTCTGATCACCTCACCTGCTCATATTACCTCTGCCTACCTCTACTAACCTCTGATCACATCACCTGCTCATCTTAGATCTGCCTACCTCTACTAACCTCTGATCACATCACCTGCTCACCTTACCTTTGCCTACCTCTACTAATCTCTGATCACCTCACCTGCTCACCTTACCTCTGCCTACCTCTACTAACCTCTGATCACCTCACCTGCTCACCTTACCTCTGCCTACCTCTACTAACCTCTGATCACCTCACCTGCTCTCCTTACCTCTGCCTACCTCTACTAACCTCTAATCACCTCACCTGCTCACCTTACCTCTGCCTACCTCTACAAACCTCTAATCACCTCACCTGATCACGTTACCTCTGCCTACATCTACTAACCTCTGATCACCTCACCTGCTCACCTTACCTCTGCCTACCTCTAATAACCTCTGATCACCTCACCTGCTCACCTTACCTCTGCCTACCTCTACTAACCTCTGATCACCTCACCTGCTCACCTTACCTCTGCCTACCTCTACTAACCTCTGATCACCTCACCTGCTCACCTTACCTCTGCCTACCTCTACTAACCTCTGATCACCTCACCTGCTCACCTTACCTCTGCCTACCTCTACTAACCTCTGATCACCTCACCTGCTCACCTTACCTCTGCCTACGTCTACTAACCTCTAAACACCTCACCTGCTCACCTTACCTCTGCCTACCTCTACTAACCTCTGATCACCATGCCTGCTCACCTTACCTCTGCCTACCTCTACTAACCTGATCACCTCACCTGCTCTCCTTACCTCTGCCTACCTCTACTAACCTCTGATAACCTCACCTGCTCACCTTACCTCTGCCTACCTCTACTAACCTCTGATAACCTCACCTGCTCACCTTACCTCTGCCTACCTCTAATAACCTGATCACCTCACCTGCTCACCTTACCTCTGCCTACCTCTACTAACCTCTGATCACCTCGCCTGCTCACCTTACCTCTGCCTACCTCTACTAACCTCTGATCACCTCACCTGCTCATCTTACCTCTGCCTACCTCTACTAACCTCTGATCACCTCACCTGCTCACCTTACCTCTGCCTACCTCTACTAACCTCTGATCACCTCACCTGCTCATATTACCTCTGCCTACCTCTAATAACCTGATCACCTCACCTGCTCATCTTACCTCTGCCTACCTCTACTAACCTCTGATCACCTCACCTGCTCACCTTACCTCTGCCTACCTCTACTAACCTCTGATCACCTCACCTGCTCATCTTACCTCTGCCTACCTCTACTAACCTCTGATCACCTCACCTGCTCATATTACCTCTGCCTACATCTACTAACCTGATCACCTCACCTGCTCACCTTACCTCTGCCTACCTCTACTAACCTCTGATCACCTCACCTGCTCATCTTACATCTGCCTACCTCTACTAACCTCTGATCACCTCATCTGCTCACCTTACCTCTGCCTACCTCTACTAACCTCTGATCACCTCACCTGATCACCTTACCTCTGCCTACCTCTACTAACCTCTGATCACCTCACCTGCTCATCTTACCTCTGCCTACCTCTACTAACCTCTGATCACCATGCCTGCTCACCTTACCTCTGCCTACCTCTACTAACCTGATCACCTCACCTGCTCTCCTTACCTCTGCCTACCTCTACTAACCTGATCACCTCACCTGCTCACCTTACCTCTGCCTACCTCTACTAACCTCTGATCACCTCACCTGATCACCTTACCTCTGCCTACCTCTACTAACCTGATCACCTCACCTGCTCACCTTACCTCTGCCTACCTCTACTAACCTGATCACCTCACCTGCTCTCCTTACCTCTGCCTACCTCTACTAACCTCTGATCACCATGCCTGCTCACCTCACCTGCTCACCTTACCTCTGCCTACCTCTAATAACCTGATCACCTCACCTGCTCATCTTACCTCTGCCTACCTCTACTAACCTCTGATCACCTCACCTGCTCATCTTACCTCTGCCTACCTCTACTAACCTGATCACCTCACCTGCTCTCCTTACCTCTGCCTACCTCTACTAACCTGATCACCTCACCTGCTCACCTTACCTCTGCCTACCTCTACTAACCTCTGATCACCTCACCTGCTCATATTACCTCTGCCTACATCTACTAACCTGATCACCTCACCTGCTCTCCTTACCTCTGCCTACCTCTACTAACCTCTAATCACCTCACCTGCTCATATTACCTCTGCCTACCTCTACTAACCTGATCACCTCACCTGCTCTCCTTACCTCTGCCTACCTCTACTAACCTGATCACCTCACCTGCTCACCTTACCTCTGCCTACCTCTACTAGCCTCTGATCACCTCACCTGCTCATATTACCTCTGCCTACCTCTACTAACCTCTGATCACCTCACCTGCTCACCTTACCTCTGCCTAACTCTACTAACCTCTGATCACCTCACCTGCTCATATTACCTCTGCCTACCTCTACTAACCTCTGATCACATCACCTGCTCATCTTAGATCTGCCTACCTCTACTAACCTCTGATCACATCACCTGCTCACCTTACCTTTGCCTACCTCTACTAACCTCTGATCACCTCACCTGCTCACCTTACCTCTGCCTACCTCTACTAACCTCTGATCACCTCACCTGCTCACCTTACCTCTGCCTACCTCTACTAACCTCTGATCACCTCACCTGCTCTCCTTACCTCTGCCTACCTCTACTAACCTCTGATCACCTCACCTGCTCACCTTACCTCTGCCTACCTCTACTAACCTCTAATCACCTCACCTGCTCACCTTACCTCTGCCTACCTCTACAAACCTCTAATCACCTCACCTGATCACGTTACCTCTGCCTACATCTACTAACCTCTGATCACCTCACCTGCTCACCTTACCTCTGCCTACCTCTAATAACCTCTGATCACCTCACCTGCTCACCTTACCTCTGCCTACCTCTACTAACCTCTGATCACCTCACCTGCTCACCTTACCTCTGCCTACCTCTACTAACCTCTGATCACCTCACCTGCTCACCTTACCTCTGCCTACCTCTACTAACCTCTGATCACCTCACCTGCTCACCTTACCTCTGCCTACCTCTAATAACCTCTGATCACCTCACCTGCTCTCCTTACCTCTGCCTACCTCTACTAACCTCTGATCACCATGCCTGCTCACCTCACCTGCTCACCTTACCTCTGCCTACCTCTAATAACCTGATCACCTCACCTGCTCATCTTACCTCTGCCTACCTCTACTAACCTCTGATCACCTCACCTGCTCATCTTACCTCTGCCTACCTCTACTAACCTGATCACCTCACCTGCTCTCCTTACCTCTGCCTACCTCTACTAACCTGATCACCTCACCTGCTCACCTTACCTCTGCCTACCTCTACTAACCTCTGATCACCTCACCTGCTCACCTTACCTCTGCCTACCTCTACTAACCTGATCACCTCACCTGCTCATATTACCTCTGCCTACCTCTACTAACCTCTGATCACCTCACCTGCTCATATTACCTCTGCCTACATCTACTAACCTGATCACCTCACCTGCTCATCTTACCTCTGCCTACCTCTACAAACCTCTGATCACCTCACCTGCTCATCTTACCTCTGCCTACCTCTACTAACCTCTGATCACCTCACCTGCTCATCTTACCTCTGCCTACCTCTACTAACCTGATCACCTCACCTGCTCTCCTTACCTCTGCCTACCTCTACTAACCTGATCACCTCACCTGCTCACCT
This sequence comes from Gastrophryne carolinensis, assembly GCA_027917425.1. NCBI lineage: Eukaryota > Metazoa > Chordata > Amphibia > Anura > Microhylidae > Gastrophryne > Gastrophryne carolinensis. The sequence goes on from CM051234.1 coordinate 153,691,503, forward strand.
TACCTCTGCCTACCTCTACTAACCTCTGATCACCTCACCTGCTCACCTTACCTCTGCCTACCTCTACTAACCTGATCACCTCACCTGCTCACCTTACCTCTGCCTACCTCTACTAACCTGATCACCTCACCTGCTCATATTACCTCTGCCTACCTCTACTAACCTCTGATCACCTCACCTGCTCATATTACCTCTGCCTACCTCTAATAACCTGATCACCTCACCTGCTCACCTTACCTCTGCCTACATCTACTAACCTCTGATCACCTCACCTGCTCACCTTACCTCTGCCTACCTCTACTAACCTCTGATCACCTCACCTGATCACCTTACCTCTGCCTACCTCTACTAACCTCTGATCACCTCACCTGCTCACCTTACCTCTGCCTACCTCTACTAACCTCTGATCACCTCACCTGCTCATCTTACCTCTGCCTACCTCTACTAACCTCTGATCACCTCACCTGCTCACCTTACCTCTGCCTACCTCTACTAACCTCTGATCACCTCACCTGCTCACCTTACCTCTGCCTACATCTACTAACCTCTGATCACCTCACCTGCTCACCTTACCTCTGCCTACCTCTACTAACCTCTGATCACCTCACCTGCTCACCTTACCTCTGCCTACCTCTACTAACCTCTGATCACCTCACCTGCTCACCTTACCTCTGCCTACGTCTACTAACCTCTAAACACCTCACCTGCTCACCTTACCTCTGCCTACCTCTACTAACCTCTGATCACCTCACCTGCTGACCTTACCTCTGCCTACCTCTACTAACCTCTGATCACCTCACCTGCTCACCTTACCTCTGCCTACCTCTACTAACCTCTGATCACCTCACCTGATCACCTTACCTCTGCCTACCTCTACTAACCTCTGATCACCTCACCTGCTCACCTTACCTCTGCCTACCTCTACTAACCTCTGATCACCTCACCTGCTCACCTTACCTCTGCCTACCTCTACTAACCTCTGATCACCTCACCTGCTCACCTTACCTCTGCCTACCTCTACTAACCTCTGATCACCTCACCTGCTCACCTCACATCTGCTTACCTCTTCCTGCCTTGCCTCCTCCCAACTTACCTCTTTCCACCTCAACTAAATTTACCTCTGTCCACCTCAGCTCCGTTTACCTCTGCCCACCCCTGTCTGCATCACTTATACTCATCTCACCTCTTCCTGTCTCACCGTTTCCAGCCTGAACCCTGCTCACTTTTTCCCTCCTCAACTGTTCCTGCCACACCTCACCTCTGTCCATTTCTGCCCACTTCTTCCCACCTCACCTCTACTAATCCCACCTCTTCCCACTTCAGACCACCTCACCTTTTCCAACCTTACCTCTGTCCACCTTTGCCCACGTCTTACTGCTTCACTTTTGCCAACCCCTGCTCCCCTATCACCGGTTTTACTTGCTTCAGCTTTTCCTGTCTCACTTCTGCGCACTTCTTCTCACATCACCTCAGCTTTCCTGCAGTAAATGGTTTGCATTTTATTGCGGCTCCTTGAAGTGGAATAATAATGTGGCTGTGGCAGACAGTGTGGGGGAGTGTCGCATGTGGTGTACTTTTCACCAATATTCTTGTGTTCAACTTCACCCATCCCAGGGCTGACAAGGCTTGGGCTGTGAATTAATTAATCTTCCAGTGCTTGAGCCTTGAAAAGGTTTCCTCTGCCTGGGAAAACTGACATGTGTGTTGTGAGCCACTGAAATGCTGACCTTAACCAAATGGACTTTGCCAAACTAGGTTGTATCTATTGTTCCTCTCTTGGGGTGGCTGACGCCAGTGAGGCAGGAACTGCAGCTAATACCAGACTTAGGATTTTCTTTTTTTTTTGTTTTATTTTGCTTTATAATTTGTATAACCTGATAAAAATGGCTGCAGTCAGTTAAACATAACCTGCCGTGTGGTGTCACTTTCTTGCCTGCTGTGAAGTGCCAATCCCCTACAGTGGTCCTTAGACCCAAAAGGATGTGCACCCCTGCTTTCAAGCAATCCGGCGCCCATATCGTAATAAATGTATGTTGATCACATCATGTTATTGACACCCACTCACCCATACAACAATATGGTCTGCAATGCAGTGGCTCTGGTGTGATGTAGCCCTCAATAAAAAGCTGGACGTATGCTTTAATACTAAACATGGCTCAAAACCCTTTCCGTAAAAGTTTTGCATTCTAGCAGGTAATTTGTAATGCTGTACATTAATCCAGCCTATGCTCGGCCCTATGAATGCCATCAATGAGCACTTTGTTCTTGCAGAACATATTTATTTAATACATTTATTGCTAAGCAGTACATTTTTGGTGAGGCAAAAGCAGATTTCCTGAATGACTAAATGTTCTTGCTAAGAAAAATACATGTAGAGAATGATCTTCTACCCCGTCACTTGTTTGAACATGATGGACAAACGTCTTTTCCCCACTGCCACTAACTATGTAACTATATAAAATAAAAATGTAATTATTTAAAAAAAAAATAACGACTATCATTAATATCTAATTTGTATATAATATTAATGTTCCTAAAATTGTGGTATTGGTATAATGCAGAGGACATGCCAACATTTCCAATAAATTCAAAATGGTCATCATTTTATCACAAGGGATTTAGTTTATAATATATTTTTATACAAATTATACAGAAATATATTTATATACAATAGTCTAATACCAGGCAGAATAACTTGAGGCAGTAGTGTAATGAGTTTAACCTGGTCCTACTGTGGCGATGCTAATAGCGTTTTAAGGAATTGGGGAATTGGGTAAATTATCACCTTAACTCAGGTCATGGGGATGAGGAAACTACTCTGTGAGTTAGGCTTTTGAAAAATTCAAAATTATTTGACGTACATATAGGGGCATAGCTGGGGGGGGGGGGCAGGGGGGCACATCCCCTGGGTGCAGCAGGTCAGGGCCTGAGCACAGGCGGGGCTCAGTCAGGACCTGAGCACAGGTGGGGAGCGCCATTTTGAATCTTTGCCCCGGGTGTTAGAAAGCCTTGCTACTTCTCTGGGGTGCACTGTCTATCTTTTCAAGGATTATGTTGAAGGGGATCTACACTGAAATCTTACCCAATGGCACCAGCTTATCCTCCCTGGTGCTTGACAGCTAGTAAAACTAGTAAAACTGTGTCTCCTCTTTATAGGAGGGGACACATTTAAACAGCACATGCCTTCCTCTAAGACAGTCACCTTGTGCAAAAAAAAACATCCATGTAGAAAAAGAATTCTGCAAGAGCCAGTCTTCCTGTGACAAAAGATGTGGGGTAGTTTGGAAGGGTAATATAGGTATGGCGGGGAGGCATGTGCCACAGACAGGTCCACTTAATATATGAATGATACCTGAGAACACAGAAATATGAGTCCATGTTTAAAAGCATCAATCCTGTGCTGGTACCTGTTACAGTCACAGAAATATGAAGAATATTTTATTGCACCCCCGCAACAAAATGGGGATATAATTTAGACATAATGTAGACAAATCAAATAATACGTATAAACAGCTAAAGCTTCTGACATGCAGTCGCCCTTCATCATGCCATAGAATGAGCCATACTGTATGTGATAGATGAAGCTGGAGATTTCTTTCTAAAATTGGACTGTTTATGGTCACCTTTGGTCTTCTCAGGTGTACACGGAGAGACAGTATAGCTACACCCAATAACACCCTAGCAACGCATAATGATTGCAAAAGGAACAATTATTATTTTTTTCAATAGTTACCCATGCTATTGCTACCCATGGTAAAAAAAAAACACCCATACAAAAATGATGATGCATGGCTCATGGTTACCTTTGGTCTTCTGGGGTATAAATCGGTACAACATAAATACACCTAAATTAGCCCCAAGAATCAATCCAGCTGACATATGTTATGGATGACTATAAAGTGTTGCTTGTGAAATTGGTTAGTTTAGGGTCAATGTTGACATATGATGAAAGGGATATTCATGTCTACCCTCCTAGACAACACCCAGTTGTCATAAATGATGGTGAAATCTTTACGGATGCACATGGGTTGCCACATTCACCCCAAAGCGGTTACGGAAGATGATGGCGCTATATAAATAAACAATAATAATATAATATAGTTATAGTAAGATAATAATAATATAGCAAAAAAACTATTTGCAATGTCAAAATCTCATTTACCTTGTCGGTCTGAAAGCTGACTGGAAAGCCGTATCTGCAATAAGTGACAAAGTGCTCACAGTTATCCCAGAGCAGGCTGTACGGTGTGGTCCCCACCAATTTCTCAGCTCTTCGGGCCACCTCCTCATTGGAAAGGGGTTTTGTCTTGAAGCTGTTATCCATGCGATTCACTATTATACTTCCACCATAGGCAAAGTCCTGCACAGTGTCCACCCTGATACTGGCCATCTTGGCCAGAACTCCCAGGATGAGCCTTTTATTGGTCACCACTTTGTCAGTTAGAAACTTGTGGTCTGTAAGAGCAGGAAGAATATCTGGCATCAGGTGGGCAACTTTGTTATTCCCCAAATAAATCCCATAGTGGATGAAGAGAGTTCTGGGGACTTCTAGCAGGTCCCCTCGTTTAAAAATGGAAATGTCTTGATAATGGGTCTCCTCTTCTCTTTCATCTGACACGGCAGAAAGTTTGAAGCTTGCGAGCACTGATACCTTATCCAAGAAAAAGAAGAACAAGTCGAGCAGCGAGCTCTTCATTTTCTTTGTCTGTCTGTCTGCTGTAAATGAGAGCAGAATTAATGCTGACTGAGCCTTGCTGCCTCATACTTAGTATGAGGAATATTTATAAGGTTTTTGTTATGGAGTGACATCACCTCGCAGTGGTTATGATTGGCTGCGAGGAATTTGGCAGGGAAGGGAGTGATTTGTTTATGTGTCACTGGTATAAAGCTTCCAGACATAAACATGGAGCCGCCAGTAGCACTTCTCCCCTGGCTGTAATATGTGGAGAGTGTGTTCAGAGCAGGCACATCCCATTCCGACTGAGGAGTTTCCAGTGCGAATAAAGGGGCGATTCATGAATAAGCCTCCTCACAGCTTCACACAGAAAGCCTGGAGGCCTTACAACTTCTTTCCACTTCCATTTCACTGCTTTCAAATGAGACTCTGATCCATCAAATGTTCAGCAAATATCACCTGGCATTCCCTACGCTAAGGACATGGTGATTTACTTCATAGGATCAGCCTCAAAGTGTCAACTGCAAAACAATGCATTCAATGGTAAATGCCTACAAAGCTTTAAAGTGATTATTTAAATCTATAGGATATTAGGATTCCAGCAGTTTCTCAACAGAAAGACTGTTTTCAGGCTTAATACTCACCTAGTTCCCCTTACACCAGAGATATGGCATCCTTGTTTCCTCTACTCCATGTGCCAGGTGAACCAGTTGGTTCGCTGGCTGTGGCACAGCAAGTGGAGGGAGCAGGGATGCCATAGTGAATTTCTGCAGTTCTCTGGCGTTTGCAACATTCCATAGCCATAGGCTAGCAGCTGTAGGCTTTAAAGTGGACCAAAACCCATAATTGTCACTCTCATTCTCATTCACACATCTTGGGTTTTGGTCCGTTCCCCTGGGGCATCCTAATTTGGGATGCCTCACCCTGGTTATTTACCTGACCAACGAGCCTACTTACGTTTCTTACCTGCAACGAGGTGCAGGTGCGCCTCTCCTACAATCAGTTTCTCCAGCCGTGCATATAAATCTGCAGCTGGAGAAGCTAAATGAAATCCCAGCCGCACATATGATCAGTGCGCGGGATCACTTACCGGCGCACAGCCAAAGGATGCAAGTGATGCCACATGGCATTCAGTTGGGGTGGGCGTAGCCACACATAACTGGAATAGGATGCGAGTGATACTGCTATGTTTATGCACCGTGAGGTAAGCTAATCAGGCGAGTGGGGGGTTTCGCAAATGTATCCCAGTTCGGAGAAGGAATCAGACAACCTTGGAGTCTCAAAGACTCTCAAAGACCCCAGGCAAAGTTTTTGGTATTCTGCCTTATTTTTTTCCATGTTTGGAATGTAAAATAAACATTTGTCAGAACCTAAATTGCAAATTCCGCACCAGGAATTAATAATAGAAAAACAATTCAACCCAGTACCTGTGGCCGTGCTGTGATTGGAGACTATTTATACCCTAAATTGAGCCCACACAATATTTAAATGGTGAATCCAGCAGTTCACCCAAATAGCACCAAATCACTGCACCCCCTCCACGGCAATCAATACATATAGCAAATATATATCATGAATTCATAAACTATTTATTAGCCAATACCCATAAAGTTAAAAAATATATAACACTGGACCATAACTTCCCAGGGGTATCCCAATTAAATCCATAATCCCAATCCAACAACCATTTTGTGCTGGGAAATCCTTCTGGTGTTCTGCTCTATTTTCAGCCCTCTAGCCCTTGCTACCCCCATTTTACAGCCTTTTTTGGGCCCCAAAGTTCGGGTCCCCATTGATTTCGGGGACCAAACTCAGGGAACCTGGACATCAACAGACCCACTCATCACTAGCCCTCATAGTCCTAAAAACTGCATCTATGACCAATGTTTATAGTCCTGAATCAATGCCAAACCGAGTGTTCGCCATATAAATATGGCTCAAGGCCTGCATGTGTCCGGAATTTTACAGGTTTAGCCTGTACTTGCGCGTGATTCTGAGCCCTAAATTGTGGATTTTTGGACCTATAAAAGTCGCAGGTCTCCGGTTCAAACTTATGCCATCTTTTTGCTAGCGGGAATACTTGAACTGCCTATTTTTCTATTAAAAATACAGCCTACATCCTCCACACCTACGATGGAGCCCCTTGATGAGTTCTGTGAAGAGTACAAGCATCTGCAGCATTTATTCTTCCAGAGCTTAATTTGACCCGACTGAACCACCTTTCTCTTGAGAAGCTTTACTCAGGACTCCACCAGAAGAAAGGGGCATACAATTGGAGGTATGACCAAATTGGTTGGCTGCCTCTAATTTTTAGTGAATGGCACCTTCCATAGGCTAGGGAAACTGTTAGTTGGCATGCCCAAGCCTTCGCTGAGCCACACCCTGACTAAATTTCTCAATGCAGGAGAATACGCATGTGGCCCTGGTTCCCCCAGCTGCTCAGGAGTATATGTTTTGGTATGATTGGTTCCACATTGCTCCTTCTTGGCCACTCTCCTTTCTGAGGAGAGCCTAGCTCCCCCCCACTCAAAAATACAATTCTGTGATTCCGTGACAGCACGTCCTGCTCCAGAGATTCCTTACGTTTGGGACATCCAATAGCAGTGTCCATAGGGTAGGGTGGGATCCCCAAAAGCAACAACATGCAGATTAAACCACTGCCGCCTGCAGAACTTTGCGGCCAAAAGCAGCATCAGCTGAGGCCCTAACATCAACCTTGTAAAACTTAAAAAAACTTGTAAAAAAGTATGAACAGAAGACCAAGTAGCGGCCTTGCAAATTTGTTCAACAGAAGCCTGGTGCTGAAAAGCCCAAGAGGCACCAATAGCACGAGTGGAATGAGCAGTAAGGCTCCTTCCCCTTAGCAGAGTAGGCCTGAATCACAGCCTGACGGATCCACTTGCTGATGGTAGACTTAGCTGGAGCCCGACCCTTCTTAGGACCAGAAGGGACCACATAAAGATCATCAGTCTTCCTGAAGGGATCAGTAGCCACCAAATAGAACTTCAGGTTCCTGACCACATCCAAGGAATGTAGAGCCCTCTCCTTAGGGTTACTAGGATTAGGGCACAGAGAAGGCAGAACAATGTCCTGATTGAGATGAAAAGCAGACACAACTTTAGGCAGAAAATCTGGTTTAAAGCAAAACACCACCTTGTCCTGGTGTCTCTCAAAGTAAGGGGGCTTGATGAAAAGCGCGCCAACTCAGAAACACGCCTAACAGAAGTGATAGCCACCAAAAAGACTACCTTAAGCGTAAGAATGGACAAAGCAATCTCATGTACAGGCTCAAAAGGAGACCCCTGCAAGGCAGATAGGACCAAGTTCAAGTCCCAGACTGGTAAAATAGGCTTACGTGGGGGGCGCACGTGAGTAACCCCCTGGAAAAAAGTCTTGACCAGATGATGCTGAGCAAAAGATCTCTGAAAGAAAACAGCCAAGGCTGACACATGACCTTTCAGAGTGCTGAGTTGAAGCCGCAGATCCAAACCATGTTGGAGAAATTCCAGAATCCTAGGAATGAGCCAAAAGCCTGTCAGTATCATCTGGAGCCCATGGGTCAGAGCCAGAATCAGCATAACCCTTAGGCTGCTCATCAGATGATTCTGAATCAGAAAACAATTCCCCCTCTTCCAGGGGGTATAGCCGGCCAGGTCAAAAAATTCCTCAGCCTCCATAGGAAAAAGGTTAACGACGCTCCAGATGCCGCCTCATAGCAGAGGCCTTACGCGCCGTAGAGCCAGCAATCAGCTTCTCAATGCTGGCCACCCTGGTAGACAAATCAGGCTGAGACTCCCCACTGGTATGCACCTCACTGGGAGTCAGATGTAAGCGTGGAGGAGTAGGCGAAGCCACACGGGGAGCAAGCCCAGCCACAGGTAACCCAGATTGCAGCGCAAGCGCCTGCTGGGCACAAGGTACACAAACCCGCACATTGTCATCACTTGTATGGGATACCCCACACGCCACCCACAGCCGGGCTTGTCCCAAAGGAACCCCAAGCACATTATCCTGAGAAGCCTCCATATGGTGATTATCGCGGCCCACTTGCCAATAGGGATTAACACTATAAAGTCACCCAGGATGCCCCAATAGCCTGCTAGGAAAGTGGGAGATAAAGGCAGAATAAATCTCTAATAGCAAACTAAATAGAGGGGATAGGCCGGGAGAAACCACAATTAAGTTTGACCCGCCTGCAAGACATAAACAGAAAGGTCCCGTAAGCGGTATGCATGCATAATATATAAAAAATAAGCCAGCCCGCAGGGGCACTTACGGACCGCGGTAGGTAGACGCCAGCCACGCAGCACGAGGAGAGCAAAATGGCGCCCGCAGGTACCTCCAGGGGCTGCGGAGACAGTGATGCGGAACGCGCCATCCACAAGGCCCGCCCCTCCCAAAGAGCGCGAAGGCGCCCACGTGACCATGTCAACCAATGACTGCGCAGCAGCGCCTGAGGTAAAGTCGCCGCCGACCGCGGAACGCCGTACAAGCGCGTGTGTCGGCGGCGGCATTTTTAAAAGAGCAACCAGTGCAACCAACACACGCTGCAACACAAAGCCAAAGCATACCACGGAATACAATCCCAAAGGAGTGAAGAATACACATACACCCCCCCCCCCCCCGAGAAAAACCAGGGAGAGCGAGGGAGGGCAGCGGCCAACCTAACAGGAGCCCACCGATGGACAGGGGGTGAGGGGCCATAGGGCGGGAGGGGAATCCCATAAGGCTCACCATGGGCCTATACCGCCTACCCTTTGGTGGGGGATTGCTGCCGGAGCAGCGCTCCTTAAGCACCTGACAGCGGTGCTGCCTACCTTCACCCGACCAGTGCAGCCAAAGCTGGGGGGCAGAAAAAAAGAGAAACGGGTGGGAATAGTCCTACAGGGCCGCAGGCTAATAGACCCGCTCACCTGCGAGTAGAGAGAGACATCTTCTTGCCTTCGCAGCGCCGACTGCAGAGAAGAACTGGGGAATTTGTGGGAGGTCCCTGGAATATAAGGGGCCGGGAGGAGCCACTTTTTTGCTGTCTCTGCAGTCCAGCGCCATCTTGTGGATGTATAACCCAAACGTAAGGAATTATCTCTGGAGCAGGACGTGCTGTATACTTAGAATAAAGCTTCTGTGCCCCATTTGGCCCTTGTTTTCCATAATTTTTGCTGTTCATTTGTTGTTTCCAGTTTGTGACTTCTTTTTAGCAACCGCAAGATGAGCCACTCTCTTAATGTCCAATGTGTCCTGGGCCTTGATCTTTGCTTTTTTAGTGTTTTGGCTGGCTTCCTTGGCTCATCCAAGGAGGCATTTACCTTGAGGTGTTCCTGTTTATACACCCATTTTGAGAGTGGCAAGCTGACTGGTGGTTGGCTTCTGGGTAAGTCTGTTTATTGCTGGAGTGGATCTGCATGTTTATTGTTTGTTGCATTTGCAATGTGTTTTTCATTACTGTTATGTGTCCCTTTTTATTGGTCCAAGTTTATTGTGTTTGCCAATTGGTTTCCCTGCCCTCCATCACTTCGGCTTTGCTCATGCCCCTCTTTGAATGTCCCCTTAACCCCTCTTTGAATGTCCCCTTCTCCCTGTTGCAGTAACAAATGCTTAGTCTGAGTATCCTGTCTTACTTTTTGCTTGTTTGGCCCTACCCTTTTGTAATACTTACTATTTGGACTAGGCTGTTTTAATGTTGTGTTGCCTGTTAGTAATTTAATTTCCGTTTTTAGGTGACTCAGGTTATCCACTGCTGCCCTGGCTCCTGACCCCCTTCTTAAAGCCCCAGACACCTGACCAGGAGGCTTATAATGGGGCCTACCACTGCACATGGGCAGTAGTTGAACGCGCCTTCGGGCTGTTGAAGGCCAGATTTCCCTGTCTTGACCACACAGGGGACGCTTTTCAATACAAGCTAGAGAAGGTTGTGATAATGATCTTGGCGTGCATTACCCTTTTATAATTTTGCTTTGAGCTAGAGGGTGGCAGCATATTTGGAGGAGACCACCCCTGCTTGTGCTCCAGAGATTCCTGGCCATCTGTATGCTGGCACCAAGAGCCATGCAGACCAAAGCATTCTACAGCATTTGGTGGACTCCTCTTTCTCTTGATTTTTAGTTCATTTGTTATTAATTCTATCCCTTGCCTTGTCTGGGTGTGATTAAATAACATCCAAACAAAGTTCAGCTTTTTGGATTTTATTCTCTAATTACTAAATAATTGTCAAAAGTTGTTGGGTTAGGGCACAACTCTGGATGCAGGTCAACAGGAAATTGATCAATTGTCTGGCATAACTATAGCTTGGGGACCCAAAGTCCAGCATGGCAGGTTAGGGGGATGTTGCTCAGCTTTGGATGTTTGCAGCTTTCTGAGCCTCCAGCCTCTCCAGCCTTTGAAGGGCAACCTGGTTGGCCTTGACCAGAGCCAGAACCAGCATCGCCATCTGCTGGTGGTGGTGTTGCTGCTCTTCCTGGAGAAAACTGGCGGTCCACTTAAAATATCCATTGGTGTTTTGCCGAAAAGTGGTGCTGTTGGCCCGCCTGTTTGCCTCCATCATTTGGCATCACCTTACCAAAGACAGGTGAAGCCTGGATGGAGGCTGGGGCTGTCTTCCTCCTTACCACTCTGTGGAGCTGGTGGGGCTGCTACTGGCAGAATGGAGGTGCAGGGAGCAGTGGTGATGGCCAGTGTCCCAGGTGCCAGCAGCTGGTGGAGGTGCCCATATGATATTGGGGGTCTCATCCAGATTTTAAGAGTGCCCTTCCTCCAGCTAACTAATTTCAGCCAGAAGCGTTGCCGTCTATGTGGATTAAGATCAACATTAGTGTTACTTTTCCCAAATCTTATCACACAGCCTCCAGGGCCCAAACTACCCTGTGTTCACCCTCCTAATCCACCATGCCCCTTGTCATTTCCCTTTTAAGCACACTCATTTACCTCATCACTGTCCGGACTCTGCTCCCTGGATGACTGGCTGGTAGGTGGGCCCGGCCTTGATGTTTTCTCAGTGGTAGCCACAGGTGAGGCGAGGTACTGCTGCAAGGTCAAGGTAAATGCACTGGTAGTTTCCTCTTAAGGTTGCCTAAATCCTTTGGTGTGTGTTGTCGCACAACATATGTTGCACAGATATATGTTGCACAGGCAAGCCCTTAAAGTTGGGTGTGCATGTGGGCACTCAGGTTGGTGCGTGGTGTGTTTGATTGGCCTACTCCCCCCTGTGCCAAGCAACAATTTGCAAACAAGTCTTACCACCGGTGGGCACATGCCGCCTATCGGTGTCCATGGTGCCAGCTCAGAGTGGCTAGTGTGGGTATCAACAGGGGAGTCTCTGCTGGACGAACGGCGGGTCCTGGGGCTGCGGTACCTGGGTCAGGTGCTGCCAGTTCCTTGGCCATGCCTGTGTTCCTGGCTCTGGGGGCTGTGGTGGCTCCTATGATGTGGCATAGTGAGCTCCTAATTCAGCAGTGACAAGAAAATCTGAAATCTTTTATACTTGATACTTGATAATTGATAATATATTGAGTGGGAAATTGTGGTGGAAACAATTTGGTTTGGTTAACAGGCCATCACAGGTGCCAGCAACCAATAGGCAACATGTGTTTATGGACCCTAGTAAACTTCCGGGGACTGCCAGGGTGTGTCTGTGCTTCTGCGCCTTGGTGCAGGGGTGCATCATACAGACGACATCCAAGGTTCAATCTGGCACCCACTGTGTTCACCCGTGAGCAGCAGGAGGACAGAGAGACAGGGAGACAGAGATCTAGGCCGTGCATTAAAGTGGACCTAATGCAGACTCCAGGGCCGTCTGATTCCGTCTCCCTGGGACATCCTGATTTGGGATGCTCTGCTGTGTGAAACCTCCCAGATCATCAGTGAAACACTCCTTACTCCCAATCTAATGGCGCATGCCTGGACCGTGGCCGCACTCGGCTATACCTTTAGCCAGGTGCGTGCCTGTGCCAGGCATTTGTGAATAGGTGGCAGGAGCACATCCCCAGGTCGAGGCTAGCTGGATGCTGCTGTTGCCTGCCATTAGCCGGCAAGAACTTTCGTCGGCTAAGAGAAGCTGAACAGGGCTGGATTCCCCAGGAGCAAGAACCAAAACTCAGTATAGTCCAAATATCAGGTTTTGAGTCATGTGAGGTGAGTATACCGGCAATCCCAGGAGGTTTCACACAGCGGAGCATGTGCGGTGACCCAAGGGGCCCACTCACACTTTGTCACCCAGGGGCCCACAAAACCTTGGAACTGGCCCTGGTAAAAAACACTCACAGCAACACTTACATTCACATATAAAAGTATCCACAGAGCAAAGTCAAAATTACGAACTGTTAATCTACAAATCATCCAAATAAGTGGGTCCAATAACAATAGACAAAAGTTTGGTTTGGGTACCCGAACTTAACCTGAACCCTGTTGAAAGCAACGAGGACCCGAACTTGGGACCCAAAAATGGCTATAATATGGGGGTAGTAAGCTGTAGAAGGTTGCAAAATGGGGGCAATAGCAGGGCAATTGCCCTGCAAAAACAGGCTGTGTGACAGAATCCCCCCATCACTCCATAGCAGACTGTGAGACAGAACCCCCCAAAGCATACTGTGTACCAGAACACCCCCATCACCCCATAGCAAACTATATGACAGAGACCCCCATCACCCCATAGCAGGCTGTGTACCAGAACATCCCCATCACCCCATAGCAGACTGTGTGACAGAACCCCCCATCAACCCATTGCATACTGTGTGAAACCTCCATCACCCCATAGCAGGCTGTGTGACAGAACCCCGCACATCACCCCATAGCAGACTGTGTCACAGAACCTCCCATAGCAGATAGTGTGACAGAACACCCATCATACCATAGCAGGCTGTGTGACAGAGCCCACCATCACCCTATAGCAGACTGTGTGACAGAACCCCATCACACCATAGCAGGCTGTGTGACAGAATCCCCCATCACCCTGTACCAGGCTGTGTGACAGAACCCCATCACCTTATAGCAGACTGTGTGACAGAACCTCCCATAGCAGACTGAGTGACAGAACACTCCATCACCCCATAGCAGATTGTGTGATAGAACTCACCCATCACCCCATAGCAGGCTGTTTGACAGAACCCCCATCACCCTATAGTAGACTGTGTGACAGAGCCCCCATCACCCCATAGCAGATTGTGTGACAGAATCCCCCATCGCCCTATAGCAGGCTGTAGGACAGAACCCCCCATCACCATGTAGCTGGCTGTGTGACAGAACCCCATCACCCCATAGAAGACTGTGCGACAGAACTGCCCAACACTTCATAGCAAGCTGTGTGACAGAATCCCCCATCACCCCATAGCAGGCTATGTGACAGGACCCCCCATTACCCTGTAGCAGGCTGTGTGACAAAATCCCATCACCCCATAGCAGACTGTGTGTCGGAACCCCCATCACATCATAACAGACTGTGTGACAGAACACCCCATCAACCCATGGCAGACTGTGTGACAGAATCCCCCCATCACCCCATAGCAGACTGTGTGACAGAACCCCCCCCATCACCCCGTAGCAGACTGTGTGACAGAACACCCCATCACCCCATAGCAGACTGTGTGACAGAATCCCCCATCACCCCATGGCAGACTGTGTGACAGAACACCCCATCACCTCATAGCATACTGTGTGACAGAACCCCCCATCAACCCATTGCATACTGTGTGAAACCTCCATCACCCCATAGCAGGCTGTGTGACAGAACCCCGCACATCACCCCATAGCACACTGTGTGACAGAACCCCGCACATCACCCCATAGCTTACTGTGTCACAGAACCTCCCATAGCAGATAGTGTGACAGAACACCCATCATACCATAGCAGGCTGTGTGACAGAGCCCACCATCACCCTATAGCAGACTGTGTGACAGAACCCCATCACACCATAGCAGGCTGTGTGACAGAATCCCCCATCACCCCATAGCAGACTGTGTGTCGGAACCCCCATCACATCATAACAGACTGTGTGACAGAACACCCCATCACCCCATGGCAGACTGTGTGACAGAACACCCCATCACCCCATAGCAGACTGTGTGACAGAACACCCCATCACCTCATAGCAGGCTGTGTGACAGAATCCCCCATCACCCCATGGCAGACTGTGTGACAGAACACCCCATCACCCCATGGCAGACTGTGTGACAGAACACCCCATCACCCCATAGCAGACTGTGTGACAGAACACCCCATCACCTCATAGCAGGCTGTGTGACAGAATCCCCCATCACCCCATGGCAGACTGTGTGACAGAACACCCCATCACCTCATAGCAGGCTGTGTGGCAGAACCCCCCCATCACTTCATAACAGGCTGTGTGGCAGAATCCCCCCCAACAGGTTGTGTGTCAGTGCTGTAGTCCATGTCAGATTGCAGCTGTGCATCATTGCAGCCCACCCCTGCCTATGCCATGCCTGCTTCCCTTTCTGATTGGGGGGCGGTTATGGACAGGGCAGCGAGATAGGTGGCCGATCGTGATTGGGTCAGGGGTACTCAGCAGCCCATCAACCAGCTTTATTGTTGAGCCAAACGCCAAACATGGACTTGCAAAGTTCGGTACAAACACCAATCATAATAAGGTGCTGTTTAGCGTCACTTTGCAGGTTTATGTGTCTGCTTTTGTTGTTGTGCTCCAAAGAACACAGTGGGAAGAAAAATTAGCCTTCAAAAAACATTTTAAAAGAAAATAATAAAATGATATCTGGCGACATATAAGTCCTGCATTTACATTATTGACAAGTCACCAATGCAAGTTCTGTACAAATAATTTTGTTATTAGTAAGAAACACTTTAGTATATTTCTGCCCATTGTGGTCTACGGGACCTAAACCTACAACTATAAACTGGCACAGCTTTGAGAAGAGCGTACAATGGTGATAAATTAGATGCAAGTTGGCAAACACACTGTTTTTTGTTTGTTAAATCAGGCACTGAGTGAGGTTGAGGCTAAAATATTGGCGCTAAGCGGCATTGACTGGCGCTGACACTTGATAAATGAGGCTCCAAGTCATATAAAGCTGCTACCATTTAGTGAATCTAAAGATATCTGCAGATATTTTCCATATTGTATAGGAATTACATCATTATACAACATTCTCCTTGAATCCCTTAGTTTTCAGTAGCCGGCAGTTCCCCGTTTTGTAATGATTATGCGATTAAATAAAAGAATGCATTTTGGGACATGCCCAAGTTTAGTATCCCTATGAAACGACATAACTCAAGGAATTTAGAATTGTGTGTGATACAGTTACATCCACCTTCAGTAAACACTATGTTATTGAGGGTAGCCTGGAAACACAGCACAACAACTTGCTATTAACCAGCGAGCAACTAAAGAATTTTCTTTTGACTTCAGAGTTAGACTTAAAGAGCATTCTGTTCAGTGTTTGTGAGCTATTCAGGCAGAGTCAGAAAGGGATGTTCAGTTTTATCCTTTAAGTTTATGCAAAGACAAGGGCAGTTCCGTGAATGGGGATTCCTGAAATGTTGTCTCCTAGGCAAAAATCAATTCAAGACTTGTATCAAGTTGGCCAGACATAGACATCAAGCTATGGCTGGAGGATGCTGACCGAGGCATAATTGCACTACAGCCACATCAGGCAAGTTGGTATGATAAGTGGAGCTCAGAGCTGGGCTTTAGGGAATGAGGAACATTCTGCAACTGTGCCTTTGATGGGATTCGATTGAAAAACCTGTTAGCCACATACATTTTTAAAAAATGTAATTATTTTTATTTACCTTTTGTAACATTACAATAAATGCAGACACTGTATGTTCTTATCTATATATATTGCTTTAAAAGTAGTTGATAAACTGTCTATTATAATGCATATGTTTTATTGTAAAGCTCTACTAGAGAGAATTTCTTTCCGCACAACCCACTAATGTTACATTCATGCACTCTCAAAAAGAAGAAAAGAAAAAGAAGAAAAAATACGTTACTAAAGTTTTAGGCAGGAGGAGGAAGCCATATTTGATATTGGGGGGGGGGGGGCAGATCAATCTTAATTGGCTATCTGTGATTGAGTGAATTTATATCGAGCAGAAGTCAATACTAATGAAGGCCTGTTCTTGCAATATCGGCCGAAACACAGTTCATACTTCTGCTTTCAAGCTGGGAGTCACAATGGCATTAACAATCTTTTTAAAGTAGATATCCACAGAAGTCTCTAATTGGAGTTTGTCCATACCCACATTTCTTTTTTTATGTCTTTGTACTTTCACAATCTCAAAAAGTAACTCTACTCTTAAATAAACTCTATCCTATAAAGCTTGGGTGCAATCCAGCTGCTAGTAACAGGATCAGCAGCTAAGGCTGACCCCTATCCTCCTCAGATGGTCTCTTCCTAATTAAAGGAAACAGGACACAGATACTGATACTGGTGGTAATAATTATAATCACAGGCACAATCTTTCAACGTGTAGCAGCAACTGGTCTTTCTGAATGTTCAGTGATGTAATTTAGGCCAAACTGTAGGCATCTTATTTAGATTTAAAAACTTGCATAACAAAAATCTCTATTCTATGATTATGGAAACATCATACATTAAAGTGGACCAACACCCAGCGGTGATCGGCCTGGGAATCTATAAGATTTCAGTTTCGGCCGCCGCGCCGGCCCTCTAGACGTGCGCGCGCCGCGCCGGCCGTCTGTGAATGGCCGGCGCGGGCAAGCGCGCGTCAACAGGGACGCGCGGGAGGCGGCGGCGGAGGAGCCGCTTGTCCGCGGCTTGTCCGTCGCCGCGGACAGAGGTGAGTTCGAGGGGTTCGGGGGGGTTTCACACAGCGGGGCACCCCGATCGGGGGTGCCCCACGGAAGTGGACCAAGACCCAGGATAGTCAAAATCCTGGGTGTTGGTCCACTTTAATCGGTTATACTTTTCTCTTGGGACTATACCCACCTTTGAGTTCTGAGCAGGAAGAACACATGAAAGGCTTCCTTTTTTACTGACAGTTACTGGGATAAAGCAGAGTGCCCCCATTTAAGTGGACCTATCACCAGGATTTTCACTCTCCTAGTGATAGGTCTGCTTTTCTGGGGCATTGCGGTTTTGGGTGCCCCGCCATGTGAAGCCCCCCAGATCGCCCCCACCCAACTTTCTGCAGCTCCCACCGTATATGAGCAGGCTGATGTAGCAATCAGCGCTTTATGCCTTACTGACTAATGCACAGCATAAAGCATTGTTTTGAACAGACCACCAGCATAGTGGTCATGGCCGGATTACGAGGGGGCACAAGGGGGCACGTGCCCTGGGGCCTCCACCACTTGCCCTGCAAAGAGGGCCTCCACCAACATTTGGGTTAGGGTCTGGTCCAGGAGGCTCTTCAGTCTTTGGTCCGAAGGGCCGCGGGGCCAGCAACAAAGCTACCGGTGGCAGTGGGGGCCCCTGGGTAAGCCTTTTCTTGTTTTTTGCAAACCTGCAGCCAAAGCCACCACAGGGCAGGATGGAGAGTCTAAAGCAACAAAGCTGCTGTCAGTAACGCTACAGTGATGGGTGCGTGCAGAGCTGTGAATTGGCGGCCGCTCACTGCACCAAGCCACCAAGCACAGCCGCTGGCAGCTCAATTCAGAGAACTGATTTCTACTGGACCAACCTGGTGTCCACACTACCCCCCACCCTGAATGGCAAAGCAGGAGATCCCAAGCAGCACGAATCTGCATAATTGTGGCACAGTCTGATGCTCCAGTAAGTGGGCGGGTGCCAGCCACCAATCAGTTAAATGGCTGAACTATTTTTTTACAGGATAAAAAAAATACTGTATCTGGGGCCTCCACCAGTTTTTGTGCCCAGGGGCCTCCACCACACTTGATCCGGCCCTGATAGTGGCCGTGCAACATCCCCAGTTCCTCTGAACTGATGTGCTCCCGCACCCAGCCTACCTGAATGTCTGCATGCCTCAGGAATGCCGGGAATGTGGCCCGCAATCACAGAATGGTACAGCTGGAAAAGTGATTGCAGACCTGTGAGGTGAGTTTGCACAGTGGGGTGTCCTAAATCAGGATGCTCTAGGGACACTAAGTCGGCCGAGTCTTTTAGAATCAGGGTTTTCCATGGTGATGATAAGTCCACTTTAAAGAGGGCCTTCAGCATAGGTTTGTATGCTATCCAACTCCCCTGCACTCTTGGGCTCCTTTCCCTTCCCTATGTTCTGTAAACTATTCCTAGGCTCCCTGTTTACTAATATCACCTTTTCCCAGAAGCCCTAGGGGGCTGTGGGCGGTTGTGGTGGCATGACTTTTGGACCCAATCTAGCACATTGCTATTTTAAGTCTACAGTGTATGCAGAAGCAGCCTTCTTTCTGGTCATCTTGAGCGGTGGAAGTGGTCCAGTCCAGTATGGCTGCCATGTTTTTTAATAAGCATTTTGCAGGCACCAGAGAATGGAAATGGGTAAATCCTTATTGGTCCCTAGTGGCATAATGAAGAATTGGCCTATTACACCTAACAGTAAGGTAATGTCCTCCTTGTAACTAGGAGAGGCCAGACTAGGAGATTATACAAAGCTAAATGCTCTCCTCTGTGCTTCCACAGTGGCGGAGGATGTTACTCACCCGAGTGGCAGAAATCAGAGAGGCGGAGCACCCAGGGGTCAAAATACAATGCATAAAAAACACATAGTAACCAACACTCACACATGAAAACGGAACAATATAACCATGCTGTGTGAGTGAAGATGAAGAGAAATATATTTTACACTAAGTCTACTAAAATTCCCTTCACTCTTCCCTTTAATTAGTCACACAGGAAAAAAAGCCTATAAATAAAGGACATTCCAGAGGTACAGAAAACAAGAGGTTAGGGAGGAAGCTAACAGTTTGGCGGTGTAACAGACTAAATCTTGTATATCCATTTTAGCATATAGACAACGCGGTTTTATGGCGAAACCGCCGTGGCCTAAACCAGTATCAGACAACGCTTGGATTGCTACAGTACATAGA
Organism: Gastrophryne carolinensis; assembly: GCA_027917425.1. Taxonomy (NCBI): domain Eukaryota; kingdom Metazoa; phylum Chordata; class Amphibia; order Anura; family Microhylidae; genus Gastrophryne; species Gastrophryne carolinensis. Next base: position 153,711,135 of record CM051234.1, read on the forward strand.
TGTAAAATAGATGGTGTTCTGCTTTATTGCTTTCCTCTTCTGGGATGTAAAATATCCATTTGTTTAAGGATTTTGCCCCCATAGCCGTGATTTACTTATCAGCATGCTGTTTCCAAGTTTCTTATATCCCTGCGACTCTGTCTTGGTAAAGTACTAGTGGCTTTTGTGCCCTTTAGTAAAGCTCTTAGTATACTTTCTTAATACAAATCCCAGAATCCTTCCACTGTAACAGGTGAACTCATCAGCAGCTTTGGCTAAACAAAGCAACGGTAATAACATCCCCAGGTGAGAACACTGCCCAGAAGACTGCCCCCCATCTGATGAAGTTGGATTAAAGAAGATGGGGTTAAGCCGGTTGTCTCTGCCACAGCCAATGCCCATGTGCTGTATCCAGAATGGTTGGCCTGAGATCAGTACTGATTACTGGTGGTCTAGAGCAGCCTTTCTCAAACATGTCATGCCAAGTACCCCCTAGCGACAAGCAGTTGCAATCGAGTATCTCAAAAAGATGGGGGGGTTCGATGACTAATGTTAACTAAATAAGTAGGTCTCTGGCCTTGAAGCACGTTTTGAAGCAAGAAAGAAAAATGTTTTACTCTTAAAACAATATACCAGACCTATCAGAGCGACTCTGTTGGTGCACCCCTGAGCATTGCTGAGTACCACAGGTTGAGAAACAGTGGTTCTAGAGGACAGTTAAGCACCTGCCTAACCATGAGAGCAGCAGGGAGGATGTGCCCCGACAAGAAAAGGGTGGGCATCCGATTTCTTATTCATTATGATGAACCAGGTTAGTCATCAAGAGGGAGCCCACATTTTCCTATTGTTCAAGTAAAATTGAAAATGACCTTGGCAGGAAATGCTGTTACAATCTTAAAATTTGCTATGGAGTTAAATGCCACCAAACATTATCTTAGTTCAAATTGCATAGTTCTGTAGGATGAAAAGAAACAAGGTTCTATTTCGAGAAGGCACAAGAGCCCCAAATGGAGATCGCTGTGCCAGACAGACGGAAGAGTGGCGCAGCCATAAGACCTAGTACTTTGGTAATTGGTTTGTTGACTAGTTGCACAAGATACTCTATTTTGTTTGTTACCTGATACTTTGGCATATGATAATCCCAACCATAGGATGCAATGGAACTTACTGACCGCTAGAATTGTTCTGGGCCGATAATGCAACCAAGAAGGGGTGCCTAGAAGGACAACCAGATCGGTTTGGAGGAATTACACTGAATCCTCGCTATTAGCTGGACCATACCTCTTCCTTTTGCCCCAGGCATTGAGAAACCTGTCACACATCACTGTCACAACTGCCATCGACGTCCTCTCCTATGTATACAAGGCAGAGCATCACCTCCTGCTGGAAGGACATGGCGTTAGACAAGATACTGGCTGGCTGAGACACCAAAGTATTAGCCTGAAGTAGTGGGACAGTCTGCTAGCACAGAGAGATCTAAATAAGGCAAAGCCTCCCCTTAGTGCCATCAAGCATGGTGTTTCTTTGACCTCCAGCTACAAATGTTTAAATTATGGTGAGGCCAATCAAAGATATGGGCAGTGACTGCTAGAGTGTGAAGGCATTTGGCTGGTTCACATTTCAGAAGCCTGTGTCAAACAAGTATTGATGGGGAAGTGCAGCTCCACTGGGACCATTAATCAAATAAGGTTGGATATAGAGGATATGATTTTCATTCAGTTCCACACACCATCCCCTCAGCTGGCAACTCTGGCTACATGGGATATGTCCCTACTCTAATATCTGACCCATTCAGAGCTTCTTTCATTTGGTCACTCATCCCTGATCTCTCAGAAATATATCTTGCATGCAGTTATGGAAAACCTGGATTAAAGGACACTGAATAACAGCAGAATGACTGCTCCCTAAAAACATCTGGGGGCTCCAAGCATTACAGTAATCACAAAGTTAGGAACTGGAGTAAGCTGTGATTATTGAGGTCTGTAGTAGCCTTTGCTGGGAAGTGCTACACCCAGTCCATCTCCACAATTCCATAGTGAGGTGCCCCCTATACTTTCTCAGCCTCACATGACAATCTGAGGTTGGAAACGGTTTGTGGACCAAAGAAAGGATTCCCTGTCTTTCATAGTGAAAGATCTGTAAATCAACATAGAAGGCTTAAAGCGGACCAACAGTCAAAAATGACTTAAACTGGTACAACACAACAAACAGTGCTCATATGCATCCCTCCCTATGTCAATTTAGATTGCTTCACATAAAAATTAATTTAGCTTTTTCTAAGACCTGCTAGGGTAAATTTTAGAAACAAAATGGCTTGTTGGTGTCTGGTGCTTCTGCCTGTAAGAGTAAGAATCTACCTTTTTGGTTCACAGCATAGTTGTAAAGATCGCAAGGAGACTTTGACGACCTTTTCTGTTTATTTAGCTTTATTTTTTTTAGTAGATTCCCCTGTCAACATTGCTACACCTGAGAGTCCTACTTTCCAACCTCCTAAAAGGCGAACCATTAACCCCAGACTAAGACAGTGAGAGAACTTACATTTTGGTGTCTCATAGAAGACATAGCCAACAAATCAGGAATTTTTGAGTTATAGCTATACCAACCAGAAGGTGGACACTTCACATGGCTCCAGTCTTGAAACAAGCAGTACATCCCACTTGATGACAGCAACCAGAACACATCAGATATCATGTCAGACAGATGAGAACCTTAAAGATAGTTGTGGCCACTAGCAGGGGCTAAATACTTCCACAGGACTTCTAGAAGGTTATTTTATTGTTATTTTGTGCTCCCTCCCTGCACCCCACCCACCCTCTCTGCCTGAGTAGCTCAGTCTGGCAGTGGCCCGGTTTAATAAAAAGGGGCTTTCCACCACCGAGGCCATGCCCACCTCTTGAGGCCTGCAGAAAGGGGCATTTTGTCACATTTCTTCTGCTGCATTTTAAAGGAATGAATGTGTCTGCCCAAGGAGAACCTAGGAGTCAGATGTGCCTTCTTTTAAGGTAGCAGGGAGTTTTTTTAATACATTTATTTCCAGAGTGGGCTCTCTGTCCTGTCAGATTCCAAAAGCAGTCTGGAGTATAAGTATCAATCAGGTTGTCCACAAAGTCCTATATTTCCCAATGCAAATTGCAGGAAACCAATGGAGTCTTCCCAGACAATTTCACACCACGCTGATGGCCAGTGCCGCTCTGACTCCTGCAGGACCAGGAGCATTTGCTTGAAAAGGGATTCCTGTTGCTTCCGCTTAATTCTTCAAGGAATTAGTGCCTCCCAGTAGCTAGGGATGACCCCCCAAAGGGGAAGTCATCCATCTCTTATTCTTAAGTGTCAGCTTCTCTCCCACTGCAGTGTAGGTGGCAGTGAGACTCCACAGCAGACAGGGGATATAATGGCTCCACCATCTGGCAAGAATAGCTATAACCAAACATATCTGGTTAGGTGGCATTGTACAGGACTATACAAAAGTATTTTACTGTCCTTTACTTTAACACTGCTTAAAAAAGTAGTAGCCACAATATTATGTACAGTGGGTGCTCCCAATATCTCCAATCAGTGTACTTTGCTGTTAACAACTGGCTATTATTAGTAGGTTTCTTGTGGCTCATCATGTCTCCATTGATAATCATTGGTGTACCTTTAGGATCAAGTGATAAAGAGTTAAAGTAAAAGTCCTCCCTCCCCTGATGCTGCGGCAGTATTTACAACAAAAAAAGACCCTTACCTCAGCCAGAATCCAACTTTGAGAGGATGCACAGACTGGCATCTCCCTACTCTATGCTTGGTTCCATACAGCAATTTATATGAATGGGTGGGAGAGCACATAAAGTGGGGGATGCAGCTATGTGCACCTTCTGTGCAGCTGCTGTACATTCACTAGTGACAGCGCTGGATCCCCAGTGAGCTAAGAATTTCATTTTCTTGGATTCCCCCCCCCACCCTGCTTCGGTTCCAGGGGTGGTGGTTTTCATGTTGAGGGTAAGCATTTCCCATAGCATTTCTCTAGGCTGTATAAGAAATGACTCCAAAACACTGCATCCTATTTTACAGTTTTATTTTGTTAAAAGTGTATTAAAGTGGTAACCATACTGCAATAAATTAACATGCATAGTTTTAAAAAAAAGTTTGTATCTAAACAGTAATAAAGCATGTTATTTAAAAATGATAAAATAAGGTAAAGGTAGTACAGCATCATCACACAAGTATATGAATCATGCTAACCATGTTGTCATAATTGCAGATTATAAAGCAAATAAATGAAGACCCTCAAACTATGAGACGAAAAACCACAGGATAGTTACCGGTAAACTTAACAGTATTTAAAAAAAACAGCTGTACCTGTAATTCAAGTGTAGGTATTAAAATGTTTGGTGATTATCCAGTCTATACTAAACATTACCAATTAACACTAATCAGATAGAAAAGATAGCCTTTGTGAAAGCCATGTTCCTCCAAGGGATGTGCTTATTGTCTTTCGTACCACTTGCAGATGAAACCACCCCTAAAGTCGGCCAAATCTACAGTAATGTGCAAGATGTGAACATACACTGATTGGGTTAGGTGCGGAGGGGAAGCAGAGAAGCGACAGACACTCAGAACAGGATACTCCCCCCATTTGGTGGAGGTAACCACACCATAATAAAATCTTGAGAAAGATTTCAGAGGCCCTAATTCTTATGTTTTAATATGTCCATCTGGCTTGAAAATGTGGTTTGATAATTAGCCTCCCTACAATACCTGTTCTGTTTCTGTGCAGCTCCCACACTGGCTACCTCTGGGGTAAGGCCATCAATCAAGATCATTTATCTTCTCGTACTTCAGTGCTGTCTTATTATCCTCTAAGGCAGAACAGAGCTGCCATGAACTCCATAATCCGGGACAGATTCTGCTGGAAGATAGTGTCTCAGTCCTGTGCCTTGACCACAACTATGTCCTCTATGTCTAATGGACTAGATAGTCTTTTGCAATAGGTGCAGACCTGCAAGACGGACCATGAGGGTGACTAATTCTACTTAGGAAAATCAAGCATCATGTAAGTAAAGACTCTGTATGGCCAGAGGCCTATGCAGAAATATAATGTCTCACTCAGTGCTATAAAGTGCCCCATGTGGATCTGTAGAACAGGGTGAGCGCCAGGGAATGGACAAGGTGAGGGGACATTATAGATACTTAAGTATAACCCTGCATTCTACTAGAATACCTAGGAATTTACAACAGCTCTGCTTTGAAGGACAAGTATCATATGTCACCTCAAATAGCTGACACACCCCAACTAATGCCACACAACACCCATTATCCACCCCAAACAGCCCCGACCACAAATGAGCTGCGTGTTGTCCGGAAGTAGGGGTGGCCAAGTTCAGCAGGACTGCTGTACCAACACTTCCAGCATGCCCTCCCTCTACCACTCACCACTATGCCAAAATGCCCCAAATGCTGCCCCCCCTTGATGCGACTGGAATCCCCACCCTCCGTGCAGCAGTTTCCCTGCCGCAGAATCTAGTCACGTACATGCCGCTGACAGGCAAAGAGCGGAGAGATCTCTGCTTAGTAATGTCTCCGCTTCTCCCCCTGGACATCTCCTCACTGCGCTCAGTACAAGCTGAGGAGATATCTCCTGGTCTTTGACTGGCACACAAATCACCAGACATATGCGCTCCCAAAGCCAGGAACTGAACAAACTGCCCCACTTCCTGGACATTTCTGACTTTCTGTGTGGTACTGGCCTGGCTTTGGGAACAAAAAGGAACCATGTTTATTGTATCTAGGAAATCCGAGGTTTGTTGAGTATCTAGAAATCTACTGGGGGATTTCTTTTGGTTATAGGTAGCACCCTACTACCATACCAGCAGATCATTCTAGGGTTTTGCTGTTCTGTCGCCAATAATTTATTACTGGCTTTGGGAACACACACGTCTGGTGGTTTGCAAACCTGTCACGAAGCTGGAGATCTCTCCTGAGCTTGTACACACAGCGCTGGGATGAGAAAATGGCTGATTTCCAAGGGGAAGGACAGAATCCATGCTGAGCATAGATCCCTCTGCTCTTTGCCTGTCAGTGGCAGGTACGTGATTAGATTCTGCGGCCGGGAAACTGCTCCACAGAGGGTGGGGGTTCCAACCACATCAGAGGGGAAGGGGGCAGTATTTGGGTCATGTTGATACAGTTTTGAGTGGGAGAGGGAAGGCACAATGGAAGTATTGGTACAGGGTCCCCTGCTGCACTTGACCTCTCCCACTTCCGGACAACGCGCAGCTGATTGACTGCTTCTGCCCAGGGGGCCAAGTCGGGGCCATTTGGGGTGAATAATGGGTGTTTGTGTGGCTGCAGTGTGTGCTACATTAGTTCGTCAGCTGTTTGCGGTGATACTTGTCCTTTGAGAACCCTACTTGACAGCCTCCAAATCTAGTTTAACTGGACCTTCAGCATAATTTAGTTAAAAGCTCAAACCCTTAAAAAACTATTCCCCAGCTTCTAAAATTAATATATTTTAAGATTTTAGTCTCTTATTATTCCCCCGCTGGGCTTCAGTTCTGTTCAGGACTCTAGGATACAGCCGCCCCCATCTTGCCTCAGAAGCATCACATACTGAGGAGAGAAGAGGGGTGAATAGTCTGGGGGGGGGGAGGGGTTATAGTTGTACTTTGCACAGAGCTGGGTCAGGAAAAGGACAGCAATTCCAGAATGCAGAGCGAGATAGTCAGAAGACACTTTCTGTCTACAGGCAGCATGAGACTCCATGAGCTGCCATCTTGGATGTTAAAAGCCTCAGAAAATGCAATAGGTGCAGGTAGAATGATTTTTAAAGTGGGCAATCTGTATGTACAGGGTGAGGGGAACATACAAGATAGGCTCTTCATCAGGGTGAAGGTCTGCTTTCAGTAAAACCCACGGTGGATAGTTAATCTCTAATTCGATATTTTTGGCCTAGATGCCATTTGAAAAATAGGCAACCCTTATATATTGCAATATAAGAATAAAAAAAAATGATTATGGTAGTTATCCTTGCTTGTTTTTTTTAGCATGATCTTATGAATCTTAGAATTTTATGAATGGATTTCTATTATCAGGAACATTGTACTTTTATGAGGAACTTTGTATGCAATTCTTTCCAAGCACCACATATAAAAAGATAAAAAGGAAAAAAGTGTCTGCTTGAGAGGGAGATCAGAAGGGACAGTACTGTTATTGACACTGTCCTCTTTGTTTAGTTTAACGGATTGTGGTCTTCTCATATTTATGTTCTATAATAAATCTAAAAATAAATCATCCCTATCCGGCTTCAGTAACAGTTAATAACTGAAGATAGAATAATCAATCTGTTTGTAGTTGGATGAGGCATGAGCAATGGAAGCAGCACCAGTAAAGGGATTCCTGAAATGTCTCAACACATTCATCAATCTTCAGTCATAAATAGCCACATCATCAACAGATGCTTTGGCCTTAACAAAATTGCTCTGGCGAATCAGGTGTAGCACTGCCTTCTTCTCTGTTGCTTGCCAGGTGGGACTCATAAAATGCCTTACACTTTGCATTAAAGTGGACCAACACCCAGGCCGATCAGATCCCTCCCCGCGGGGCATCCGAAATCGGGATGCCCCGCTGTGTGAAACCCCGCAGGACGTCCAGAAACCTTACCTTATCTCCGTTCCAACTGCGCATGCACGAGCCGCATCTCGCGCTCCTCTCTAGCAGGGCGTGCACCCGCGTCGGCAGCTTGTGAATGGCCGGCGCGGGCACGCTCCGTATTAGAGAGAAGCGCGAGATGTGGCCTCCAGCGCGCTCGCTTGTACGTGCATACCACAGCGGCTCTGAGCGCTCTGATTGGACGAGCGCTCGCGTAGAAGCAAGGTGAGGTGAGTTTTTTAGGGCGATCTGGGGGGTTTCACCCCGATCGGGGTGCCCCACGGAAGTGGACCAAAACCCAGGATAGTCAAAATCCTGGGTGTTGGTCCACTTTAACTTCCTCTGCTAACACTGCCTTGGGAATGTCCTCTCGCAAATTAAATTGTTGAATTTATAAATGCCTGACTGTCACAGGTTCCAAGCAGAAGAATGTGGCTTTAATAGGGACACTTGAATGTAAGCAGTGTGGGCACATAGGGGCCACACATGTAATCTGATGGACTTTTTCTCTACACCCCAGAATCAAGGCCACCAACGCCGGTCAAGGCTCCCTTGCTACTGCTGCCTACTGCCGTGCATCAATCTTCATTCTGATCCTCCATGATTTTCTGTGCTGGAGCACAGTTTGGTGTCTCAACCTAATCTCTTACACTGCCACAGCATGACGACGCCCGCGCCAGAAGTCAGGAAAGCATTAGGCGATATAGGGTGGCTGCAGGTAAGCAAGGGAACCTCAGCCAGCAATGGCTGTCTGGAATCCAGGGGCCAAGTAAAAAGTGCACCACTGTAGTCTATCAAAGCAAAGGAAAAACCTTTGAATCTCTGTGTAAACATTAACAGATCATTCTACAGCAAAACAAAAAGCGTATACAAGCAATATTATTTTTTGTAATATCTTTCAAAGCAGAACTGAGAACTGAGAGGGGCAGCCAATCAGATTCTGGTGAGCAGGCTTGAGACACAGAACTATAAAGAACTATAAAGTGTGACAGGGATGTATAAATCACATGACTGACTGAACAAAATTAAAAATAATTTGGCAGATAACATAATTTGAATATCAGCTGCATACACGTTGTTTGTGCGGAGTTAGGCATCATTTTGACTACAGTGAATTGGCAACAGATTGCAACTTACCAGGAATTATACATTTAATTAATTAATTAATGCAACACTTAATAAATGATCATTATATATATATATATATTGTTATTGCAAATTAGTAGAATAGGTAGTTTTGTTTATATTAATACCTGTTAGAAGGTAATAAAAATATAGCTCTGTTAGCAAATGTTAACACTGTTTACTCTTCTAGAAGTCGCAATGATTTCAGTAAACATATTGGCACATAAATGTATGAAAGCTGTCAGTTATTATTCTATCAATGATTTTAGATCAGGGACGTTTTTGATCTCGAGGTCAAGTAGCATCTGTCCAAATGCCTTTCCCTAAAAGAATACAAAAACATGATTAAATGCAAATCAAATAATTATATATATATATATTGCCTTTGAAGGTCTATATATATATTTGCCAATTGAAGGTCTCTCTATTTTTAAACATTACAGCCACAGACCTAAATGTTTTTTAATGACATTGGCCTTGATTCACTAAGAGTTGAAAAAAATCTCATGGTAGTAAAAAATTCAATTTATGAGAAAAAAGCCAGAGAATGTCACTGTTAGTGAATCACCAGATAGGAAGACAATGAAAAGCAATGGTACTTTTTTACTCTTGAAAAAAGCATTGACATTTTTACCTGTACTAAAAAGTGCCATTGACTTTCATGGTCTTCTTATCTGGTGATTCACTAACAGTGACATTCTAAGGCTTTTTTCTCATTAATTAAATTTTTTACTACCATGAGAGTTTATCTCAACTCTTTGTGAATCGAGGCCATTGTATGTGATATAGCAACACTAAGTAGCAAGTGAAGTGTAAAGAAAATGAAACATGCTGTTCCAAGTTTTTTTAAAAATGAAAAAGAAAAGTGTGGTGTGCCTGTATTTAGCACCCTGGTACTCTGATACCCTTTATAAAATTCCAAAAAATACCATTTTGTGATTACTCACCTGTAAAATGGGTATTATAAGTATGTCACACACCCCGCTTCCAATATTCATGACATGTGGGTTATTACCTGTAGAGGGTGAACTTTTGCAGAGATGACAGAAAAAAAAGGAAGCCCCTCCCGGTCCATAAATACCTGGGACCTCCCACACATTCCCCAGTATAGGATAGCAGTAAGGGGACCAGGAAGATCCAAATATAACAATAGTAACACCAAACGCTTCACCATATAAAGGATCCAGAATACCAATAAGGGCGGGATGAAGCGGGGTGTGTGACTTATATTACCCATTTTACAGGTGAGTAATCACAAAATGGTATTATTCCAAGTATGTCACACCCCCCGCTTCCAATATTCATGACATGTGGGACATCCAATAGCAGTGTTCGTCATGGGTGGGGAACCAAACAAAGCAACAATGCACAAACTTAAACCACTGCGGCTTGCAGAACCTTGCATCCGCAGAAGCCTGCACATCAACCTTATAAAACGTGGAAAAAGTGTGAACGGAAGACCAAGTAGCAGCCTTACAAACTTGTTCAACAGAAGCCTGGTGCTGAAAGGCTCAAGAAGCCCCAACAGCACAAGTAGAATGAGCAGTGACCCGAAAAGGGGAACCTTCCCCTTGGCAGAATAGGCCCCAACAATGGCCTGGCGGATCAATTTACTAATGGAAGACTTGGCGGCCGCCAAACCTTTCCTGGGACCAGAGGGCACCACGAAAAAGGCGTCAGTCTTACGAAAAGGAGAAGTAGCCACCAAATAGTACTTCACACAACGAACCACATCCAAGGAGTGCAAGACCCTCTCCTTGTCATTACTAGGCTTAGGACACAAGGAAGTGAGAACTACATCCTGATTGAGATGGAAAGCTACCTTAGGAAGGAAATCTGGCTTAAAGCGTAAAACCACCTTGTCCTGGTGTCTCTCAAAGTAAGGGGCCTGAATGGACAGAGCCGCCAACTCAGAGACACGCCGAACAGAAGTAATAGCCACCAAAAAGGCAACCTTTTGAGTGAGCATAGAAAGTGCAACATCCTGCACCGGCTCAAAAGGAGGCCCCTGGAGGGCCGACAGAACCAAATTCAAATGCCCAAATGGGCAACAAAGGCTTCCTAGGGGGTCGCACATGAGTGACCCCCTGGAAAAAAGTCTTAACCAGAGGATGCAGAGCAAAAGACCTCTGAAAGAAGACCGCCGGGGCAGAGACCTGCCCTTTCAAGGTACTAAGCTGGAACCCCAGGTCCAGACCATGTTGAAGAAACTCCAAAATCCTAGGAATCGAAAACACCCTACAAGGCAAGGCCCTAGCCTCACACCAGTCAATATAGGACCTCCAAGTCCTGTAATAGATGTTAGAAGAAGATCTCTTCCTAGCTCTAACAAGAGTCTGAATCACAGCATCAGACAAACCTTCCTCCTTTAAGATGGAGGTTTCAGCAGCCACGCCGTCAAAGCCAGCGTTTGTAAATTGGGGTAACGAAGTTGACCTTGAGTGATCAAATCCGAAAACAGGGGCAACCTGTACTGATCTACCGCCAGCGGTACGACGTCGGCGAACCAAACCTGTCTTGGCCACCTTGGAGCCACCAGGATTGCTGGCGCACCTTCTTGAACCAACTTGCGCACCACCCTGCCCACCATGGAGAAGGGGGGAAACAGGTACAGGAACTCCAGATCCCTCCAGGCCAGAGACATGGCATCCACTGCCAGGGCCAGAGGATCCTGAGACAGAGACACAAATGCAGGAAGTTTGTGATTGTGATGTGAGGCAAAGAGATCCACCTCAGGAGTCCCCCACTTGTGGCAAAGGGACCGGAATACCTTGTGATTGAGGGACCATTCCCCTCGGCGAGAGGATCTCCTGCATGGGACATTGCTCTCCGCCCAGGAAAGAATCAGAGACACTTCCCTGAGGGCACTCCTGCTGCGAGTCCCTCCTTGGTGATTGATGTAAGCGACCGCCGTCCGATTGTCCGATCGAACTTGAACCGGCAAGCCCTGCAAATGAAAAGTCAAGCGAGACAGAACCAACCGAATGGCCCTCAGCTCCAAGACATTGATGGGGGTGTGTGCCTCCAAAGGCCCCCACAGCCCCTGGAACTGATGTTCCCCCCAGAAACCGCCCCAGCCCGACAGGCTGGCGTCCATGGTGACCGTTTCCCAACAAGGGGCCAGAAAGGATCTGCCCCTCATCAGATTGCTTGGTTCCAGCCACCACAGAAGAGACTGCCAAACCCGGGGGGACATCAGAAACGACTGATCCAAAGACAGCGGGCACCTGTCCCAGGCCACCAAAAGATGGAGCTGGAGCGTCCGCATGTGAAACTGAGCAAAGGGAACTGCCTCGAAGGAAGCCACCATCAATCCCACCAGTCTCATCCCCAGCCGTATAGACGGGCGAGGGTTGGATAGGAGAAGCCGTATCAGATCCTGAACCATCTGCACCTTGGACTGAGGTAGGAACACCCTGGTCTGAATGGTATCCAGAGTCATGCCCAGAAAGGAAACCTCCCTTGATGGGGAAAGAGAAGACTTGGGGTAGTTGATCACCCAGCCGAACCTCTCCAGCGTGGACAACACCGCTCTGGTGTCTAGCTCCGTCTGTCTGAGAGAGGATGCCGTAATGAGAAGGTCGTCCAGATACGGCACAATGCGAATGCCCTGGGCTCTGAGAAGGTCCATTATACCCGCCAGCACCTTTGTGAACACCCTTGGTGCCGAGGTTAGCCCGAAAGGAAGAGCCACAAACTGAAAATGCTGATCTCCCACCACGAACCTGAGGAATCTCTGGTGTGCCGGGAAGATTGGTACATGCAGGTAAGCATCCTTGATGTCTATGTCTTCTTGGTTCTGATGAACCTGTTGAGAAGCTTCAAATCCAGAATAGGTCTTATGGAGCCATCCTTCTTGGGGACCGTGAAGAGGTTGGAATAGTAGCCCAGGCCTCTTTCCGAGGGATGCACCAGGCAAATAACTTCCATTTCCAGAAGATTCTTTACAGCCGACAGGAGCCCCTGCGCAGCCCGGGGATCCGAGGGGACCCGAGATCTGAAGAATCTGGGAGGAGGCCGGAACTCGAACTCCAGCTTGTAACCGGAAGACACCATTTCCAAGATCCATTTGTCCGTGACCTCCCGGTCCCAGACCTGGAAGAAGAGCCGCACCCGTCCCCCCACCTCCAAGGGTGAGGGCGCCCCCTCATTGCTAAGCTGGCTTGGCAGCGGGCTTGGGCTTGGAACCCCAGTTGTGTCCTGGACGAGCAGGTCCTCTGCCTCTGTTCCAAACCTCTGCCTGCTCTGGCACCGCGAAAGGAAGGATTAAAGGAGCCCGCCACCCGAAAGGAGCGACGCTGCTTCTTACGCTGAGGTAACCTTCCTCCTTTCGAGACCGAATCCAATTTTTCTCCAAACAGCCGCAACCCCAGGAAGGGTAGCCCTGTAAGTGATCTCTTAGCCGCAATGTCAGCCGCCCACTGGCGCAACCAGACCGACCGGCGAATAGCCACCAGCAAGGCCGAGGTTCTACTACACATACATATTGTGTCATCCAATGCGGACAAAACAAAAGACATAAATAATTCACACCGCTGCAGAAGCACAAACAGGCCGCAATGCTGAACCCACACTAGCAAAAGCATGGCTAGCCATTTGATCAATGCGCTTGTCCTCACCATCTTTGAGAGTGGTGGCATCAGGAGAATGTACAACCAAGGTATTGGACAATCCCAGCACGGGTGCATCGACCTCAGGAGGAGACGATCAGCGCTTCACCGCGTCCACCGGAAAGGGATATTTCCTATCCCATTCCTGAGGAACACCGGGGAGCCGGCTAGGTTTCTCCCATTCCTTAAGAATAATACTTTCAAAATGCTTCTGATTTGGGAATTCCAAGCGAGGTTTAGAGGTCCCAAAGAATTCCCCCTTCTGTGGAGGGGACTTCGCTGGAGGCGAAATAGCCAGAACCTCAAACAAGTGGGTCAGGACCTTGGGGGTATCCACGGCATCCCCCTGCCCATGTTCAGCATCAGCACCAACAAACTGCTGATCCTCAGATCCATCGGATTCCTCAAACAATTCCCCCTCTTCAAGCGGGGAAAAATCCGACCAGTCAAGGGTATCATAGTCATCAACCGGCGCGGCCGGAGACAGGTGCCTTCTCTTAGCCGGGGCCTTTCTGGCCGCAGAGCTAGAAATCATTCTCTCGATGTTGGCCAGCCTAGCACATACATCAGATTGCGACTCCCTGCTAATGACAATGTCACTCGGGGTCCGGATCAGGCGGGGTGGAGTAGGTGATGAGGCCGGCGGCACTGACCCAGACGCCTGGGACCCCGACTGCCACGTTATGGCCTGCTGAGCACATGGTATGCAAATCAGTACATTATCCCCCGTAAGGGATACCCCACAGCCCACACACTGCTGGGATTGCCCCGAAGGGAGCCCAAGCCCGATATCCTGGGAAGCCTCCATATGGTGATTTTACGGTAGTCGTAATGACCAGAGGGAATTACGCTGTTTAAGCAACCCGGGATGCCCCCTTTAAGTCCCAAGTGGGAGGATTTGAATGATACCCCAAATTAAAACCAAGGGACCCCAGGACCGGGAGAACCCCCCTTTTTAACACTTGATAGGGAGTCCTCCTGAAAGACACAATTGCAGGGACCCATAAAGCACAATCGGACACACAACCAACATACTCATATGCAGCTAAGAAAGGCATAAAAGCATAATTATATATATATATATATATATATATATATATATATATATATATTTAGACCTGGGAAGCTGCCCCAAGCGCTCAAATAGCCAGACACAGCGCTATACATAAAAATAAGGAAAGGGCACTCACAGAGCGTCGTAATGGCGTCCAGCACGCAGCACAGACCACCAGAGAGAGGGAGAAGAAGGGCGGGCCGGCACGGATCGCGGGCCGCGCCTGGCCCCACCCCCTACCCTCAGCCCAGGAAGACGCGGCTCCCAGCCAAAGGCTGGGCCCCGCGATGGTGACAGTGAACAAGGGGGGGGGGGGCGGGCCGCGGCGAGCGCCCGGCCTGCCCCTTCGAGCACCTGAGGGGAAGAAGCTCCCCCACCCTAAATGGCTGCCACATGCGGCCAGCACAAGTAAAGCAAAAAGACTGGCCAGTACTGAAGTACACATCAAACACGCACACACACACATACAGCTCAGAAAAATAAAAGTTATGGTAGAAACGCCCCCCCCAGAGGGGAACAGAGAAACCCAGAAGGGGGGAAATCAGCACCCCAGAAGTGGAAGGGGAGTTAGGGACGGGGCATCCCAAGCCGGGATCACCAACCCGGATACCGCCTACCCCCTAGTATGGGGTCTCACGGGGGAGCATGGCTCCCTGTATACACCACAAAGGTGCTGCCTACCATTGCCCGGACCCACAGCCAAGGCTGGGAGGCATAATAAGGGTTTAAATAACAGTCCGGGCAGCAATAGAAACAAACTGGCCGGGTGTAACCAGGCTACCTGCAAGGAGGAGACACAGCCATCTTCTGCTTACTCGCCGTCTGCAGAGACGAAAAACTGGGGAATGTGTGGGAGGTCCCAGGTATTTATGGACCGGGAGGGGCTTCCTTTTTTTTCTGTCATCTCTGCAAAAGTTCACCCTCTACAGGTAATATAACCCACATGTCATGAATATTGGAAGCGGGGTGTGTGACATACTTGGAATATTAACTTAATTAATTTAACCATAACTTTTACAAATTTAACTATAATTAGTAGAGTCAAACTGTATGCAATTTATTCTCTGGATAAAACTGCATTTCTGTGAAGGACTTGCACCAGACAGCTTAGGGGTAAAGTTCTGACAAAGTGTATTGAAGAGTTGGGTTCTAACAAATACCCCAAGCTCTGTATCACAAAGCACTGTTAGATCCATCATATCTAAATGGAAACGGCAGAAATCCACACCTGAGGTGGGAGAAATCTGGCCTTTATGGAAGTGTGGAATAAAGAAAGCCATTTTGAAAGTAAACCATAAGAAGGCATGTTTGCCATTTACTTCAAGCTATGTAGGGGACAGAGCAAGGAAGTTGAAGAAGGTGCCTAAATGCCAAACACTATGTGTAAAGGCAAAGATGTAACTAAATCTGATGGGGCCCTGGTGTGAACATTTAATGAACATTTAATGGGACCCCTTTCACGGCTCATAAACTGTCTTTTACCTCAATTGGAGGCAGCAGGACAACTGATTAGCTAGAGAAAGAAAAAAAACGACATTTTGTGCCCGATTTATCAAGCACTTCTGCCAGACTATGCCACATCAGTGCAAACTAGAGTGGTGCAAATAATATTTTTAATTTTTTTTTTACACTGGTGCATGTTGCACTGCAAGAAACACATTTGCTAAAACATTAGCGGTGCAGCAACATGCTGAAAAAATTATAAACTACCTTTTGCACTACCCTAATTTGTAGCATAGTCTGGCTGATGTGCTTGATAAAT
This sequence comes from Gastrophryne carolinensis, assembly GCA_027917425.1. Classification (NCBI taxonomy): domain Eukaryota; kingdom Metazoa; phylum Chordata; class Amphibia; order Anura; family Microhylidae; genus Gastrophryne; species Gastrophryne carolinensis. The sequence goes on from CM051234.1 coordinate 153,727,291, forward strand.
CAGGCCCTTTGTGTACTCACCTGTAAAATTTTTTCTCTATCTTTACAATCTGGTAAATCGACAATTCATGGGTTCACCTCACCAGCAAATCAGGAAGATTGAAAGCATAAAAAGCTCTTGAAAGCTAAAAAACCCCTCCCTGCTTAGATAGGCTGCTTCTTCCTGCCTACCCCAGTGTTAGCAAGCAGTATAGATGCAAGATGGCAGGAGGTAACAGTACTGTAACACAAAGCTACATTCAGAAGGGAGAAGCGATGTCCCCGGAATGTGAAGAGAAAAAAAAACTAATTGTACAAGTGAGTACAAAAAATGTTGTTTTCGCTCTCAGTCCATTCCTGGACAACTTGTGGGATGTTCCAAATCAATCAGGTTGGGGATCAACCACAAAACACTAAAAAAAGCTATACTGACTGCACAACCAAAACCAGCAGAAGGGGAATGACAGCAAACTAAAACCATGGTGGGAGCCTGGAGCACCTTACACCCGATGGACACTGATGCTGTAACATTGACTGTATCTTAACAGGAAGGCCCGCCTGAGCCCTTGTCCAGTGTTGGAGACAAAGAAAGATCACCCTAATTCCAACACATTGATGGGTAACTTGTTCTTCTGGAAGCTCCAATGAATCTGAACCGCCTGGTGGCCCAGCACACCACCCCAACCCAGGCTATCATTCATAGTCAAGATGGTCCATTGATCTATAAGCAACAAGTGCCCCTCAATAAGCAGCGTGGACCCGAGCCACCGAACTAGCGTTCCACTAACTGAATCAGACAGCAAAATAGTTTGATCTAGCAAAATACTGACCTGCCCCAACTGTACAACAGGGACCTTTTCAGAGACCTATTGTGAAATTGAGCAAACTGTACTGCCTCTATTCAGAATACCAACATCCACAGAGGATGTATGCACAACTGCACTGTTGGCTTTTTGTATGTTGGGACTCTCCCCACCTTGCTCTGCATAATCTGTCTCTTGATCGCAGGCAAAAAGTTCTGTGCTTGATTGGTGTCCTAGATAATTCCCAGGAAGGAGCCCAATCTGGCACAACCCGAGACTTGAGATAATTTATGATCCACCCAAATATCCAGGGTCCCAGGAACCATCCCCATATCTCAAAAGGCCTTCTGCAGGGACAGAGCCCTGATTAGGATGTCATCCAGGTAAGAAGTGATTCTGGATTACTGACAACACAGGAAGGCAATGATTCAAGGACATTAATGAAAACCATCAGGGCAGTGGAGAGGCCAAAAGGTGCAGCCACAAATTAATTATGCTGAGTACCCACCGCAAATCTCAGGTTCCTCTAATGACAGGTAAAGATCGGAACAGAACACAACTCTGGCAGTTCCATTAACACATTATGCTGAAAAGGAGACATCTGTGAACTTTGTCCACTAAGGGCCACCCTCTGCTGTTTCAGCAATTTCTTACTAGCTCTTACCCAAGAAGCAGCAAATAGGGGCCATAGAGGTGATTCTACCATGGGGAAGTCATATTTCGCCAGCAGATCCAGGCTCTCATCAACTAGATCTGATATAGGTGGAGTTCCCAGCCAGATGTTAGACAGGGTCAACTACCCCTGGGGGAACAGCCCACTTCTTGAGACTGACAGTAGGAAGGAGGATGCAGCCTAAGCTGGGAGGAGTTTTGACTTTTCGTTCTGCATGATTGGCTGGAGGAGTGAAACTACAAGCTGACAAATGGAATGAGAGAAAAACAAACCTTACTTTTCTGGCATAGACATGATTCCTCATAGTATTACAGGCCGACTTTCAAGTTTTGGTTTCAATTGTATTGTACAGATTATAGATGACACTAGAGGTGGAATAAATTCCTAATTCTTAAACAATTCTTCTGGGTCTAGGTATTTGTCTTGGCCTTGATCTAGATTAACCTACATATCAGGGTTCCAAGCTACAGATTTCAGATTCATATGATTTGAGAATATAGTGTATATGTTATGAAGTATGTAGTAATAAACCTGAACAAATGCTTTTGACACTAATAAGAAAACAATACAAAAAATACAATTCTGTGATTACTCACCTGTAGAATTGGTATTATACGTATACAGCACGTCCTGTTCCAGAATATTCCTTACACATGGGGTAATACATCCACAAGATGGCGCGAGACTGCAGAAAACAGCTATTTGCTCCTCCTGGCCCTATATAAATCAGAGACCTCCCAAAAATTCCCCAGTATTTACAAGCAGTTAACAAGAATCCGGGAAAACAATAACGTCAAAAATGAACATATGAACAATCACCATACAGAGGTAAATAAGAATAATGATAACAAGGGTGGGGTGGAACAGGACGTGCTGTATACGTATAATACCAATTCTACAGGTGAGTAATCACAGAATTGTATTATTCTAAGTATACAGCACGGCCTGTTCAAGAATATTCCTTACACATGGGACATCCGATACCAGTGTGCGTAAGGTAGGGTGGGATCCCTAAAAGTAACAGCAGACAGTTTAAACCACTGCCGCCTGCAGAATTTTGCGACCAAAAACAGCATCAGCTGAGGCCCTAACATCAACCTTGTAAAACGAAGACCAAGTGGTGGCCTTGCAAACTTGTTCAACAGAAGCTTGGTGCTGAAAAGCCGAAGAGGCACCAATAGCACGAGTAGAATGAGCAGTAAGGCGGAAGGGAGGCTCCTTCCCCTTAGCAGAATAGGCCTGTACCACAGCCTGACGGATCCACTTGCTGATAGTGGACTTAGCTGGAGCCAGACCTTTCTTAGGTCTAGACGGGAGCACAAAAAGAGCATCAGTCTTCCTGAAGGATTCAGTAGCCACCAAATAGAACTTCAGAGTCCTGACCACATCCAGAGAATGTAAAACCCACTCCTTAGGGTTACTAGGATTAGGGCAAAGAGAAGTCAACACAATGTCCTGATTGAGATGAAAAGCAGACACAACCTTAGGCAGAAAATCTGGCTTAAAACGAAACACCACCTTGTCCTGGTGTCTCTCAAAGTAGGGAGGTTTGATGGAAAGCGCCGCCAACTCAGAAACACGCCTAACAGAAGTGATAGCCACCAAAAAGGCTACCTTAAGAGTCAAAATGGACAAAGGGGCCTCACGCAAAGGCTCAAAGGGAGACCCCTGTAATGCAGATAAGACCAACTTCAAATCCCAGACTGGTAACATAGGCTTACGTGGCGGACGCACGTGAGTAACTCCCTGGAAGAAGGTCTTGACCAGACGATGGTGAGCAAAGGATCTTTGGAAGAAAATGGCCAAAGCAGAAACATGACCTTTGAGGGTACTAAGCTGAAGACCCAAATCCACACCATCTTGCAAGAATTCCAGAATCCTGGGGATAGAAAACACCCGACAGGGAAGTGACTTAGACTCACACCAATCAATGTAAGCATGCCATACCCTATAATAGATGGATGACGAGGACTTCTTTCTAGCCAGAATCATAGTATTAACAACAGGGGCAGGCAGCCCCTTCTCCATCAGGATGGAGGTTTCAGCAGCCAGGCCATCAAAGCCAGCGTTTGTAAATTGGGATGGCTTAGCTGCCCCTGAGTGAGCAGGTCTGGATTCTTGGGTAGAGCATACTGATCTACTGCCAACTGCATGATGTCTGCGAACCACACCCTTCTTGGCCAACAGGGGGCCACCAGAATGGTTGGTACCCCTTCCTGAGCAATCTTGCGCAACACCCTGCCCAGCAGAAGGAAAGGAGGAAACACATAGAGAAGCTGAAAGCTCTTCCAAGACATTGCTAGAGCATCCGTGGCCAAGGTCAGAGGGTCCTGTGACAGAGAGACAAAGACTGGAAGCTTGTGATTGTGACGGGACGCAAACAGATCCCCATCTGGCTGACCCCAGCGGTGGCACAGGGAGCGAAACACCCTGCTGCTGAGGGACCATTCTCCCAGACGAGAAGTCCCCCTGCTGAGGGAGTCTGCCTCCAGATTCTCCACCCCCGGGATGTACACGGCTGAGATGCAGGGAACATTCTCCTCCGCCCAAGACAGTATCAGGGACACTTCCTTGAGGGCCCTCTTGCTCCGGGTCCCTCCCTGATGATTGATGTAGGCAATTGCCGTCTGGTTGTCCGAGCGGACCTGAACCGCCCAACCTCGAAGGTGTGGAGTCAATTGGGCGAGAACCAACCTTATCGCCCTCAATTCCAAAATGTTGATAGGGGTGTAGGCCTCCTGAGGGCCCCAATGACCCTGGAATTTCAGGGATTTCCAGAAGCCCCCCAACCTGTCAGGCTGGCATCTGTGGTGACTGTCTCCCAGCACGGGGCCAGAAAGTATCTGCCCACCAACAGGTTTCTTGAGTCCAGCCACCACGAGAGAGACCATCTGGCCAGGGGGGACAGAACCAGCACCTGATCCAGGGGCCGAGGGTCCAGAAAGTACCTCACCATTGACGGTGACAGGAAAGACTTGGGATGGTTGATCACCCAGCCGAAGGACTCCAGTGTGGACACCACCAGCTGGGTATCCAGCTCGGCCTGCTGGAAGGACTGAGAAGTGATGAGAATGTCATCTAAGTAAGGAAGGATGCGAATGCCCTGAGATCTCAGCAGAGCCAGTACGCCCGCCAGCACCTTGGTGAATACCCTGGGAGCCAAGGTGATACCGAAAGGCAAGGCCACAAATTGATAGTGCTGATCCTCCAGAGCGAACCTGAGGAATCTCTGATGACCTGGAAATATTGGTACATGAAGGTAAGCGTCTTTGATGTCTACAGAGGTCATGAAGTCGCCCGGGTGTAGAGAATTGACAGCTGAGCGCAGAGTCTCCATGCGAAAGTGTTTGGATCTGACAAATTTGTTGAGGCACTTTAAATCCAGGATAGTCCAGGATAGTTCTGATAGGCGTATAGCCACCAACAAGGCAGAAGTTCTACCACACATTCTAATGGCATCATCCATAGCAGACAGAATATATGAAATAAATTCCTCACAAAGCAGTAGAGATCTATACTCTTCTATACCCGCATCCTCAGATGCCCCGTCCAAGAGACACTTACAACACCCCTTTAATGGCAATAGCCGTAATAGCAGAGGCACAAACCGGGCGCAGCGCCGTCCCCACACAGGCAAAGGCGTGACAGGCCAGTTGGTCCAAGCGCCAGTCCTCCCCATCCCGCAGGGTAGTAGTATCAGGAGAGTGCATGACAGATGTATTGGACAACCCGAGAACAGGCGCATCAACCTCGGGAGGACATGACCAACGCTTAACAACATCAGCAGGAAAGGGATACCTCTTGTCCCAACTCTTAGGCACCCCTGGCAGCTTGCTAGGTCGTTCCCATTCCTTGAGCACTAGATTATTAAAGTGAGACTGCTCAGGGAACTCCCAGCGTGGCTTAACCGTATGAAAAAGCTCGCCCTGCTGCTGCGGAGCCACTGCAGGAGGGGAAATACAAAGCACTTCAAAAATATAACTCAACAATCTGTCAGTGTCATCAGGGGACCACGGGTCTTCCCCAAAGGGAGTCCCAGGACTACCGTAAATCTTAGGTTTTTTCTCAGAGGATTCCGAATCAGAAAATAATTCCCCCTCCTCAAGGGGGTAAGGACCTGAGAGTGAGTAAGGGCCCTCATCTTCTACAGGGAAGAGGGAAACCGTGGGTGATAAATGCCGCTTCTTAGCAGAAGCCTTACGTAAGGCAGACCCAGCAAGATGTTTTTCAATGCTGGCCACCCGTGCAGCTAAATCAGGTTGAGACTCCCCACTATTATGGCCCTCGGTGGGGGTCAGATGTAAGCATGGGGGGGTAGGCGAAGCCAGAAGGGCGCCGCACCAGTAACAGGCAACCCAGGCTGCAGTGAAAGTACCTGCTGGGCGCAGGGTACACACACCCTGACATCATCACTTATAGGGGATACTTCACACACAACACATAGCCGGGCTTGTCCCGAAGGAACCCCAAGCACATTATCCCTAGAAGCCCCCATATGGTGATTATAGTGGCACAATAGATCAATATAGGGTTAACGCTAATGATAGCAACCCGGGATGCCCCAAGAGCCCGCTAGGGAGGTGGGAGATATAATAGTAATAGCCCAAAACTAAAAGTGGGGGGGGGGGGGGGGGGGGCGGTGGGGACCGGGAGAAACCACAATGAGGTCTACCCGCCTGAAAGTGCCCACATGATCCCGCCGTCCAATGACAGCGCGGCAGAGCCTGAGGTAATGTCGCCGCCGTCCGCGGAGCGCTGTACAAACGCACGGCGGCGGCTGCCAGTAAGAACACATTAAGCAAGACGTGCAGGATACAACAAAATCAATTCTGGCACAAGCAAGTGAACATTCAGGCTGCTTGACATACCGCACACGACCCCCCCCCCCCCCCCCCCCCCCCCGAGATCTCTCCAGGGAGAGCGAAGCAAGGGTAGCAGGGTACTCAGTGAAACAAAATGAGAGGAGGGGGCAGATACCTAAGGGGGGTAGGGATTAAAGGGAAACCCCGGGAGCGGGCATCCCACAAGGCTCACCACAGGCCTATACCGCCTACCCTGTCAAAGCAGGGACTGCGGTCGGAGCAGCGCTCCTCAAGCACCTAACCCGGGTGCTGTCCTACCTTCACCCAAACCAGTCAGCCGAGGCTGGGAGGCAGTGGGTCCAGAACGGGCGGTAATAGTCCTGCAGGGCCGCAGGCTGGTAAGCCCCGCTCGCCTGCGTATATAGAGAGCCATCTTCTATCTTCGCAGTCCAGACTGCAGATGAAAACTGGGGAATTTGTGGGAGGTCCCTGACTTATATAGGGCCGGGAGGAGCCACAAGCTGTTTTCTGCAGTCCAGCGCCATCTTGTGGATGTATTACCCCATGTGTAAGGAATATTCTGGGACAGGACATGCTGTATACTTAGAATATAAGGGTAGCAATATAAGATGGTCGTTAAATTCCTGCTCAGCTATCCCTATACAAAATACTGTCAACTTTCAAATATCATCTAAACTTGGTTTAATATATTTTAGCCGACTTGCGAACCTCTTAGTGTGTTCGTAATTGAAGCGACCATCTAGATACCCCTAATACTTTCAAAGTAATATTGTGGTTGGTACACCATCCGGCCCCCATGTATAAGCCAAACTTGATTCAGGAATAGGTTGTCCTGAAGGAATAGAACCGGGCTCAGATTGTGACCACACCTTAGTGCTGTTAAAAATTCAGTTTTAATTTATTGAAAAACATTTAAAACTAAGTTTCCCATTTTTTTTACACAATTTCTGACATTCTTACACAATGCAATACAAATATCTATTCCGCATTTCTTAAGTCATAAAAAACTCATTAGGAGTTACCAATACAGTATTTCATTAGTTTTTGAAATGAGGGCAGACATGTGTCATGTTTCGCCTTCAATGGCTTCCTCAATGCCCTATACGTGTAGCAGACAAACATTGCATGTGATTAGTATTATTAGTCATAAATAAACAAACATATATTTCATATTGTTAATGCTATCATAATGCTATTGTTAGTTAATTAGTTATTTACATATATACATGTGATTTTAGTTCAACACGAGTACAAATTGGAGAAAAGACATAGTAGTACCTGATACTGGTGATGTCACAGAAAATATTATTAGCGACACACATATGACTTAAAAATTCCACAAGGCGAACCGGTGGTGTGCTCTCATCTATTAATCAAAAACCGTGCCAATCAATTAAAGAGCTTACACTTAATCTTATGTTTGTCTTATGTTATTTAAGGGCATGAGATTTGTACCTGGTTGTTATATTCCTTCTTGGTAGGGATTCATAGGGATTCAATTTCAACCTTGGAGTAGTCCCTGTGTATGGTAGGAGAGGACCCTGTGTGCAGTAAAAGAGGGCATTAGCTAAATGCCTCCATGGTGCAATAAACGAGGACATTAAATAAATTCCTCCATAGTGATTTGTTATTTGAAAAACGCTAGTTTTATATGGACGAATAAGGAACTTGCCTGTGTTAATGTAGGATCCCCGTCTGTGCAGTGCAGTCGCGGTGGCGGGCAAAGTTAAACTACCGCCGCAGACATCCTGTTATGTGGTCCCTCCGAACAACTTGCATTCGCGGTCCCCCACGCTGTTCCACGCTTTAGATATGTCCGCCTCAGGTCCGCTGTTACCGCTATGCCTAATGTGTGTCTGCGGTATATTTACCCGCCACCGCGCCAGCGCCGCTCTCTTATGCGCTCCAGGACAGGTGGAGAGCATTTCCCTCATCACCCGGCTTCCGCTGGAAGTTGAGTGACGCGGCGCTGATCCGGCTCCATGTCTTTAGAAGTGGCGCCATTTTGGTGAAGACTCACCATTCGCCTGCGGCTTTTTCTCGCTGCTAAGCAGGGCATCAGAGCCTCGGCATCCGCCACATCTGTGTAACTCAAACACGCTTCCTCATTACAGTTCAAAAAAGGGAGGCAGCCACACAGCTCGGCGACAACCTCAACACTTGGTTATATTCATGTCAGTAGTTTTTCTATATGGAGCCGGATCTGCTCTGCACAGATATTTAGAACCCTGTGTCCATATTAGTAGCGACTATCGAGCAGAAAGGCCTGGTGTTTGTCCCTTTATGTGAGCAATCAAGCACCAGGTATCCCTATCGGCAGTGCCTGCCATACAGGGAGACATTAATGCTTAAACCTATTATAATTGTTTCCACTGTTTCCCCTATCCTCATATTGTCTGCAGCCACACCTGCACTGCACACCTGCGCTGCACAGCCACAGGCGGAACGCCTGGTTGTCGACAGGAGCTCTACCAGACATTGGAGCATGTAGTTCCATGCTATTGCAATTATTCACAATGACTCCTATGCCGTCGATGGTCAGTGCAGCATAGGGGGGAACTCCTGTACCGCCGATGGTCAGTGCAGCGTCAGTGCAGCGCAGGGGGCACATAAAATGCTTGCCCAGGATCAGCCCATTAACTCTAAGTGACACTCCACCAATTCCCCTTGGGATCACAATATTATTACATATAGTATGTCTCAATGTTGTCACATATAATATCATAGCGTCATCTGTGGAACAGTTCAATGTTTCACAATGTATCTAGAGCATTATAAATTCTCCTTCAATAGAAGATAGGTAAGATAACTCATATTAAGGTGCCCTAACTCCATGTACAATTGAGGCGGTATATCATTCTGGGCGAATGTATATATAATGGCTCCTATCAAGGTGCAGGTATACCAGGGGAGATGTATCATTTCTGATACCCTATTTGTTATTGCCCTATATTCCCACATGTACCATATATTTAGTGAGCCTTACATCCACACTTTTTAACATACTTCCCTTCTTCACACCCACCGGGAATTTGTTAAGGCCTACAGGCATATCTCTTCGATTGCTCATGTTCATACAAATAGGAAGCAAAGCTCAATGTTTCATTCAGACCAGGATATCGAAACGCACCCAATCTATAAATCCATCTCGTCTCGAGTTGGAGGGTTAATTTTTCAATATCTCCCCCCGAATTGTTGGGTGTAGTCGATCTAGACCCTGTACCTGGAGGGTACTAGGATCATTATTGTGGTGTCTGGAAAAATGGAGGCCTATTGGTGTTTTTTGCGAGCCCGTTCGTATACTATATTGGTGCTCGTAAATTCTTTTCTTTAGTGGGCGATTTGTCTTGCCTACATATAGGCAGCCACAGGTACAAGTTAGCAAGTAAACCACATTCACTGTGTTGCAGTTTATATAGTGCTGTGCCTTATATTTTTTTTGACCCCCAATGGTTATTTCTTGTCCTATTTTCATAAATTTGCACATATTGCACCCCCCACAGCGATATGTGCCTTTAGTTCTGCAGCATTCCTTTCCTCGATTCTGTTCGTGGTGACTGTGCACAAGGGCATCTTTCAGGTTCCTCGACCTTCGATATATTACCCTGGGCGCTTTTGGCAAAAAAGTCCGTAGCTGTGGATCGTTTAATAGAATTGGCCAATGGGTCTTTAAAATCTGTTGTATATGTTGGTGAGCCCCCGTATAAGTCATAATTAGGGCAGGTCCCGATTGTTCTCTATTTCTTTTAGGTCTGTACAATAATTCCTGCCTACTGAGGCTCCTAGCTTTTTTATAGGCCGCTCGCAGCACCTTCATTTTATAGCCTCTCTCCCTGAGCCTGTTTCTAATATTGGATGCCTCGATTTCAAATAGATCCATAGTGGCACAATTGCGCCTCGCTCGCACAAATTCCCCAAAAGGAATGCTTTTGAGAAGGTGCACTGGGTGTGAGCTACTCGCTCGTAGCATATTGTTTGCTGATGTTTCTTTACGAAACAAATTTGTTGTAATCTGACCATTGGGGGCCTTAGTGATTTCTAGGTCTAAGAACGTAACACTGTGTTGATCATAGCTGCATGTAAATTTAAGGTTGGCATCGTTTGAATTTAATTTTTCCACAAATTCCACTAGTTCCTGCTTCGGCCCCTCCCATATGACCAGGATGTCATCTATGTACCCGTGCCACGCTGTCACGTGGCACAGGTACCTGGCCATAACGTCCTCACTCCACAACCCCCTCTCCCACCACCCCAGATACAGGTTCGCGAACGATGGGGCACAGGTCGTCCCCATCGCCGTCCCCTGTATCTGGTGGTAGAGCTGGTCCTTAAAGAGAAAGAGATTGTGGGTGAGGACGAAGTTGAGGAGCCGAAGCAGGAACAGGTTGTGGTTGTGGTGGGATATATCTAATTCGTTCAGGAAGGACTCCACTGCCCTTATGCCTTTGTTATGTGGAATGCTAGAGTAAAGGGCCTCCACGTCCAGAGTCACCAGAGTAGATTCGGGGCTCACCCACATGTCATCCAAGATCCTCAGGATATGTCCTGAGTCTTTGACATATGATGGTAAACTGGTCACGAGTGGTTGGAGATGCCGATCCACATAGCGGCTGGCATTTTCCATTAGAGCCCCCATACCCGACACTATCGGACGGCCCGGAGGTGCCGTCACAGATCTGTGCACCTTTGGGAGTGCATAAAATGTTGGTATTTTTGGGCATGGGGACTCCAGGAAGCCAGCGGCCTGCGGATCGATCACTCCACCATCTCGTGCCTGGTGGATGAGCTGATGGTATTCCCTCTCATCCCTGGCGAGTCTGGACATGGAGGCCCGGGCATACCACTCCTTGTTTTTCAAAATGTCTAAACACATCTTTTCATACTGGTCCACCGACATGACCACAATATTGCCACCCTTGTCCGCCGGTTTGATAACCAGGTCGTGGTTAGCTACCAAATCTTTGATCGCTTGCTGCAGTTGTTCATCTATATTCGGCCGATACCCTGGCCGTTTGGAAAGAGCTTCCAGATCAATCATGGTCATTTCCACAAAGGTGGCAACATTGTGGTTCATGTTCATGGCCGGGAAATATGTGGAGGGCTTCTTAAGTCTGGTGGCGGCAGGGGTATTTATAATTTGTCCTGCCACTTCCAGACCCAATTCCATAATATCTCGCTCAAGTTGGGTGTTACTGATTGGGTCCTCGTGACTGGGTGCGTTATCTTCGTCCCCTTTCTTGGTAAAGTGATATTTGCATAATACTTTTCTAGCGAATAAATGGATATCTTTGACTGCCTCGAAGGTGTCCAATTTCTTTGCTGGGCAGAAATTCAACCCTAGTTTCAATAATTCTTGTTGTTCATTTGATAATTTGAATTGGGAAAGATTGATTATATCTTGTTGTTGTGGAGTACTTTTCTCCAACTCCTGCTTTGCTAGGACACTGGGTGAGGGAATAGGGTTAGTTTTTTGTGCTCGCCTGCGGGCATTAGCCCTTCTTTTGTTGCGGCGTTGGTTGCGTCCCTTCCTAAAAAATCCCTCTTTTGTGTTTGTACTTCGCCTGCCTCTTCGGGATGTACAGTCCTACTCTCCATTTTACGTTTTGTTGTATTGGCCAGTGAGTCCTGTCTCGGTATGGAGATTTCTCTCCTCGGTGGTCCCTTCCAGGGCTCCCTATCTTTCCCCATTCTTGGTTTAAATCTCCTTTGGGATTGTTGGTATGTATCCTGGGAGTCTGTGCCTCTTTCCCTTGATGAGGAAGTATCTGAGGAATTATAGGAACGGCCTGGGTATGCTCTCCTACCCCTACCTTGATTTTGTATATTTGGCCATATATAGGCCTCTTTGTTCTGATAGGCAATTTTGTCCCTCACTAGTTTCCTTTCTTTAGCCTCAATTATGCCTTTATTTAGTTTTTCTATCGATTCCTGTATATTGGTGTCTCTCTGTTTAAACTTTTCGTTCTTAAGTTGCTGTTCAAGGCCCGCTATCGTGTTAGTAATTTGCTCATTAATGGCCTCTAAATGCTGGGAATGGTAAGTAATCAAAAGCCCCATTAGTTGGAGTGAACAATCTTGAAGAATGTTCTCCCATTTTCTTTTAAAGGTTTCATCACAGTCGAGAATTTGGGGAAAGAGCCTAATCCTAAGCCCTTTCGGTATTATATTCTGTTGTGAGTACACCAAAATGGCGCCACTTCTAAAGACATGGAGCCGGATCAGCGCCGCGTCACTCAACTTCCGGCGGAAGCCGGGTGATGAGGGAAATGTGCTCCACCTGTCCTGGAGCGCATAAGAGAGCGGCGCTGGCGCGGTGGCGGGTAAATATACCGCAGACACACATTAGGCATAGCAGTAACAGCGGACCTGAGGCGGACATATCTAAAGCGTGGAACAGCGTGGGGGACCGCGAATGCAAGTTGTTCGGAGGGACCACATAACAGGATGTCTGCGGCGGTAGTTTAACTTTGCCCGCCACCGCGACTGCACTGCACAGACGGGGATCCTACATTAACACAGGCAAGTTCCTTATTCGTCCATATAAAACTAGCGTTTTTCAAATAACAAATCACTATGGAGGCATTTATTTAATGTCCTCGTTTATTGCACCATGGAGGCATTTAGCCAATGCCCTCTTTTACTGCACACAGGGTCCTCTCCTACCATACACAGGGACTACTCCAAGGTTGAAATTGAATCCCTATGAATCCCTACCAAGAAGGAATATAACAACCAGGTACAAATCTCATGCCCTTAAATAACATAAGACAAACATAAGATTAAGTGTAAGCCCTTTAATTGATTGGCACGGTTTTTGATTAATAGATGAGAGCACACCACCGATTCGCCTTGTGGAATTTTTAAGTCATATGTGTGTCGCTAATAATATTTTCTGTGACATCACCAGTATCAGGTACTACTATGTCTTTTCTCCAATTTGTACTCGTGTTGAACTAAAATCACATGTATATATGTAAATAACTAATTAACTAACAATAGCATTATGATAGCATTAACAATATGAAATATATGTTTGTTTATTTATGACTAATAATACTAATCACATGCAATGTTTGTCTGCTACACGTATAGGGCATTGAGGAAGCCGTTGAAGGCGAAACATGACACATGTCTGCCCTCATTTCAAAAACTAATGAAATACTGTATTGGTAACTCCTAATGAGTTTTTTATGACTTAAGAAATGCGGAATAGATATTTGTATTGCATTGTGTAAGAATGTCAGAAATTGTGTAAAAAAATGGTAAACTTAGTTTTAAATGTTTTTCAATAAATTAAAACTGAATTTTTAACAGCACTAAGGTGTGGTCACAATCTGAGCCCGGTTCTATTCCTTCAGGACAACCTATTCCTGAATCAAGTTTGGCTTAATATATTTTAGCACATAATTTTTTACAAGTTTCACATGTAGTTACCACTACTAAATACACCCAGGATGCCCCAGGAATATCGAATCGAATATCTAAACTGACTCTAGGTCCCACAAGAACCACCATTATTTTTCATTAAATGTTAATTACCTGAGGGTCACTTCTTAATGATGCAATACCCCCTCCTCCCAGGGAATTGTGCAGGATGAAGTTTAGGGCGTATATTCCTGGCAACTCATACCTGTTGCAAAAAACATTTGAACACTTTAAAAATACACCTTATACAATAGCCAAACATAACATTTGTGTGTACACTCTTACTTGAATAAGACTCAACCCATCAGTATGGCACATTTTTTTTTCTCAAGAGATATTTAAGCTTAAAGTGATCAAAACCCACAAGTGGCAGCCCTTAAATCTAAAAAGACTCCAGGACTGACTTCTTGGCTGTCCCCGGGGCATCACGATTTAGGTTGCGCAGCTATGCGGAACCCCTGAGTTCACTCATATAACTCACCTTTCCCATGGATCTCACAGCCACATCCATTTAGCTTAGGCACACTCCAGTGCCCAGCTATTCAGGCTGTGGGTGGGACCATGCCTAAGGCTAGAGGGAAGCCAGGCATGCAGCAGGCTTATCATGTGATCTCAATCTGCTGACTGGGCCTGGCTATGCTGCAGCACCCAACACCTGAGGTACTCTGGTGTGGGGGATGTGTAGGGGGCACGGGGAGGTGGCTTAGAGGGATTAGGCCTGCTTTAAAATAATAAAATATTTACTTAAAGCGGACCTTCAACCTGAATAAGAGCATATCTTATATGTTTCCCACACCCTGTACATACAGATTGCTCACATTAAAAATCATCCTACCTGCATATACTGCATGTTATGAGCCTTATCACATCCAAGATGGCGGTTCATGGGACATCAGGCAGCCTGCAAACAGGAAGTGCCTTCTAACTGTGCTGCTCAGCATTCTGGGATTGCTGACCTTTTCCTTACCCCAGCTCTGCTCTGTCTGAGCAAAGCACAGCTATAACCCACCCCCCTGTACTTTATCCCGCTCTCCTCTCCTCAGTAAGTGTGATGCTTCTGAGTCAAGATGGCGGCGCCCGTATTCTAAAGTCCTTAACAGATTTGCAGCCCAGTGGGGGAAAGAATAATAAGTGACTAAAAACTTAAAATATGTTAATTTTAGATGCTGGGGAATCGTTTTATAAGGGTTTGGGCTTTTCAATAAGTAATGGTGAAGGTCCGGTTTAAGTGGAGGAACCTTTCACATCCAGCTTGTGTTGCGTTGGAGTAGGAGTACTCCATTGTAATGAAAGCGGGAAGTGAACTGTGACCATTGAAACAATGTGCACATTCACGTCTATACAACTCGTTGTGGTGCGTTAAGGGGCGATGCTACATGTAGAGCGTGTCCTGCTTCAGCCAACCCGAGTAGGTCACTAAGCTAAAGTGTGTGTGAAAGTAATTTGAACAACTACATCTGTAAACATGTTCGACTTAATTTCAGTGCTAACTAGTGTATAGTCCAGAATTATAGAAGCTTAACTAGAGCTGATTTGTAACACAAAAGCCCAACTATGTGACCTTGTCTGAAACAATTGTCTCTGCTGTGCATAGGCTCATGATTAGATTATCAAGCAGCAGCCTAAAATATATAATCAACTTAAAATACCAGTTAAATAACACTTAACTGCAAGAATTCAGAAACTGTAATAAATTCTTTAGCACTTTAACAACAACGTATATCTGTACTGCTCCACAGTAATAACTGAACCCAAGCTTTCCATTGCCTGCTATTCTGCAGTACAAGTTATAATTGGTTCATATGGTTAGACATGGTCTGCAAAGAGATGCTCCACTGTTTACAAGGATGCAAAGTGTCACCTAACACTGTCCTGTTAGGGAGTTGTGTTCCCTAGATTTATGTTCATTTAGACCATTTTACCAAAGAATATTTAAAGTGATATTTCAGACAAGGGCAACTGTTAGACCATCGTGTCAGGCTGTGTTTGGCAATGTCCTAAATTGTTTTCCATTTTAAAATTGAAGAAGAAATAGTCAAGATATTGAGGTATACATTTTACCTCATGATCTCTCTTCTGAAGCATGTGGGTGTGGCTGGTGAAGCTGCATAATAATCAGCATAATGGTTGGGGAGGTGCTGGGAGTGAGAGCACTCGCTAGGAGAAGGCTGGGTGGGGAGGAGGGAGGGGTCAGCTGGGCTTGAATGGCAGCTGGGTTTGAGTGCCATTCAAGCCATCAATATAGAGGGGCATGGTCAGAACTAGCTCCCCAAGCTAAGATTGGTTGCCCACATTGGCAGGGTGGCGGAGGGGCAGATGAGGAATTATATTTCATGGTGCTGAGCTGAGAGGAGGCACAGCGCTGGAGAAACACCTGCTAATGCAGAGTTTTTTTTTAATTTTTGCATAAAAATCCCTTTAATATCTGACATGAACAATTGAGAATATAAAGTAAACAAAATAAAATTAGGATATTGGATTGGACACTTGAAAACATTGTTTCAATGGTACAAATCCCTACCTTGAGAAGTGATGCCTCAATGTATAGCAAGAAGTAGTGGAAACACATCAGCCAAAAACACTTATGTCCTAACATAGTGCCGTTAAGTGTAAGATCCATAATTAACAGAAAGGCTGTAACCGGAACTAAAAAAATTACGTAACAGGTTTTCAAACTGGTCGGGAACGCAAACTGTTTCCTGCAGAACTTTACAGATGAGCAGCTTCAGGTGTGGGGAACTTGGGGATTGAAGAACAAGTGGAAGCCCTGAAGACCTGATTCACTATAGTCTGGTTGCCTGGTGTGGATGCCCAGGTGCAGACAAAATAAGCACATTGTTCCAATACAAAACCGAGAACAGAACCAATAATGCAATCACCAGCAGGTTACAAGCATCTCTGGTCTTAAATGCTTTTTACCGTACATGCAGGGATCCTGGCAGGGGCATCCGTCACTTGAATGGGTAGGCAGGAGTGCGCACATAAGCTGGGATGCACTGTCTGCCCAGGACAAAAACGCAAGATAAGGGTAATGGTTTTTATGTTGTAACCCCTGCTCATTCTGCCTCAGGGCGAGGGTGGCAGGGCGGGGGAGTTTTAATATTATGGGGGAGCAGGGAAAATGTCCTATTCTGTGTTAGCTAGGGCTGCATGGAATCTGTAAATATGGCTGCTCTCCCGGTGTTTTATGTGCAATGGGCACCACAAGTCAATGGGGTGGTGCTTGGGCTGCTACATCCCCTGTGTCCATGTCATTGTGCTCCCCAATCCATGGTAGATGGCACAAAAACATCCTTATTTAAAAAAAAATGTGCTTCAATTAATACATCTAAATGTTAACCATACAATCATGTTAAATACTTGACCAAAATTAAAATTCAGTTGGATTGTACATATCAGCAAAATACATTGTAAGATTCGGTATAATTAATAAATAATACCTAGTAACAAGCTGCTCATTGCTGTCTTCTCTCTCCAGCAAATGTTGGAAATACTCTTCTACAACTTGTGCACTAAGTGCTCTTTGTAGATAGGGGTAGTATAGAGGGTGGCGAGCTATGACGCCTATAACACAAGAACATCATTAGTATTGCCAAGATAATAAATAAAGCATGTCATCTTTATTTCATACTATATTATTGTTGAACAGGAGACTGAAGAGGTAATAGGAAGAGATCATGGAGAGGTGAGAGAGAGTCAAAATTAAAAGTAAATGATCTAGATAGTCCATAGGTGACACATGCAAAACACAAACACAAACTGAGCCTGTCCAGGCTTTTCTGAAAAAAAGAAATACTTAGCTCTTCTCCACCACAAGCTGCTCTGGTGAAGTTGAGCTATGTAATACGCAAGATCAGATCCCCTGCATGCCGGAAGCCTCATACAGATGAGGCGTGTGGATGCAGGGTCTGGAAAGCCTCTTTCATTGCAGTAAATGGTTTGGGTAATGACTTGATGTAATGGGACTGCCTGGCATTCATTTTGAATGGGGTTGACTGCTCTAGGAACCCCCGGTGTATGCAGGCAGTAGGACCATATCTTGGCGTTGGCTGAGCTAAACATCGCTGGAGCAGGTACGGGGGGGATTTTTTCCTCCTAGCCTGAACTATACCTATAATGCAATATAAATTACTAATAAAAACAGTCTTAAGGTATCCGGGTCATAGCATATCAAGTAAAAGTTAAATAACTGAATTTGTATTGAACAATGACAAATACATAAGTCCTGTTGCACTGATTTATCATTACCGTAAAACAATTACTTTCACATAATGTACATAATAATAGTTAGAATATAAATAAACCTATGTTAGCAGTGTTTCCTTTATCTCCACTTCTTGTATAAGCCAAATCTTCTAAGCGATATGAATAAGGTCCAGTCGGCAGATCTGAAAATGTAAGAAAAACATAGTGATTCACATAGGAATGCTTATATATCTCTCATCTAGAAACCTGCTCTAGGTGTGGGCAACTCCTTCATTATGTCATTCTCAATTAAGCAGATAAAAGGCCTTGAGTTGATCTGAGGTGTGGTGCTTGCATTTGTAAGATATTGCTGTGAAGAAAACATGGAGCTCCCCATGCAGGTGACAATATTAGGAGTGGCAAAAGCTACAGTTTGGTATATGCTGAGAAAAAAAGCACAGAAGATCTCATCTGTGAGGCTCACCAGTTAGCAGGATCAAGTTAGTTGATATCGCTCAATCTCCCCCGCTAGCTAAACCTTTAAACAAGACCCAGTTTGCCGGGACGCAAGCAGGCCTCACGGACACGGTTGCCCCCAGGTCTTACAAGCGCAATCAATATTGACTGAGGGCTGGAGGTGGGTGAGCGTAACTGGGGTCACAGGAAGTCAGACGAAGCAAGGGTCATACATAGGAAGTCAGTGTAACAGGCGTCAATGCAGAGGGATAACCGGAGGCAAGGTCAGAGGGCAGGCCAGAGGAGGCGCAGTGCCGCTCGAGCCGACGCCTGAGACTGACGTGCTGGCCAGGCGAAGGCGTAGCACTGCTCATGATCCAAAGCTCAGCACATCATCTGTAAAACACGTTGGAGGTGGTGTGATGGCTTGGGCATGCATGGCTGCCAGTGGCACTGGGTCACTAGTGTTTATTGATGATGTAACACAGACCTTACATTTCTAAGGTTTGAATAAGCTGGGAAAGGGAAACCATATCTAACCTGTACACAATGCTTTACTTGGTCACCCATATTGCCCCTTTCGCCTGACCGAAAACTACAGAATAACTCTGACAAAGGAAATTCATAGCTTAAAGGGTCTCCTAAAATACAACATTCGTGGTAAAGTAACCTTTCACCTGCAAGCATATCTATTTTTTATGCTTTATTAAGTGATTCTATTATGCTATTTTTAATACATGTATGATAGCAACTTATTTTGAACTGCCAAAATTGAAGCTAGATGTGCCCCAATGGGTTTATGGATGCCAAAAGTAAGATTGGGGTTCCCATACATAAAAATGTTTTATTGAAGTTAGGCTTTGATAGCAATAGCATCTCTAATTTATTAACAATCTATTAATTGATATTTTTTTAGCATACATGCTGCTTCAGAAATCCAATTTGTGAACTCAACCACTGAGCTTTTAAATTATGAAAGGTGAAATGTAATTTTTAGAGGTTAGTGGCCAGCACTGTTCTTTGTAATGACTTAAATTAGGCTGTAAAAAAGGTACTTAAAAAGTTGTGTTTATACAGGACATGTAAAGTAATCTGAGATGCATTGATAATACATAGAAACCAATAAATGTTTTATTAATATAATATTTAACCCAAACAAGTTTCCTGCCTGGTGACACACTAGCAGACAGCACCAATATATTCCTATAGAATGCACTGAGTTGATCAGAAGGTCATCCTTTCAAAGATCAGACTAAACTAAGTTCACTCCTAATTACCTCATTTAAGATTCGACTACCCATGGGCACATAAGATACTGAAAGATAGGACATCCAGAAGGTCACCTATTCATTTCTGAAGGTTAACCTCACCCAGAGGCCAGTAAATGAAAACAAGTCTAAGTAAATTAATGAAAATGTGATACAGCAAATCCAGGATCACTGACCTAGGAAAAGAGAGGATATCATGACCGGACGATCACCCTTTAACTTTTTGAAGGTAAAAAGACTTTGCCATTATTAACAGGATCAGCTGGTACCAGACCGCTTTATGACCTAAAATCCATGGCTACCTAAAGGCAGGAATTTGTACTGCAAAAACAATGAGATAAGAACCCTCCATAGCCTATGTTTGGAACAGCAAAGCAACAAATACAGAACATCCAACATAGAATACATAGAAAAAGTAAATCACGAGAAAACAGTATTTCCTCAACATAGTGACTGATGATTACAAAATTGCAATCAGGGCAAATTAACATGCCTAAGAATGTCAGTATTTTGAAATGTAATTGCTTTGTGTCATATGTAAAATACCTGCAGGCACTTCAGGTGTTACAGGTTCAGCAGAAGAAATATATTCATCCACAGTGAATGTGTGGTCGTCTACAAACTGTTCAATGTGCTTTCCATCCATATAAATATCAATCTATAAAAAATACAAAGATATATAAAATAACTGCTTATAAAATTATGCCATAATTTCTAATCACCAAAATCTACTTTTCCTAATTGTATAACTGGGAACACTACTTATTACTCATACCTGGGATGCTGGTAAACTAGGGAGAGTGGTTAGTTTTAGTGGATTTCCAATAAGTCAAACATAATAAACAGACTGTGAAAGAGTCAGCGAAAACACCCACATAGTTGCTCTGTTCATGCTATATAGGTTATGATATATACCGCAGAGATCACATTAACCAAAGGCACCCACACTGGGACAACTTGCTTAACTGCTGTCCAATTATTTAGAGACCACATTATCTCCCTAAGCTCAAGAATGTTCGTTTAGCTAATAGATGATGGGGATGCGGGCCCCGGGGTAGGGAAACTCCAGCCCTGCCTTCAAAGGGTGGTTGGTCCACTTTAACAGAAAATCTGTGGGTGCCACTGGCACAGGATCAGGTTGATGCTGGTCACCACATTTGGCCCCTATACTGATTATGTTACTTTTTATTTAATTTCTCAAATTGAAAACTCTTGATCCATGCCATGGGATAACCATTACCACATTTTATTGAAATATTAATAGTAATTTTTGCATAGATAATTAGCGTTTTCTAAACAAAATCCCACCTTGACATGCTTCTTAGGATAGAGGAAGGAAAATGCCTTTAGGACTGGAGATCTACAGACAAGGATAGCAAGGTACCAGTTTTGAATCAGTACTAAAAACGTCATAAAGCAATTATATAATACAAATACATTTATATAGTTAGACAGTAGACAATAGAGTATAGAGCAATTACAGAAAGGCACAACAGTCAGGCTTGTGTATTTTAAAGGTGAATCACCACATGTGACTATCTTTCTAACTTCCTAATTAAAATATAACAAATAGGCCAAAATAATTTACCGTACTATAGCAAAACATACTGCGACTATGAAAACAGAAAACTTAGAGAGGAACAAAACCAGAGAATTTGACTTTCCCGGGTTTTGTTCAGTTCCCCCAAGAGCATCCCGAATTGGGATATCCCGCAGTGTGATACCACCCAGAACGCCCAGTACAACTCATCTCTTCCTTGTTCCTATGGTGCGGGAGAGCAGCCAATCAGAGCTGTTTGCCGTGTCTACATTGAATTCAATGGGGAGCTATGGCCGGGATGGGAGCGTGTGCATGCTGCTGGGGATGCAGCAGCATGAAGTTCCCACTGAAAATAAATAGAGCCGTTTGCAGAATGACATAATCACGGCAGACGCTTTTATTGGATGAGAGGCCACGCATGGCATCAGGTTGTAGTGAGACATGAGAGATTTTTGAGAGATCAAAGTGACCTGATTCAAGTGATAGAACCTATTAATGGTTTCGCAGGAAGCAGATCAGAGGCATAATTTTTAGGCCCAGAAGCAGACCTGCACAAAATTCTGGGGATTAGTTAAGTTCAACCCAGTAGTAATAAATATACATTATAAAGGCCTCACGCCTTTTTTCTTTTAATAATATAAGGTCTTCATATTGAGTCATCTGATTTGCCTTTTAAAACCACTACAATATACTAGGGGTTGGACTTTTCCAGCAAGCCAGAATACAAGCTTTGGATGCACTGAGATATCTCAGGAGATAGGAAAATCCTGAGAAGTTGGAGAAGAAAGAGGGCCACTTGTCCAGGGTCACTATGTAAGTATGTTTACGAGAAATGCATCTTACAGTCTACCAAAAGTCACTTCAAAAGCAGCATGGAAGCATTTGAAAGGTACTATTTCCAACCTCGAGACCAGGAATACTACAACTCAAAATGATTAATGCTAAGGGTCCTTTCACAAGCTATGGTGCAATGCATTGTGCCTTTGTACCGCCCTGCACCACACCATTGTTTCCCATTTTCTTGGAGGTGGAACCTGGGCGGAGACAGTGGCAGCGCCAGAAGACCCAGCTGGACGTGGTGGCTACAGCAAGACTCGGCCCGGGAAATGACAGATGGGACAGGAGGATTTGTGGCAGGACTCCTGAGCTGGCTTCACTGGATGGACCACTCAGCGGGGCCAGTGAGGGAAGGTAGCAGTGTATCTTTCTGCACTGTAACTGAAGGGCAGGTATGCGCCCTTTACCTGCAATACCCACAGAAATCTCTGAACTGTATCAAGATTTTTCGGAGCTCAATGCAGAGCACAGGTATGAGTTTGATTCACACTTGCACTGAATTGATTTTGATTGAATGGCATTCTTACTCCAACAGGACAATCAAGAAAGTGTGAAAGGGGCCTGAAGGTCATACTTTGTGATTTCTGCGCCAAAAGTTTTTGTGCAGTGTAGGGAAAAGTGAAGGGTTTCAGAGAAGCTTTACAGTTCACTATGTGAGCTGAAGCCTCCATAATGTTGAACAGACAAAACGTAACCCAGCCTGTTGGGCTAAACTGGCTTCCATAGGAATCGCAGGCTTACATGTTTAGCAATGCAGATAAGGCAGTTTCTTGACAGTCCAAAACTTCATAAAGAGAGATTTTCCAGTAAAATTGTTCTGAATCAGTAGAAAGGACATTAATGAGAGCATGAGGGCCTGACTGTGACAGACATGGCAATGGGTATATGGGTAAAAACAAAACTAATCCTGCATACTGCTGTACTGTGCCATACAGTCTAAGTAAGTTTCCATGGGGATAATATAATAATATTATTATAATATAATAATAATAACTGATTTAGAAGAAAGGCATTGTTTATGGGCCTATAATATGTTCTAAAATACATATTATTACTAACATTTTCAATTTAATTAAGAACAGAAAAGTCCTGATTTACTAAAAACAGAATTTTCTCTTGGCAAGCTCTTTAATGTCAAACTGCACATGGTTGGGGGTTTACACAGTCATGTCCTGTTGCTAAACTAGTCCCCATGTAAAAAACCTTTCAAACATTGAGTTTTTGAACACATTCTTGAAACATTTATATACAATTGTTAAAGCTTCATTTTAGACTGCTTTGGAAAAAGTGCTAAAAATATATAAATTAGAAGAAAAATACTTACATTCGAGGCCTCCCGCCCACAACTGCGGTAAGACCAGGAGCTAATAATATGAAGAAAATACCAAAAGATTACCAAGAGCTACTGTATTTTAAGTAACATAGCTAAAAGTTGAAATAAAAGAAGCCAAATGCTATGCAAAATAGCAATATACATCTGTAATAAAAAATGCTACAAATATAATTGAAAGATCCTATATCATAATGCCATGTGTTCGTCTAAATTAAAGTAAAATAAAATTACAAAAAATGTTTACCAGAACTACCATTTCCTGACATGACAGCATCTCTAATTGTATGCAGTTGATATGTTGTATTGTGGGAAAGTGTATTCCTGATTATTTTGCATCTAGTTTGGTCCAGCTGTTCGGAAAACATAAGGGAGGATATATACTGCCACAAAGCCATTGACCTTAATAGCGAAGAGAGGTCTTGACATTGTCAGCTATTATCTTTAAGAATGAGGTCACCCAGAGACTAGGTCAAACAGTTAAACTTCTGACTTCTTTTGCAAAGTGTCTTCACCTTGCTATGTACTTCTTATCAGCCATAATATTTACTAATACAGAAGCCCTTTAAAACCTTAAGCTAAACCATCCAGCTGCCATTGTGGAGTCAAATGGAGGTCAGCACAATGTGAATTGCAGGTCAGCGGCTTGTACAGTGGCTGTGCGCTTCTGAATGAACAACATAGGAATATTTCAACATTTGATTGGTGAAAATAATTTCCTTTAAAGTACACAAAAGGTTCCAAAATGTTAAAGTACCGGGATATTTAGTTACGGTAGCAGCATGAAGTGACACAACAAGATCAGACTTTAGAGAAAATAAATAGTAAAACCTTGCAAACAGCAGGCTGTAAAACAAAATGTATTTGCACAATTAGTAAGATTTAGATCATTAAAGTGGAGCAAAACCCAGCACGATCGGCCTGGAAATCTATAAGATTTCAAAGATGATCGATTCTTCCCCCCCCCCCCCCGGGCATCAAAAATCGGGATGCTCCACCGTGTGAAACGACGCCTTAGACGGAGTGATGACAGTGGCTCCAAGCACGCTAATTAGACAAGTGGCCGCGCATGCATCGTAGGACCGGGAAGAGGTGAGTTGTGCTCGCCGATCTGGGGGGTTTCACACAGCGGGGTATCAAAGTGCCCCGGGGGAAAGGACCAAAACCCAGGATAGTCAAATGGGTCGATTCAAAGAAACATGTAACAGCTTGGATTTGGGTGCCGATCATCCTATTTTTCCCGTCCGCTCGTGTGTTCGTATGAACTTGCGAGTGATTCTATAAGCAAATACGTTTCTATCCTAAAATTTACGTCCGTTCGTATGGCAGTTCGGGAATCAGACCTATGTCAGTTTCCATCCTGAATTTTCCGTTTCATTTCTCAGGTTGCAACATTGGTTTTGCCCTTTTTCCGTTTTTGTCTGGACGTAAATCCTTCTGATCTTGCGGCTGCGCACTACAAACTTACCTCATTAAAGTACATTCTAAATATTTGGTCTTATTTTTCTTTATTTCATTCATTTTGTAGTAACCAACCATTAATGAATGCATTTGCATAAGTAAATCTTACTTTGTTTAATTTTTAGTTAACTTGCATTTTTTACTTGTGGATGTAATTTTAATATTTTGGCTTCAAATGGTACAACTTTAAATTTTGTGTGTGGTTACCCACACCCTCTCCATACAGATTGCTCTCAAATATAAAAAAACACCCAGCAACTTCTGCATGTTATGAGTCTAGAAACAGCCAAGATGGCGGCTCAGGTATTATCGGGCAGCCTGCAAACAGAAAGGGCCTTGTGACTGTGTTGCTCTGCATTCTTTGATTTCTGACCTTTCCGTGCCCCCAGCTCTGCTGTGTCTGTGCAAAATACAGCAGTAACCCACATCCTGCACTTTATCCCGCTCTCCTCTCCTCAGTAAGTGTGATGCATCTGACCAAAGATGTGCTTAAATAATTAAA
The DNA here is from genome assembly GCA_027917425.1 of Gastrophryne carolinensis. Lineage (NCBI taxonomy): Eukaryota > Metazoa > Chordata > Amphibia > Anura > Microhylidae > Gastrophryne > Gastrophryne carolinensis. The sequence continues at coordinate 153,752,572 of CM051234.1, forward strand.
CAAAGCAAAGGTAAACAACTACACCAATAAATGCAATCTAAAAATATTATTCTAGTACATCAATTTAAAAATAAATACCAAAGGACATAAATTTCTTTAATTAACGCAAATATATTGCAAAATAAAGGTTTACATGCAAAGGACTAATTAAGGTCCACATTAAAATGCTTTTATAAGGCATACGTGAATCAGGTATGCATTGCCATACAATTTATGGCCTCGGCCATGCTGATACATGCAGTTCATTGGAGCTCAAGACGTGCAGACTCCTCCACATAGCCAAAAAACCTGTTCAAGAACAGCAATCCGACTGCTAAAAGGTGTCGGTAGTGGCTTTCTTTTAAAACGTATTTAGAGGTTTGAAAACTGTTCTCTGAATCACACCTAAACACATTCGATTATCCTAAGTTTTACGTTTTGATCCTAAGTTTTAGGATTTGATCCTAAGTTTTACGTTTTGATCCTAAAATTTAGGAACGAACTTGCGATGATCGTAAGAGCATATACGCATTCGTACGTAGGCTCGTGCGAGTCGGAAATGGCCAAAAAAACAGGAAAAAATGACTAACACCCACCCAAACTTACGATTCTCGATCCGAAATCAATTAACTTTTGCTCTTTGAATCGAGGGGAAAATCACCAAAAAACACAAGTGAAAAATTATTTCTTTTCATTTTAATGACATGTAAACAAAAGGAGTGTTCTATAGGTTTTCTACTCTAGTATGTTGTCAGTATTAGAGAGTTGAGTCTGTCTGTGTACGTTGAGACATGTATGGACATGCAACACGTTGTAGCAGTTCAGGCTCAAGAAAACACAGGATGACAAGAACATGACAGGATGGCAAGTGCAGTACAGTGCAGTGCTACAAAAAAGTGAGGGATTTGAAGTTTCTTTCCTGACAAAGGAAAGGAGCCCATGAAAAAAATGATGGCTGTATATGGTGATGATGCACCTTCCTATTACCAAGTAAAGTTTTGGGCCAAGCTGTTACAATGGGGTAGGGAATCAAAGGGAAATTACCCCGATAGCATGCATGGACCCGGGGGATGTCGCTTTGTGTCATTCTCAGCGTCGGCCGCACAGAGCCCGGGAGAGCACCGCTGGCTTGAGGATCGGGTAAGGGTTTTTTTTTTCTTGTTAACCCTGTCCTGCTCAGTACCAGGGTAGGGTGGCAGGGAACATTGTGGGCGCGAGCAGCCAATCAGCGCACCCATCACTGGCAGTGCACGCTGATAGGCTGCTCCACGGCAGCCGTAGAAGGGGACTCTGGAAGCGGTGAGTATCGGGCAGATGTTTTTTTTTGTCAGCTGCGCTATGCTACAGTGGGGCAGCCCCGGTCGCAGTGCCCACTGCTGTATATTAAAGAGGGACTATGGTCATTTCTGACTATTTTACCTCTTTAAATCAAAGGACATTAACAGGGTTCCTGCAGCAGCTAAATGTCTTCTTCTATTCTGAGGGCGTCCAATCACTATAGGCAAATTGAAGTAAGTATACCAAAAACCTTACCTGGAGAATCAATCTATTTCAGTTCAGTCCTATGCTGTCGCTTAAGATGCTGACAATACACTCCCCATAAAGCCTGGTGAGCGGTGGCAACGGCGAGCCTGGTCAGCAGAAGATACGGCAAACCCGACCGGCGGTAGTAGCCGTGGCCCCGACCGGCGGTAGCAGTGGCTGACCTGGCCGACAGTGGCAGCGGCTTCCCCCAGCGGCGAGACAGGCCACATTCCCGCTCTAAGTTCGCCGGAAATCCGGGACCATTAACAGCGTGGCCGGCAGAGCAGCTCAAGACGACAAGGAGAGAAGCTGTGACTCCGCTCCAACTGCTAAGTTCACGCGAAAAAGGCGAAAAGGCGTAAAAATTCAAAATGTAAAATAAAGAAAAGTAAAAAGAAAACCATATGGGAAGGAAGGAGGGGGGTAAAAAATATACCAAATTCCTCAGCAGGTTCACCATACAAAAATGCAACTCTGTAATTACTCACCTGTAGAATTGGTATTATATGTATACAGCCCGTCCTGTTCCAGAAGATATTCCTTACACTTGGGATACACTCCAGTAGATGGCGCTGGACTGCAGAGACAGAAAAGTGGCTCCTCCCGGCCCCATATATACACGGGACCTCCCACAAAATCCCCAGTATTGAAAAGCAGTTAGCAAGAGACCGGGAGAACTATAACCATTATATGAAAATTTGAACATAAGAACAATCACCATAAAAAGGTAACTAAAGATAATGATAACAAGGGTGGGGTGGAACAGGCTATGCTGTATACATATAATACCAATTCTACAGGTGAGTAATCACAGAATTGCATTATTCTAAGTATACAGCATGTCCTGTTCCAGAAGATATTCCTTACACTTGGGACATCCAATAGCAGTGTCCGTAAGGTAGGGTGGGATCCCCAAAAGTGACAGCAGACAGTTTAAACCACTGCTGCCTGCAGAACCTAACACCAACCTTGTAAAACTTAGAAAAAGTATGAACAGAAGACCAAGTAGCGGCCTTGCAAACTTGTTCAACAGAAGCTTGGTGCTGAAAAGCCCAAGAGGCACCAATAGCACGAGTAGAATGAGCAGTAAGGCGGAAGGGAGGCTCCTTCCCCTTAGCAGAGTAGGCCTGTATCACAGCCTGACGGATCCACTTGCTGATAGTGGACTTAGCTGGAGCCAGACCCTTCTTAGGTCCAGACGGAATCAGTCTTCCTGAAAGATTCAGTAGCCACCAAATAGAGTTCTGACTACGTCCAAAGAATGCAAAACCCTTTCCTTAGGGTTACTGGGATTAGGACACAGAGAAGGCAACACAATGTCCTGATTGAGATGAAATGCAGAAACAAACTTAGGCAGAAAACCTGGCTTAAAACGAAACACCACCTTGTCCTGGTGTCTCTCAAAATAAGGAGGCTTGATGGAAAGCTCCGCCAACTCAGAAACACGTCTAACAGAAGTGATAGTCAAGTCCCAGACTGTTAACATAGGCTTACGTGGGGGACGCACGTGAGTAACTCCCTGGAAAAAGGTCTTGACAAGGGGATGCTGAGCAAAGGATCTTTGGAAAAAAATTGCCAAAGCAGACACATGGCCTTTCAGAGTACTGAGCTGAAGGCCCATATCCAGACCATGTTGGAGAAACTCCAGAATCCTAGGAATAGAAAACACACCACAGGGAAGCGAGTGGAACTCGCACCAGTCAATGTAAGTACGCCAAACCTTGTAATAGATAGAAGAAGAGGACCTCTTTCTAGCCCTGATCATGGTATTCACCACCGAGGCAGGCAGCCCTTTTTCCATCAAGATGGAGGTTTCAACAGCCAGGCCGTCAAAGCCAGCGTTTAAAAATTGGGGTGGCGTAGGTGTCCCTGAGTGAGCAGATCTGGAACCCGTGGCAAGGCGTACTGATCTACTGCCAACTGCACGATATCTGCGAACCACAGTCTTCTTGGCCAACAGGAGGCCACCAGGATGGTTGGCACCCCTTCCTGAACTATCTTGCGCAGCACCCTTCCCAGCAGTGGAAACGGGGGAAACACATACAGGAGCTGGTACCTCGTCCAAGACATTGCCAGGGCATCCGTGGCCAAGGCCAGAGGATCCCGGGACAGAGAAACAAAGACTGGAAGCTTGTGATTGTGACGGGATGCAAACAGATCCACATCTGGCTGACCCCAGCGGTGGCACAGGGAGCAAAAATACAACTCTGTGAAGTACTCACCTGTAGAGTTGGTATTATATGCAGACAGCACGTCCTGCTCCAGACATAGTCCTGTCAATGCGCCGGTCCTCATCATCCCGAAGGGTACGATGAGTAGAGGCTGTCATGAAGGGAGGGTTAGCAACCCCAATAATAGGTGCATCCACCTCCGGAGGGACTGACTAGCAGCCAACCACATCAGGGGGAAAAGGGTACTTCCAATCCCAAACCCCCGGAACTCCTGTAAGTTCACAAGGTGATTCCCATTCCTTAGATATAAGATCCTGGAAATGATCCTGGAAAGCGCGGCGTCGCCATGTGGAAACTCTCCCTCTTGGGAGCGGGAGACTCTCCCGGAGGAGAGATGGACAGTACTTCAAATATCTTTATAAGTAATTCATCAGTGTCACACCGGCCCCAGGAACCAGGGCCAGAATTATCACGGGTCCAAGGTATCTCGTCTGAGGAACCGGAACCTGAGAACAGTCCACCTTCATCAGAAGGATCAAGGACCTGCATAGCAGCAGACTCGTTTCATTGGGAAACATAGAACCAGGACCGCTTCTTTCCAGCGCACAAGCGCTCCGCCAAACCAGGCATCCCTGCTCAGCCGTAGGTAGCCTGCGCGGCACCACCTGCTGGTCATCCCCGCTCAAGTGCGACTCATCAGGAGTGAGATTTAAACACGGGGAGACAGGTGTATTGAAGCGAGGTGCAGCCACTGGTAAACCTGATTGCAGGGCCAGCACTTGTTCAGCACACGGTCCGCAGACCCGTGCTCTGTCAGCGTCAGCATGGGGTGGTCCCCGCGCAGTACACAGCCGGTCTTGTCCCCGCGGGACCCCGGACACAAAATTCTGAGATGCCTCCATATGGTGATTATCAAAGCAATATGCCAGCAGGGATTTATGCTATAAGCGACCTGGATGCCCCAAGACCCGCTAGGAATGTGGGAGAATATAAAAGTGAACCCGTTTAAGATATATATCAGGCTGGGGAATGTCACCGGAATCTTAGCATCTGAAAGACATAATGAGAAGAATAGGTGTCAGAGCCAAAAGGAGTCACCCGCGAGGGCACTTACAGACCAAGGGAGGAGGGGAACCGCCACCACGCGCGCGCGCGAAAATCAGCAAAATGGCGCCCAGCGAACCTCGAAGGGCGGGCTCGATGCTCGGCCGTGACGCGGAGTGCGCCAATTCAAGTCCCCGCCCACTCCGAAGAGTGCGAAGCTCTGAGGTAACGGCAAAGCAAGGATACAATCACACGCTTAAGGATTTGTAGAAAAAACGTCACGTCTAGTAAAGAACAGGCACCACAGCATCTAGACAACGCAGCAAACTGTGCATAAGACATACGGCGGTAGCCGAAAACCAAATAAAGAGCAAGCAGCGCGGCTCTGACATCTCAATGTTAATGAAGGGCAGAAATAAGGCCATAAGCGTGATATACTGGTACACTGGGACCACCACACACATACCCCCCCCTAGTTGGGGAATGAGGGAGGATGGCGACCCTTTACACAGGGTCCAGCACTACTCGGGGTACGGGGCAATAATGCGGGAGGGGCTTCCACTAGAGGCTCACCATCAGCCTAAACCGCCTACCCTATGGTGGGGGATTGCGGTGGAGTCTAGCTCCGTTAAGCACACACGGTGCTGCCTACCTTCACCCGACCAACGCAGCCCAGGCTGGGAGGCATATTCTTCACAGAGAGGACAGGTGGAAATAGTCCCGCAGGGCCTCGGGCTGTCAAGCCCCGCTTGCCTGTGAGAGCGTGATACTTCATGTCTTCGCAGTTCAGCACTGCAGAGAAATCTGGGGATTTGTGGGAGGTCCCTCGGTATATGTAGGGCCGGGAGGAGCTTGTTTTCTTCATGATTCTGCAGTGCACGGCGCTGAAGGCGGAGGTATACCCACATGTAAGGACTATGTCTGGAGCAGGACGTGCTGTCTGCTTAGAATACACCCTGCTGCTGAGGGACCACTCTCCCATACGAGAGGTCCCCCTGCTGAGGGAGTCTGCCTCCAGATTCTCCACCCCCGGGATGTACACAGCTGAGATGCAGGGAACATTTTCCTCCGCCCAGGACAGTATCAAGGACACTTCCTTGAGGGCCCTCTTGCTCCAGGTCCCTCCCTGATGATTGATGTAGGCAACTGCCACCTGGTTGTCCGAGCGGACCTGAACAGCCCGACCCCTCGGGTGTGGGGTTAAGGGGGCGAGAACCAACCTGATTGCCCTCAATTCCAGAATGTTGATAGGGGCATGGGCCTCATGAGACCCCACTGACCCTGGAACCTCAGGGACTTCCAGAATCCCCCCCCAACCTGTCAGACTGGCATCCCTGGTGAAAGTCTCCCAGCAGGGGGCCAGAAAGGACCTGCCCCCCAGCAGGTTCCCTGAGACCAGCCACCACACTAGAGACCGCCTGACCTGAGGGGACAAGACAAACGCCTGATCCAAGTACACAGGGTCCCGATCCCATACTGACAAGAGGTGAAGCTGAAGAGGCTTCATGTGGAACTGAGCATATGGGACCGCCTCGAAGCAGGACACCATCAGGCCCACCAGCTGCATTCCCTGCCTGATGGATGTATGGGGACAAGACAGCAGGAGCTGAACTTTCTCTTGGACCTCCACCTTCTTCTGAGGAAGAAAGATCTTGACCCGAGCTAAATCCAGAATCGTGCCCAGAAAAGACTTCACCATGGAAGGAGACAGGGAAGATTTGGAGTGATTGATCACCCAGCCGAATTACTCCAGTGTGGACACCACCCTCTGCCTGATGGAAGGATTGAGAAGCGATAAGCATGCCGTCCAGGTAGGGGAGAATGCGAATGCCCTGAGATCTCAGCAGGGCCATCACTCCTGCCAGCACCTTGGTGAATACCCTGGGGGCCGAGGTGAGGCCGAAGGGCAAGGCCACAAATTGGTAGTGCTGATCCTTCAGAGCGAACCTCCAGGTAACCTAGACTGCAGCGCAAGTACCTTCTGGGCGCAGGGTACACACACCCTGACATCATTACTTATATGGGATACCCCACATGCCACACACAGCGGGCTTGTCCAGAAGGAACCCCCAGCACATTATCCTGAGAAGCCTCCATATGGTGATTATTATGGCACAACATAGAAACATAGAAACATAGAGTAATGGTATGTAATATCCCTCCAATAAGAGTTAACACTAAATAGAGGGGATAGGACCAGGAGAAACCACAAAGTTTGACCCGCCTGCAAGACATAAGCAAAAGATCCCATAAGCGATATGCAATACAGATATGTACATAAATAAATCAGCCCGCAGGGGCACTTATGGGCCGCGATAGTGAGACTCCAGGCACACGCAGCAGAGAATTAAAATGGCGCCCGCATATACCTCGAGGGGCGGGCCGCGGAGACAGTAATGCAAAACGCGCCATCCGCAAGGCCCGCCCCCCCGAAGAGCGTGAAAATACAACTCTGTGAAGTACTCGCCTGTAGAGTTGGTATTATATGCAGACAACACGTCCTGCTCCAGACATAGTCCTTACATGTGGGTATACCTCCGCCTTCAGCGCCGTGCACTGCAGAATCATGAAGAAAACAAGCTCCTCCCGGCCCTACATACACCGAGGGACCTCCCACAAATCCCCAGCATTGACAAGCAGTGGGAGAAGAAGCCAGGAGGAAAACAGCCACCCAGAGACTGGCAATAATATCCAAGATAATAATCACCACACAGGGGATCCAGAACAAAGTGAATCAGGGTGGGGTGGAGCAGGACGTGCTGTCTGCATATAATACCAACTCTACAGGTGAGTACTTCACAGAGTTGTATTATTCTAAGCAGACAGCACGTCCTGCTCCAGACATAGTCCTTACATGTGGGACATCCAATAGCAGTGTCCATAAGTAGGGTGGGATCCCCATGAAAAAAGGCACAGCCGACCAAAACAGCGCTAGCGCCTGTAACCTTGCTACCAGGAGCAACTTGAACAAAGCTCTAACTTAACTTACGAAGCCTTACAAGGCTAATGAAACACGAGCAGAGATCTAGTCAGCCTGCTCAACAACCAAGTGCAGAAGGCCCAAGCCAAGCACCAGTAAAAGAACCAAAACAAGAGAGGAGAAGGCATCTCCCTTAATAACCAGGCCAGAGTAACAGCCTAACCACGCTACTAACGACAACGGGGTAGCCATGGCAACCATAGAACCTTTCCCGTCAGGGAACACGAGCCCTGGTCTCAGCGAGACCAACGGAATACTGAACACGAGCTAACAAGGCTCCTCAAGAGCCAAAATGATAATCAAGAGCTCAGAAGAGCAACCAGCCAAGCAAGACCAGTCCAACAGTCTCCCATACTCGTGGGAGTAACCAGATCCTGCTGCAAGAAGGATGGGGACGCCTATAAGCCCAACGGGCATAGCCCCAACCCTGGACAGGAAGCAATCCAGAAGTTTCCAACGCCTATTGGGGACGCAAATCCCTTTTAAGCCCAGATTTAAGCAGAACACCAGTTCCGAGACCATGGGTTCTGGAATAGAGAGGAATAACAACCCTCCGCCTGGACACAGGCTTGGTGCAAGGCGGACACATCCTCACCAAACGGTGTACAGATATAAGGAGCTATAAAAAACAAAAAGGACTAGGCTAAGAAGCCGTCTCCTATGGCACGCCTCTGACTGAGGCACCCGCCCCGAAAGAGTAATCTGAGGCAAGGAACAGTTCAGACAAGAACCTGGATAAGACCCAGGGAAACCCTTAGCAGAGCAACAGGATAAGTAACCCCCCCCCCCCAAGGGAGCTTAGAATTCCCTGGGGAATGCACCTGAGCCACCCCTGAGGAATGCTCAATGCCGAAGCTGGAAACTAGTCTCTACAGAGGACAAACAGGGCTAGGCCTGAAACCACTCAAGGAACTGAGTTGGGGGACCAACTCCAGCCATGCCATAAGAACTCCAGTACCCATGGGTAAGACCTCATCCCATAGGAATAGAGAGCTAGTTCAAGCCATCCAACTAGGGCGCCAACTCCCAGCATAGCTGGTAGAAAAGGGAGAAGAATAAAAAAGGGAGGGATCTAGACCCAACCCTCCAAGAAGAAGAGACACCCAGAGGGAACATTTCTAATAGGGTGAATAACGATCGTCCAAACCCTGTGAAGGGAGCGACGTAGTAAGGAGCCTAACTAGGCATAACAGCCCTCATGAGAGGGCACACAGTACAACTGTCTTCAGCAGAAAATGCGAACCAAACCACCCAGGGCCACTCAGGGCCCTAAGTGCAACAGTTCACCCTTGTCACAGCATGCCTGTGCAGAACCACATCTAGCAGGATGTAATAAGGCCAGACAAAGGGTAGACTACCCAGCAGAAGGCCATACTAGGTCACCATGACCAAGGCCAGAGAGTCCTGGGACAATCACCCATGGTAATGAATTAGGACCATCACCAGGACAGAGTCTCTGTAACAGTCACGGGCCACGGCCCCCAACAGTAGGCTCATAGAGGCACTAGGGAAGGCCCTCCCAACACAGTAAGACTGCCAATGAGCCAATACCAATGAAGCGCAAGGGGTGTAAGAACCCCGCTAGAGCAGAACCAGACCCTACAAGAAGGGTCCACCTGTTCCGAGACCTTCTCGGATAGCAGCAGGGACAGGCCACTGACCAGACAGCCAAGAGTCCCCAGGGACAAAGCCTAAGGGAAACCAGCCTGCAAGTTAGGGCCCCAAAAGGCACAATGTGAAGATCTACCAACAGTATGAAAATGGGCACCCCTAAAGGGACCCCCCTGAGGGACCACGGGGAATTCATAAGGAATAGAACCCCCTTTAGTGACCCTGCCAGACTTGGTCCCCAAGGCGACCATCTACAGGGATAGCAAGAAGGAAGTGATGTCCATCAACGACTCCCATGAGTAGACCAACCAGAAGGTAACCCCCATAAAAACAGGGGGAACGTACTGATCTATTTTCAGGGGTGTTGGAACCCCATCCAGGATAAGTAACCCAAGGTGCCGCAGGCCCCAGGGGCATCTGGGAAAAAGAACAGCCTCGGGCCGCCAGCAACAGGCCCACCAGCCGCAAGGTGAATGTAGTGTGACTACACAGAGGGCAAGGCCCCTTCCATACCAAGGCACGCAATCAGAAGGGAAGGTTGAACCTGGACCTATCTAAATGCCACCCCGTAGGGAGATTATGAACCAGGTTACACCAAGTAAGTGATGTGCCTAAGCACCAATCCAAAGGACTCCAAGAGAGCCCCAAGTCAGGTAGAAACTAGCGCGGACAGCACCGGTGATTGATCATGAAAGCACTGCCATACTCGCCTTGGCGAGCCTCCTCGGAACTGGGGGGGGGGACCCCAGACAAGACCCTAATCTGAAGAATGGTCCTGTAACACCAGCTGGAAAAAGGACTAGGTGTCCAGAAGGAACAAGGGACCGAAGGGGAATAAGGATCCTCGCAGGCATCAAGAGTCTCACTGGACAAGGGCGCCTGTGGCCCAACAGATGGATACCAAGTAGGCACAGCCTGTGGAGTACAGAGGCTAGGTCCAGAATGCCGGACCTGGGCAGACTGCGTCATCCCGGAGGAAGGAGCAGTGTGGATGCAATTCCCAGCCAAGGGCCAACCTGTAAGAGAGCCCGGACCCTCCATACCAAACTCAGCCTGTGTCAAATCACTAAGAGAAACAACGGGGACTAGAATACCCCTGACTAGTTCTGAAGGGAGCTGCCTAGAAAACTCCATTCTTTTAAAAACCGCGCCCAGGGGGGCCATCACCGGTAACCGCCTGAACGAAGCATGGCATCCTGCCATAAGAGCCAAGTGCTGTGGCAGTTCCCTCGCCCGCAGGGCGGGGAGGCATGTTACTCACAGAGAGGACGGGTGGAAATAGTCCCGCAGGGCCTCGGTCTGTCAAGCCCCGCTCGCCTGCGAGAGCGTGATACTTCATGTCTTCGCAGTTCTAGCACTGCAGAGAAATCTGGGGATTTGTGGGAGGTCCCTCGGTGTATGTAGGGCCGGGAGGAGCTTGTTTTCTTCATGATTCTGCAGTGCACGGCGCTGAAGGCGGAGGTATACCCACATGTAAGGACTATCCCCTCGATTCAAAGAGCAAAAGTTAAGTGATTTCGTATCGAGAATCGTAAGTTTGGGTGGGTGTTTGTCATTTTTTCTTGTTTTTTTGGCCATTTCGTATTCGCACGATCGTTCGCGCATAGACGTATATGAACATACGCATTTCGTACGAGAATCGTATAATTTGCGTTAGTTCGTGTGTTTTTCCCGTCCAAATCGTATTATTTGCGTCCGATCCTATTTTTTACGTCCTTCACATGGGCTTGCGCCCAATTCAGAGAGGTGATTGTTAATTGTTTTGAAGCCCATTAAAGAGCTGCTTTACGAAATGTTTGCCGGCAGCTATTTGGCCTCGGGAGTAGGATGGAGCGGAGCGAGTTTGTGGCACATCAAGGGCTTATGCTTTTTGGCATTGAGTTGATCGAGATGTCTGAGAGCAGATTGCCCCTGCGTCGTCGCATGAACATCGATAGCATGAATGATGTTGAGCTGTTCGAGCTGACCAGGCTTAATCGCGCTTCCCTCCATAAATTATATAGTGAGCTGCGGCCATGGTTAGCCCGCACCACAAGGAAGGGGCATGCAATTTCAGGTATGACCAAGATGCTTGGCTGCCTGCAATTTTTGGCGAACGGCTCGTTCCAGAGGCTGGGTGCCCTCTCTGTGGGGATGTCACAGCCTACGCTGAGCCGCGCACTGTCTAAATTTTTGGAAGGCATGGCTGCCATAACTCAAAAATATATTTATTTTCCTGATGATATGGCAGCCAGAAACGCCATTAAGCTTGGGTTTTATAATGTGGCCGACATGCCCAACGTTATTGGTGCAATTGACTGCACACATGTGGCACTCGTACCTAGGGCAGCCGACGAGTATATATATAGGTATTGAGATTGGTTATTATGTTGCCCAACGTGTCATGTAACCTGTTTTCCTTTGCGGCAGCATATTTGTTTATCCCTCATTTGTGTAGCTGCTTTATCTCGGCTTTTCATTAGTCTTTCCCAATAGAGTGCAGACATGTTTTGTGGTTAATTTATTAGTTTGGGTCAAATATCAATTACCCTTTTGGTATGTTTTTGCCTTAAGGAATCGTAAAATGGGACACTCACTTAATGTCCAGGCCGTGGTTGGTCCGGATATGCGGTTTATGAGTGTCCTTGCCGGCTACCCCGGATCGTCCCACGACTCCTATATCCTCCGGCGATCTGGGTTGTTTCGGAGATTTGAGGCAGGTGAATTTTCGGGGGCATGGCTGCTTGGTAAGTGTGTCCTATTTGTGTGTTATTAAATGTGGCATTAATCTTGTATTTGTTGATATGTTTTTTAAGGATAAATTTACAGAAGCGTACAACTGCCTTTTTCTTGGCTCATATATTATGAACTTACCCAAAAAATCCTTGGCTCGCTGTGGCCTTCAGAATGTTTTCCCTTTAGTTAGGATGTCTGTAAGTTCCTTGTGCCTAAATATATTGGTTTGGAGTTTATACCCAAGGATCTTTGACCTTTGGCTCCTTTGGGACTATTGGTCTTTAAATGTCAAAGTGGACTTAAACTGCATACATTGTAGTTTCCAGTGAAATGTGGATAGGGATCTTTGACCTTTGGCTCCTTTGGGACTATTGGTCTTTAAATGTCAAAGTGGACTTAAACTGCATACATTGTATTTTCCAGTGAAATGTGGATAGGGATCTTTGACCTTTGGCTCCTTTGGGACTATTGGTCTTTAAATGTCAAAGTGGACTTAAACTGCATACATTGTATTTTCCAGTGAAATGTGGATAGGGATCTTTGACCTTTGGCTCCTTTGGGACTATTGGTCTTTAAATGTCAAAGTGGACTTAAACTGCATACATTGTAGTTTCCAGTGAAATGTGGATAGGGATCTTTGACCTTTGGCTCCTTTGGGACTATTGGTCTTTAAATGTCAAAGTGGACTTAAACTGCATACATTGTAGTTTCCAGTGAAATGTGGATAGGGATCTTTGACCTTTGGCTCCTTTGGGACTATTGGTCTTTAAATGTCAAAGTGGACTTAAACTGCATACATTGTAGTTTCCAGTGAAATGTGGATAGGGATCTTTGACCTTTGGCTCCTTTGGGACTATTGGTCTTTAAATGTCAAAGTGGACTTAAACTGCATACATTGTAGTTTCCAGAGAAATGTGGATAGGCCCTCCGCAGCATCCTAATTGTAACATGTCTGAAAACTACAAATATATGTAAAATACAAATACCCTTGGCCGTGCAGATGTTTGTTAATTAATTGGTATATAGAAGTGCCCTTTTTATTTAGGTGATACCTTAGTGCAATTTTTGTGGGCCCTAATGTGCCCTGTATTTTTTTGGGAACACTTTACCTTACATCATTATGATATCTGTGAATTTTTTGGTGTTGGTTGTGTTGCCTTTTTAATTTTGATTACATTTAATTCTCTGTTTAAGGTGATTCCGGGTACCCACTTCTACCCTGGCTCATGACGCCTGTGCTGCGGCCCCAGGATGCCTCTCAGGAAGCGTATAACCGTGCGCATCGCAAGACCCGGGCTGTTGTGGAGAGGGCCTTTGGTCTGCTGAAGACACGTTTTCGTTGCCTTGACCATACTGGGGGGGCCCTGCAATATGATCCCAAGAAAGTGATCGACATTATAATGGCATGTGCTGTTTTGCACAATTTTGCCATCATGGAACGTGTCCCACGTTATGTGGACAGCCTGCCCTTTTCAGCCGTCGAGGATGAAGCCGAGAATTTTGAGGGGCCCCCCAGTGAGTCTGGCCAATCTGTTCGAGCCAACCTGATCAGCCAGCATTTTAGTTAACTTTTTTCCCTGTCTCACCATTCTGTATGTCTGTGTTATCCTTTTTGAAACATATGTTGTTTTGCCGTAATGTGGCATTACCTCTAAGTAAAACATTTAGACCTTAATTGTTGCCTAATGTATTTCATGTAGTTTCCTTAGCTTTCGCTTTGCATTGTTACACCTCTTCAAACCCAAAGTATCTGGTTTAGCCCAAGCTGTTAAAAATGTCTTCCCACTAAAAACGCAACAAGTATTGGAAGTGAAATATTTGTTTTACTTTGAAACTGAAAAATTATAGTGGTTAACAGAAATCAGTCCACATACATCTGTGGTAACAAATGGATCACATTAAAAAAAAAACATCGAGCACATCTACACCTGGAAGTGAGTGGCACAACCAAACAAGGACACCCAGTCCAAAGGCCAGCCTAGTCCAGTCATTAATATTGCCTGTGCCCAGGGATATTTGGGCATGGCCATAATGTCACACAAACATGTCTGCAAACAGGAGGAGCACCAACCAAATACATAGGTAAAGCCATAAGTGGCCAGATAAACTCCACATAGACCTATGGCATTGGCTAGTGGCCTTAAGCATTACTCTAAGGAGCTATATGGGAGCAAATACAAAACACAACCTGCCAGAGCAACACAAAATGGATTGTTTGAAACCTCAAAGGACAAGTAAATACAGTGGGGGTTAAGAGAAAAGATGTCCCACACACCCATGGCTTAATAGGGTGGCTGCCCATAATACCCAGGTGGAGGTCCAGGTGGAGGTCCATGGGAATGGGACCTAGCCTGGGCCATGGCAGCATTGTGAATTTGAAACTGCTCCACAATGTTTCTCTGCATATTGGTCATCTCAGCCATGGCTGACTGGATGCCATTACTTGCATTGGCCACGTTGCTGTTGAGGGTACGCAACTCCGCGAGGATGCCCTGTAGACTGGTATGGATGTTCACCATGTCGGCATGCCTTTCCTCACGCTCTGTAACGAGCTGTGCCTGATAAGACTCCCTTTCTTGGGTCCATAATTGAAGCAGGGCACTCTGCCTCCCCTGGGAAATTGTGGGGCGGCGTAATGGCGTCCGCCGCACAATTACCCTGGCTCTTGGGCGTGCCCTGCCGCGTGGTGTCGTACCCTCAACAGCAACCGGCCTGCTTAGCAAATCCTCAGCAGCAGAGTGAACACTGGGGACTGTAGTGTCAGTCTCCCCATGTGCAAGCACAATGGATGGAGATTCACTCTGCTGCTGAGGATTGGCCAGAGAAACATTATGGAGCAGTTCCAAATTGGGACCCAGGGGGAGTTCATCCGACGTGCCCTGTACGGAGACATCATCATCTTCCTCCATGTCCTGGATCTCTTCCATGAGTGTGGGGGTCTGTAGGGACATATCAAAAAAAAAAGGCTAAGTTTGCATCCCAATTTTGGATTTCAACAGTTTAACACATTCTTAAGCACTTGTTAGTATTTTTGCTACTAAATTAACTTACCGAAAATCTCTGATCTGGGCTCCGATGCTGTACGGACCTGGTAGGCATAACCAAACTGGGGGGTGAGTTTACCCTTGCTGAGGGATCATGCTGGGCTGAAGAAGAGAAAAAAAAACCACGTAAACACACACACATAACCTTGTTTTGGATATGTAATCAAATATAGCTCTATTTGTAATATTATTCAACTCTAGAGCAATGGTGACCTTTGTTCAAACCCACGCAAGTTTACATAGGTGCAATGGCTCGGACAAACTGCTAAGTGACCTCAGTTCTAAGTCATGAAGTGTACCCAGTCAGCATCCAACTTTCAAGGCACATTTTTGGATTTAGCCTACCATTCGCTAGGTCCGGCCTACTCAAACAATAGTTTGAAACGCCCATTTAAAGGTATGTGGTGAGAGGTGAATGTCTGGCCATGGTGCTGACGCAGGGGGTGTCTAGTTACAAATAAAGACACTGGTGGAGGGGCTGGAGATTTCTAAGTGCCAACTAATAAAGGCTGCTTGCCCTTGCTGGGCTGGATGGGCCAGAGCTGAGGGGACAGGGATTGGATGGCTAAAGGGGGGAGTTAACGTATTGATGGTGATGGGATGGATGGAGCCAATCTGTTACAAATGTATGGGCCTTATGTGGGGGGGGGCATGGGGGGACTGTGGCACATGGGCCAGAGCAGGGGCAGCGGGACACGATTGTGGCCAGTGAAAATTTAAATAAGTTACTGTGTACCTTGCAATGCCACTTCCTGTGCAGTACTTCATATTGCAATGCTATGTTTCAGGGAGCCATGACATTGGGCAGGAGACCAACCACTACATGGCCGATCAAGGGGGCAGCTCTGAGCACGTCAACACAGAAGTAACTGAGTGCAGGGCTGTCTGGGCAGGGGTCCTTGAATGTGGTGGCAAGGCCCGCATTGGGACCCCGGGCCGCCAGTTGAGTCTCGCTGCTCTTGGTCACATATGTTTGTGGGTGGCTAATTAAATTGTTAACTCAAACACAACTCACACAACCAAAAGGCAACCCATACATAATGATGTGTGTTTTGTGATTGATTCAAAATATCTCACTTATCTTGCGAAAATTCATGACTTTAACAATCCAATTGGACATTTGATCTTTGCCATAATGGCTGTGGGCCTAAATGTGTGATTCCCAGGGACCAAAAGAGGACACAAACAGCCACAGTAGTGCGAGGCCAAGCAAGGCAAACCATAGGGGCATCCCGTTATCTTGTTACTAGTGAACTGTAGATTATTTAGCAAACAGGCAAACATGCAGATTTAAGAGTACTCACCGTGGGTACGGGTCGGGGAGTCTGTGTCCCTTAGACCAGCATGTCCACCGACCGCGACCGGATGGAGAAGTCCAAGCACAATCTCCTCAGCAGGGGTAAACTCCAATTTAGATGGAAAGCCACCTCCAGTTTTCATGCTGAAAAGAGAAAATCGTTTGGTACTCAGAAAAGGGGCATACAGCACATCCCAAACATTATATTTAGCGAAAACATTTATTTACCTGTAATTATGCCTTTTAATTTCTTTTTGCCGTACAGCATACTTCAGATCAGAGATTTTCTTCTGAATTTGGGACACATCTTTCCTCTCTTCCCCCGCTGCATTTACTTGTCGGAGGATGGTTTCAAACAATTCCATCTTGCGCTGCTTGGTGGTGTGTTTGGATTTGCTCCCATATAGCTCGTCATAGTATAATGTAAGGCCACTAGCCAATGCCATATTTTGGTCATGGGAGAATCTCCCACTCAACTGGCCGCGGCGCAATGTGCGGCCAGATGGTTGGCTTGGCTGCTCCTCCATGTGTGCAGACACATGTGGTGACATTATGGCCTGGGGCTGGGTAGGGGAATGGCCGGATTGGTGGCTTCCCAATGACTGGACTGGACTGGCCAAGGGACTGGGTGTTCTTGCGTGGCTGGCCACCGAACTTCCAGGTGTAGATGTGGTCATGGTTGCAATTCGGGGCCCTCTTGGGGGGCTAGGTTCCCGGCTGGTGCCAGGTCGGGGGCTCTGTTCCCGGCTGGTGCCAGGTCGGGGGCTTCTGGCCCTGGATGGGGTTCGGGCCCTGTAGGGGCTTCTGGCCCTGGATGGGGTTCTTCTGGCCCTGGATGGTGTTCGGGCCCTGTAGGGGCTTCTGGCCCTGGATGGGGTTCTTCTGGCCCTGGATGGGGTTCAGGCCCTGTAGGGGCTTCTGGCCCTGGATGGGGTTCTTCTGGCCCTGGATGGGGTTCGGGCCCTGTAGGGGCTTCTGGCCCTGGATGGGGTTCTTCTGGCCCTGGATGGGGTTCGGGCCCTGTAGGGGCTTCTGGCCCTGGATGGGGTTCTTCTGGCCCTGGATGGGGTTCGGGCCCTGTAGGGGCTTCTGGCCCTGGCTGGGCTTCTGGCCCTGGATGGGGTTCTTCTGGCCCTGGATGGGGTTCGGGCCCTGTAGGGGCTTCTGGCCCTGGCTGGGCTTCTGGCCCTGGATGGGGTTCTTCTGGCCCTGGATGGGGTTCGGGCCCTGTAGGGGCTTCTGGCCCTGGATGGGGTTCGTGCCCTGGATGGGGTTCGGGCCCTGTAGGGGCTTCTGGCCCTGGATGGGGTTCTTCTGGCCCTGGATGGGGTTCGGGCCCTGTAGGGGCTTCTGGCCCTGGATGGGGTTCTTCTGGCCCTGGATGGGGTTCGGGCCCTGTAGGGGCTTCTGGCCCTGGATGGGCTTCGGGCCCTGCTGCGGGGCATGGGTTTCCGAACTGCCCTACTTGAAGGCATGGCCGGTGTGGTCTCACTTGTGCTGCCTGTTCTGGGGGCAGAGGTGGTGGGTGCTGCAGTTGCCAGCTTCTTGGCTGCAGGGGCACGGGGCTTGGGGCCCCTTTTTTTGGTACCTGAGGGTCCAGGATCCCTTGGTGGGGCCGAGGTGGGAGTCTTGCCTCTCAGTTTTCGGCCAGCTTGCTGGGACCTTGTGGTGGGGCCCTCCGCGGTCTTGCTTGCCTGGGGTCGCTTGCTCATCGCCTTTTTTGGTGCCATCGTACAGAAATGCTCAAAGAGAATGAGCTTGGGGGGAAAGGACCTTTAAATAATGAGCCCAGCGTGTGACGCCTATGCGCACGACTACGCGCTCGTACGAACGTACGTTCGAGCGGAACCAGGAAACCGCTGGGGTTTCACTTATCTGCTGCCTGGAAGAAGACTAAAGATGGCGCCCACTATCTTCACCCGTCAACAGGAAGAGATCCTCATGCTGGTAAGTGGCTGCCTGTGCATTTTAATAGAATAGTCAATGATGGCCTAAATGTAAATGATGCGTTGGGAACTAGTTTGGGGTCTCTTAATGTTTAATCACTGGCTCCTCACACTTCATCCTCAAGGGCCGAGCCTGGCCACGTTTTCACCTGTCTATGCTGATGTCCTAATTCGGCCAATAGCTCCGGCTTAGCAACAGTTAATTAACCTGTGGAGTAGCGGGGCGAGCTGTCAAACCTGGCCTGTCTCGGACCTTGATGCGGATGTTTGCGGAACACTGTTTTCCTAAGCCATAAAAACACAACGGGAAGCCACACACGTGGTCCAAAAGCCTAAGCATTAGGCTACATCTTGGATGTTTAAAACATCCTAACATGCCATAGATGCAGGTGGCCTGATTCTTGATGTTGGCTATTATCTGTATGTACATGGTGTGTGATACATATAACATAAGACCAGACTGTCAATCACAGTCAACGTCCTCTTTAAGGCACTCCCCAAAAATGGCGGCCATTCGAAATGTGTGTGTTAATGACATTAAATACTCAACTTGTGATGCAACACATATGGGTCTGTGTGTAAAAGTAAAAGCTCTGTGTCCATTATGTTTTTCAGATCATGCTTCAGCGCCGGTATGACTTCGCGCCCAATGTGTGCGAGAAAAGGGACATCGCCCGGGAGATCATCGCCGAGATCCACCGTGTGACCAGCACCACCTTCACTCACACCCAGATAATGCAGCATTGGTCGGACCTGAAGCGTCTGCACATGCCCCGGGTGCGGAGGTTTTTTGGGATCCATTTCCCAAGTAAGTACCAAGCAATTGCATGGTATATGTTCCAAATGTCTAAGTTATGCCTTTATTTATAATGACTTTTCTTTGGTAGTGTTGGAAATGGATTTCAGAATTCGCCGCACCCGGAGACGTACAGGCCGACCAGTGCTGCATGACTCTGCATCTGTGAGTGAAGGTGGTGGATCTCCCGGGCGACGGACCTACCCCTCCTCTGTGGCCTCCTCAGACCAGCCCCTGGACCTTACCACAGAGGAGGGGCCAAGGCGCGTGGGCGTGGAGTCATACCTGGCCACGCATGGGGAAGGCTCTGGTATGTCACTCTTCATGTATAGGCACAAAGATATACATGTCAGGCCAAAAACTAAGTTATCCTTTATTATGTATTTGTAGAAGCTTCAGGAGCGGGTGAGATAGTGGAGGAGGAGGCAGCAGAGATGCTTGAAGTCGATCCTGGCGAAGGTGAGTGATGTCAGCCAGACTGGGAGCCAGATATGTTGGGGATAGTGACTCTCTACAAATACTAACCAAATGTCACATGTTTCTCCAGGGACTTCTTCACAGCAGAGCCAGGACCAAGGGCAGCCTGTTGGCCCCAACCAGCCATCTGTCGGCCACCAACTCCGTAAGTCTCCATGCCATGATTCAGATTAATGTTTTGTAAGCTAATAACACACACATAACTAAAGGCGTAGCCAATGTGTAGTTAACACTTTCATGTGGCCACTTCTTTAGCTTAAAGCGGACCCTAACTCGTATTAAGAACATAGCTAATAATTAGGCAACACACTGTACCTACAGATTTGAAACATAGAAAAACAGACTTCAGCCATCTAATGCATGTTAGGAGCGTGAAAACAGCCCATATTGCGGAATATGGAATGCGCAATATTTACAGGCAGCATGGGATACAGATTGTAAAAAGTAAGGTCCTGGCATGCATTGTGGGATTGATGACCTTTCCCTCAACCCAGCTATGCTCTGGATTGTCAACGCACCACTGTAACGTACTCCCCTGTACTTTATCCAACTCTCCACTCCTCATTAATTGTTAGGCTTCAGAGTTCAGATGGCGGCGCTGCAAGCCATAAACGTCAAAACTGTACTTTGATCTGGTGCATAATCATTTAGAAATAGGTATTGGTTGTCATTAAATAATGTTGAAGGTCCGGTTTAAGGAGTTTAAATACTTACCTGTTGGAAATGCATTAACTTTAGCCCTTGGAAGAATGACATATGTCATGCATTTACATGTATTGGATTAACCACAAATCTATTTACAGCATACCAACCGGTCTGGTACTCCTATTTAGGTTTTTTTCTCTATTGCTTACAGGGATTATGCCAAAAACCAAGGCAGAGAAAAAAAAAAGGATCCAGGAGTTGGTGGCCGAGCTGCTGGCCATACAGGCGACGTTGGGGCCAACAGATGAAGAAGAGGAGGATGAATAGTGCCCTTGGTCCTGGCTACTTTGTTAAAATTGTTTTATACATTTTACTGTATTTTATAAAAATTTTATATGTTTTAAATGTTCTACCCCAAATTTTACTTACAAAAAAGAAAAAAAAAAAAAAAAAAAAATGTTTCCCAGATAACTATTTAAGTAAAAAAAGTTAGTAAAAAAACTAACTACAAATTTTTAAAATTTATAATAAATATAGGAAATTTAACAAAATTAATATTTAAATAAAAAAATATTTTAAGCCTTCATAAATGTGTCTTTTCTAATATGCGCAACAAAAAACAACTACACACAAAATTACATACACACTAAAAAAAATAAAGACAGATGTACATTATGTGGTTTGGTGACGTTTTATGGACCGAGAAATGAAGTTGGATGCAGGCGCTAAGGGGTTTAGGTAAGTTTTATGGACCGAGAAATGAAGTTGGATGCAGGCGCTAAGGGGTTTAGGTAAGTTTTATGGACCGAGAAATGAAGTTGGATGCAGGCGCTAAGGGGTTTAGGTAAGTTTTATGGACCGAGAAATGAAGTTGGATGCAGGCGCTAAGGGGTTTAGGTAAGTTTTATGGACCGAGAAATGAAGTTGGATGCAGGCGCTAAGGGGTTTAGGTAAGTTTTATGGACCGAGAAATGAAGGTGGATGCAGGCGCTAAGGGGTTTAGGTAAGTTTGAGGGACCGAGAAATGAAGTTGGATGCAGGCGCTAAGGGGTTTAGGTAAGTTTGAGGGACCGAGAAATGAAGTTGGATGCAGGCGCTAAGGGGTTTAGGTAAGTTTTAGGGTCCGAGAAATGAAGTTGGATGCAGGCGCTAAGGGGTTTAGGTAAGTTTAAGGGACCGAGAAATGAAGTTGGATGCAGCCGCTACGGGGTTTATGTAAGTTTCTGGTTGAGGGTGCGCATGCGCAAGATCTTATAAACATACGAACGCACGAATCTAAGAGGCCAAAAACCAATGAAAACCAGAGGCAAACGCAAGTAATTGGAAGAGCTGGACGATGGAAGCCGCCGACAAAACAGGCTGCCGCCGCAACAGGTGAGCACATGAACGTGATTTTTACGATTGGCAACTGACTGAGGCAAGTTCGGGAGATATCATACGAACGGACGTATCTTTTAGGATAGAAACGTATTTGCTTATTGAATCACTCGCAAGTTCATACGAACGCACGAGCGGACGTAAAAAATAGGATGATCGTGAGCAAAATCCAAGCTGTTACATGTTTCTTTGAATCAACCCATATGTCTGGAGCAGGACGTGCTGTCTGCTTAGAATAACGCGCCTACCTGACAAGACCAGCCAATGATGGCGCAGCAGCGCCTGAGGCGATGTCGCCGCCGAACGCGGAGGGCAGTACAAACGTATGGCGGCAGCGAAAGAAACCAGTGCAATCAATTCAACAGGGATCAAACACAACACACAATATATATAGCAAAGACATGCACCCCCCCCCCCCAGAACTACAAGGGAGAGCGAGGGGGAAGCAACGGCCAGCCTAAAGGGAGCCAAATGTGGGGACAGGGGGCGAGGGAGGGGTGCGGGATTGGCATCCCATAAGGCTCAGCATGGGCCTATACCGCCTACCCTTTGGTGGGGGACTGCCTAGTTGGAGCAGTGCTCCTTAGCACCTGACAGCGGTGCTGCTTACCTTCACCCGAACCAGAGCAGCCTGAGCTGGGAGGCAGTAGAAGGAAACGGGTGGGAATAGTTCTACAGGGCCGCAGGCGAATAGCCCCGCTCACCTGCGAGTAGAGAGAGACATCTTCTAGTCATCGCAGCCAGGATTGCAGAGAAGAACTGGGGATTTTGCGGGAGGTCCCGGGTATATATGGGGCTGGGAGGAGCCACTTTTCTCCAGTCCAGTGCCATCTACTGGAGTATATCCCAAGTGTAAGGAATACCTTCTGGAACAGGACGTGCTGTATACTTAGGATAAACCTGCGGCTGACTTGCTTTTCATAAAAAAGCCTCAGCCCAGAGTGAATAACACCCTTCAAAGCGCCCCAAGACCCCATCGCAAGAATGAAACTGGCTTGTGACAAGGGAGCTGGAAGTATGTAGGGCTGGGAGGACCCACATCTTTCCAATCTTGCAGTCCACGCCCTCCGGGCAGGAATTGACCCTTTCGTCGAAGCTGATGGCCTGGAATGGATTCCAGTTATAACAGTTGCCTTTAACTCCCAAACATGTTCAATATATTTTTTGTGAGCTAAGGAAGTAGGAGAAGTAGTGCAGCTCATTTCTTGACCAGTCTATATACCCAGGTGAGCACCTGATCCGGCAGTTATAGCTATTACTACACAAGCTACTATTAAACACTAATAAAAAAAGGATAAGGCTGAAAAAATAGCCATACAAACCAATACATACTATCTGACTCAAGTAAATCACAAGCTAGGGGTCATTATGAACACACAACACTACCACTTTGTCCTGCTAATGAATTCATACAAACATTCCTCCCATAGAAAATTGGATCTCAGAAAAGTTCTTCCTTAAGATTAATTATTCCTCTTTTTAGTAATTTATGCATACCTAGATTACTTAGATCTATTTACTAATAATTTTTTAATTCGAGCCCAACTACTACTTGCTTTCTCAAGTAACTGTGGAAGATTTCCTATTAGATTTTAAAATTCTATCTGACGTTGAACAGAGGCAGCGGGTCAATCAACAGTTAGTGAACCAAAATATGTTTAAACACAGGTCAACCCTCAGAAAAAAGTAAAAAAAAAGGTTTCTGTATTGTTTTTGATTGCCGGTTAATAGGAACTGACATGGACTTTGTTGCTTCCTTCCAAATGATAACCTCCCTTTAATCTAAAATGCATGACCAGTGATTGAACTTTCTTGTGTAAATATAGTTTCAATTAAACAAACCCAGTCAATGCTGTACCCTGCAAGTCTTGGACAAACATATTTTAGCGGTCAGGTTTAAGAATAATGTGATTAAGATTGTACTAAGTTAATGGCTTGCTATGCTATTGCAATGGTAAACATTTGCATTATAAAAGGATACCAACTCAAAAAGATTTTAATTTAACATAGAATTTGTATTAGTATGTTTAGCCACATCTACATTTTAATTGCTTAGACCATTATTGCAGTGTAAAAAAATCTTAGTACTTGTGAAAAAAGTTCCATGAAACACACAGCAGAATATGCGTGGGTTACTTCTGCCCACTAGGAGGTATGGTATGGTTTTTCACTCCTTGGTATTAAACACCAGTTGAGATAATGGACCTTCCGTAGTCAATCTGAATATGCTTAGGACTTACCTAAAGCAGTATAATTGAGAGAAGGAACAGCGGAACAAAAAAAGGTTTGCAACTGTTTTAGCAAGAACTAGAATTCTTGCCAGTAAGGAAGGAAGTAAAGTGCCGCCTGCAAAACCTTGTGGTCCAACACAGTTCGAGGCGAGATTTTCAAAACTCATTGCTCCACTCCAAGTAATACTTAACTACCCTGACCATTGCCAGTTTTGTCCTCTGGGGTAAGACGGAGCATAGAATGGCAAAATAATCTATTCATTTATATAAAAGATGGTACACTCCTACAAATACAGAAACAGTTCCAACAACATCCTCGCAGAAATGATGGCCCCCAGAAATGCCACCTTATAGGAATGGACAGGCAGTCCATTGCCATTGGCTCAAAGGGTGGCAGGCCCCTGTGTTGCAGACAGCACCAAATTAAAAACCCAAAGTCCCAAAGTAAGCCCTGTGATGAGAGAACACCCTGCAAAGACTTTGACTAATATTTAATGACAGTGGCTTCTAGAAGAGTATGACAGGAACATTCTGAAAAACAGGTCGAAAAAAAAGGCGAATTCCCTCACCACTGAAAAACTACCTTGCAGTATCTGTGATAATCACTAGTTGATGACCAATTCTGAGCTCTGAACAAGACCACTGATGGAGAAGAATCTTTTACTTCAAAGACCCTGGTTTCAACAGACAAGAAGTATTAGCATTCATGGAAAGCCAGCAAAGAACCGATGAATGTCTGCATCTCCAACACCTCACATCAATCTCAGCCCGGCAATGGAGGGTCACAACAGCCACTGAACAGGCAGAAAAGAGGCAGCTTTCTGTGAACTACAAGGCTCTGAACCACCAAAATGGCCGGACCACATCAAAATAAAAAGATGTCACATTCCATCTAATGTGCAAGGAGGCCACTTTCATCTGGACACTTTTCAACTGGGATGCCGAAATTAAATCTAGGCTAAGGGCTCCAATCTCCTTTATGTTCAGCCTGAGAACTGCTGATTTATAGACCAGCTGAGGCACTCTAGGGTGGCTTGTTTCCACTTCTAAAAGGTCAGGGCCTTAGAAAGTCATCTAGGTAGGTGGATGCACTTATCACTGGCTCCTAGGGGGAGCACCAAGAACGTAGCCCAAACCTTAGTGAAAACCATTAGAGCTATGGCAAAGCCAAAGTGCGGGCCACAAACTGGTACTGGGAAACCCCACTGAGAACTGTAACACCCCAATCCATGCTGTAAACATGGCATTGGTGCAACCACCTCCGCGTCCATGGACTACCTACAGAAAGGTTGCCACCTAATTGGGTAGTGAAAGGCTGAAGGAAGGAAAAAAAAAGTCCTGGGGAACATCCCCATCTCCAAGCATTCCACCGCACTGACCAAGGCATCCAACACTTGGGCCCAACAAATATATGCACACTTTAACAGTGGCCTCTTTATTAGTCTACCTTACCATGCCTATGTACCCCCTTGGCGAGGAGGTATATGTTACCTGCTAATCACATGGATATCTAATGTAAAGGTCAGGGGGCTATAACCCATTTTTTCACATCAAACATGCCTAGTTAAAGGCCAATCAAACTTTACTAGAACTTGTATTCTCGAAAAAAATGTGCTTCTGGCATTTTATATTTATGTAGCCACAGCTGAAAACTTTTTAAAGCATTTTATGAACTTAAAGAACATGAGCATAACATGATGGTTCAGCAAAATTCTCATTTCAGACTCATAGCCAAACCGTAGCACTGTAAATATGAATTGATGACCCTACAGATTTGTTGATACTAAAATGCTAACAAAGTTCACAATGTAAAGGGAAACACTTACCCATTCCAGTACCAGCAGGAGCAATCTCTCTTGCAAATATTTCTAGGGCCTTTTTCTGTTTATGATGTACACCAAGCCAGATAACAGCTTCACGAACAAGCTAAAATCAAGAAATATATGAAATAAATGAATAACACCTATACAAGGCATAGAAGTACGAACTAGCAAAACAATAGCAATAATACCATTTTGTGAATACTCACCTTGTAAAATGGGTATTATAAGTATGTCACACACCCCGCTTCAAGATAATCATTACATGTGGGTAGCATGGTCTGAAGAGGGCAATCTGCAGAGATGATTGGAGGAAAGAAAGCCCCTCCCAGTCCATAAATACCTGGGACCTCCCACTCATTACCCAGTATAAAGAAAGCAGTAAGGCAAGGGACCAGGAAGAGCCAAATATTAGTCATAACAACGCAAAGTTCACAAAACGATGGATCCAGAATACAAAAGGGCGGGTTGAAGCGGGGTGTGTGACATACTTATAATACCCATTTTACAAGGTGAGTATTCACAAAATGGTATTATTCTAAGTATGTCACACACCCCGCTTCAAGATAATCATTACATGTGGGACATCCAAAAGCAGTGTCCATAAAGGGTGGGGATCCAAAACAAGGCATAAAGCACAACTTAAACTACTGCAGCCTGCAGAACTTTGCGGCCAAAAACAGCATCCGCTGAGGCCCAAACATCAACCTTGTAAAAACTTTGAAAAAGTGTGAACAGAAGACCAGATAGCGGTCTTGTAAACTTGCTCAACAGAGGCCTGGTGCTGAAAAGCCCAGGAAGCCCCAACCGCACGAGTAGAATGAGCTGTAACACGAAGGGGAGGATTTCTCCCCTTAGCAGAAAATGCCCCCGACAATGGCCTGACGAATCCACTTACTGATGGAAGACTTAGCGGGTGCCAAACCTTTCTTGGGCCCAGAGGGTACCACAAAGAAGGCATCAGTCTTACGAAAGGCAGACGTTACCACCAAATAGTACTTCACAACTCGAACCACATCCAGGGAATGCAGGACCCTCTCCTTTTCGTTACTGGGATTAGGACACAGAGAGGGCAAAACAATTGGGTTGATTCAAAGAAACATGTAACAGCTTGGATTTGGGTCACGATCATCCTATTTTTCACGTCCGCTCGTGCGTTCGTATGAACTTGCGAGTGATTCAATAAGCAAATACGTTTCTATCCTAAAATATACGTCCGTTCGTATGGCAGTTCGGGAATCAGACCTATGTCAGTTTCCATCCTGAATTTTCCGTTTCATTTCTCAGGTTGCAACATTGGTTTTGCCCTTTTTCCTTTTTTGTCTGGACGTAAATCCTTCTGATCTTGCGGCTCCGCACTACAAACTTACCTCATTAAAGTGCATTCTAAATATTTGGTCTTTTATTTTTCTTTATTTCATTCATTTTGTAGTAACCAACCATTAATGAATGCATTTGCATAAGTAAATCTTACTTTGTTTAATTTTTAGTTAACTTGCATTTTTTACTTGTGCATTTAATTTTAATATTTATGCTTCAAATGGTACAACTTTAAATTTTTTGTGTGGTTACCCACACCCTCTACATACAGATTGCTCACAAATATTAAAAAACAACCAGCAACTTCTGCATGTTATGAGCCTAGAAACAGCCAAGATGGCGGCTCAGGTATTATCGGGCAGCCTGCAAACAGAAAGGGCCTTGTGACTGTGTTGCTCTGGATTCTTTGATTTCTGACCTTTCCATGCCCCCAGCTCTGCTGTGTCTGTGCAAAATACAGCAGTAACCCACATCCTGCACTTTATCCCGCTCTCCTCTCCTCAGTAAGTGTGATGCATCTGACCAAAGATGTGCTTAAATAATTAAACAAAGCAAAGGTAAACAACTACACCAATAAATGCAATCTAAAAATATTATTCTAGTACCTCAATTTTAAAATAAATAACAAAGGACATAAGTTTCTTTAATTAACGCAAATATATTGCAAAATAAAGGTTTACATGCAAAGGACTAATTAAGGTCCACATTAAAATGCTTTTATAAGGCATACATGAATCAGGTATGCATTGCCATACAATTTATGGCCTCGGCCATGCTGATACATGCAGTTCATTGGAGCACAAGACGCGCAGACTCCTCCACATAGCCAAAAAACCTGTTCACGAACAGCAATCCGGCTGCTAAAAGGTGTCGGCTGTGGCTTTCTTTTAAAACGCGTTTAGAGGTTTCTCTGAATCACACCTAAACACATCCAATTAACCTAAGTTTTACGTTTTGATCGTAAGTTTTAGGATTTGATCCTAAGTTTTACGTTTTGATCCTAAAATTTAGGAACGAACTTCCGCTGATCGAAAGAGCATATACGCATTCGTACGTAGGCTCGTGCGAGTCGGAAATGGCCAAAAAAACAGGAAAAAATGACTAACACCCACCCAAACTTACGATTCTCGATACGAAATCAATTAACTTTTGCTCTTTGAATCGAGGGGAATGTCTTGATTTAAGTGAAAAGGCAGAAAACCACCTGAGGAAGGAAATCCGGGTTAAAACTGAAAACCACCTTGTCCTGATGTCTTTCAAAATACGGGACCTGAATGGGCAGAGCCGCCAACTCAGAAACACGCCGAACAGAAGTGATAGCTACCAAAAAAGGCCACCTTCTGAGTAAGGGAAGACAAGGCAATATCATGCAAGGGCTCAAAGGGAGGGCCCTGAAGAGCAGAAAGAACCAAATTCAAATCCCAAACCGGAATCAGAGCCTTCCTAGGGGGCCGCACGTGCGTAACCCCCTGGAAAAAGGTCTTAACCAGCGGATGAAGCGCAAAAGATCTTTGGAAAAACACCGCCAGGGCAGACACCTGCCCCTTCAGAGTATCAAGTTGGAGTCCTATATCCAAACCGTGTTGCAGGAACTCCAGGATTCTAGAAATAGAGAATTCCCTGCAAGGGAAAGCCCTAGTCTCACACCAATCAATATAAGACCTCCAAGTCCTATAGTAAACGGAAGAAGAAGACCTCTTCCTAGCGCTAATAAGAGTCTGAATAACCGCATCAGAAAGACCTTCCTCCTTCAAGATGGAGGTTTTAGCAGCCACGCCGTCAAAGCCAGCGTTGGTAAATTGGGGCAACGTAGATGACCCTGTGTGTGCAGATCCGGCAGCAGGGGCAGAACAAACTGATCTTCTGCTAACCTTACCACGTCTGCAAACCAAACCTGTCTTGGCCACCTTGGAGCCACCAGAATTGCTGACGCTCCTTCCAGAGCCAGCTTGCGCACTACTCTGGCTACCATGGGAAACGGAGGGAACCGATACAGAAACCCCAGATCCCTCCAGTTCAGGGACATGGCGTCCGTCGCGAAGGCTAGCGGAACCTTCGCCAGAGACACAGATGCCGGAAGTTTGTGACTGTGACGGGAGGCAAAGAGGTCCACCACCGATGAACCCCACCTGAGACAAATCGAACGAAACACCTTGGGACTGAGAGGCCACTCCCCCTTGCGGGCTGACCACCTACTCAGAGAGTCCGCCTCCGAGTTCTCTACTCCCGGAATGTGAACTGCCGAGATGCACGGGACGTGGCTCTCCGCCCAGTCCAGAATCAACGACACTTCCCTGAGGGCACTCCTGCTGCGAGTCCCTCCCTGGTGATTGACGTAGGCAACCGCCGTCCGATTGTCCGACCGAACCTGGACCGGCAAGCCCTGCAGGAGATGAGTCAAACGAAAAAGAACCATTCTGATGGCTCTCAACTCCAGAATGTTGATAGGCTCGTGGGCTTCCAGGGATCCCCACAACCCCTGAAATTGCAGATCCTTCCAGAAGCCCCCCCATCCTGAGAGGCTGGCATCCGTGGTGACCACCTCCCAACGAGGAGTCTGAAAAGACCTGCCCTTCAACAGATTGGTTGAGTTCAGCCACCACCTGAGTGATCGGCGAACCCGGGGAGACATCAGAAAGAATTGATCCAGCGACAGAAGAGATCTATTCCAGACAGACAATAGATGGAGTTGTAGCGTCCTCGTGTGAAACTGGGCAAAGGGGACTGCCTCGAAGGAGGCCACCATCAACCCCACCAGTCTCATTCCTAGTCGAATGGTCAGACGAGGAATGGACATGAGTGACCGAATCAATTCCTGAATCAAAAGAACCTTGGATTGAAGAAGGAACACTCTGGCCTGATCTGTATCCAGAGACATTCCCAGAAAGGATACTATCCTGGACGGGTAAAAGGAGGACTTGGGGTAGTTGATCACCCAGCAGAACCTCTCCAGAGTGGATATTACCGTCCTGGTGTCCAATCCGCTTGGCTGAATGATGATGCCATGATGAGGAGATCGTCCAGATATGGCACTATGCGAATTCCCTGCGCTCTAAGAAGAGCCATCACCCCAGCGAGCACCTTGGTGAAAAACCCTTGGAGCTGTGGTGAGACCAAAAGGAAGAGCTACAAACTGAAAGTGCCGATCTTCCACCACAAACCTGAGGAATCTCTGGTGCGCGGGAAAAATCGGAACATGGAGGAAAGCGTCCTTGATGTCTATGGACGTCATGAAGTCCCCCGAAAGAGAGCGCGGATAGCTGAATGAAGCGATTCCATGCGAAATTTTCGCAGCCTGATAAACCTGTTGAGGATCTTCAGATCCAGGATGGGCCGGATAGAGCCATCCTTTTTGGGGACCGTGAACAGATTTGAGTAAAATCCCCGACCCTGATCTGATAGGGGCACTGGCGAGATGACCTCTATCTCCAGAAGACTTGAAAACGCCTCCCGAAGCCCCTGTGCGCCAGGTGCGTCCGTGGGCACCCTAGACCTGAAGAAAAGCGGAGGAGGACGGGCCTCGAACTCCAACTTGTAGCCGGAAGACACGACTTCCCGGATCCATTTGTCCGAAACCTCCCGAATCCAGATCAGAGAGAAGTGTCGCAGCCGTCCCCCCACCCGCACGGTTGAGGGCGCCCCCTCATTGCTGAGCAGGCTTGTTCGCAGGTTTTGGGTTTTGAACCCCAGTTGTATCCTGAGCGGGCACGTCCTCTGCCCCTATTCCAGGAATCTCCTCTAGTGGAAGGGAAGGCGAAACCTCTTCCTGCTCTGGATCCGTGAAAGGAATGATTGAAAGAAGCCGCCCCGCGAAAGGGACGTCGTTGCTTCTTGCGTTGAGGTAACTTACCCCCCTTAGCTACTGAATCCAATTTTTCTCCAAAAAGCCGTAGCCCCACGAATGGGAGAGACGTCAGCGACTTTTTTTTTTTTAATTTTTTTTTTTTTTTTGACCCAAAGTCGGCCGCCCACTGGCGCAACCAAACTGAACGCCTTATAGTCACCATCAGAGCAGAAGCTCCCCAAGGCGGCTAACATGAAAGAAGAATAACTCACAAGTCCCAGAAATTCGTCACTGTCCGGGTGCAACCGGAAGATGACAACAAGTCTCTGCCCACCGACCTGGTAGCCACCACCAGCAGAGACGGAGCGCAAAAAAAGGCCGTATGGCTGCCCCAATACTGGCGAAACCATGACAAGCCATCTAGTCAATTCGTTTATCCCCTCCATCTTTAAGAGAAGAGCAATCGGGGTTATTCAAAAACGGCTGAATTGGATAACCCCTGAATTGGTGCATCCACCTCAGGGGGGGACGTTCAGTGCTTAACCGTGTCCGAAGGGAAAGGATATCCTTTATCCCAACTCTGAGGAATACCTTGGGGCCGAGCCGGCCTCTTCCATTCCTTAGAAATAATCTTATCAAAATGCCTTTGATTAGGGAATTCCAAGCGCGGCTTGGATTCCTCATAAAACTCCCCTTGTTGATGAGGAGCAACCTCCGGAGGAGAAATAGCCAGAACCTCAAACATCTGAGCAAGGACGTTAGGAGTATCCAAAGAACTCCCTGACCCCTTCTCAGAGTCCACGCCAACAAATTGCTGGTCGTCCGAATAATCTGATTCGTCAAATAGCTCCCCTTCCTCCAGAGGGGTGTAATCTGACCAATCCAGGCGATCCTCATCGTCATATTCAAATGTCGGTGGGACCGGTGACAAATGCTTTCTCTTAGCTGGAGCCTTCTTGGCAACCGCAGAAGAAATACATTTTTCAATATTAGTCAATCTAGCACACACATCAGATTGCGACTGCCCACCCGTGACAACGTCACACGGGACACGGGCCAAGACGGGTGGGAAGGGGATGACGCCGGCGGTGCTGACCCAGACACCTGGGGTTCTGACTGCCGTGTAATAGTCTGCTGTGCACATGGTATACATAGAAATGCGTCATCCCCTGTTAGGGATACCCCACAGCCCATGCACTTCCGGGATTGCCCCGAGGGGAGCCCGGTATCTGGGGATGCCTCCATACGGTGAACTTATATGTAGTCGCAATGACCGAGGGAATTACGGTAGTAAGCAACCCGGGATGCCCTTATAATTGTCCCAAGTGGGAGGATTTTAACATCTAATTTAACCCAGGGACCCAAGGACTGGAAGAAGACCCCTTAAAACCTAAGGCGTTCTACCTGAAAGACTGCCGGATATAAAGGGTTACATGTAAGTAAATATATATATATATATAGAAATATAGGGGGCCCATAGGGCCACTCACTGTGCCTTCCTGCGTGAGGTAAATGGCGTCCACCACACACGCAGCTCACAGAAGCAGAGAGGATCCTGTGGGCGTGGCCAGCGCGGAGCACGCGGTATGCGTAGCTCCGCCCCCTTACAGAGCGGAAAGCGGGCTCCGCAGTGGGTCTGCCTAACAGGGGCGGGCCGTGGCGTCCCGCTCAACAGCCCGACCCCGTCCCTAATGGCAAAATGTGTGAGGTAAATTACCTCAGAAAAACACTATAGCGCACACATATACCGGCGCCATGGCAAGAACAGCAGCCGCGGCGCCGGTAACCACAAAGACCCCATGGATGTAATGGGTGCGGGCCGCGGCGACGCGCAATCGCCCACTGTGGCCAGCGCGTGAGGGGAGATCTCCCCTCACAAAATTAAGGGAACCGCCAGCGCAAATATCCGCGCCGCGGCCATTGCAGTAGTCACCGCAACAAAAAACAGTAAAGCCAGGGGGACAAGCCAGCGCCAACAGCCGGCCCCACCCCCCCAATTACAACTTCTGAGGAGAAAAGTTCTCCTCAGCTCTGGCGCCAGTAGCAGCAAGCGCCGCTGTTAAAGTGAAACAATGCACAATAAATAAATCCTAACTCTGAGGTAAAAAAGGTGGCCCCCGACATTTTATCCCCACCACCACAGGAGAAGGGCATCAGGAAAGGGGGGCCAAGGGACAGGGCATCCCAAACCGGGGTCACCAGCCCGGATAACCGCCTACCCTCTGGTACAGGGTCTCGCGGTGGAGCATGGCTCCAGAGCACTAAAAGTGCCATTCTACCCTCACCCGGGATACAGCCTAGACT
Organism: Gastrophryne carolinensis; assembly: GCA_027917425.1. NCBI lineage: Eukaryota > Metazoa > Chordata > Amphibia > Anura > Microhylidae > Gastrophryne > Gastrophryne carolinensis. The sequence continues at coordinate 153,785,637 of CM051234.1, forward strand.
GGGAGGCATGTGTATTGGGACTTATAAAAAACATAACCGGGTGGAAATAGAGAGTAAAGCGGGCCGGGAATAAACCCGGCTACCTGAAATCCCCCTGTGCAAGGAGGAGACATCATCTTCTGACTTGCTCGCCGTCTGCAGAGATGGAAAACTGGGTAATGAGTGGGAGGTCCCAGGTATCTGGGAGGGGCTTTCTTTCCTCCAATCATCTCTGCAGATCGCCCTCTTCAGACCATACTACCCACATGTAATGATTATCTTGAAGCGGGGTGTGTGACATACTTAGAATAATGTGAATTGTAAAATAACCACTACTGAGGTATAAATTTGAACAGTCCATTGTGTACAATACAGTGTAAAGATGGTTTATGATATTTTACAGCCTATATGGCTTGCTTCCACTAGATGTTTTGCTATATATTTAAAACCCTCTTTTATTTTTGTCCATGTTTGCTCTTTAAACTAAGGATTTTGACTATCCCGGGTTTAATTCCATGCACCATGCTGTGTGAAACCCTCCATAACACCCATACAAACTCACCTTTCTACGGCTCTCGTCCAATCAGAGCCATTTGCCGTGCATAGGTAATACTCGGCAAACGGCTGTTTACATGCAAAACTACGGCAATCAGGAGCGCAGCAGCACATGTGCCCCCGTCTATCTGAATGACTGGGGACCGGAGCACACTCACAGACCGGAGATGGGGGTTATGCGGCCACCGAGGGGCATCAGAAGGCAGGTAAGTTTTGTGGCAGCCTGGGGGGGGGGGGAACACACAGTGGGGCATAACGATCTGGGATGGCCCTGGGGAAGTCCAGCAGGCTGGTCCTGGAATCTTTTAGTTTTAGTTAGCCAGCCTGAGTTTTGTTCCTCGTTAATCACCGTGCTATATGTAAAAACACGATAAGCAGGGGTGTTACTTTGAAAGCGTTACAGTTATGAAATGTTGGCTTCCCTGCATATCTCATTCCACAAAGGACAGTCTGTATACACTAAGAGGCAGATGACAAGCTTTAAGTGATGGCCTGTTTAAGTGTAACAATGAATAAGTATTTGCCCACCTGCATGTATAGGCTTTTTCCTGCCTTGCTGCTGAATAACACAATTCTGTGAATACTCACCTGTAGAATTGTTTTTTCTGGGGATCCATTCCAGACCCTCCTTACACTTGGGATTACCTCCTTGCCGATAGGATGTGACTGCAAGACAAAAAAAGGCGTGGCCCCTCTCGGCCCCATAAGTAGCAGCTGCCTCCCAATCAAGATCAGTACTTAAAAAGCAGTAAAACATAAATCAGAGGCAGGCCGGGAGGCCCCCTTATAGGAGACAATGTTACTCTCACACCGATCTCCGCTTGAAATTCTTTCAAAATATAATCTCTTCTCTTTTCTTCTTTTTTAATACCAATGAAATAATAAATGGACTAAACACCATCAAAAAAGCATCAAAAGATAGATCATGACCCAAAACAAAACGGGTGGGCCGGAGGGTCTGGAATGGATCCCCAGAAAAAACAATTCTACAGGTGAGTACTCACAGAATTGTGTTTTTTCTTCCGATCCATTCCAGACCCTCCTTACACTTGGGATCTCTAAAAGCAGTGCCATCTAAGGGCGGGATCCCCAGCGCAGAACAGCAGGTAGTTTATTTCACTACCGCCTGAAGAATCTTTCGACCAACCACAGCGTCAGCTGAGGCCCTAACATCTACCTTGTAAAATTTGGTAAATGTATGAACCGAAGACCAGGTGGCAGCTTTACAAACCTGCTCCACCGAGGCCTGATGCTGAAAAGCCCAGGAAGCACCAATAGCCCTAGTTCTTTCCCCTTGGCCGAGTAGGCTCTTTCGACTGCCTGCCTAATCCACTTACTGACAGCGGATTTAGCTGGCGAAAGCCCCTTTCTCGGCCCTTCCGATATAACAAAAAGAAAATCAGACTTCCGGAAGGATTCCGTAGCTGCCATGTAATATCTTATGGCTCTGACTATATCCAAGGAATGAAGCGCCCTTTCCTTAGCGTTAGCCGGAACTGGACATAAAGAAGGTAGAATTACCTCCTCATTAAGGTGAAAAGGAGAGATGACCTTAGGTAAAAAATTAGGCTTAAACCGAAAAATACCATTTTGTGAGTAACCTGTAAAATGGTTATTACGAGTATGTCACACACCCCACTTCCAAATATTCATGACACTTGGGAACCCGGCCTGTAGAGGGCGATCTTGTAGACATGACATGGAAAAAGGAGCCCCTCCTGGTCCATAAGTACTGGGTTCCTCCCACTATTCCTCAGTCTTTTTAAAAAGCAGTGAAGAACCAGGAAGAGCAAATTATATTCAATAATTGAAAAATAGTTTGAAAATAATAATCACCATATAAAGGATCCCTTAGAACAAAAAAGGGCGGGGGAAGTGGGGTGTGTGACATACTCGTAATAACCATTTTACAGGTGAGTACTCACCAAATGGTATTATTCCTAGTATGTCACACACCCCACTTCCAAATATTCATGACACTTGGGACATCCAATAGCAGTGTCTATAGTGGGTGGGGATCCTCAAGGAATAATGCATAACTTAAATTACTGCAGCTTGCAGAATTTTGTGGCCAAAAGCAGCATCCGCTGAGGCCCGCACATCAACCTTGTAAAACTTAGAAAAAGTATGCACAGAAGACCAAGTCGCAGCCTTGCAAACTTGTTCAACAGAAGACTGGTGCTAAAAAGCCCAGGAAGCTCCAATAGCACGAGTAGAATGAGCGGTGACACGAAAAGGGGGAACCTTCCCCTTAGCCATATAGGCCCCAATGATGGCCTGATGTATCCACTTACTAAGGGAAGATTTGGCAGGAGCAAAACCCTTCTTGGGCCCAGAAGGCACAACAAAAAAGGCATCCGTCTTGCGGAAGGCCAAAGTAGTAACTAAATAATACTTAACACAACGAACTACATCCAAAGAATGTAAGACCCTTTCCTTGTCATTACTAGGTTTAGGACACAAGGAAGGAAGGTGGAATTTAGGTGGATTTAGGTGGAAAGCAGACACTGCCTTAGGAAGGAAATCCGGTTTAAAACGGAAAACAACCTTATCTTGATGCCTCTCAAAATAAGGGGCTAGAATACACAAAGCCACCAGTTCAGAAACTCGGCGGACAGAAGTAATAGCAACCAAAAAGGCAACCTTCTGAGTAAGAATAGGAAGAGGACTATCCTGCAAAGGCTCAAAGGGAGCAGCCTGCATAGCTGAAAGCACCAGGTTAAGGTCCCAAACAGGAAGCATAGGCTTTCTGGGAGGCCGCACATGCGCAACTCCTTGGAAAAAGGTCTTAACCAAAGGATGAAGAGCAAATGACCTTTGAAAGAAAATAGCCAAGGCAGAGACTTGCCCTTTCAAAGTACTAATCTGGAATCCCATATCCAGACCTCGTTGCAGATATTCCAGAATTCTAGGAATAGAAAATATTCTACAGGGCAAAGCCATGGATTCAAACCAATCAATATAGGACCTCCAAGTCCTGTAATAAATGACAGAGGAAGACTTCTTCATAGATCTAATAAGAGTCTGAATAACCACATCAGAAAGACCTTCTTCTTTCAAGATGTAGACTTCAGCAGCCATGCCGTCAAAGCCAGCGTTTGTAAATTGGGGTAACAAAGTTGAACCTGAGTGATGAGAACTGGAAGAAGAGGCAGATGGAAATGATCCACTGCCAGCCTTACAACGTCTGCGTACCACAGACGTCTTGGCCACCTTGGCGCCACCAGAATTGCTGGCGCCTCCTCCAGTGCTAACTTGCGCACCACCTTGCTGATCATGGAGAATGGGGGAAACAGATATAGGAACCCCACATCCTTCCAGGCCAGAGACATGGCATCCGCTGCCACTGCCAGAGGATCCTGGGATAGAGACACAAAAGCTGGCAGCTTGTGATTGTGGCGAGAAGCAAACAGGTCCAACCATGGAGTCCCCCACTTATGACAGAGGAACTGAAAGACCCTTGGACTGAGAGACCATTCTCCCTGGCGAGAACATCCCCTGCTCAGGGAGTCTGCCTCCACATTCTCTACCCCCGGAATGTAAACTGCTGATATGCAGGGAACATTGATCTCTGCCCACTGAAGGATCAGAGACACTTCCCGGAGGGCACCCCAACTGCGAGTCCCTCCCTGGTGATTGATGTATGCAACAGCTGTTTGGTTGTCTGACCGAATCTGAACTGGCAGACCCTGTAAGAAATGGGTCAGTCGAAGTAGAACAAGACGTATGGCCCGAAGCTCTAATACATTGATTGGAGAATGAGCCTCCTGAGGCCCCCACAATCCTTGGAACTGATGCTTCTTCCAGAAGCCCCCCCAGCCCACCAGGCTGGCATCCGTGGTAACCAGTTCCCAACGCGGAGTCAGAAATGACTTGTCCTTCTGGAGGTTGTGCGATATTAACCACCACTGAAGGGACTGCAAAACATGGGGAGACAATAGACAAGTCTGATTCAATGATAGTGGGCACCTGTCCCACTTTGCCAAGAGGAAGAGCTGAAGCATCCTTATGTGAAAATGGGCAAACGGGACTGCCTCGAATGCAGCTACCATCAATCCCACTAGTCTCATCCCTAGACGGATAGACTGACGAGGGTTGGACAAGAATAGACGAATCAAGTCCTGAATCAGAACCATTTTGGACTGAGGAAGAAAAACCTTGGCTGGGATGTATCCAGAATCAGGCCCAGGAAGGGAACTTGCCTGGACGTACAGAGAGAGGTTTTGGGGTAACTTATTACCCATCCGAACCTCTCTAGCTTAGAGACCACCGTCCTGGTGTTCAACTCTGATTGTTCGAGGGAGGAGGCCACGATAAGAAGATCGTCCACAAAAGGCACAATGCGGATGCCCTGGACCCTGAATATAGCCATCACTCCTGCCAGCATCTTGGTAAAGACTCTTGGGGCCGAGGTAAGGCCGAATGACAGGGCCACAAATTGATAATGCTGGTCTTCTATCGAGAACCTGAGAAATCTCTGGTGACCCGGAAAAATAGGAATGTGCAAATAAGCATCCTTGATGTCTATGGATGTCATGAAGTCCCCCTGACGGAGAGCATCGATCGTTGATCGCAGAGACTCCATGCGGAATTTTCTGAAACTGATAAATTGATTGAGTCTCCTTAGGTCTAGGATAGGCCGAACAGAGCCGTCCTTTTTGGGTACCGTGAATAGGTTGCAGTAAAACCCCAAACCCCTTTCCACTGGAGGCACTAGGTAGATGACAGCCATGTTTAACAGATTCGCTACTGCTGCCCGCAGTCCTTGCGCAATTGCCGTATCTGACGGCATCCGGGACATGAAAAATCTGGGAGGAGGCCGGGACTCAAATTCCAGTTTGTAACTGGAAGAGACTACTTCCAGAACCCAATTGTTTGATACCTCCTGAACCCAGACCTGGAAGAAGAACCGCAGCTGTCCCCCCACCCGTAAGGGTGAGGGCGTCCCCCCCTTGTTGAGCAGGCTTAGTGGCAGATTTGGTTTTGGACCCCCAATTCTGACTTGGAGGGCCATGTCCCTTTCCTCTATTCCATGCATTCCCTCTAGGGGCTGAAAAGGCCGATCCTCTACCGGATCTAGACCCCCGAAAGGAAGGGTGAAAAGAGGCCACTCCACAAAAGGAACGACGTTGTTTCTTACTCTGAGGTAATTTACCTCCTTTAGAGACAGAATCCAGTTTTTCTCCAAAGAGGCGAAATCCCACAAAAGGGAGTGCTGTAAGCGATTTCTTGGCTACAATATCAGCTGCCCACTGCCGCAACCATACTGACCGCCGGATGGCGACTAACAAGGCAGAGGTTCTGCTGCACATGAGCAGAGTATCATCTAAGAAAGTACAAAAGATGCAAACATCTCACATCGCTTAAGAGCGGCGTACTCATCAGAGGCCGGATCAAGCCCTGAGAAATTCATTAGGTCTCTCACAACAGACCTAATAGCCACTGTCATGAGCGCTGAAGCACCAACAGGCAGCAAGGCCGAGCCCACACTGGAAAAAGCGTGGCACGCCATTTGATCAATACGCTTATCCTCTCCATCTTTAAGTGTAGTGGAGTCAGGAGAATGCAACACAGAAGAATTGGATAAATTAAGCACAGGGGCATCCACCACAGGTGGTGATGACCAATGCTTAACAGTATCAGCTGGGAAGGGATATTTCTTGTCCCAGCCCAAGGGAATGCCAGGAAGCCGCGCAGGCTTCTCCCATTCTTTAAGAATAATTTCATCAAAATGCTTTTGATTTGGAAATTCTAAATGAGGTTTAGAGACTCCAAAGAATTCCCCTTTTTGAGGAGGGACTACTTCAGGAGGAGTGATAACCAAAACCTCAAATAACTGAGCAAGAGCCTTTGGGGTATCCACAACACTAGCTTCACCCTGCTCAATCACAGTACCAACAATTTGCTGTTCATCAGAAACATCTGATTCCTCATATAATTCTCCTTCTTCTAACTGAGAAGGATCAGACCAATAAAGCATTTCACAATTATCCGACTCACTTACCGGAACAGCCTGAGTCAAATGTTTCCTTTTAGCTGAGGCCTTCTTGGCCACAGAGCTAGACATTCATTTTTCAAGATAAGCCAATCTGGCACATAAATCAGAATGCGACTCACCACCCATGACAATATCACTGGGGGTACGGACAAGACATGGCGGAGTAGGAGATAAGGCAGAAGCCGCAGACGCCGAAGCCTGGGCCCCAGTTTGCTGCATAATAGTTAATTGAGCACAAGGGACGCAAAGAAAACAGCCAGAAACAAAGAGCTTTAAAAGGTAAGCAAAAAGAATGCTGCCTATACAGAGATAGGAGAATCTAAATAAAACATATCCTATTAAATAGTATAGTAAAGATACATAATAAAGATTTATTTTATATATCTTTTTTTTTTTTTATTTGCATGCATGGTGACAAATAAGCCCAGATAACGCCCCCCCTCCTTTTTACTCCAGCAGGGTAAAGAAGAACTAAAGGGGAGAGGATAGAAATGCACCCATAAGGCACAAGGGGATTATAATGGGACAGGGGCATCCCATGCCAGGAACCCACATTTGGGTTTCACGGAGGAGTAAAACTCCTGTATACACCAGAAGGTGTATGTATCTACCTTTGCCTGAACCATACAGCCAGGGCTGGGAGGCATACAATATAACCAAACAGGTTTAAAGAGTTTCAGACAGAAATAGAGAAAAAAAAGGGTCAGGGAGCAAACCCGGCTACCAGCAGCTTGAAGGAGAGTCATCTTCTGAATGTTTCGCCGACTGTAGAGACGAAAAGACTGAGGAATAGTGGGAGGAACCCAGTACTTATGGACCAGGAGGGGCTCCTTTTCCATGTCATCTCTGCAAGATCGCCCTCTACAGGCCAGGTTCCCAAGTGTCATGAATATTTGGAAGTGGGGTGTGACATACTAGGAATAACTACCTTGTCTCAAAATAAGGCGACTTCATACATAAGGCGACTAATTCAGAAACTCGCCGCACAGAAGTGATTGCCACCAAAAATATCACCTTAAGCATCAAAATGCTCAATGGAGTGTCAATCATAGGCTCGAAGGGAGCACCCTGGAGAGCAGATAGTACCAGATTCAAGTCCCACACCGGTAAAATAGGCTTGCGCGGTGGTCGGACATGAGTGACTCCCTGAAAAAAAGTTCTAACGAGTCTATTACTAGCGATAGATTTCTGGAAAAAAATAGATAAGGCCGATACATGCCCCTTTAGGGTGCTTAATTGTAGGCCTAATCTAGGTTTCTAAACCATTCTGCAGAAATTCTAAAATTCTAGAAACAGAATATTTTCTGCATGAAAATTTCCTAGACTCGCACCAGGAAATGAATGCTCGCCAGACCCTGTAGTAAATCTTGGCAGATGTCTTTTTCCGGGCCTGAACCATGGTATGAATAACCTTAGCCGATAAACCTCTCTCTGCTAAGATCGAGGTCTCAATAGCCAGGCCGTCAAAGCCAGCATCTGTAAATTCGGATGCCGAAGCGCCCCCTGTGTGAGAAGGCCTGGATCGTCTGGCAGGCACCAATGATCTACCGACATCCTTACTATGTCTGAAAACCAGTTTCCCCTTGGCCAGCGAGGAGCCACCAGAATGGTTGGTACCCACTCCTGAGCTATCTTCCTTAGTACACAACCTAGAAGCGGGAGAAAAACGTACAGAAGCTTGAACCTTGCCCAAGAGGTTGACAGAGCGTCCGTTGCTATGGCCAGATGGTCCCTTGACAGGGACATGAACTTCGGCCGTTTGTGATCGTGTCTGGATGCATAGAGATCCACCTCCGGACAACCCCAGCGAAGGCAAAGGGCTTGAAAAATCTTCTGACTGAGGGACCATTCTCCCCGACGCAGCGACCCCCTGCTCAATGACTCTGCCTCCTGGTTCTCTATCCCCGGGATGTAAACTGCCGAGATGCAGGGAACATTCTCCTCTGCCCAAACCAGAATCTGGCTTACTTCCCTTAGAGCACTCCTGCTCCGAGTACCCCCCTGAAGGTTGATATATGCTACCGCCATCCGATTGTCTGACTGGACTTGGACAGCCTGTCCCTTTAAACTGGGGGTCAGATACTGAAGCACTAGCCAGATTGCTTTTAGCTCCAAAATATTTATGGGAAGCCGATTCTCCTTCGGACCCCACTGTCCCTGGATCTTCTGGGTCTGCCAGATGCCCCCCCAGCCTGTAAGACTGGCATCTGTGGAAAAGATTTGCCACTGAGGTGTCAGAAAGGACCTGCCTATTGATAGGTATAGAGGGTCCAACCACCACAGGAGAGATTGCCTGGCTGAGGGAGTCAGAACAAAGGCCTGATCCAGCAACTGCGGGGCTTGATCCCAGCTTGACAACAGATCTCACTGAAGAGGCCTCATGTGAAACTGGGCAAAAAGGCACGGCCTCGAAGCAGGCCACCATGAGGCCTACCAGTTTCATCCCTAACCGGATGGTCGGCTGTTGACAGGCCAGTAAAGACTCTATCTGGCTCTGAATTAACCGAGCCTTCTGCTCTGGCAGAAAAACTTTGACCTGGACAGTGTCTAGAGACAAAAAATTCCTTACTGGCGCAGGGGTGATATGGGACTTCGGATAATTGATCACCCAGCCGAACTCTTTTAGGGTCGATAGAACCGCCTGCGTGTCCTTCTCGATTTCCTGAAGGGACCCGGCAGAAATCAAGAGATCGTCCAAGTATGGGATTATGCATATCCCCTGGCTTCTCAGAATGGCCATGAGACCTGCCAAGACCTTGGTGAATACCCTTGGAGCCGAGGATATGCCGAACGGCAGTGCCACAAACTGGAAATGTTGCCCCTCCAAGGCAAACCTTAGGAATCTCTGATGACCTGGAAAAATCGGGATATGAAGATACGCGTCCCTTATGTCTATTGTGGTCATAAGACCCCCGGGCTGAATCGATCTTACCGCTGACTTCAAAGTCTCCATGCGGAAATGTTTCACCCGGATAAACTTGTTGAGACCCTTTAAGTCTAAAATAGGACGCACCGACCCATCCTTCTTGGGAAATGTGAACAGGTTGGAGTAAAAACCCCTGACCTTCCTCCTGAAAGGGTACCTGGCAAACTACCCCTTTTTGAAGTACAGCGGCTCTCAGGACATCTGCCTTTACCTGGTTCCGGGATGCCCCTGACCAAGGAACCCTGCGGGCGGGTCTGGCTGCAAACTCGATCTTGTAGCCTGATGACACCACCTCTTGGATCCAAAGATCCGCCACATGGCGTCTACAGATAGGAGCAAAATGCAAGAGCCGTCCCCCCACCCGCTCTGGTGAGGGCGCCCCCTCATGCTGGAGTGGGCTTGGCTGGAGGCTTAGGCCTATTTCTCCAGGCATCTCCTGCCCTGTTACGGGCCCTGCCTCTGCCCCAAAAATCCCTACGGGAACATGATATGAAGGAGCCTCTACCGCTCCGAAAGGGCCGATATGATGCAGGCCTCTGAAAAGGCCGAGCCGACCTCTGTCTCTGAGGAAGCTTGCCATCCTTGACCATAAGGTCGAGCCGCTCCCCAAGGAGTCTGCTCCCTAAAAAAGGTAAATCTGTAAGGGCCTTTTAGCAGCAGCATCCGCCAACCATTGTCTTAGCCATAAGGAGCGGCGCAAGGCAACAAGAAGGGCAGAGGTCTTAGCACCTAACCTGACTGCATCATCCATGGCAGTGATAGCAAAAGAGTTAAAATCCAAGCAAGCTCTAAACGCCTTGGCCTCCTGAGAGTGTCTGCGAGACTTAGCCCTGGCCAAAAGCTTCTTCACCTTCTTCCTTGAAGCCAAGGACACAATAGCCGTGGCACAAACCGGGCGAAGAAACGAACCTACCATAGCAAAGGCATGGCGGGCCAACTGATCCATTCGTCTCTGTGGGATCTCTTAAGGATGCATTAGTAGCAGACGGCATGATAGAAGTATTGGACAAGCCTGATACTGGAGAATACACTTCGGGTGGAAAAGACCAAAGCTTAATCATATCCGCCGGAAAGGGATACCTAGCGTCTAGGATCCTAGGAACAGCCGGTAACTTGTTAGGATTTTCCCACTCGTTTAACACCATCCTGGAAAAATGCGGCTGTTCCGGAAATACCTGCCTTTGTCTCACCGGCCTAAACAGGTCGTCTTTCCCTCTTTTTGCCACCTTGGGGGGGTAATATTCAAAGTTTCAAAAACCGAAGAAAGTAAACATTCTGTTTCATCTGAGAGAAGGGGATCCTCATCAGAAGAAAATAAAATAGAATTACTGTCCTTCTCACCGGAGCGTAACTCACCCTCTGAGAGCTGTTCATCCAAATATTCTTCCTCCTCCTCAGACCCAAAAGAGGCAAATAAATCCTCTTCCTCATAAACAGGCTCCGAATGCCTCCTCTTATAGGTGGCTTTTTTAGGAATGACCAAGGATAACTGTCTCTCTAAGTTATCCAACCTGTGTGCCATATCTGCCTGCGCCTCGCTGCCTTCCCCTTGTCCGTGGGATATTAGAGCAGGCTGAGCTATGGCGCTCCCCAAAGCAATTGCTGGGCTAGAGACAGGATCAACCGATCTATTATGGTCTAAACCAATTCTTATGGCGCAAGCGGAACATACAGTGCTGAAACTACCCAGGGAATCCTGTTTACATAAGGGGCAGAGCCTGCCCTGTGCAATCACTATCTCCTGATGCCTCACTCATGTTTTTTTTATTTTTGCAAAAAAGACCTATAGTCCTAAGCCTATGCCAATCCCAAAGGGACTGGGAGGAACCACAACCCCTTTTATCCTTCTTCCAATATAAAAATAAACAGGAGAAAAACCCTATTAAAAAAAAATGTCATTAGAACAGTACAATACAATACAATATAATACAATCGACGTCCACTTACCCCAGCAACCCTTCTCACACTATAGCCTAGACAAGAAAAAAATATATATATAAATATATAACAGGAAACTCTGTTGGGACCCACACGGGAGCATGCGCCCCATAGCTGCTAATGGCGGTCACCCGGATCACCAGTGACCCCCCAGGACCGAACAAACAGCGGCCCAATGAGCACCACTAAGCACCGGGGCCCCCAGCGAGGACAGCAGGCCGGCCCGCAATAGTCGACCCCGCTGCTGCACCGCACACCGTCCTCCGGGGGCTGCTGACACCTACCTCCTGCCCAGACGAGGTATGCCTGCAGGGTTTCCGCGGGGAGCGTGGACACCAACCTCCCTCCAGCCGGGGAGAGCAACACTAAAGACGCGGAAGCCGCCTCGTGCTTCCGCATTTGGCTCCGCCCTCTGTGTGACGTCAAACCACGCCCCTTAACCCTTTGAGTGCCAGCCTACCTAGATTTTTTGTCACACTCTGTTGCCAGACTACTTTTCAAGTTTTTGCGCTACACGTGTTCAACCTGGATTTTTGAAGGGATTTCCAGGGATTTTCCAGTAAAATTATATACTGTTTTTTCCAGCAGAGTCTGGGCTTCAACATGAAATGTCTTGTTTGGCCTTTTGTATTCTCAATACTTTTGGGTGAAATATGTGCAAATAAATTAAAAAAAAAATCTATTTTTTACAATTTGTAGTGTTTTTTTTTATTAAAAATTGTAAGTTTGTTAATAAAATATTATTGCGTGTGAAAGCCCTATTTCTCCCGGTGACAACGGTACCACATATGTATTGGTATACACCCTTTCCTGCCCAGGAGACTCCCCTAAACTGAAACAGCAGTTTAGGAGATTTCAGATAGGATACAACTATGCAATATGATTGCATAGTTGTAAGGGGTTAATTTAAAAAAAAAAATGACATAGGGTCCCCCTTCCCAGGGAGGGGGGCCTCATTTTCTTGGGGGGAATTTTAAGGGTTAAAAACCTTTAAAATCCCCCCCCCCCCAAAAATGACATAGGGTCCCCCTTACCCAGCATTACCGACCTGGACTATAGGGGCTTGTAGAACAGGGCGCAGGGGCCAGCGTTGGTGGCCCCTGGCCCTGCAGGCTACTAGCCCACATAGCCACGTGGCCCGGGCCCTTCTGCCCCCCCCGGCCGTTGGGGAGGCAGGTAATGGGGGGCTGGGGGTTTTGGCAAGTCACCCGCTTGCCGCAGGTGACTTGCCATACCCAGAGCCTTGTGCACTGGTATAAGGGGTCTCATGGACCCCTTACCAGTTCACAAAGGGTTAAGTAAAAAAAAAAGACACAGACACAAAATTCTTTATTATTCTTTTTTCACTTATAGTTACCTCTGATCCAGTGTCCCGCGCCGCTGCAGATGACAGCTGTCGGTAGTGATCGGAGCAGGGAGGGTGGCAGGCAGGGAGATCAGAGCCTCCCTGCCTGCCACCCCCCCTGCACCGATCGCTACCGACAACTGACAGAACGGAGCCCGGGTGCCGGTAACCCGAGGAGCGGGATGACGTCATCAAGTGGGCGGGGCTAGGGGCGGGGCCAGCGCCGGCCGAAGAGGATGGTGAGGGCCTGTTTCTGGGCCCTCACCCGAAGCGTGGAAAGCCCAGGGGGGGGGGGGATCGGAGCCCCCCCTGGTGAAGAGAAGACCCGGGGAGAGCCATCGCGCTGCGAGGTGAGTAAATGACATTTACTTTTTTTTTTTCAGACGTTGGCGCCGGCGGGGGGGGGGGGGGCTATTATGGGCCCCCTCCTGAAGATCAGAGGCCCGGGGCGAAAATCTAATACTTGATTCTTGTACAGAGCTGGCACTTTCAAATGAGGGATCAGGTAAGTCTGTATCTTTTGTACTTTTTTTTTTATGGGGCTCTAAAGTCAGCTACGTGACTCTCACGTAGCTGGCACTTAACGGTTGGAGAGGCAGCTAGAAGGGTTAAAGGAGAAGGCACAAATTTTAAAATTTAAAGACAAAAAAATACAATTCTGTGAAATTCTCACCTGTAGAATTGGTATTATACGTATAAAGTACGTCCTGCTCCAGATATAATACTTACACTTGGGTAATCCTCCGCCAGATGGCGCTGTGCACTGCAGACATGCAAAAACAGGCTCCTCCCGGCCCTTCATATACCTGGGGACCTCCCACAAATCCCCAGCATTGAAAAGCAGTGAAAAAGAAGCCGGGAGAAACTAACCACCAATAACTGGTAATAACAACAATGATAACAATCACCATACAGGGGATCCAGAATAATGCAAAAACCAGGGTGGGGTGGAGCAGGACGTACTGTATACGTATAATACCAATTCTACAGGTGAGTATTTCACAGAACTGTATTATTCTAAGTATACAGTACGTCCTGCTCCAGATATAATACTTACACTTGGGACATCCAAAAGCAGTGTCCATAAAGTAGGGTGGGATCCCCAAGAAAAAAGGCACAGCAGACAGTTAAAAGCACTGTCACCTGCAATCTAGCTACCAGAGCGACATGAGCAAAGGCTCTAACGTCAACCTCATAAAAATCTTAGAAAAAGTATGAACAGAAAAACAAGTAGCGGTCTAGCAACTTGTTCAACAGAAACCTGGTGCTGAAAGGCCCAAAGATACCAAAGCACAAGTAGAATCAGAAATAAAGTGAGAAGAAGATTCTTCCCTTTAAAAGAAAAGGCCCGAGTAACAGCCTGAGCAGTCCAAATGCTAACAGTAGCCTTGGCAGAAGCCGAAACCTTTCCTAGGACCAGAAGGGACATCCATCCAAGTAAGGAACAGGCCAAAGGCCGCATAACCCCTGGAAGCAGATGAGATCAGGCACATACGAATGGAGACGCCCGCAAACCCCAAGGGGCATCAATCCCCCTAAGGGACAAGAGACAATCTAGGAAAAAAAACTTCCAACACCTGTTGAGGGAATGTAGACCCCCTTTCCTCAGCGTTACTAGGAATAAGGCCCAGAAGAAGACAAATGTCTTAAATACATGAGCATAAGACACCACCTTAGGCAGAAGGTCCGGCGTAAAGCGGAACACCACCTCATCTTGGTGTATATATCAATGAACGAGGGCTAGCTAAATAGAGCCACCCGCTCAGGCACACGGCTGACTGAAGTAACAGCCCCCAGAAGGACAACTTAAGGGTAAGAACAGTCAGACAGCATACGGAATAGGTCCAAAGGAAACACCCCGCAAGGCAAACAGAATAAAATTCAAATCCCAACAGGGAACATAGAATTACGTGGGGGATGCACCTGAGCAGGCCCTGAAAGAACGCTTAACCAAGCAAAAACTTCTACAGGAAGGTGGACAGGGCAGAACCTGAACCTTCAGAGTACCGAGTTGGGGAGCCAACTCCAACCCATGCTGAAATAACTCTAGAACCCTGGGAACAGAGGAAGCCCAACAGGGGAGAGACCTAGACTCACACCAATCAATATGGGTACGCCATACCCTACAATAGACGGAAGAAGAAGCTAGCTCCTAGACTTCTAATAGTCACAGTCACCCAGAAGATAAGTCCGTCTCCATCAAGGTGGATGAATCAACCGTCAGGCCATCTAGACCAGAGCCTGTAGATTGGGGTGAAATAAAAAGGGGGCCTGAGTGAGCAGATCAGCACTCCTGACAGAACGTACAGGTCCGCTGGCCACAGTACCACGTCTGCAAACCACACTCCACTAGGCCACCCAGGGGCCACCAGTATCACTGGTCCCCCCTTCCAGAGCAATCTCGCGCAGAACCCCGCCTAGCAGGGTGAGAGAGATAAAACGTTACTAAGCCTCATTACCACAGTCAGAATATTCTGGGACAGGGAAACAAGGGCCGAGAGCCTGTGATAGTGACGGGGCCCAAACAGATCCACACTGGTTGGACCTCATAGTGACAAAAGGTTTAGCACATCCTGTCGCAGAGGGACCTCCACCGAAGCGAATACCACTGATATGCAGGGAACGTTGTCCTCCACCCAGATCAGGATCAGATACCTTCCTGGAGGATCATCCTGCTCCGAGTCCCACACAGATAATTAATACAGGCCACTGTCGTCAGACAGACCAAGAGCCCCCAAATAGACAGATCCCGCAAAGGAGTAGTCCAGTGAGATAGAGCCAACCTGAAAGCCCACCGCTTCAAAAATAGATAGGTGAATGGACCCCTAAAGGCCCCACCTCCCCTGGAACCACAGGGGATTTTAGAAGAAACCCCCCCCCCGTCAACCTGATAGATTTGGTATCCATCTACAGGAAGATGCAAGGAAGGGGGTGCCCCCTGACTGGTTCCTTGAGTACAACCGTCTCAAGAGGAACCACCGTACCAAGGGGGAAAGGTACACAGACCCAGCTCCAGGGAAGCTGGAACCCGTCCAGCATTAACAATATAAGTTGCAGAAGAGCCCAAGGGCACTGAGTATAAGGGACATCCTCTGAGCAGCCACCAACAGGCCCACCAGCTGCAATCCTGCCTGGTGAAGAGACGGGGACAGCAATGAGGGACAGAGCCCGTGTAACCAGATTGTCCACTTTATTGCCAAGGAAGCAGGTTCCCGCCTGAACTGAATCCAAATGCAAACCTAGGAATGGAGATACCAAATAAGGGGACAATGAGGAATTGAGGTGATTGAGCACCCATCCAAGTGACTCCCAAAGGACACCACCAGCCGAGTAACCAACTCGGCCTGACGTAGAGATTGGGAAGCAAAGGACAACCAGGTAGTTCCTCGCGTGGACGCCCCTTGGTCTCATCAGAGACATCACCCCCGTCAGCGCCTTGGCGAGCACTCTGGGAGCAGAAGAGAGGCCAGATAACAAGGCCACAATCAGCAGTGTTGGACCTCCGACACTAACCTGTAAGAGCCTTGGTGTCCAGAAGACACAGTGGTAATGAAATAAGCATCTTAGATCTCCACAGACGGCAAGAGGCCCCTGGGCGCAGGGCGCTGGCGGCCCAACTCAGAGAAACCATGCAGAAACTGCCTGTGAATGTAAAATTGCCGAACCTATGGAAGGCCAGAATGGGCCAGACTGCCTCATCCTTTTGGGGGAATGTGGAAAGGTTGGTGTAGAGGCCCCTGCCTCTGCCTGTTAAGGGCAACCTGCAAGTGACCCCAGACCTTGCAGGCCGTGCATGGCCTGCACCAACACCTGAAGAAAGACAGGGACCAGAAGCACCCTGACAATCTCGGGAAGGGACCGCCAGCAAACTCTATCCTGCATCCAGAGGAAACTACCTCCTGAATCCACCAGAACAAGGCATGACGCCTCCTGATAGGAGCAAGGTGCTGCGGCCATCGCCTCACCCAGACGGGCGAGGGCGTCCCATCATGCTTGGGGGGTTTTGGTGAAAGATTTGGACTTAGTCCTGCCGGAGGGGCCAGGGCGTTGTCTGCCACTCCTGGGGCAGGAATCTACACCAAATAGCCGGAAGAACACCCCTGGTTCGTGTTTGACACTAACGTGGGGGGGGGGGGAGGGGTGCCCCTGCCCCGAGGAGGCAGAGACAGCCTTCTGCGTAGGGGTGTTTTGCCCTTTTTCCCAAACAGGTCCAGACGGGCCCCAAATAGGCGTTGCCTCTAAAGGGAAGTCCAGTAAGAGTCTTTTTTGTAGCGTCGTCAACACCCCACTGTCGCAGCCAGACCAAGCGACGTATAGCTACCACAAGGACAGAAGTTCTTGCACACATCCTAATGGTGTCATCCAGCGCTAAAAGGATAAACCTTACAAATACATCACAACTGGAGAGTGCATTAAACACCTCCCAGGGGAGATCCTCAGGTTGATGATCAATCATCTTTCTGATGAGGGTCCTAGCGGCCACTGCAGTGATGGCCGCGGCACAGACCCGGCGCAGAGCCGTCCCTGCACAAGAAAAGGCGTGGGAAGCCAGCCTATCAATGCGCTGGTCCTCAGCATCCCGAAGGGTACGATAAGTAGGGTCTGCAATAAAGGGGGGGTTAAGAACCCCTATGATCGGTGCATCCACCACGGGAGGTGATGACCAACAGTTAACCACATCAGGGGGAAAAGGGTATTTCCAATCCCAGTCCCCTGGAACCCCTGGAAGTTTACTAAGGGATTCCCATTCTTTGAGTACAAGAGCCTGGAAGTGATCCTGCTCCAGAAATTCCAAGCGCGGTGTCGATGTATGGAAACTCTCCCGTCTAGGCTTGGGAGCCTCACCAGGGAGAGAGATAGACAAGACCTCAAAGATCTTTATCAGTAATTCATCAGTGTCACACAGGCCCCAGGAACCAGGGCCAGTATCATCATGACTCCCCGGCCTCTCTTCAGATGAGCCTGAGTCAGAGAACAGCTCACCTTCATCAGAAGGAGCAAAAGCCCGCGGAGTAGTGAACTACTCAGTTCCAGTAGGAAAGGGTGAAACCAGAGGCGTCAGGGACCGCTTCTTACCAGGGCCCAAGCGCTCTGCCAACCTCGAAATAATCTGATCAGCCGTAGGCAGTCTGCGCGGCACGACTTGCTGGTCATCCCCGCTCAAGTGCGACTCATCAGGAGTGAGATTTAAGCATGGGGAAACAGGTATTGAAACAAGGTGCAGCCACTGGCAACCCTGATTGCAGGGCCAGTACTTGCTCAGCACAGGGTCCGCAGACCCGTGCTCTGTCAGCATCAGCATGGGGCTGTCCACACGCTGTACACAGCCGGTCTTGTCCCAGAGGGACCCCGGTCACATAATTCTGAGATGCCTCCATATGGTGATTATCTAAGCAAATATGCTAGCAGGGAATTATGCAATAGGCAACCCTGGATGCCCCAAAGACCCGCTGTTTAATGTGGGAGAATTGTTTGTAAGCCCGCTAAATTTATGTCAGGCCGGGAGAAGCCACAGGAGACTTTGACGTCTGAAAGACATAAAGGGAATAAGAGGTGTCAGGGCCATGCGCAGCAGAAAAAAAATTAATAAAGAATCACCCGCGAGGGCACTTACAGACCAAAGGAGGAGGGGGACCGCAACCACGCGCGAAGATCATCAAAATGGCGCCCAGCGAACCTCGAAGGGCGGGCCCAGTCTTTGGCCGTGACGCGGAGCGCGCCAAATCAAGTCCCCGCCCACCACGAAGAGCGCAAAGCTCTGAGGCAGCAGTCACGCAAAGGATAAGATAAACTTAGAATAAGCCTTTGCAAATGGAGACGCCGTAGCATTCGGACGACGCCGCACGCACTTAGTAAAAGAAAAGACTTGCGCACGGCGGCAGCCAAAACTATAAAGAGCAAGCAGCGCGGCTCTGACACCCAGTTGCAAGTCAAGGGCAATACTACGGCCAAAATCGTGACAATACGGAACACTGAGACCACCACACACATACCCCCCCCCCCTTTCTTTTCCCCCTAACTACTGGGGGAAACGAGGGAGGAAGGCGACCCTTTACACAGGGTCCACCGCTACACGGGGCAATAATGCGGGAGGGGCATCCACTAGAGGCTCACCATCAGCCTAAACCGCCTACCCTAAACCGCCTACCCTTTGGTGGGGGACTGCGGTGGAGCGTGGCTCCATAAGCACACAAGGTGCTGCCTACCTTCACCCGACCAGCACAGCCCAGGCTGGGAGGCACATCACAAGAGGACGGGTGGGAATAGTTCAACAGGGCCGCAGGCTGTAATAGCCCCGCTCACCTGCGAGAGAGTGATACTTCATGTCTTCGCAGTAAGCACTGCAGAGAAATCTGGGGATTTGTGGGAGGTCCCCGGGTATATGAAAGGCCGGGAGGAGCCTGTTTTTGCATGTCTGCAGGGCACAGCGCCATCTGGCGGAGGATTACCCAAGTGTAAGTATTATATCTGGAGCAGGACGTACTGTATACTTAGAATATCTTTTTTTTTTATATACTTTAAATTAACCTAACACATGTTGGAAGAAGGATGGGTTGGATAAAAATAACATGTTCCTCAGCAGGAACACCAGAGAAAAACCTGTGGCTGACTTGCTTTTCAAAAAGCCTGCAGCCCAGAGCATAAACTCTGTAAGCGCCCCAAGACCCCAGCGCTTCCACCTTACCTTCACGAACTCCAGAACAGCAAGAAGTTGTAGGAGGCACAATTGGGTCTGGGTGATCCGTGGGAATAAGGCTATGCAGGAAGCCGACAGGGGGCAATCCCCCGCTTGCTGCCAATCCTTAAGAGAGAGAGAATCTTCAACAGCCTTCACAGTCACTTCAACTGCAAGAATGAAACTGATCTTGATTGGGAGGCAGCTGGTACTTATGGGGCCGGGAGGGGCCACGCCTTTTTTTGTCTTGCAGTCACATCCTATCGGGCAAGGAGGTAATCCCAAGTGTAAGGAGGGTCCGGAATGGATCGGAAGAAAAAAAGAAGTTGTTTTTGAGATTTAGCCCTTTTCCTGTAGGCCAGCCTCTAGATTGTATTCATTTATTACCTTTTTTTTTTTGAGAGGTTGACTCATCTCCACCAGTATTGCATCACACTGTGTGGGACACACGAATGCATGTGTGTGCAGAGGGAAACAGCTGCTCCCAGCTTTGACTGTCTGTATTTTTCCTGCATCTTTGTATAGGTCAAACTTTTAGCGATAAAAAACTGTGGTCATGAATAAATAAATCTCAGGACTGGGCTACTTAAACCGGACCAACACCCGTTTTTATCTTTAACCGGTGTTGGTCCCGCAGACAGCAAATAAGAACTAGTTATGGGGGCATCCATAATGCTGGAGTCCCCCCCCCCCCCCGCCAGAACATAGCCCTCCTAGAATGCCCAATCTCCTTACCTTCAACTTCGGGAAAGGAGTGCCGTGATGGGTTGCTGGCCGGTGACTGCCCAACGGCCAATCGCAGGACTCCTTTCCCGAAGTTGTAAGGTAAGGAGATCGGGCGTTCTGGGGGGGGGGGGGGGGGGGTTATGTTCGGGGGGCTTCAGCATTCTGGATGCCCCCCCGAGCTTGTTCTTATTCGCTATCTGCGGGACCAACACCTGTTAAAGAAAAAAACAGGTGTTGGTATGGTTTAAGTAAATTTTGTGTACTCAGGTGTAAAGTGTATTTCTCTATTATTCTTGTAGGTTAAAAAATGAAACACAACTACTTTTTTTCCCACTGTAGCCACACCCATCCTGCAGATTTGAGAACTAATTTCTGCCGGCTAACGTGACAAGCCTACTGGCCGCATCTCCTTCTTCCCTCTAGTCTGAAGCATACTCCTGTCCCCAACCTATCTAAATGGCTTGAGACTGGGGCGCTACTCAGCTAAAGAAAAGCCAGGGATGCGTATGCGGGCAAGTCATCTTTTAGAATCCAGTGTCAGTGCGAGGCATCGTCCCACTTGATGTCCCAGCTTGAGGCATGACATCAAAATCTAAAGCTCCTCCTGGTTCCATATACACAGGCTGCACACAGCCATACACCAGTAACTGAAAAAAGCAGATGCAGATGACTTGCCCCTAGGGCACAACATAGATGCAAGCTATAAAAAGGGCAACAGTTACAATCAAGAATATAAAGGATGGGGGTGGTGTATCAGATTTGAATAATAAGGACATTTTATAGAGGAGGACTCAAAATTTACTTCTCTCTTATTATATCCCAGTACATCAAATACGATACTTTTGGGATGTCCCATAGCAGTCCCCTACAGGGTGGGAACAATCCCTGTAAAAGACAGACATAAACCCTAAAATGAGAGGGTCCACCATCTGCTGCAAGTCCCTACGACCAACTGCGGCTGCTTTCACATCTGCTTCATAAGATATTGTAAGAGTGCGCACCAAGAAATTGCCTAGATTGTGCGCAAAAATGTATTGCCTAGGATACCCAAACCACCAAAACCTGATGCTGAAAATCTAGGGCAATTAATTGCCCTAAGAGAATAGGCAGTGATCTAGATTAGGGTCATCCTACCATATGGACATCCACCCTCAACATTGTTAGCCTAAGTACCTACCGATGGTAGAGCTGGTAGCTGCCACGCCTCTCCTTGGTCCCACAGGGGTCACAAACACCACATCAATCTAGCGAGTAGCCTGAGTGGCTGTCAACCAGACCCCAATCCCCACATTATAAAAAAAAAAAAAAAAAAACATGCAGGCATTATGGTAAGACCTCATTAAGGAAAAACGGGAAGAAACACCCATTAAACGTTATCTAGATCGTCACTCGGCATCACTCGCCATCCATTGTCGAAAAAGAGGCCGCAAGGAGCCCATTGGCACCCAGATTGGGCATGACAGTCCCCAATGGAAGCCATAGGGGTTGCCACAGCCCCGATTAGGGCCCCTGCTTTAATTTAAAAATGCTACAAAAGATAGTATAAATGTGGGGGAAATAACTGAAATAAAAATTGTAAAAAGATGCTTCACGGTCTCCTCTATCTCAGACTACAAAAGACTACTGGAGAGTGGCCAGACGCAACCTCTGTATATATAGCCAGGAGGTATATTTGCTTTAGATGTCTTGCAGGCACACCTTCAGCAGGGACATAACCCACGAGTATCTGATTTGGTGTACTGGAATAGAATTAGAAAAGGAGTTGGTTCTCGGCATAGCAGGTAAGCAAACAATGGCTTGTTTTCTCACTTAGTCTGGACAAACCCTTTAATAAAAAGATAGTAGCCTTCCATTTCTCACACTGGAGGATATAATGAGGGTGGTTTAAAAAAATCAAACCTCACAATTATACTTTAAGCTGGTTAAATTTACTTGTCCTTGTCTATGAAGTTACGGACCATGACAAAAGATGTTGCAAAAACAGGAACCCTTTGCAAAATTAAAGGGGGCGATGTCTTTATTACAAATCACATGCAAACTACCTTCTAATTCCAGCATTATGTTTCACTGTAACCTGTTTTACAAGAAAACAAAGCTCACTTACATCTTTGCCTCTAGCATATGGTCCATATGAATCTTCTGCACCAATAATACTCAGATGTACTGCACTGTAATCTTCAAAACCAAACTCTGTGAACATACCTCGAGTTCTAAAACAATATTAACAAATCACATAATACATTTAACAACTTCACCATTAAAAAAATGGCTGATTTTGACGCATTTTAAATAACAGCAGTAATGCAAAAACACACACCTCTTCTTTGGTGCTAGTCTTGGGTCTGTTGTGTTATGTGGACACCAATGACCATTTATTGACCACTGTAACCTTGGTGCCTTTGCCCAATGGCATACTTCTGTCCACTGTCTCCATGTAACTGATCTTCTAACCAATAGTCCACTCAGTGCTATTTCATGAAGCCTGAGAAAGTATTTACTGTAGTTGTGTTGGGAATATATCCTTTATGTATTATTATCCTGTTTTTGACCTTTGCCTGTCTGACCTATGTGTCTACTGCTGTCTGGATTGACCTTCTCTGCTTATGGGAACTGTGATCTCTCTGATCTTGACCCCGGAAGACACCTTGGACTGTGCTTTCTGTTTATTCCCTGCACTATGACACTTGTGGGACCCATTACCAAAAAAACACAATTCTGTGAGACTCACCTGTAGAATTGGTTTGATTCCGATCCATTCCAGGCCGTCCCTTAATCATTACACCTGGGTAACTCCTGCCCGGAGGGTGTAGACTGCAAGATAAAAAAGGTGTGGCCCCTCCCGGCCCCATAAGTAGCAGCTGCCTCTAATCAAAGACCATTAATTAAAAAGCAGTAAATCATATACCAAGAGGCAAGGCCGGGAGGCCCAAGTCTAGGACGGCCTGGAATGGATCAGAATCAAAACCAATTCTACAGGTGAGTCTCACAGAATTGTGTTTTCTCTTCCAATCCATTCCAGGCCGTCCCTTAATCATTACACCTGTGACATCCAAAAGCAGTGCCTAATATGGGTGGGATCCCCAATGCAGTACAGCAGGTAGTTAAATTCACTACCGCCTGAAGTACTTGGATGAATGTAAATGGTAAATGCATGAACCAAAGACCAGGTGGCAGCTTTACAAACCTGTTCCACCAAGGCCTGATGCTGAAAGGCCCAGGAAGCACCAATGGCCCTAGTGGAAAGAGCTGTGACCCAAAACAAGGGGCTCCTTCCCCTTGGCAGAATAGACTCTTACCACTGTCTGTCTAATCCATCGACTGATGGCAGACTTAGCTGGTGGAAGACCTTTCCGTGGACCCACAGGTATGACATAAGACATCCAAACTATGGAAAGATTGTGTAGTAGTGAGATAATACCTTAGTGCTCTCACTACATCCAAACAGTGAAGAACACCCCTTCCTTATTAGACACTGGGGCAGGACATAGGGAATGCAAAAACCATCTCTTCATTAAAATGAAAAGATACCTTTAGGAAGAAAATCCTAAAACACTCAATAACGAGGCTTACTGATAAGCTGCTAATTCAGAAACCCGCCTGCTGAGGTTATTGCCACTAAGAGATAACCATAAGCACCCTTAGACTTAATTATGCATCTACCATGGTTCAAAAAGGAGGACCCTGAAAAACAAGTTCAGGTCCCAAGCCGGCAGAACTGGATTAAGAGGAGGCCGCACATGAGCGACTTCTTGTAAAACAAGTTCTGATAAAATCATTCTCTGCTATGGGTTTCTGAAAGAAGATAAGATAGCTATTTGTCCTCAATTGAAGACCTTCATCAAGACTTCTGCAAAAAATCAATATATTCTGTAAACAGAACAGTACTACAAGTGAACCCCTGGATTCGCATCAAGCGATAAATGCGTGCCAGACTTTATAGTAGATCACTTGATAAAGATTTCTTCCTGGCCTGAATCATAGTCTGGATGACTCTGGAAGAAAAAAACCCTTTCTTCCAAGATAAAGGATTCACTAGCCAGGCCTTCCATGCCAGAACTTATGATTTGGGATGCCTTAGAGGTCCCTGTGTGAGCAGATCTGGATTGTCGCCTCCACAAGTTGCCCTGTGACATCCTTACTATGTCTGAGAACCAGCTTCTTCTTGTCACCGAGGAGCCACCCGAATGGTTGGGACTCCCTTGTGAGCTAAACCTTTTTTAGTACTCGACCCAGGAGTGAAATCGAAGGGAAATGCATAAAGAAGCTTAAATGCTGACCACTGAAGAATCAGTACATCTGTTACTATTGTTAGAGGATCAATGGGCTGAGACGAACTTCGGACCTTCTGACTGAGCCGTGATGCAAGAGATCTACGTCTGGGATCCCCCAGCACATGCATAGGGATTAAAAAAAACCTCTGATGCAGACCATTCCCTCTGATGCAGGACCACCAAAAGACATGGAACCGGTTTCTCGCCCAAAAGTAAAAACCCAGCTCACTTCCATCAGAGCTTTACTGCTTCTGATGACCTCATGGTGGTTGATATATACCACCGTCGTCCAATTGTCTGTTTGGATCCGGACGGGATGCCCCATCAGAAGGGATGTCCAATGTCTGAATACAATAGAATAGCTCTCAGTTTCAGGATCTTTATGGAGATTCTGTTGTCCTTCGGACTCCACTGTCCCTGGATCGTTTGTGACTCCATGACACTCCCCCAACCAGATAGACTGGCATCCATAGTGATGATCTTCCACTGTACTGGAAGAAAGGATTTGCGGATCTGAAGAGGCTGAGGACCAGGCTAGAGAATGCCTTGCTGACGGTGTCATGCAAAAAGAGTGATCCAGAGTGTGTAGGTCTCGATCCCAGATTGTGAGCAATTCCATCTGCAGGGGTCTTGTGAAAACAGTGCAAAAGGTTCTGACTCGCAATATACCATCAGGCCCAACAAACATTTCTTGATGAATCTTCGGGTGAGGGCAAGACAAGAGACCCTGTACCCTGGCCTGAATTAAGAGTCACTTCTGTGTTGGAAAAGCACTTTTGCCTGAGACGTGTCATGACATTCCCAGAAAAGAATAAGCTCTGAAAAGATATCCTTTTGGCCCCCTGACATGATGGGGCCCATATCAACCGATAGACTCAGTAAGGGATTACATGTATCGCTGACTTCTTAGAGAAAAAACATGAGACCTGGTAACCTTGGTAAACACAACAGACCTTGGTAAACACCCTTGGTGCTGATGATAGACCGAAGGGTAGCGCCATAAACTGAAGAAGTAGGCCACCTACTAAAATGTAGGTATGCATCCTTATATATACACTGTGGTTATAAAAACTCCAATCTCTAGGGTGAGATACGGCAGATTCCAATGCTTCTGCTTTCTGCTGAATTCGGGATACCCCTGACCAGAGATCTCTGATGGGGTCTGGTTCCTAATTTGATTTTGTAACCTGAGGATACAACTTCCTGTATTCAAATATCTGTTACATGAAGCCTGCAAATATGAGCCAAATGCAGAAGCTTTCCCCCCACACCTCAAGGGCGAGGGCATCCCTTCATGCCTGAGCCGGCTTCGAAAGGGGTCTGGCTTTATTTTGCCAGACACCTGTTGACTTAGTTTGTCTTATTCCAAAATAATTCTCTTCGGTATCCTGAAGAGGCCGAACCTCTAGCCGGAACCCCGGAGTATTAGAGGCCCTGCGGAAACAGTATTAGACTTCGGCTTCTGTGTCAGATTAAATGACTTACCACTAGTAGCATGCTTTACCAAGTCAACCAAGCACTCCCCAATCAGACGCCCCACCTTAAAAGGGGAGTCCCGTCATATTCCTTTTTAGAGGCTAGGTCAGCTGGCCATTGCTTAAGCCATAAAGCACGCCTTAAGGTGACCACGAGAGCTAGGCCTCTGGCCCACAACCAGATCAAATCTCCATGGCCTTGGATCACATACCTGTTAGAGCCAACTGGCTTTGATCAACTGGGAGCATGGCTTCCGTGAACGAGCCATACAAGTCTTAGAGTCCAGTTGTTTTAATAACCTACTGCTCACAAAAAATGCTATGGATGTAGCACAGGCCGCCGCAAGGTCGACCTCATAAAAGCATGTCATGCCACCTGATCCGCGCGGTTATCCGCTGGATCCTTTGGAGAAGCACTCATCAGAGGATGGCATAACCAAAATCTTAAAGAGACCTGGCCCCAGAGCGTCCACCACAGGAGGGTGAGACCATAATTCAATTTGATCTGGAGGAAAAGGATACATAGTATCTAGTACTTGAATGGTCCGAAGACAACCTGACTTCTGCCATTCCCTATTGATCAGATTATAATAAAGCGTATGCCCCGCAACATCCTCCAGAACCTTCCTCAGAGGAAAAATACAATTCTGTGATTACTCACCTGTAGAATTGTTATTATGAGTATACAGTACGTCCTGCTCCAGATAAGATTCATTACACTTGGGTATTACTTCGCCAGATGGCGCTGGACTGCAGAGACAGCAAATTGGCTCCTCCCGGCCCCTCAAATACTCGGGACCTCCCACAAATCCCCAGCATTGAAGAGCAGTCAACGAGAAGCCAGGAGAAAGATAAAAGAAACCAACTAGTAACTATAAAACAATGATAACAATCACCATACAGGGGATCAAAGGATAATGTAAATGCAAGGGTGGGGTGGAGCAGGACGTACTGTATACTCATAATAACAATTCTACAGGTGAGTAATCACAGAATTGTATTATTCTTAGTATACAGTACGTCCTGCTCCAGATAAGATTCATTAAACTTGGGACATCCAATAGCAGTGTCCATAAAATAGGGTGGGATCCCCAAAGGTAACAACAGACAGGTCAGACCACTGCCACCTGCAGAACCTTGCGGCCAAAAGCAGCATCAGCTGAGGCTCTAACATCAACTTTGTAAAACTTTGAAAAGGTATGAACAGAAGACCAAGTAGTGGCCTTGCAAACTTGTTCAACAGAAGCCTGGTGCTGAAAAGCCCAAGAGGCACCAATAGCACGAGTGGAATGAGCAGTAAGGCGGAAGGGAGGATTCTTCCCCTTAGCAGAATAGGCCTGAATCACAGCCTGACGGATCCATTTGCTGATAGTAGATTTGGCAGGCGCCAAACCCTTCCTAGGACCAGAAGGGACCACAAAAAGAGCATCAGTTTTTCTGAAAGGTGCAGTAGCCACCAGATAGTACTTCAGGCACCTAACCACATCCAAGGAATGCAAAACCCTCTCCTTAGCATTACTAGGATTAGGGCACAAGGAAGGAAGAACAATGTCCTGATTCAGATGAAAGGCAGACACGACTTTAGGCAGAAAATCTGGCTTGAAGCGAAACACAACCTTGTCCTGGTGTCTCTCAAAGTAGGGGGGGTGGATGGAAAGACAACCTTGAGAGTAAGAATGGCCAGGGCAACATCCTGCACAGGTTCAAAGGGAGCATCCTGCAAGGCAGACAAGACCAAGTTCAAATGCCAAACAGGCGACATAGGCTTACATGGGGGACGCACATGAGTAACCCCCTGGAAAAAAGTGATGATCAGAGAATGCTGGGCAAAGGACCTCTGGAAGAAAACAGCCAGGGCAGAGACATGAGCCTCCAGGATCCTGGGAATAATACAACTCTGAAGTACTCACCTGTAGAGTTGGTATTATATGCAGACAGCACGTCCTGCTCCAGACATAATCCTTACATGTGGGTATACCTCCGCCTTCAGCGCCGTGCACTGCAGAATCATGAAGAAGACAAGCTTCTCCCGGCCCTACATATACAGAGGGACCTCCCACAAATCCCCAGCACTGACAAGCAGTGAGAGAAGAAGCCAGGAGAAGAGAGAAGGAAGGAATGGTCCCAGACATCTTCCTTGAATTTACAACCTCAAAAGGAACCCCCGTAACAAGGGGGAGCGTACTGACCTAGTTCCAGGGGTGCTGGAACCCTGTCCAGGATAAGTAACCTAAGGTGTCGCAGGGCCCAAGGGCTCCTGAGAATAAGGGACAGCATCTGGGCCGCCACCAACAGGCCCACCAGCTGCAAGGTAAAGGTAGTGTGACATCAAAGAGGGCAAGGCCCTTTCCATAACAAGTCCACATTTAGCAGAGGGAAGGTTCTAACATGAACCAATCTAAATGCCACCCCGTAGGGGGATACCGAACCGGGGAACACTAAGTAAGTGATGTGCCTGAGCACCAATCCACAGGGCTCCCAAAGGAGCCACAAGTCAATAGCCAACACGGCCTGATGCAAAAATAGGAAGCAAAGAAGGACAATAAAGTAGGACCTAGCGCGGACGCCACACGGGCACGTCCAAGACACCACTCCCATACTCGCCTTGGTGAGTCATCTGGGAGCAGGAGAGGAACCAAAAACAATACCCCAATTCTCAGAGTTGGACCTTCAACACTGGCTGGAAGAGGCCTAGGTGTCCTGAAGGCACAGGGGACTAAAAAGGGATTATAAATCCTCACATGCATCAAGAGGTCTACTGCACAAGAGCGCCTGCGGCTCAACAGGTAGATACCATGTAGAGACTGCCTGTGAAGGTATAAATGCTAGGCCCCAGAATGCCAACCTGGGTCAGACTGCTTCATCCCGGAGGGGAAGGGTAATGTGGATGCAATCACAGGTCAAGGGCCAACCTGTAAGATAGCCCAGACCCTACACGCCAAACTCGGCCTGCCTCAACTCCCGAAGGGAAAACGGGGACTAGAAGAACCCTGATAACCTTAGAAAAAGGACCGCCCAGCAGACTCCATTCTGCATCTGGGGGGACTACCTCCTGTAACAACCTGAAAGAAGCATGGCGCCCTGCGATAGGAGCCCAGTGCTGCGGCAGTCCACTCGCCCAACAAGGCGAGGGTGTCCCTTCACGCTTGTGCGGTTTCGGCAGATTTGGACTTCGCACAGCCGGAGGACCCAGGGCGTTGCCTGCCCCCCCTGTGGCGGGTCTCAACTCCAAAAAGTTGGAAGCACACTTCTGGTTCGCGCTTGACACTAACGTAGGGAAGGGGAGGGGTATCCTTGCCCCTGGGAGGCCGAGACGGCCTTCTGCTCGAGGATGCCTTACTCCTTTTTTCCAAAAGGTCCAACCGGGCCCCAATAAGCGTCGTCTCTAAAGGGAAGGCCAGTAAGAGCCTTTTTAGTATCATTGTCAGCCTCCTACTGTCGCCGCCAAGCAGGCGGCAAATAGCCACCACAAGAACCGAGGTTCTAGTGCACATTTTAACAGTGTCATCCATCGCTGAGAGAATAAACTAAAAAAAAAAACCCCACAATCAGACAGTGCCTTAAAGACCTCCCAAGGGAGATCCTCCGGTTGGTGGTCAAGTATCTTCCTAAGAAGGGTCCTGGCGGTCACTGCAGTGACGGCCGCGGCACAGACCGGGCGCAGGGCCGTCCCTGCACACGAAAAGGCGTGGGAAGCCAGACTGTCAATGCGCCGGTCCTCAGCATCCCGAAGGGAGGGTTAGCAACCCCAATAATAGGTGCATCCACCTCGGGAGGGACTGACTAGCAGCCAACCACATCAGGGGGAAAAGGGTACTTCCAATCCCAGACCCCCGGAACTCCTGTAAGTTCACAAGGTGATTCCCATTCCTTAGATATAAGAGCCTGGAATGATCCTGATCCAAAAATTCCAGGCGCGGCGTCGCCGTGTGGAAACTCTCCCTCTTGGGCTTGGGAGACTCTCCCGGAGGAGAGATGGACAGTACTCCAAAGATCTTTATAAGTAATTTATCAGTGTCACACCGGCCCCAAGAACCAGGGCCAGAATTATCACGGGTCCAAGGTATCTCGTCTGAGGAAACGGAACCTGAGAACAGTCCACCTTCATCAGAAGGATCAAGGACCTGCATAGCAGCAGACTCTTCAGTTTCACTGGGAAACATAGAACCAGGAAGCGTCAGGGACCACTTCTTTCCAGCGCCCAAGCGCTCCGCCAACCAGGCATCACCTGCTCAGCCGTAGGTAGCCGTAGGTAGCCTGCGCGGCACCACTTGCTGGTCATCCCCGCTCAAGTGCGACTCATCAGGAGTGAGATTTAAACAAGGGGAGACAGGTGTATTGAAGCAAGGTGCAGCCACTGGTAAACCTGATTGCAGGGCCAGTGCTTGTTCAGCACATGGTCCGCAGACCCGTGCTCTGTCAGCGTCAGCGTGGGGTGGTCCCCACGCAGTACACAGCCAGTCTTGTCCCCGCGGGACCCCGGACACATAATTCTGAGATGCCTCCATATGGTGATTATCAAGGCAATATGCCAGCAGGGATTTATGCTATAAGCGACCCTGGATGCCCCAAGAACCGCTAGGAATGTGGGAGAATATAAAAATGAACCAGTTTAAGATATATATCAGGCCGGGGGATGCCACCGGAATCTTAGCGTCTGAAAGACATAAGGAGAAGAATGGGTGTCAGAGCCATGCGCAGCTGGAAAACATATAAAAGGAGTCACCCGCGAGGGCACTTACAGACCAAGGGAGGAGGGAAACCGCCACCACGCGCGCGCGAAGATCAGCAAAATGGCGCCCAGCAAACCTCGAAGGGCGGGCTCGATGCTCAGCCGTGACGCGGAGTGCGCCAATTCAAGTCCCCGCCCACCCCGAAGAGCGCGAAGCTCTGAGGTAACGGCAAAGCAAGGATACAATCACATGCTTAAGGATTTTAGAAAAAACGCTACGTCTAGTAAGGAAAGGCGCCACAGCATCTAGACAACACAGCAAACTGTGTATAAGACATACGGCGGTAGCCGAAAACCAAATAAAGAGCAAGCAGCGCGGCTCTGGCATTTCAATGTTAATGAAGGGCAGAAATAAGGCCATAAGCGTGATACACTGGTACACAGGGACCACCACACACATACCCCCCCTTTCTTTTCCCACTAACTAGTTGGGGAATGAGGGAGGATGGCGACCCTTACACAGGGTCCAGCACTACCCGGGGTACAGGGCAATAATGCGGGAGGGGCATCCACTAGAGGCTCACCATCAGCCTAAACCGCCTACCCTATGGATGGGGATTGCGGTGGAGCATGGCTCCGTTAAGCACACAAGGTGCTGCCTACCTTCACCCGACCAACGCAGCCCAGGCTGGGAGGCATATTCTTCACAGAGAGGACGGGTGGAAATAGTCCCGCAGGGCCTCGGGCTGTAAAGCCCCGCTCGCCTGCGAGAGCGTGATACTTCATGTCTTCGCAGTTCAGCACTGCAGAGAAATCTGGGGATTTGTGGGAGGTCCCTCGGTATATGTAGGGCCGGGAGGAGCTTGTTTTCTTCATGATTCTGCAGTGCACGGCGCTGAAGGCGGTGGTATACCCACATGTAAGCATTATGTCTGGAGCAGGACGTGCTGTCTGCTTAGAATAGAGAACACACGACAGGGAAGAGATTTAGACTCACACCAGTCAATGTAGGCACGCCAAACCCTATAGTAAATGGAAGAAGAAGACTTCTTTCTAGCCTTAATCATGGTATCAACAACAGAGGCAGACAGCCCTCTCTACATCAAGATGGAGGTTTCAGCAGCCAGGCCGTCAAAGCCAGAGTTAGTAAATTGGGATGGCGTAAATGACCCTGAGTGAGCAGGTCTGGAACCCTGGGCAGAGCGTACTGATCTACTGCCAGCTGCACCACATCTGCGAACCACACTCTTCTGGGCCACCTGGGGGCCACCAGGATTGCTGGCACCCCCTCCTGAGCTATCTTGCTCAGAACCCTGCCCAACAGGGGGAATAGGGGAAAGACATACAGGAGCTGAAACTCCTGCCATGACAGTACTAGGGCATCTGTGGCCAAGGCCAGAGGATCCTGGGACAGGGAGACAAAGGCCGGGAGCTTGTGATTGTGACGGGACGCAAACAGATCCATATATGGTTGGCCCCAACGGCGACACAGGGATTGAAACACCCTGACGCAGAGGGACCATTTTCCCAGGCGAGAGGTCCCCCTGCTCAGAGAGTCTGCCCGCAGATTCTCCACCCCCGGAATGTACACAGCTGATATGCAGGGAACATTGTCCTCTGCTCAGGCCAGGATCAGAGACACTTCCTTGAGGGCCCCCTTGCTCCGGGTCCCTCCCTGATGATTGATGTAGGCAACCGCCGTCTGGTTGTCCGAGCGTACCTGAACAGGCCGGCCCCGAAGGTGTTGGGTCAAGTGAGCCAGAACCAATCTGATCACCCTCAGTTCCAGAATGTTGATAGGTGTGTGGGCCTCCTGAGGGCCCCACCACCCTTGGAACTGCAGGGACTTCCAGAAGCCCCCCCAACCTGTCAGACTGGTATCCGTGGTGACCGTCTCCCAGCAGGGGGCCAGAAAGGATCTGCCCACCAACAGGTTCCTGGAGTCCAGCCACAACGAGAGGGACCGCCTGACTAGGGGGGGCAGAACAAGGACCTGGTCCAGGGACGCAGGATCCTTGTCCCATACTGACAAGAGGTGGAGTTGCAGAGGTCTCATGTGAAACTGGGCATAAGGGACCGCCTCGAAGCATGACACCATCAGGCCCACCAGCTGAATTCCCTGCCTGATGGAGGGATGAGGGCAAGATAGCAGGAACTGAACCTGCGCTAGCAGACTGTCCACCTTCTGCTGAGGAAGAAAAATCCTTGCCTGAACTGTATCCAGAATCATTCCCAGGAAGGGTGTCACCAAGGAGGGAGACAGGGAAGACCGGGGATGGTTGATCACCCAGCCAAATGACTCCTACTAGCTGAGTATCCAGCTCTGCCTGTTGGAGGGACTGAGAAGTGATGAGAATGTCGTCCAAATAGGGCAGCACGCGAATGCCCTGAGACCTGAGCAGAGAAATCACTCCTGCCAGTTGAACACTCTGGGAGCTGAAGTGAGACCGAAGGGCAATGCCACAAATTGGTAGTGCTGATCTTCCAGAGCGAACCTGAGGAATCTTTGATGACCTGGAAAAACAGGAATATAAAGGTAGGCATCCTTGATGTCCACAGAGGTCATGAAGTCCCCTGGAAGCAGGGAACTGATGGCAGAGCGCAAGGTTTCCATGCAAAAGTACCTGCACCTGACAAAATTGTTGAGGATCTTCAAGTCCAGGATGGGCCTGACTGACCCATCTCTTTTGGGCACGGCGAAAAGGTTGGAATAGAAACCCTTGCCCCTTTCTCGTAAGGGGACCTGACCCCCAGCTCCAGAAGGCTTTGCACTGCCAGAATTAGAGCCTGAGCTGACATAGGGTCCTGAGACATCCGGGATCTGATGAATCTTGGGGGGGGGCAGGCAGCAAACTCTATCTTGTAACCGGAGGACACTACCTCCTGAATCCACCTGTCTGAGACATGAAGCCTCCAGACGTGAGCAAAATGCTGAAGCCGCCCCCCCACCCGGATGGGTGAGGGTGCCCCCTTCATGCCTGAGGGGGCTTGGGAGAAGAATTAGGCTTGGAGCCCCAGTATGAGCCAGGGCGTCCAAGTCCTCTGCCCCTACCCCAGAAATCTCCTCGGGCCCCGGTAAGGGAGACCCCCCTCCCCTGTCTGGCTCCACGGTAGGGGGAAGAAAAGGAGCCCTGGCCCCGAAAGGGCAGAGACTGCGCCTGCGCTGGGGTAACCTGCCTCCCTTAGCAAACAGGTCCAGGCGGTCCCCAAACAGGCATAGTCCTTTGAAGGGAAACCCAGTGAGAGCCTTCTTGGCAGCGTTGTCAGCAGCCCACTGGCACAGCCAAACTGAGCGGCGTATAGCCACCACCAGGGCAGAGACTCTGCCACACATCCTAATGGTATCATCCAAGGCAGAGAGGACATAAGTCACAAAAACCTCACAACGAGAGAGAGCATGAAACTCCTCACTGGATACATCATCAGGAGCACCCCCTAAGACACTTCTAAGCAGGGTCCTAATAGCCACAGCTGTAATGGCAGAGGCACAGACCGGGCGCAGCGCCGTCCCCACACAGGCAAAGGCATGGGATGCCAGCTGATCAATACGCCAGTCCTCACTATCCCGCAGCGTAGTAGAGTCAGGGGAATGCATGACAGAGGTGTTAGATAACCCTAGGACCGGGGCATCCACCTCTGGAGAGGATGACCAATGCTTCACCACATCAGCAGGAAAAGAATACCTCTTATCCCAAATCTTAGGGACTCCGGGGAGCCTGCTGGGATGCTCCCATTCATTGAGCACGAGATTATTAAAATGGGCTTGCTCAGGAAACTCTAAACGTGGCTTAGCAGTATGAAACAATTCCCCCTGCTGCCTGGGGGCCGCAACCGGGGGAGAGATAGACAGTACCTCAAAAATCTGAGCCAATAGCCTATCAGTATCATCTGGGGCCCAGGGGTCAGAGCCAGAATCATCATGACTCCTGGGCCTCTCATCAGATGACTCAGAGTCAGAGAATAACTCCCCTTCTTCCAAGGGGGTATAACCAGACAGTTCCAAGAACTCTTCAGCCTCCATAGGGAAAAGAATGACATCAGGCGTCAAGTGGCGCTTTTTAGCAGAGGCCTTACGCGCCATGGTATTAGCAAGCAACTTCTCAACACTAGCCAGCCTAGCAGACACATCAGGCTGAGAATCCCCACTGGTATGCAGCTCAATGGGAGTCAAATTCAAGCTTGGAGGAGTAGGTGAAGCCATAGGTGGTGCAGGCCCAGCTGCTGGTAAACCAGGCTGCAGCGCAAGCACCTGCTGGGCACAAGGTACACAAACCCGCACATTGTCAGCACTAGTAGGGGACACGCCACAAGCTACACACAGCCGGGCTTGTCCCGAAGGAACCCCGAGCACATTATCCTGAGACACCTCCATATGGTGATTATAGCGGCACAATAGGCCGATAGGGATTCACGCTATAAAAGCAACCCGGGATGCCCCAATAGCCCGCTAGGGAAGTGGGAGTAATTTACACACTAGGCCTCACTAGTTTAATAACTAAATAGAGGGAGTAGGGCCGGGAGAAACCAATAGAGTTCGACCCGCCTGAAAGACATAAGCGAAGAGAACCCCATAAGTGACATGTATAATGACATAGGGTAAATAAAGCCGCCCGCGAGGGCACTCACGGACCGCGGTAGGTAGATGCCAGCCACGCAGCAGCCGAATCCAGAGAAAAATGGTGCCGGGTATACCTCAAGGGTGCCGAATATACCTCAAAGGGCGGAGACAGTGAGGCGGAACGCGCCAACCGCGGGCCCTGCCCCCCCGAAGAGCGCGAAGCAGTACACGTGACAAGCAGCCAATAACAGCGCATCAGCGACTGAGGTAATGCCGCCGCCGACCACGGAACACGGCAGCGGCATTTTCAAAACCGCAACCAGTGCAACCAAGTCAGCGCAGAGACTGACACCAACAAGAAGCACATACTACAGTGAAGCACCAAGGCATATACACCTCTCCCCCCCCCCCCCCCCCCGAGAGCTACAAGGGAGAGCGAGGGAAGGCAGCGGCCACTTAACATAGGGCCCACCGATAGACAGGGGCAATAGGGCGGGAGGGGCATCCCATAGAGGCTCACCATATGCCTATACCGCCTGCCCTTTGGTGGGGGCCTGCGGTGGAGCAGCGCTCCTAAGCACCTGACAGCGGTGCTGCCTATCATCACCCGGACCAGCGCAGCCAAGGCTGGGAGGCACATTAACAATGGAACGGGTGGGAATAGTCCTACAGGGTTCTCGACAGTCACAAGACTACTGCGAATCCTCCGGGGGGTAACCACCATATATATAAATTATATAGTAATATTATATTTTCCCTTTCCCAATCTATAATAGTACAGATTTAAACATAAAACAAACACAATGACCTGCCAAAAGGTTTAGGTCCACTGGAGGGTGGCTGTGCAGTGGCTCAGAGCAGCCCCTTTTTGCTGGCCAACAACCTCAGCTTAAACACATGGGAAAGAGCAATAAGAAAGGGAAAATCCCTTGGTCCCCCAAGCAGGCTCACCAGACAAAAACCTGCAGCTGACTTGCTTGTTAATGAAGCCGGCAGCCCTGAGGGTTTAACACTCAGAAAGTGCCCCAGACTCCGGCGCTTCACCTTACCTTTACGGACCCCAATTTAAACAGCAACAAAGCTGGGAAGGCATAGAGTTGGGTCAATGAAAACAAGTTATGTGTAACCAGCTCACCCCTGTGATGTAGTACTCCGGCACGGACTCCAAAAAGGCTCCCAAAACCTCTCCTAGTACCGACAGTTATGATTGAGAATCCAGCCAAAGTTAAAATATAACTTTTACTTGTAAGTTTAAAAGTCCAAACCACGAAAATCCATACATGTGCTAACGGCAACCCCCTCAGCACCCTTCACTCTGTGACGCGTTTCAGGCTTCAAACGAGCCCTTAATCATACAATTATGTCTCTGAGAACTAGGTATATGTAGCAGTAAAAAGAAACGGAAATATGGGACACCTGGGGGCTCCAGGCAATTGAAATCAAGAGCAATTACCAAGTACCGTCCACACACCTTAAGCAGGGATATAGCCACTTACCCCCTTATTCCAACGCTGCCCCGTTCGTGTCATGCCTGTGATGTCTACGAGATCGATGACCGGTTCCGCCCTTACTGGGGCCAGAGCGCATACCGCGCGTGTGCCAGGAATAGACGACGCTTCCTGTAAGAACGGCCGCAGAGAAACGACTGACGTCACTCGCCAGTAGTGAAGCCGTAGTACGTCTCCACGCACATCAGAGAAAACCTTGTGTCTCCCGGTCTGACAGGCGTGAAGATAACAGACATCACCTGTCATGATGATGCCTCAGCGCATACATACGTACGCCAGAGGACCTGTCAGAATTTATGTGTAGCAGAGACTTGTTTATAATAATAAACAAGTATTGTAGATACACAATACTATTACTGAAACTGAACAATTCATAAACATAAAGATAAAGCTCAATAAAGCTCACCTACTGGTTGTTAATATGAGACATCTATTAAACAAGGCTTAATCTACAAATTAATAAGGCAGGGTGCCATTGTACATACAATGACCGGGGGAAAACTAAAATTATGCAGTGTACTGATCACCAGGCAACTTATGCCAGTATGCATTCACTGAAAAAATCATATAATTAAACCATAACCCCCACGGTAATTGCACATAATATGACCACAGGTTGATGCCCCCCACTAATGAGTATTATAGCAATGTTAAGAAGTATATTAATAAAAGCGATACCGTTGTAAACGTAATAAATTCACAAAACCAGTGAATTTAGTGTAATGGGAATGTAAGGCACATCATATGAATCCCTACCTATAAGTTATGTATAACCTATAAGTCCCTGACTCCCACTCCCCAGGGACCTTAGGGAAAGAAATAATACTGCATGCTACTCGATCTGTCTCATTGTTAGTTTATCTTGCACCATGAAAAAATATTTTATCATATGCACATGGTGAACCCTTTAAATGACCTCCAGCCCCATTGGACTGGAATCATATCAACTGACATGTTGTATAAGATAGCAACGCAGGTACTAGGTAGGAGAAGGTGGGGGGGAATAGAGTTGGGTCAGAGGAATCCGTGGGAATAAGGTTGTGCAGGAAGCCAACAGGTTGTGTTCCCCGCTTGCTGCCAATACCTAATCCTTGAGAGAGAGAATCAAGCCATCTTCACGGTACTTCCAAACTGCAAGAAATAAACTGGTCTTTGATTAGAGGCAGCTGCTACTTATGAGGCCGGGAGGGGCCACACCGTTTTTATCTTGCAGTCCACGCCCATCCGGACAGGAATTACCCAGGTGTAATGATTAAGGGACGGCCTGGAATGGACTGAAAGAAAAATAGACAACTCAGAGATAAACATTAAGAAACATGATGGATCCCAAATCCCAATAATTTATGTTTGATTCTCATTTACTGTGAGCCAATTATTTTTGGGAATTAATTAAAGGGTTACTAAAACCCAAAACAAAAAGTACTTACCTTCTCTCCCGCGCAGCAGCTTCATCCCAGTCCACAGCTCGGAAACCTCCTGGTGTCCAAGAATGAAGGGTTCCCCGCTCCACAACCTCATCTTTAGCCCTGCAGCTACCACTGTTCACGCTTCACCAGCCATTCATTGCAATGGAGGGGTGTGTCTGGCCTGCCCCTCCATTCCATGAATGGATGGTGCTGTGTGATTGAGGTGAGGGGTGGCTTAAAAGCCAGCGTGGGACTGCCTTCTCCAAAACTAGAAGGTTTCTAAGCGTCGGAGGGTCCGGAACCTGCTGCACAGGAGATAAGGAAAGTACATTTATTGACATTACCTTCTCAATATGCTTTCAGCTGTACGTCTTCCTTTTTCTGCTGCTCTTGGTCCACCAACAGCACATACTGCCGTGGCTCTGTATCCTTCTAGATATGTGGCACACACCTAAAAACAGATATTTATTTACTCATAATCTGACATACTTTGCATTACAAAAATGAACTAACAAGTGAAAGTTCATGTAATTTCATGTTCTAGTCAAAATATCTGAAGGAAACCTCTCAATCCATCAGAAAAAAGGTAGGAGGTAGGCACTGTTAAAAAGCAGATGAAAGATGAACTGGATCCCATTAGTGAATAAGGAGGTGGCACTGTTGTGCCAGCAGGCTAGAGGAAACAGGGACTCAACAGGCAATGCTGAGCATTGGCCCCATGGTGCAGAAGCTGAGAGGGAGTTTGGGGTGGCCCTTGGTCACAGGAGACAAAGGATTTTTTATTTTTTGACCATCAAAGCAAAGTCAGGGGGAGGAGGAGAAATTAGACACTGTAAATCTTGCTCCAAATTGCACCAAAGACAGCTAAACAAAATTCACTTAAAGTGGAACAAAGCCCAGCGCATCTAGCCCTGGAATCTAAAAGTAGAGGCCTCTGGCTTTTGCTTGAGGCATCCCAAATCCCCCCCCAAAGCGTTGCAAAACTCACCTTCTTCCTGGCTCCCTTACTGATGTAAACACAGACGGCCACATCCAGAGCATCTTTGGGCTGTCCCCAAATGTGTAACCCCAGCAGCCACAAAAACAAAGAAGCAGGTATCTGTCCCAGTCAGGTAAGAGGTTTTTCTTTTCATTGTAACCCCCCCCCCCCCCCACATCCTGCTATTGCAGGGCCACTGGAATTCCGCTTTAAATAAGGGACCCAGACACTTATATAACACATATA
The DNA here is from genome assembly GCA_027917425.1 of Gastrophryne carolinensis. Classification (NCBI taxonomy): domain Eukaryota; kingdom Metazoa; phylum Chordata; class Amphibia; order Anura; family Microhylidae; genus Gastrophryne; species Gastrophryne carolinensis. The sequence continues at coordinate 153,824,895 of CM051234.1, forward strand.
ATATACACATTATAATATATAAAAATATGACGGGATGATCGACACAAAAAAGAGACAGACTTACATACAATTAAAATACACATTCATTGCTTACACAGAACCAGAGCCATAAAGACGGGGGGGGGGGGGGGGGGGTTAAAGTACATTTTAAAGTACATTCCTACTCCTATAGCATGTGTTGTAAAACCACAAGTTTAAGGGTGCAAAATGTATGGCAAAATAAAGCACCATTAAAACAACACCTTGTATGATGAGGATGGCGGTAATCCTCTTGCACCATGGACAGTGACAGCCTCTTCATCTATGAGAGCAAAGACACTGTTCTCACATATAGCAAAAGAAAACTATACTCAATAAACACAGATATTTATTAAAACACAATAAATAACAGACATTGCTTAATATACCAAACTTATACATGCCTTATGGGGGAACTCCACTTGTGTGAGGTTTACCAGCAGAGCCCTGATCGGATTCTCGCACCCTGGCACGAGGTTCCCCTGCCACTGCTCTTGCAGCGTCTCTTGCTATATTCAGGGCCTCAGCATCTCCAGAAGCTACCTTCTGGGCCCACACCTCCAGCCCAACATTTACCCCAGTGTTCATAACTAGCCAGAAGCACCATTGGGTATTCTAAAAATCACTGTCAGCATACATCCATTTCTACATTGTTTAATGAAGAATCTCCACAGTAATGACTTTCCTTAAAGGAGGTGTATCGCAAAATTGTGTAATAATAAAAATCCATATAAACACATCAGCTAATAAGAGGAGGGGTCACTTATACACTCGAATTGAAAAAACTACTGCCAAGCTTCTGGTCAAGCTTTCTTTCCCTGGTAGGGATAAAATCCAGGGGTGACAGGTGTAATGTATGAGGAGTGTCAGAACCGGTAAACCCCATTTTCTCTTCCTTAAATTAAAGGAAAGAAACAAGCCTGGCTGGATATTTCTTGATGCCGGGTGTATAAGTGATGCCTCCTCTTCAGGGCCGTATTTGGTGTTCAAGTGCCCTAGGCACTATACGGTCCATATAAGAAGTGTGTAGGGGGAGAGGATGCTATGGGTTAGATGTGTGGAGAAGGGAAGGGTAAGAAAGGGGGAGATGCAGGGTAGCAGGTAAGCATGTTCCAGTTTTCTGGCATTCTAACATATAGGAGTCACATGACCACAGAAGTGGAGGGGAGATGCTCTGGCCTGTGTTCAACCCATTGCATCCTCTTCCACCCTTCACACAAATACTCTGCATCCTTATGTAGCTAGGGTGTGCATTAATTTTCTGACTATGGGAGTTTTAATTTCTTTTCCTTACTACAGTATTAAGGGCAGCACCCCCCTCCGGGTTTCCACCCTAGGCACATGCCGAGGGTTGCCTAATGGGAAATACAGCCCTGCTCCTCTTATCATTCAGCATATTTATATGGATTTTTATCATTGGGCTATTCTTTAGCGATAGTCCTCCTTTAATAGTTATAAAAATCAATATAATGTTCTGGAAAAGTTTAATCAGTGTCTAAGTATGTACATTACAGATAGCTGCAATTAAAATAATGTATGACAAATGAGAAGACATTTATGTCTCCTGTTGTACGTGTCAAGGCACTAGAGTCTAACATTTGTAAGGAATCCAAGAATTTTCCATCCGTTCCATTTCTTGGCCAAAGAAGTTCACAAGAAAGTTCACTGAAAGTTCAAATATGCTATGTTAGGCCTTTGTCAAGGTAAAAGTTCATTGGGAGGTTAAACACGCTTCTACCAAACAGTATGCTGGTGTTTGTCAATATATCTTATTGCTGTGCTTTACACTGCCAGAAAAGCTCAGATTAGCATTGGCTGTCATCTTTCTAAAAGTAACAGGACCATATGCAAAACATATGCTAGTGAAACTTGCAATATATATACATACTTATATATAAATATATATATACAGTGCCTTGAAAAAACAAATCCACGTTTAAACTTTACAGACACAAACTTACTTATTGTGTTACTGAACTAAAAACATAAAAAAACAAAACAAAAACAGTACTAACCTTCTTACCTTCTCTACCGCGCAGCAGCTTCAGATGTGTCAGCCACTCCCTGCTCCATGACCAACAGCAAGCGGCCACACCAGTCACGGTGGTCACTGTGTGCCTTCCATTTATTACTGAACCCAAGACATAAAAGAAACAGCACTTGCCTACGGCAAAGCAGCTTCATCTGTGTCACCACGACCAACAGCAAACGGCCACGTTTGCTGTTGGTCTGAGCTCCTCAGCGTCCGCTTGTGGCTCTGGTCACTCTGTGCCATTCATTTACTGCAATGGAGGGGCCAGGTCCGCCCCATTTTTTGGAATTATTGGACGGTACTGTGTGACTAACATGAGGGCATGTGGGGCGCTGGAAGCCAAAAATACCATTTTGTGAGTACTCACCTGAAAAATGGATATTGTTGGTGTGCCACACACCCCGCTTCACTTCTAAATATTCATCACTTAATGGGTTAATCCACCGCCAGGTGACGTAGTGCAGAGAGGAAGTCTTGTAACGAGCCCCCTTCCGGCCTATTGGGTTGATTCAAAGAAACATGTAACAGCTTGGATTTGGCTCACGATCATCCTATTTTTCACGTCCGCTCGTGCGTTCGTATGAACTTGCGAGTGATTCAATAAGCAAATACGTTTCTATCCTAAAAGATACGTCCGTTCGTATGATATCTCCCGAACTTGCCTCAGTCAGTTGGCAATCGTAAAAATCACGTTCATGTGCTCACCTGTTGCGGCGGCAGCCTGTTTTTTCGGCTGCTTCCATCGTCCACCTCTTCCAATTACTTGCGTTTGCCTCTGGCTTTCATTGGTTTTTGGCCTCTTAGATTCGTGCGTTCGTATGTTTATAAGATCTTGCGCATGCGCACCCTCAACCAGAAACTTACCTAAACCCCGTAGCGGCTGCATCCCACTTCATTTCTCGGTCCCAGAAACTTACCTAAACCCCTTAGCGCTTGCATCCCACTTCATTTCTCGGTCCCTCAAACTTACCTAAACCCCTTAGCGCTTGCATCCCACTTCATTTCTCGGTCCCTCAAACTTACCTAAACCCCTTAGCGCTTGCATCCCACTTCATTTCTCGGTCCCTCAAACTTACCTAAACCCCTTAGCGCTTGCATCCCACTTCATTTCTCGGTCCCTCAAACTTACCTAAACCCCTTAGCGCCTGCATCCAACTTCATTTCTCGGTCCCTCAAACTTACCTAAACCCCGTAGCGGCTGCATCCAACTTCATTTCTCGGTCCCTCAAACTTACCTAAACCCCGTAGCGGCTGCATCCCACTTCATTTCTCGGTCCCTCAAACTTACCTAAACCCCTTAGCGCTTGCATCCCACTTCATTTCTCGGTCCCTCAAACTTACCTAAACCCCTTAGCGCTTGCATCCAACTTCATTTCTCGGTCCCTCAAACTTACCTAAACCCTTTAGCGGCTGCATCCAACTTCATTTCTCGGTCCCTCAAACTTACCTAAATCCTTTAGCGGCTGCATCCAACTTCATTTCTCGGTCCCTCAAACTTACCTAAACCCTTTAGCGGCTGCATCCAACTTCATTTCTCGGTCCCTCAAACTTACCTAAACCCTTTAGCGGCTGCATCCAACTTCATTTCTCGGTCCCTCAAACTTACCTAAACCCCTTAGCGCTTGCATCCCACTTCATTTCTCGGTCCCTCAAACTTACCTAAACCCCGTAGCGGCTGCATCCCACTTCATTTCTCGGTCCCTCAAACTTACCTAAACCCCTTAGCGCTTGCATCCAACTTCATTTCTCGGTCCCTCAAACTTACCTAAACCCTTTAGCGGCTGCATCCAACTTCATTTCTCGGTCCCTCAAACTTACCTAAACCCTTTAGCGGCTGCATCCCACTTCATTTCTCGGTCCCTCAAACTTACCTAAACCCCTTAGCGCTTGCATCCCACTTCATTTCTCGGTCCCTCAAACTTACCTAAACCCCTTAGCGCTTGCATCCCACTTCATTTCTCGGTCCCTCAAACTTACCTAAACCCCTTAGCGGCTGCATCCAACTTCATTTCTCGGTCCCTCAAACTTACCTAAACCCCGTAGCGGCTGCATCCAACTTCATTTCTCGGTCCCTCAAACTTACCTAAACCCCGTAGCGGCTGCATCCCACTTCATTTCTCGGTCCCTCAAACTTACCTAAACCCCTTAGCGCTTGCATCCCACTTCATTTCTCGGTCCCTCAAACTTACCTAAACCCCTTAGCGCTTGCATCCAACTTCATTTCTCGGTCCCTCAAACTTACCTAAACCCTTTAGCGGCTGCATCCAACTTCATTTCTCGGTCCCTCAAACTTACCTAAACCCTTTAGCGGCTGCATCCAACTTCATTTCTCGGTCCCTCAAACTTACCTAAACCCTTTAGCGGCTGCATCCAACTTCATTTCTCGGTCCCTCAAACTTACCTAAACCCTTTAGCGGCTGCATCCAACTTCATTTCTCGGTCCCTCAAACTTACCTAAACCCCTTAGCGCTTGCATCCAACTTCATTTCTCTGTCCATAAAACGTAAGAAAATCACATAATTTACATATGTCTATATGTTTCTAAGCGTGTTGTTTCTGGTTTGTGTAATTTTTTGGGTGTGTGCATATTAGAAAAGACACATTTAGGAAGGCTTAAAATCTAATTTATTTACATTATTACCTTTGTTTGGTTGTAAATAATTGTTAAAATTTTTTTTTTTTTTTGGGTTGTTTTGTTTCATTTTTTTTTTTTTTTAATTTGGTCTCGGTAAAACACATAGTTTTTTTTTTTTTTTTTTTAAACAGTAAAACACATAGTTTTTTTTTTTTTTTTGTCAACAATAAAAAACATTTTTTGTTTGGTTTGACACAAACCTAATATTTTTTTTATTACAAATAGATAAAATCCTTTAAAACATTGGGACATATGTAAAAAAAAGTAAAACAAAGGAGCCAGGACCAAGGGCACTATTCATCATCCTCTTCTTCATCTGTTGGCCCCAACGTCGCCTGTATGGCCAGCAGCTCGGCCACCAACTCCTTCATTCTTTTTTTTTTCCCGCCAAGGTTTGGGGGATCATCCCTGTAACCAATAGAGAAAGAAACATAAATAGGAGTCCCAGACCGGTTTGTATGCTGGAAATAGATTTAGGGTTAATCAAATACATGTAAATGCATGACATATGTCATTCTTCAAAGGGATACAGTTAATGCATTTCCCACAGGTAAGTGTTTAAACTCCTTAAACCGGACCTTCCACATTATTTAATGAAAACCAATAACTATTCACAAATGATTCTGCACCACCTCAAAGTTATTTTGGGTTTTTTGGGGATTACAGCGCCGCCATCTGGACTCTGAAGCATAACACTTAATGAGGAGTGGAGAGTTGGATAAAGTACAGGGGAGTAGGTTACAGTGGTGCGTTGGGAATCCCGAGCATAGCTGGGTTGAGGGAAAGGTCATAACTCACACAATGCATGGCAGCACCTTCCTTTTTTCAATCTGTATCCCATGCTGCCTGTAAATATTGCGCATTCCATATTCCCCAATATTGGTTTGGTTCAGTCTAATAACATGCATTAGATGGGTGAAGGGTGTTTTTCCATGGTTCTAATCTGTACGTACAGTGTGATGGCTAAGTCTTTGGTTCTTAATACTAGTTAGGGTCCTCTTTAAGCTAACGAAGTGGCCACATGAAAGTGTGAACTACACATTGGCTACGCCTTTAGTTATGTGTGTGTTATTAGCTAACCAAACATTAATATGAATAATGGCATGGAGACTTACGGAGTTGGTGGCCGACAGATGGCTGGTTGGGGCCAACAGGCTGCCCTTGGTCCTGGCTCTGCTGTGAAGAAGTCCCTGGAGAAACATGTGACATTTGGTTAGTACTTGTAGAGAGTCACTATTCCCAACATATCTGGCTCCCAGTCTGGCTGACATCACTCACCTTCGCCAGGATCGACTTCAAGCATCTCTGCTGCCTCCTCCTCCACTATCTCACCCGCTCCAGAAGCTTCTACAAATACATAATAAAGGATAACTTAGTTTTTGGCCTGCCATGTATATCTTTGTGCCTATACATGAAGAGTGACATACCAGAGCCTTCCCCATGCGTGGCCAGGTATGACTCCACGCCCACGCGCCTTGGCCCCTCCTCTGTGGTAAGGTCCAGGGGCTGGTCTGAGGAGGCCACAGAGGAGGGGTAGGTCCGTCGCCCGGGAGATCCACCACCTTCACTCACAGATGCAGAGTCATGCAGCACTGGTCGGCCTGTACGTCTCCGGGTGCGGCGAATTCTGAAATCCATTTCCAACACTACCAAAGAAAAGTCATTATAAATAAAGGCATAACTTATACATTTGGAACATATACCATGCAATTGCTTTGTACTTACTTGGGAAATGGATCCCAAAAAACCTCCGCACCCGGGGCATGTGCAGACGTTTCAGGTCCGACCAATGCTGCATTATCTGGGTGTGAGTGAAGGTGGTGCTGGTCACACGGTGGATTTCCGCGATGATCTCCCGGGCGATGTCCCTTTTCTCGCACACATTGGGCGCGAAGTCATACCGGCGCTGAAGCATGATCTGAAAAACATAATGGACACAGAGCTTTTACTTTTACACACAGACCCATATGTGTTGCATCACAAGTTGAGAATTTAATGTCATTAACACACACATTTCGAATGGCAGCCATTTTTGGGGAGTGCCTTAAAGAGGACGTTGACTGTGATTGACAGTCTGGTCTTATGTTATATGTATCACACACCATGTACATACAGATAATAGCCAACATCAAGAATCAGCCCACCTGCATCTATGGCATGTTAGGATGGTTTAAACATCCAAGATGTAGCCTAATGCTTAGGCTTTTGGACCACGTGTGTGGCTTCCCGTTGTGTTTTTATGGCTTAGGAAAACAGTGTTCCTCAAACATCCGCATCAAGGTCCGAGACAGGCCAGGTTTGCCAGCTCGCCCCGCTACTCCACAGGTTAATTAACTGTTGCTAAGCCGGAGCAATTGGCCGAATTAGGACATCAGCATAGACAGTTGAAAACGTGGCCAGGCTCGGCCCTTGAGGATGAAGTGTGAGGAGCCAGTGATTAAACATTAAGAGACCCCAAACTAGTTCCAAACGCATCATTTACATTTAGGCCATCATTGACTATTAGATTCAAATGCACAGGCAGCCACTTACCAGCATGAGGATCTCTTCCTGTTGACGGGTGAAGATAGTGGGCGCCATCTTTATGCTTCTTCAAGGCAGCAGATAAGTGAAACCCCAGCGGTTTCCTGGTTCCGCTCGAACGTACGTTCGTACGAGCGCGTAGTCGTGCGCATAGGCGTCACACGCTGGGCTCATTATTTAAAGGTCCCTGCACCCAAAGCTCATTCTCTTTGAGCATTTGTGTACGATGGCACCGAAAAAGGCGATGAGCAAGCGACCCCAGCCAAGCAAGACCGCGGAGGGCCCAACAACAAGGTCCCAGCAAGGTCGGCGAAAACTGAGAGGCAAGACTCCCACCTCGGCCCCACCAAGGGACCCTGGACCCTCAGGTACCAAAAAAAGGGGCCCCAAGCCCCGTGCCCCTGCAGCCAAAAAGCTGGCAACTGCAGCACCCACCACCTCTGCCCCCAGAACAGGCAGCACAAGTGAGCCCACACCGGCCATGCCTTCAAGTAGGGCAGTTCGGCAACCCATGCCCCGCAGCAGGGCCCGAAGCCCATCCAGGGCCCGAACCCCATCCAGGGCCCGAAGCCCAGCCAGAGGCCGAAGAACCCCATCCAGGGCCCGAACCCCATCCAGGGCACGAAGCCCAGCCAGAGGCCGCAGATCCCAATCCAGGGCCCGAACCCCATCCAGGGCCCGAACCCCATCCAGGGCACGAAGCCCAGCCAGAGGCCGCAGAACCCAATCCAGGGCACGAAGCCCAGCCAGGGCCCGAACCCCATCCAGGGCCCGAATCCCATCCAGGGAACGAAGCCCAGCCAGAGGCCGCAGAAACCAATCCAGGGCCAGAAGCCCCTACAGGGCCGGCCGAACCCAATCCAGGGCACGAAGCCCAGCCAGAGGCCGCAGATCCCAATCCAGGGCCCGAACCCCATCCAGGGCCCGAAGAACCCCATCCAGGGCCAGAAGCCCCTACAGGGCCCGAAGAACCCCATCCAGGGCCAGAAGCCCCTACAGGGCCCGAAGAACCCCATCCAGGGCCAGAAGCCCCTACAGGGCCCGAAGAACCCCATCCAGGGCCAGAAGCCCCCGACCTGGCACCAGCCGGGAACAGAGCCCCCGACCTGGCACCAGCCGGGAACCTAGCCCCCCAAGAGGGCCCCGAATTGCAACCATGACCACATCTACACCTGGAAGTTCGGTGGCCAGCCACGCAAGAACACCCAGTCCCTTGGCCAGTCCAGTCCAGTCATTGGGAAGCCACCAATCCGGCCATTCCCCTACCCAGCCCCAGGCCATAATGTCACCACATGTGTCTGCACACATGGAGGAGCAGCCAAGCCAACCATCTGGCCGCACATTGCGCCGCGGCCAGTTGAGTGGGAGATTCTCCCATGACCAAAATATGGCATTGGCTAGTGGCCTTACATTATACTATGACGAGCTATATGGGAGCAAATCCAAACACACCACCAAGCAGCGCAAGATGGAATTGTTTGAAACCATCCTCCGACAAGTAAATGCAGCGGGGGAAGAGAGGAAAGATGTGTCCCAAATTCAGAAGAAAATCTCTGATCTGAAGTATGCTGTACGGCAAAAAGAAATTAAAAGGCATAATTACAGGTAAATAAATGTTTTCGCTAAATATAATGTTTTGGATGTACTGTATGCACCTTTTCTGAGTACCAAACGATTTTCTCTTTTCAGCATGAAAACTGGAGGTGGCTTTCCATCTAAATTGGAGTTTACCCCTGCTGAGGAGATTGTGCTTGGACTTCTCCATCCGGTCGCGGTCGGTGGACATGCTGGTCTAAGGGACACAGACTCACCGACCCGTACCCACGGTGAGTACTCTTAAATCTGCATGTTTGCCTGTTTGCTAAATAATCTACAGTTCACTAGTAACAAGATAACGGGATGCCCCTATGGTTTGCCTTGCTTGGCCTCGCACTACTGTGGCTGTTTGTGTCCTCTTTTGGTCCCTGGGAATCACACATTTAGGCCCACAGCCATTATGGCAAAGATCAAATGTCCAATTGGATTGTTAAAGTCATGAAGTTTCGCAAGATAAGTGATATATTTGGAATCAATCACAAAACACACATCATTATGTATGGGTTGCCTTTTGGTTGTGTGAGTTGTGTTTGAGTTAACAATTTAATTAGCCACCCACAAACATATCTGACCTAGAGCAGCGAGACTCAACTGGCGGCCCGGGGTCCCAATGCGGACCTTGGCACCACATTCAAGGACCCCTGCCCAGACAGCCCTGCACTCAGTTACTTCTGTGTTGACATGCTCAGAGCTGCCCCCTTGATCGGCGATGTAGTGGTTGGTCTCCTGCCCAATGTCATGGCTCCCTGAAACATAGCATTGCAATATGAAGTACTGCACAGGAAGTGCCATTGCAAGGTACACAGTAACTTTGTAAAAATTTATCTGGCCACAATCGTGTCCCGCTGCCCCTGCTCTGGCCCATCTGCCACAGTCCCCCCATGCCCCCCCCCCACATAAGCCCCATACATTTGTAACAGATTGGCTCCATCCATCCCATCACCATCAATACGTTAACTCCCCCCTTTAGCCATCCAATCCCTGTCCCCTCAGCTCTGGCCCATCCAGCCCAGCAAGGGCAAGCAGCCTTTATTAGTTGGCACTTTGAAATCTCCAGCCCCTCCACCAGTGTATTTATTTTTAACTAGACACCCCCTGCGTCAGCACCATGGCCAGACATTCACCTCTCACCACATACCTTGAAATGGGCCTTTACAACAATTGTTTGAGTACCACGGACCTAGCGAATGGTAGGCTAAATCCCAAAATGTGCCTTGAAAGTTGTATGCTGACTGGGTACACTTCCTGACTTAGAACTGAGGTCAGTTAGCAGTTTTTCAGAGCCATTGCACCTATGTAAACTTGCGTGTGTTTGAACAAAGGTCACCATTGCTCTAGAGTTGAATAATATTACAAATAGAGCTATATTTGATTACCTATCCAAAAAAAGGTTATGTGTGTGTTTACGTGGTTTGTTTTTCTCTTCTTCAGCCCAGCATGATCCCTCAGCAAGGGTAAACTCACCCCCCAGTTTGGTTATGCCTACCAGGTCCGTACAGCATAGGAGCCCAGATCACAGATTTCCGGTAAGTTAATTTAGTAGCATAAATACTACCAAGTGCTTAAGAATGTGTTAAACTGTTGAAATCCCAAATTTGGACGCCAACTTACACTTTTTTTTTTTATATGTCCCTACAGACCCGCACACTCATGGAAGAGATCCAGGACATGGAGGAAGATGATGATGTCTCCGTGCAGGGCACGTCGGATGAACTACCCCTGGGTCCCAATTTGGAACTGCTCCATAATGTTTCTCTGGCCAATCCTCAGCAGCAGAGTGAATCTCCATCCATTGTGCTTGCACATGGGGAGACTGACACAGTCCCCAGTGTTCACTCTGCTGCTGAGGATTTGCAAAGCAGGCCGGTTGCTGTTGAGGGTACGACACCACGCGGCAGGGCACGCCCAAGAGCCAGGGTAATTGTGCGGCGGATGCCATTACGCCGCCCCACAATTTCCCAGGGGAGGCAGAGTGCCCTGCTTCAATTATGGACCCAACAAAGGGACTCTTATGACGCCCAGCTCGTTACAGAGCGTGAGCAAAGGCATGCCGACATGGTCAACATCCATACCAGTCTACAGGGCATCCTCGCGGAGTTGCGTACCCTCAACAGCAACGTGGCCAATGCAAGTAATGGCATCCAGTCAGCCATGGCTGAGATGACCAATATGCAGAGAAACATTGTGGAGCAGTTTCAAATTCACAATGCTGCCATGGCCCAGGCTAGGTCCCATTCACATGGACCTCCACCTGGACCTCCACCTGGGTATTATGGGCAGCCACCCTATTAAGCCATGGGTGTGTGGGACATCTTTTCTCTTAACCCCCACTGTATTTACTTGTCCTTTGAGGTTTCAAACAATCCATTTTGTGTTGCTCTGGCAGGTTGTGTTTTGTATTTGCTCCCATATAGCTCCTTAGAGTAATGCTTAAGGCCACTAGCCAATGCCATAGGTCTATGTGGAGTGTATCTGGCCACTTATGGCTTTACCTATGTATTTGGTTGGTGCTCCTCCTGTTTGCAGACATGTTTGTGTGACATTATGGCCATGCCCAAATATCCCTGGGCACAGGCAATATTAATGACTGGACTAGGCTGGCCTTTGGACTGGGTGTCCTTGTTTGGTTGTGCCACTCACTTCCAGGTGTAGATGTGCTCGATGTTTTTTTGTAATGTTATCCATTTGTAACCACAGATGTATGTGGAATGATTTCTGTTAAGCACTATAATTTTTCCTTTTCAAAGTAAAAAAAAAAATTCACTTACAATACTTGTGGCGTTTTTAGTGGGAAGACATTTTAAACAGCTTGGGCTAAACCAGATAATTTGGGTTTGAAGAGGTGTAACAATGCAAAGCTAAAGCTAAGGAAACTACATGAAATACATTAGGCAACAATTAAGGTCTAAATGTTTTACTTAGAGGTAATGCCACATTACGGCAAAACAACATATGTAACAAAAAGGATAACACAGACATACAGAATGGTGAGACAGGGAAAAAAGTTAAGTAAAATGCTGGCTGATCAGGTTGGCTCGAACAGATTGGCCAGACTCACTGGGGGGCCCCTCAAAATTCTCGACTTCATCCTCGACGGCTGAAGAGGGCAGGCTGTCCACATAACGTGGGACACGTTCCATGATGGCAAAATTGTGCAAAACAGCACATGCCATTATAATGTCGATCACTTTCTTGGGATCATATTGCAGGGCCCCCCCAGTATGGTCAAGGCAACGAAAACGTGTCTTCAGCAGACCAAAGGCCCTCTCCACAACAGCCCGGGTCTTGCGATGCGCACGGTTATACGCTTCCTGAGAGGCATCCTGGGGCCGCAGCACAGGCGTCATGAGCCAGGGTAGAAGTGGGTACCCGGAATCACCTTAAACAGAGAATTAAATGTAATCAAAATTAAAAAGGCAACACAACCAACACCAAAAATTTCACAGATATCATAATGATGTAAGGTAAAGTGTTCCCCCAAAAAAACAGGGCACATTAGGGCCCCCAAAAATTCCACTAAGGTATAACCTAAATAAAAATGGCACTTCTATATACCAATTAATTAACAAACATCTGCACGGCCAAGGGTATTTGTATTTTACATATATTTGTAGTTTTCAGACATGTTACAATTAGGATGCTGCTGAGGGCCTATCCACATTTCTCTGGAAACTACAATGTATGCAGTTTAAGTCCACTTTGACATTTAAAGACCAATAGTACAAAAGGAGCCAAAGGTCAAAGATCCTTGGGTATAAACTCCAAACCAATATATTTAGGCACAAGGAACTTACAGACATCCTAACTAAAGGGAAAACATTCTGAAGGCCAAAGCGAGACAAGCATTTTTTTGGGAAGTTCCTAATATATGAGCCAAGAAAAAGGCAGTTGGACGCTTATGTAAAGTTTTCAAAAACAAACATATCAACAAATACAAGATTAATGCCACATTTAATAACACACAAATAGGACACACTTACCAAGCAGCCATGCGCCCGAAAATTCACCTGCCTCAAATCTCCGAAACAACCCAGATCGCCGGAGGATATAGGAGTCGTGGGACGATCCGGGGTAGCCGGCAAGGACACTCATAAACCGCATATCCGGACCAACCACGGCCTGGACATTAAGCGAGTGTCCCATTTTACGATTCCTTAAGGCAAAAACATACAAAAAGGGTAATTGATATTTGACCCAAACTAATAAATTAACCACAAAACATGTCTGCACTCTATTGGGAAAGACTAATGAAAAGCCGAGATAAAGCAGCTACACAAATGAGGGATAAACAAATATGCTGCCGCAAAGGAAAACAGGTTACATGACACGTTGGGCAACATAATAACCAATCTCAATACCTATATATATACTCGTCGGCTGCCCTAGGTACGAGTGCCACATGTGTGCAGTCAATTGCACCAATAACGTTGGGCATGTCGGCCACATTATAAAACCCAAGCTTAATGGCGTTTCTGGCTGCCATATCATCAGGAAAATAAATATATTTTTGAGTTATGGCAGCCATGCCTTCCAAAAATTTAGACAGTGCGCGGCTCAGCGTAGGCTGTGACATCCCCACAGAGAGGGCACCCAGCCTCTGGAACGAGCCGTTCGCCAAAAATTGCAGGCAGCCAAGCATCTTGGTCATACCTGAAATTGCATGCCCCTTCCTTGTGGTGCGGGCTAACCATGGCCGCAGCTCACTATATAATTTATGGAGGGAAGCGCGATTAAGCCTGGTCAGCTCGAACAGCTCAACATCATTCATGCTATCGATGTTCATGCGACGACGCAGGGGCAATCTGCTCTCAGACATCTCGATCAACTCAATGCCAAAAAGCATAAGCCCTTGATGTGCCACAAACTCGCTCCGCTCCATCCTACTCCCGAGGCCAAATAGCTGCCGGCAAACATTTCGTAAAGCAGCTCTTTAATGGGCTTCAAAACAATTAGCAATCACCTCTCTGAATTGGGCGCAAGCCCATGTGAAGGACGTAAAAAATAGGATCGGACGCAAATAATACGATTTGGACGGGAAAAACACACGAACTAACGCAAATTATACGATTCTCGTACGAAATGCGTATGTTCATATACGTCTATGCGCGAACGATCGTGCGAATACGAAATGGGCAAAAAAACAAGAAAAAATGACAAACACCCACCCAAACTTACGATTCTCGATACGAAATCACTTAACTTTGGCTCTTTGAATCGAGGGGTATATATACCTGGTACCTCCCTTCAATCACCAGTATATTAAAAAGCAGAAAGACAAGGTACCAGTATTCCACCGGTAACCTCAAAAACAATTTTGATATAAATAAAAAAGGCTTCACCATATAAAGGCTTCGGTAATACCGAAAAGGGTGGGGGTGAAGCGGGGTGTGTGGCACACCAACAATATCCATTTTTCAGGTGAGAACTCACAAAATGGTATTATTCTTGGTGTGCCACACACCCCGCTTCACTTCTAAATATTCATCACTTAATGGGACATCCAAAAGCAGTGTCCACAAGGGAAGGGCATCTCAAGGCCAGGTGAAGCATAACTTAAATGACTGCAGTCTGCAGAACTTTGCGGCCAAAAACAGCATCCGCTGAGGCCCGCACATCAACTTTGTAAAACTTAGAAAAAGTGTGAACAGAAGACCAAGTGGCGGCCTTACAAACCTGTTCAACAGAAGCTTGGTGCTGAAAAGCCCAAGACGCCCCAACAGCGTGAGTGGAATGAGCAGTGATACGAAAAGGGGGAACTCTTCCCTTAGCAGAATAGGCCGCAGTAACGGCCTGACGTATCCACTTGCTAATGGCAGATTTGGCTGGTGCCAAACCCTTCTTAGGCCCATGGGGCACAACAAAAAAGGAATCCGTCCTACGAAAAGGAGACGTGATAATCAAGTAGTACTTAACACAGCATACTAAATCCAAACAATGCAAAACCCTCTCTTTGTCATTCTTAGGATTAGGACACAAGGAGGGAAGAACAATATCTTGGTTCAAATGAAAAGCAGAAACAACCTTAGGAAGAAAGTCTGGCTTGAACCGAAAAACCACTTTATCCTGATGCCTCTCAAAGTAAGGCGCCTGGATAGACAAGGCCGTCAACTCTGAGACCCGCCGGACCGAAGTGATCGCTACCAAGAAGACAATCTTCTGAGTCAGGGTAGACAAAGCAATATCTTGCAAAGGCTCAAAAGGAGGAGCCTGAAGAGCAGAAAGAAACAAATTCAAATCCCAAACAGGGAGTAATGGTTTCCTGGGAGGCCGCACATGCGTAACCCCCTGGAAAAAAGTTTTAACTAAAGTTTTAAGCGCAACACGCTTCTGAAAAAAGATAGATAAGGCAGAGACCTGCCCTTTCAACGTACTTAGCTGGAGACCAGAGTCCAGCCCTGATTGTAAAATCCTGGGCTCCAGAATCCTGGAGACCGAAAAGACCCTACAAGGAAAAGATCTTATCTCACACCAAGCGATATAGGCTTTCCAAGTCCTATAATATGTGATGGAAGAAGACCTCTTCCGGGCACTGATCAGAGTCTTAATGACAGAATCAGAAAGACCCTCCTCCTTCAGGATGGAGGTTTCAGCAGCCAGGCCGTCAAAGCCAGCGCTGGTAAATTGGGGTAACACAATTGACCCTGAGTGAGCAGATCGGGCCGAAGAGGCAGAACGAACTGGTCCACTGCCAGCCGAACGATGTCTGCGAACCTCACTCGTCTTGGCCACCTTGGGGCCACGAGAACGGCGTACACCTTTTCCAGAGCCAACTTCTGAAGAACCCTGCCCAGCATGGGCATCGGAGGGAACAGGTATAGAAATCCCAGAACTCCCCAGTTCAGGGACATGGCGTCCACTGCCAGAGCCAGAGGATCCTGGGAGAGCGACACGAAGTTTGGGAGCCTGTGATAGTGATGAGGGGCCAACAGGTCCACCTCCGGGGTCCCCCATTGGAGACACAGTGAGCGAACCACCCGAGGATGGAGAGCCTATTCTTCCAGACGGGGAGAGCCCTTGCTCAACCGGTCCGCTACCTGTTTCTTCACCTCTGGAATGAAAACCGCCGAGAGACAAGGAACATGGAACACTGCCCAGGTCCGGATCAGGGACACTTCTCTGAGAGTACTCAGACTGCGAGTCCTTCCCTGAAGACCGACGTAAGCAACCGCTGTTTGATTGTCTGAACACATCTGGACCGGAAGGCCCAGAATGTGCTGAGTCAGGAGAGCAAGCACCTGACGGATGGTTCTCAGTTTCAGAATATTGATGGGTAAGTGGGGCCTTTGAGGACCCCACTGCCCCTGAAACTGCAGCTCCTTCCAGAATCTGCCCCATCCCAACAGACTGGCGTCCGTGATGACAATTTTCCAAAGGGGGGTCAGGAAAGGCCTGCCCTACACAAGATTGGTCGAGACCAACCACCACAGGAGGGACTACCGTACACGGGAGGACAACTGGAAGGACTGATCCAGCGACTGAGGTTGCTGGTCCCAAAACGCTAACAGAAAAAGCTGAAGCATTCTCGTGTGAATTTGGGCAAAAGGAAGAAACACTCTGTGTTGATGAGAGTTCAGGCCGGGATGAACCGACCCATCTCTCTCGGGGACTACGAAAAGATTGGAGTAGAAAACGAGGCCCATCTCTAAGCGCGGCCCCGGCCGGATGACCGTTATCTCTAATAGATCCCTTACCGACGCCAGGAGCCCCTGCGTAGCCAAAGGAACGATGGGCACCCGAGACCGAACGAACCGTGAAGGAGGGTGAGACTCGAATTCCAGGTCGTAACTGGCCGACACTACCTCCTGGATCCATCTGCCTGGAACCACTTGGTTCCAAACCTGGGAGAAGTGTCGCAATAGTCCCCCCACCCGCACGGGTGAGGGCAGCCCCTCATTGCTGAGTGAGCTTATCAGCAGGTTTGGGCTTGGTGCCCCAGGACTGAGTGGGCCGGCCACGGCCCCTCCCCCGAGTCCAACCTGCACCTCTGGTAGCGGGAAAGGAAGCACCCCTGCCCGCTCTGAATCCTCGAAAGGAGGGCCTACCGGAACCTGCCCCCCCAAAGGGGACACGAGGCCTCTTGCGTTGTGGCATCTTACCACCCTTTGCGACTGAATCAATTTTCTCCCCGAACAGACGCAACCCCAAAAAGGGGAGAGCTGTAAGCACCCTTTTAGAAGCTGCGTCCGCTGACCACTGACGCAGCCATACCGACCTGCGAATAGCCACCAGCATAGCCGCTGCCTTGCTACTCATAGCCAGCGCATCGTCCTGAGCGGCCAGGACATAAGACACAAAAGATTCACACTGCTTAAGCGCAGTGAACTGTTTGCAAGCGGGATTACGATCCTCATATAGCCCCTGAATTAAGGACTTAATTGCCAATAGAAGAAGGGCTGAAGCACATACTGGGCGCAACGCTGACCCGGAATAAATAAAACCATGGCGAGCGTATTGGTCAATCCGATGATCTTCCCCATCCTTAGGGACAGTGGTCTCAGCCGACTGTACCATAGCCGTGCTGGAGAGCCCTAGTACAGGGGTATCGACATCAGGAGGGACAGACCAAAGCTTCACCAATTCTGGCGGAAAAGGATAACGCTTTTCCCAACTGGAAGGAATTCCAGATAACCGCGTGGGATGTTCCCATTTCTTAAGGACCACCCTCTCAAAGTGGTGTTGTCTGGGAAAAACCAAACGCGGCTGAGGCTCCTTAAATAACTGACCCTTTGGCAGGGCGGCCGCATCAGGTGGATCTAAACTCAAAATTTTAAACATTTGAGCCAGAATGGAGGGGGTGTCAAAAACAACCCCCTCTGACCAATCGCCAATCACATCAGCCACAAGCTGACCTGCAGGCTCATCTGACTCCGACGGGAATTCATCCTCGTCCGGGGATCCATCGGACCATTCCACAGGTTCACATAGCTCGTCCTGTGGAGCCGAAGGTACCGGAGTCAGGTGCCTCCGTTTTGCAGCGGCCTTTAACGCTGCTTTAACGGGCACTACTTTCCGGGGGCTGGGCTGTGCCGCTGCCTCGGAATGCAAATCCCCCCTTTTGACAGTGTCATGCTGGGTCCGGAACAGGGAGGGAGAGGTAGGAGATGATGAAGGATGCGATGGGCCCGCAGCCGAAGCAACTGACTGGCGCGCAATAGTCTGTTTTGCACAAGGGATGCAAATAAGGACATCATCAGCTGGGAGTGGAACCCCACAACCTACGCACCCCCCGAACGGCTCAGCAGAACCGTTTCCGGAATTTACGGAAGCCTCCATATGGTGATTTATGGTATTCGCAATACTTGGGACTTTTAAGGCATAAGCCAACCCGGGATGCCCCTTTATTAGTAATGTCCCGGAAGGGAGGATTTTTTTTTTTTTTTCTAAGTTAAGGTCCCCTTTAATAAACTATATATATATATCAGTATATAGTCTATATATATATAAATGCATTAATAGATATCCCAATAAACAGCCAGGCAACATAGAGCCGGAGGGCCACCATAAGCAGGGATCCCGGGATCTGTAAGGAAAAAGAAATCCCAATCAGATCCTCACATGTGTATAAGAATCATACAGGCATGGCACCAAAGTGCCTTTAAATATGAGCAAAATCATGCCCCCTTAATAAAATGTGACTCCCCACCATATCCAACTACAAAAAGATATGCACTCCCCATTTTAACGGCCCCAGCGGGTGGGGCCGCTTACCTGGCCCAGCGAAGGCAGCAGCCGGAGAGCAGGACTGCAGCCAGCAGCCACAGCACAGACAACTAAGTGCGGCCGCGCGCCCACGCGACCTCTTCCCTTTGAAGGGAAGTAAACGCTGGGCCCGCCGCAAAAGGCCGCATGACGTCGGCACCGCGCCCCCGATGCCGCGTCACCAGGACCCGCCCCCCCTACGCCAATCAGTACAGCCATTCAGCTGAAGATTACTCCAGATGGGCCACTACACGTGCGCCCAGGCAGCGGAGGGGGGAGGATAACAATAAAGACCGCATAGCGCAGCCTAAAAGAGCACATGAAAAGCCAGCGGGGAAGGGGGGAGGGGGGGAAGGGGGCAGGGGGCCACTAAAGCAATAGTCTTCTAAAAAGCGGCCAGCCACCTACCCAGTGCAGTCTGCCATTCAAGCAGACCTAAACCGAATGTATACACATGCTGAATAACACTGAATGCATAACATGAACACACACACATGTTGAAATGAGTGATACAAGTGAAACACACATACTTAAAGCACACCCTCACACCAACCCCCCCCCCCCCATAGTGAAGGGAGAAGGGACCGTAACGGGAGAGTAAAGGGCTACAGGGACCCTCGGGACAGGGGCATCCCATTTCCGGATCACCATGCCGGATAGCCGCATTGCCCCACGCATGAGGTAGAGCGGTAGGAGATAAGCTCCTAGGCACTTAAAGTGCCATCTACCATTTGCCCGGTGAGCAGCCTAGGCTGGGAGGCTTCCATTCCACCATTAAGGTATACACACTCAAACCGGGCAGAAATAGACCAAAAGGGGGGTGGCGGGGTAAGAATACCCCGGCCTACCTGTAAGCAGGAGACTTCCATCTTCTGACTTGTCAGCAAGCAGAGAGAAAAATACTGGTGATTGAAGGGAGGTACCAGGTATATATAGGCCGGAAGGGGGCTCATTACAAGACTTCCTCTCTGCACTACGTCATCTGGCGGTGGATTAACCCATTAAGTGATGAATATTTAGAAGTGAAGCGGGGTGTGTGGCACACCAAGAATAGTTATCTGAGCATCGGACCGACCAAGGACGTGCTGTGCGAAAGAGAAGGTGAGTGTCTGTTTTTTTTTCTTTGAGTTTAGAAATGTATTTTATTGAGATTATATGTGATAGAGCAACATATATATTTGTTTTTCCAAATTCAGCCACTTGTATCCTGACAGCCCCCCAAAAAGTGTGACCAGTTGCCTTTAGAAGTCATCTCATTTATAAAACACCTGTATGGAATGTATTTTCAGTATAACTACAGCTTTGAAAACATTAGCGGTTTGTTAGAGAACAATAGTGAGCAAACAACATCATGAAAACCAAGAAACACACCAGACAGCTCAGGGATAAAGTTGTAATAGTGTATTGCAGGGTTATGTAATAGAAAAATAGTCCAAGGCTAAACATGTCACAGGGCACTGGTCAATCCATCATCCATAAATGGAAGGAGTAACAGCAAACATACCAAGACATGGATGTCTATCGAAACTGACAGCCCAGGCAAGGATAGCACTTGAATGCTGGGAACATGTGAACAGGGTTTTTTTTCATGACTCGACCACTACCAAAGAAAGTTTACCAGTCAGACCACAATCTTGATCCTTTTAGCTGCAGCACTATAGTTTTTGAGCTGTTACTTATTGACCAGCTTCCAGTGACTGGCAACAGGAATGCGCACCGAGGCCGGCACATGATTGCCATATTGGCACCAGAGCTGAAACGGTACACACAGCCTGCAGGACTCTATGTGATCAAGTCTGCGGATAGGTATGTAACAGTAATTTGTTTTTACATTTGCATTTACTGACTATAGTGGACTCCAACCCTAAAATACTGCTCTTAGAAGTACTTCATCCCACCTCTGGACATACCAATTTAGGATGTCCATCTGCTCAAACCATTCTTTCTTCTATGAAATTTTAACAACTCTAAAAGGGGTCTTTGTTTTGTTGAGCTTTGGCAGAAACATTTCTTTATCGTATCATTATATAAACTATTTAAAACAACATTTCCAGTTTTATACACCCCGCATACAGAGCTGATTGTGTGAGAGTCTGTGCGTTCGCCGTTGGACCAGTAGTAAGCTTTTAGAAGTGAGCCGAGGAAAGTAGACCAAACCAATGATGGCTAAAATCCAGGGTTTCGGTCCACTTTAATGGAAGCACAGTGTATTGCAGAAGGTTGTTTGTATTTATAATAGTAGGTGACAGGTAGTTGTGGAGGAACAATGTCTGGGACTGATGCACATGCACAGGCTCTTGCACCATCAGCACCGCATGCCGGCATATGGCTCTGTTCAGTCACAGAGCCTGGCAATAGGGAGTGCTTCTGTCCCCAGCTTATCTGAATAGCTGAGCATGGGAACATGTGTTAGCCTAGAGATGCTGGGGATGCAGCTGGCGCTGTTTACAAGGCTGCAGGAGCCAAGGCAAAGGTGAGTTCTGTGGCGACCCGGGCGGTCAGGGGTTCACAAAGCAGGGCATCCTGATTTGGGAAAGGCCAGCAGCCAGCCCGGAAGGTTTTTTCCGTTTTAGCTTCCTAATCCACCTCTGTACCAACTGGGAGGCATCAACAGCTGAAGCTCCAACAAGGTTATGCTGTCTATCTAGTAGAAGAAATTCTGCCACATTTACTGTAAATCATGGGGGTCATATTATTCCTCCCTGAAGTTCCTCACCTGTATCTACTTGACGTTAGGCACTGCACTGCTGTTTTGTTCAAGTAAACCAGGGCTGGCTCGAGGTTTATGTGGGCCCATGGGCAATGAAGACTCAATGGGCCCAAAAAGAAAGAATAGATGGAAAGAAATAAAGAAATATGAACCATAATTGGAAAGAAACAAAGAAAAACAAAAGCATCAAATGAATGATAGTAACAAAGAATGAAAATGATTGAATGACAGAAACAAAGAAAAAATAGAAGGAATAACAGAAAAAAGCAGGAAAGAGAGAGAAGAAATAACGGGAGAATAAAAAGAAAAGGAAGGAAATTAAGAACGAATTAAAGAACTGACTGAAAAATATTACAGAGAAGGACAAAAAAAAGAAGAAAGAATGAAAAGAAATGTCAGAACAAACAAATGGCAGAATGAAACAAAGATTAGATGGAAAAGAAGAATGAAAGAAAAGAATAGAAGGAGAGAAACAAAAATAGGATTGACAGAAATAATAGAAGTAAAGAAGGACAGAGAAAGAAAGAAAAGGGAGAAAGAACAGTTGAAAGAAAGAAACAAAGAATAGATGGAAAGAAAAAATGAAAGAAAGAGTGAAAAAAGAAAAGAATCGAGAAAAACAAACAGAATAGAAGGACTGAAAGACTGAAACAATGGCCAATCTGCCACCTAGCTGACAGTCCTTACTCCTGAATGGCCCTGTATCCTGTATAAGGCCTACCCAGGGTATAGGGAATGAGGTGGGCCCTCAGAAGGTGCAGTCGGTCCCTGTCTGATTACGCCCAGTGCTGACGCCTGCCCTGGAGTGGACAAAATGTTCCAGTGAAAATATGGATTTTCAGTATGTGCTCATGGGAAAAAAAGAAGATTCATATAGCCCTGCTTTACATCACAAGTAACCACTCATATCTTTTCTCAAGTTCTTGGCATTCTGTCTTCATACATTTTATGCAACAGGCTAAAAATAAGCATACCTTGAACTTCTGCAATATTAACATGGGAAAAATTACAGGAGACATCTGGAAGAATGTAGTGTCGAGGATCCCCGATTTCATAAACTAATTGTTCTGCAACTGTGCCAAATGAGATAAGCCCTCCAGTGTTGCGCGGCTTGGATACAGTGAAATTCCCATCCGAGGAGCACTCCACTATTGGAAAACCTATATTGTGCCTGTTATGGATAAAGAAACATTACAGTGGCAGACAAGTTATGCATTAATGACTTAAGACAATAAGTGCTGAGCATTTATAGGCAGCATCCCTGTTCTATTGAAATCCAGTTTGGTGCAAGAAATAGCAGCAACTCTTATCCAAGGTTGCAAAAATACCATTTTGTGAATACTCACCTGTAAAATGGGTATTATAAGTATGTCACACACCCCGCTTCAAACATTAATAATTACACTTGGGTTACTCCACCAGCAGATGGCGACGTTGCAGAGAAGTCTTGAAAAACGAGCCCCTCCTGATCTATAATACCTGGGACCTCCCACTTATCTCCCAGTTTTCAAACAGCAGTAAAGACAAGGTACCAGGAAAAAAAACATTGGTAACCCTCAAACTGTAAACGAAGCTTCACCCTATAAAGAATCCAGGATACCAAAAAGGGCGGGTGAAGCGGGGTGTGTGACATACTTATAATACCCATTTTACAGGTGAGTATTCACAAAATGGTATTATTCTAAGTATGTCACACACCCCACTTCAAACATTAATAATTACACTTGGGACATCCAAAAGCAGTGTCCAGAAAGGGCGGGTATCCAACAAGGCAATAATGCAATACTCAAACCGCTGCAGCCTGCAGAACTATGCGGCCAAAAACAGCATCTGCTGAAGCCAGCACATCAACCTTGTAAAACTTGGAAAAAGTGTGAACAGAAGACCAAGTAGCAGCCTTACAAACTTGTTCAACAGAAGCCTGGTGCTGAAAAGCCCAAGACGCTCCAACAGCACGAGTAGAATGAGCAGTGATACGAAAAGGGGAAGCCTTCCCCTTGGCAGAATAGGCCCCAACAACAGCCTGACGAATCCATTTGCTAATGGAAGACTTAGCCGGAGCCAAACCCTTCCTAGGCCCACAGGGCACCACGAAAAAGGCATCAGTCTTACGAAAAGGAGATGTAGTAAGCAAATAGTACTTCACACAGCGTACCCCGTCCAAACAGTGCAAACCCTCTCCTTGTCATTCCTAGGCTTAGGACACAAGGAAGGAAGAACAATGCCCTGGTTAAGATGAAAAGCAGAGACCACCTTAGGAAGAAAGTCCGGTTTGAAGCGGAAAACCACTTTGACCCGATGTCTCTCAAAGTAAGGAGCCTGAACCGACAAGGCTGCCAACTCTGAAACGCGCCGAACCGAAGTGATGGCCACCAAAAAGGCAACCTTCTGAGTCAGAGTAGAAAGAGCAATATCCTGCAAAGGCTCAAAAGGAGGAGCCTGAAGAGCAGAGAGAACCAAATTCAAATCCCAAACAGGGAGCAAAGGCTTCCTAGGACCCCCTGGAAGAAAGTCTTGACCAAAGGAAAAAGCGCAAAGGACTTTTGAAAAAAGACAGACAAGGCAGAAACCTGCCCCTTCAAAGTACTCAGCTGAAGACCAGAGTCCAGCCCCGATTGAAGAAATTCCAAAATCCTGGAAACAGAGAAGACCCGACAGGGCAAAGATCTAGCCTCACACCAATCAATATAAGATCACCAAGTCCTATAATAGATGGTAGAAGAGGACCTCCTCCTGGCGCTAATAAGAGTCTGAATAACAGAATCCGAAAGACCTTCCTCCCTTAAGATGGAGGTTTCAGCAGCCAGGCCGTCAAAGCCAGCGTTGGTAAATTGGGGTAACGCAGTTGACCCTGTTTGAGAAGATCCGGCCGAAGAGGCAGATCGAACTGATCCACCGTCAGACGAACGATGTCTGCGAACCACACCCTCCTTGGCCACCTTGGAGCCACAAGAATGGCGGGAACCCCTTCCAGGGCCAGCTTTCGCAACACCTTGCCTAGCATGGGGATCGGAGGAAACAGATAAAGGAACCCCAGGTCCCCCCAGCTCAGGGACATGGCATCCACCGCCAGAGCCAGAGGATCCTGAGAGAGCGACACGAATGTCGGAAACTTGTAAATGTGACGAGAGGCAAACAGATCCACCTCCGGCGTCCCCGACCGGAGACAAAGCGACCGAAACACCTGGGAGTGGAGAGACCATTCCCCCCGGCGGGAAGAGCACCTGCTCAAGAAGCCCGCCTCCGTGTTTTCCACTCCTGGAATGTACACTGCCGAGATGCAAGGGACATGAGTCTCCGCCCAGGCTAGAATCAGAGACACCTCTCTGAGGGCACTCAGACTGCGAGTCCCTCCCTGGTGATTGATGTAAGCAACCGCCGTCAGATTGTCCGACCGAACCTGTACCGGCAAGCCCTGTAAATGCTGTGTCAAGTGAAACAGAAACAACCTGATGGCTCTCAACTCCAGAACGTTGATGGGCAAGTGGGCCTCCAGAGGACCCCACCGCCCCCGGAACTGAAGGGCCTTCCAGAAACCTCCCCATCCCGACAAACTGGCGTCCGTGGTGACAGTTTCACAAAGAGGCGTCAAAAAGGACCTGCCCCTCAAGAGATTGTACGAGACCATCCACCACTGGAGAGACTGCCGAGCCCGGGAGGACATCCGGAAGGACTGATCCAACGACCGCGGTCACCGGTCCCAAAACGCCAACAGATGAAGCGTCCTCGTGTGAAACTGAGCAAAGTGAACTGCCTCGAAGGAAGCTACCATCAACCCCACCAGTCTCATCCCTAGCCGGATGGACGGGCAAGGATTGGAAAGAAGAAGCTGCGCCAATTCCTGAATCAAGAGAACTTTGGCCTGAGGCAGAAACACTCTGTGTTGGCAAGAATCCAAGGACATCCCCAGGCAGGACACCACCCTGGCTGGAACGAGAGAGGACTTGGGATATTTGATCACCCAGCCGAAACTCTCCAGAGTGGATACCACCGTCCTGGTGTCCAACTCCGCTTGACTGAAGGAAGGAGCCATGATGAGAAGATCGTCCAGATAAGGAACAATGCAAATCCCCTGAGCTCTGAGAAGGGCCATCACGCCCGCCCACACCTTGGTGAACACTCTTGGAGCCGAGGTAAAGCCGAAAGGAAGAGCCACAAATTGAAAATGCCGATCTTCCACCACGAAGCAAAGAAACCTTTGGTGAGCCGGAAAGATAGGAATATGAAGGTAGGCATCCTTGATATCTATGGACGTCATGAAGTCCCCCTGCCGAAGAGAATTGATGGCAGAGCGCAGAGTTTCCATGCAAAACTTCCGAGAACGAATAAACACGTTGAGGAACTTCAGATCCAGGATGGGACGAACCGACCCGTCCTTCTTGGGTACTGTGAAGAGATTGGAATAATACCCACGGCCCACCTCCAAGGGAGGGACCGGGCAGATGACTGTCATTTCCAGAAGATTCCTCACCGCCGCCAGGAGCCCCTGCGCGGCCAAAGGATCCGAGGGAACACGAGACCTGAAAAATCTTGGAGGAGGACGGGACTCGAACTCCAGCTTGTAACCGGCCGACACCACCTCCCGGATCCACCTGTCCGAGACCGCCTGGTCCCACACCCGGGAGAAGTGTCGCAACCGTCCCCCCACCTGCAAGGGTGAGGGCGCTCCCTCATTGCTGAGCGGCCTTGGCAGCGGGCTTGGGTTTGGCACCCCAGGAGTGACCGGGACGGCCACGGCCTCTACCCCTGTTCCAGCTTGCACCCCTGGAGACCGAAAAGCCCGCACCTCTGCCAGCTCTGGCTCCCCGAAAGGAGGGATTAAAAGAGGCCGCCCCCCGAAAGGAACAACGAAGTTTCTTGCGCAGAGGTAACTTACCTCCCTTGGCAACCGAGTCCAATATCTCCCCAAACAGGCGCAAACCCAAAAAGGGAAGAGCCGTAAGCGACTTCTTAGAATTAAAGTCAGCAGACCATTGCCGCAACCACACCGACCGTCGGATAGCCACCAACAAGGCCGTGGTCCTGCCACACAGCACCATGGCGTCATCCTGAGCGGCTAGGACAAACGAAACAAAGGACTCATAACGATTGAGAGCAACAAACTCATCACAAGTAGGATCAAGGTCCGCACGTAAATCCCTGACAATTTACCTAACCGCCAACAAAAAAAGTGCCGAAGCACAAACAGGCCTCAAAGCCGAACCCGCACAGGTAACACAGTGGCGAGCCAGCTGGTCAATCCGGCGAACCTCGCCGTCCTTAGGGGTAGACTTGTCAGGAGAATGCAACACAGCCATGTTAGAAACTCCAAACGCGGCTGGGCCACATCAAACAACTCACCCTTAGGCGGAGGAACCGCCTCGGGAGGGTCTAAATCCAAAACTTCAAACATTTGAGCCAATATGGAAGGGGTGTCAAATACCGTCCCCGCCGCCTGGTCACCCTCAGCACCAAACAACTGCTGGACCTCAGGGTCGTCCAATTCATCTAGAATCACCCCCTCTTCAGCCGGGGGGGGGCAGTCTGACCAATCCAATGCCTCAATAACATCCAAGTCTGAGTCCGGCAGAGGCGGGGACAAGTGTTTCCACTTAGCCGTAGCCTTCTGAGCTACCGCGGCGGAAAACATCTTCTCGAGGCTAGCCAGACGGGCACACACCTCGGATTGCGAATCCTCACCTATGACCACGTCACACGGGGTCCGGAATAGGCGTGGGGGGGGGAGGAGATGACTGAGGTTGCGAAGAGCCAGAAGCCGGAGTGCCGGACTGGCGCGCAATGTTCTGCTAAGCACATGGAATACATAATAAGACATCATCACCTGGGAGCGGAGCCCCACAACCCCCACACAGCCTGGATTGCCCCGAAGAGCCATTACCGGTATTTGCGGAAACCTCCATACGGTGAATTTTTGGTATTCGCAACTACCCAGGGATTTACGCAGAATGCGACCCGGGATGCCCCTTTTAAATGTCCCGGGAGTGGGAGGATTTTAAGCCAAAGAGGGAAGACCCACTATCCTAGGTATATTAGACCGGGAGACCCCTTTTAGCGCGGGAATCCCAGGATCTGCAAGAAAAAAAACACAGAAAATCCCAAGCAATTATGGCACAATGACTATAATTGAACAGAGCAAGCAGGCAACAAGCACAGAACATGCAATATCAGGCCAAGGAAAATGCTGGGGATGAGACCCAACAAAATGGGAATGATCCCATGACTTACTGTGTCATGCACACCAGGCCCAGAATTAATTAACTCCCCCATATACACAAAAAAACACAGGGTGGACTAATGAAGCTTCAAGAGAATAAATATATATACATCTATGTATAGGGGAGCAACAGGAAGAGGACCTGCACAGTGCAACTGAAGAAACCAAAAAGGACAGCTGGGCTCTAATCTTCTGCTAGGGCCAGCCGTTATAACAGTCACAGCGCCAAACACGCACACGCATACAGAATCCAAAACCTAGAAACCTGAATGGCAGGAGGAAACCAGGTCCCGCGCGAGACTTCTGAAGCGAAGGGGAAGAAGAAGAAGGGCCCCACACAGCGCGCGAAGCGCAACGGCCCCGCCCCCTGCCAGACCCGTGCAGCGCGGGCCGTGAGGCGAAGCCACGCCACGGAGCCTACAACGCGGCCTGCATAATGGCGGCCGCAAGTAAAGGGAAAAGAGTGCCAACACCCAGAGGCCTTACACCCGCAGCGCCAAGGCAATCCAGACGGATGCCCGTAGGAGCACAAATAAAGGCACCCACGGTGTCCAGCCCCGCAACAGCACCAAAAACATGAATCAAAAGACACACACACAATAAGCACCCCTAGACCCCCCCCCCCCCCCGCAGCGTAGGGAGAAGAGACCAAGCCGGAAGGGGCATAACTAAGGGGAGAACCGGGACGGGGCATCCCAAATCCGGATCACCTGCCGGATAGCAGAGGAGATAAACTCATAGGCACCACTAGGTGCCATCTACCTTTGCCCAGCCAGCAGCCTAAGCTGGGAGGCTTCCGTCTTTATATAGAGGGACATAACAAACAACCGGGCAGCAATAGACCAAGGGGGGTGCCGGGGTTTTACCCCCGGCTACCTGGAAGCAGGAGACTTCTTTCTTCTGTCTTGTCGCCATCTTGCAGAGAAGAACACTGGGAGATAAGTGGGAGGTCCCAGGTATTATAGATCAGGAGGGGCTCGTTTTTCAAGACTTCTCTGCAACGTCGCCACCTGCTGGTGGAGTAACCCAAGTGTAATTATTAATGTTTGAAGCGGGGTGTGTGACATACTTAGAATAGAAGATCTTGTAACTAGATCCTGCTTTCTACAGCACAGACAACAACCTTTCAAGACAAAAATGCAAACCCTGGGCAACTAGTCAGTTCCATTAGTCCCGAGCAAACCTTTTCAGCACCAGAAAGCACACCAATCCCACAAAAAGTAATTACGTTTCAGTGTGTATGGATCCCCCAACCCATAAAAAGCTTGCCCCCCTCCCCACAGGGGCAGACCCACCAGTCCAAGCCTTAAACCTGACCTTCAGCATCATTTAATGAAAAGCCCAAACCCTTAAAAACTATTCTCCAGCATCTAAAATTAATATGTGTGAACAGCACAGGGGAGGGGTGGGTTATAGTTGTGCTTTACACAGACAGAGCAGAGCTGGAGTCATGAAAAGGACAGCAATCCCAGAATGCAGTGTGCAGTCAGACACTTGCCGTCTGCAGACAGCCTGAGACTCGATGGGCCCCCATCTTGGATGTTAAAAGGCTCAAAAAAGGCAATAGGTGCAAGTAAGACGTTTTTTGATGTGGACAATCTGTATGTACGGGGGGGGGGGGGGGTTAGACTCTTATTCAGGGTGAAAGTCCAGTTTAAATGGCAGGGCACACAGAGAAGTGTGCCGACTGTCTGAGGTGCATGTGATTCAGCATGGTACAGAAAAATGCATGGTTTGGCAAATTTTATATAATATATGGGCAAAAAGAGCACCTGAAAATAGTTTGTAATAAGCATGTGTGATTCAGCACACCTATGTTCTGCTAGAGCAGAAATAAAAAGTACTCTGCACATCCCTGCAACTATTTGTTCAATGAAAAAAGCCAAATCAGCATAGGGGACTTAGAGGGTTTATTTATTTATTTTTAGGAGCCCCTCCCTCCCCCTAGGGGCAACCGGCCCAGGGCACCAGACAATGGAGCAGGAAACCCAGTGCTCAGAGGCCAAGTGGTCGGCTCCAGGCCCCCCCCCCCAACCCTTTAAACTAGTTTACAAAGCATTAAAGTAAAAACAAAATACATTTTATTTTATTTTGTATTTCATTTTAAAAACACACACGCAGAGTTTTAAAAAATGTAGAATAAATTCTGTATTAACAGTACTCACCCTCCTTTGTCCTCTTTCCTCTGTCCCTTTCTAGGCCTCCTCTGTGGTTCCTCAAAGTTCAGCAGCATTTCTTGTGACGCCACCAGCAACATTTCCACTTGCACCAGGAGTACAGAGAGGGGTAAGATCTCCAGTTCTTCCTCTCCGACATCCCGCTAAGGGTAATGGCAGGCTGCCAGAAAGGAAGTCCTATATACTAAGCATTACTGTGGAGACAGGAGGCATAGAGGGGATTCTCCAGACACCCCCCCCCCCCCATGACTCTCTCCTCTGTAGTGATGCTATGTCACATGAAGCAGAATCCTCAGAGGTATATTAAGGCTTCCTGTCTGGCAGCCCGGCATTAGCGGGATGCCAAAGAAAAAAGACCGGGGACCTTTGTGCCCAGCCAGCCAAAATGCCAGCAGTAGCGGTCACATTTTTCATTAAATAAATAAAGTAAAAAAAAAAAAAAGGTTCTTTTAAAGTGGACCAACACCCTGAGGTGATCGGCCCGGGAATCTATAAGATTCCCGGGCCGATCACCTCACACACCGCGGGACATCCGAGATCGGGATGTCCCGCGGGGTGTAAACCCCCCAAAACCCCCGAAAAGCCTTACCTCTGCAGCCGCTGCTTCCGCCGCCGCCTCACTCGCGCTCCTCTAGACGTGCGCGCGCCCGCGCCGGCCGTCTCTGAATGGCCGGCGCGGGCGCACACACGTCAAGAGTGACGCGCGGGAGGCGCCGACGGGCAAGCTGCTTGTACGTTGCTGTCAATCAGCTTGTCCGTCGGCGCCGATTGGACGGCGCGGCCACGTGGGAGCGGGGAGAGGTGAGTTTTGGGAGCTTTCTGGGGGGTTTCACACAGCGGGGCACCCCCAATCGGGGTGCCCCGGGGAAGTGGACCAATACCCAGGATAGTCAAAATCCTGGGTGTTGGTCCACTTTAACACCTGCAGTGCTAAACCTGTTACATGACAGACTCGTCACTGTTTAAAATGAATACAGAACTGCATGCTTTAATTTATTATACACCTACAAATTACAGTGTTAAAAGTTTTCAAAAGCATTTGGCCAATAAAATTACACAGATGTTCTGCTTGATCTCCCCAACAAGTGTACTTTTAAGAGTGGATTGCCAAAAGTGCACTTTCATTTGCTCAACCTGTGGCCCTCAGAGCCATTTGATGTGGCCACTAACCTGCTGTGGGTCGGAGGGTTAAATAGAGCTGTGTGTAAAGTAGAGGCTCAGTAAGGAAGTGGAGTTGCAAGTAGAGTACAAATTGTCGTCATTGTTGTATTATTAGTATTCATCTGTCTTACCTCTGTATTTCCACCTTGTACAGCACCACAGAATACTATAGAGGTTTATAAATAAACAATAATAATAATTATTCCGCTATATAGGGGATGCAGCTTATCCCTGAGGTGCAGAGTAAGAACGAGGAAAGGTGAGTGCATCGGGTGACCCCTGGGGTTTCATACAGCGGGGCATCCAAAGAGGGAGACCACTCCCCCTAGAGTCTTATAGACTCCTCTTTAAAATCCCCAAAAGACCCAGATTCATTGCAGACTATGCTGCCTCCTTTACCCCCCCCCCCCCCAAATGATAAATCAACGCAAATGGTGCACCATAGACTACAGCACTCAATCTGCCTGCCACACACAAGCCAGGCAAAATGGCTCTTAAAAGATCCTACTGGGAGTGCAGACAGGCATTGTGGTGGGTAAACCCCACCCTGGAACACAGAGAGGAAAATGTTAATTATCTATTTAAGGTTGGCTAAAATGTGGAATATCACATGTAAAAATCAAATCCATTTGAAAATTCTTTGAAACAATTTTAAAGTAGAACAAGGGGTTAAATCCTGTGCTCTCACCTAACGTTTCTTGCCATGCTTTGAATGGTGGCTGGGAGTGGGCACAGAGACTGGATCAGTGGGGGTGGGGGGGGGCAGGTATGTAGACTGCACTTTTCCTTTAAAACTAAATCTGAAAAAGGCTGAATACTCTTCAAAAAATAGCTGAAAGTTCAACTTGTAAGATGTAAGATGTCTAAAAGTTACCTTTTTCTACAGATGTATGAACTGACCTTTAAGGTAATTTAAATACTTTTAAGTATATATGTCCTTAAGAACTTAAAAGAACTAATCTACATAATATTTCACCAAAGGCACTTTAAGCTATTTCAGAATAAAACCTTTTCACCTTAATGGTGCATGTTGACTCCAAACTAATATGCCAACCTTTTGTATCCCTGCTGGGCCACATAATGTGAAATGGCCACAAATTGTTTGCAACCTCTTTCACATGTTACATTAAATACAATCAATAAGCTGGTTTTGTAAATGCCAATCCTGGAAACTAAATATATGCAAGTAAACATGCGTCTATACTCTAAAAAGCTGTCAGGCTATGAAGACCATTAAAGATACTTTATGCGAACTGGTAGAACCTTTCTACTAAAAGTTCAGGATTTCATTTCTTTTACTTGCATAAAAAGGCCTTGAACATCTATGGGGCCAATTCAGAGCCAGGTGAGAAAAACACTTCTTTTTTAGGAGAGAAATCTGCCATTGTCTACCAGATGTAAATTTTCACCTGGCTCTGAATCAGCCCCTAGGGTAGACAATGAAAGTGAATGGCAATTTTCTCTTAAAGAATAGTGAGTTTTCTAATCAGGCTCTGAATCAACCCATTTGTGTAAACAAGCATGCTAAAAAGACCTGTAAATATTAGTGCCATTTAGAAAATAAGATGGAATCTGATGACCTATGTCATAGTTCTATCTGCAGCACACAATCTTTCAGACCTACACAAAGGGAGGTCTGCCCCACAACCACGTCTCCCCATGCTCACTGTCCAGTATATCATCTAGTACCAGGGTACCAGAGCCAGAAGCACACACCTGATTCAGCCTTCTAGTAAGAGCATAGCCAGGTTTTGCTTTAGGTCCTCCAGCACAAGGAGATCTCTTCTTAATGTTGGTGAGAAACACAAAACAGTGGGCTAGGGGGTGGCAAAAGTGGTGCTTTAGCCTTCCTTTATCAGTATAGTTATGCTATCGACTCGAAGGTCTGGGTGTATGTATTTTCAACAGCCAGGATAAAGAACTGTGAATACTCACCTTGTAGAATGGATATTATAAGTATGCATCACGCCCTGCTCCAGTAATAATCATTACGTCTGGGATATAGTCCACAAGAGGGCGCTTTACTGCAGAGATGGCAAAAAAGAGGCACCTCCCGGTCCATATATACCCGGAACCTCCCACTCATTCCCCAGTATAATTAAGCAGTAAGGGAACCAGGAGAAGCCAATAACAAGATAAACAATATTTAACAAGGAAAACTTCACCATATAGAGGATCCAAGAATAAAAACCCAGGGTGGGATAGAGCAGGGCGTGATGCATACTTATAATATCCATTCTACAAGGTGAGTATTCACAGAATGGTATTATTCCAAGTATGCATCACACCCTGCTCCAGTAATAATCATTACGTCTAGGACATCCAGTAGCAGTGTCCATCAATGGGTGGGGATCCCAAAAAGAGCAATGCACAGTTCAAACCACTGCAGCCTGCAGAACTTGCGGCCAAAAACAGCATCCGCTGAGGCCCGCACATCAACCTTGTAAAACTTGGAAAAGGTATGAACAGAAGACCAGGTAGCAGCCTTACAAACTTGTTTAACAGAAGCCTGGTGCCGAAAGGCCCAAGAGGCCCCAACAGCACGGGTAGAATGAGCAGTAATTCAGAAAGGGGGATCCCTCCCTTTAGCAGAATAGGCACTAACAATGGCCTGACGAATCCATTTGCTAATGGTAGACTTAACCGGCGCCAAACCCTTCTTTGGACCAGAGGGTACCACAAACAAGGCGTCCATCTTCCTGAAAGGCGCTGTAGCCACCAGGTTGTATTTCAAGTTTCTGACAACGTCCAGAGAATGCAAGGCCCTCTCCTTGTCATTACCAGGATTAGGGCATAAGGAAGGAAGCACAATGTCCTGATTGAGGTGAAAGGCAGAGACAACCTTAGGCAAGAAGTCTGGTTTAAAGCGGAAAACCACCTTGTCCTGGTGTCTCTCAAAGTAGGGGGCCTGAATGGACAGAGCCGCCAACTCAGAAACACGTCGAACAGAGGTGATAGCCACAAAAAAGGCAACTTTCCAAGTGAGAATAGACAGTGCAACCTCATGCACAGGCTCAAATGGAGGACCCTGAAGGGCAGACAATACCAAATTCAAATCCCAAACCGGTAACAAAGGTTTGCGGGGAGGGCGCACATGAGTGACCCCCTGGAAGAAAGTCTTGACCAAAGGATGAAGAGTGAAAGACCTCAGAAAGAAAACTGCCAAGGCGGAAACATGCCCCTTCAGAGTACTGAGCTGAAAACCCATATCCAGACCATGTTGAAGGAACTCCAGTATCCGTGGTATGGAGCCCTAGCCTCACACCAGTCAATGTAGGTCCACCAGGTCCTGTAGTAAATGTTAGAAGAGGATTTCATCCTAGCTCTGACCAGAGTCTGAACAACCGCATCAGACAGACCCTTTTCCTTTAGGATGGAGGTTTCAGCAGCCATGCCGCCAAAGCCAGCGTTTGTAAATTGGGGTAACAAAGCCGTCCTTGAGTGAGAAGATCCGGAACCAGGGGCAAAGGGTACTGATCGACCGCCAGCTGCACGACGTCTGCGAACCACACCTGTCTTGGCCACCTGGGGGCCACCAGAACAGCTGGCACTCCTTCTTGAATCAGCTTGCGTAGGACCCTGCCCAGAAGGGGAAACGGGGGGAAAAGGTACAGGAGACCGAACCCCTGCCAAAACAGAGACATGGCATCCACCGCCAGAGCCAGAGGATCCTGGGACAGTGAG
Source organism: Gastrophryne carolinensis (assembly GCA_027917425.1). NCBI lineage: Eukaryota > Metazoa > Chordata > Amphibia > Anura > Microhylidae > Gastrophryne > Gastrophryne carolinensis. Next base: position 153,859,344 of record CM051234.1, read on the forward strand.
ACAAAAGCTGGATTTTTTGTGATTGTGAAGAGAGGCAAACAGATCCACATCCGGCCTCCCCCACCTGGTATAGAAAGACCTTGCTGTTGAGGGACCATTCTGCTCAGGTAATCCGCTTCCAGGTTCTCCGCTCCCGGAATGTAAACCGCCGAGATGCACGGGACGCGTTCCTCGGCCCAAGAGAGAATCAACGACACCTCCCGGAGGGAACTCTTGCTTCGAGTCCCTCCCTGATGATTGATGTAAGCGACCGCAGTCCTGTTGTTGGAGCGAACCTGAACCGGTAGGCCCCGGAGGTGAGGTGTCAGCTGCACCAGCACCAACCGAACCACCCTCAGCTCCAGAACATTGATGGGGCGTGTGCCTCCTGAGGGCCCCACAGCCCCTGAAATTGGTGGGCTCTCCAGTAGCCCCCCCAACCTGACAGACTGGCATCCATAGTGGCCGTCTCCCAGCACGGTGTCAGGAACGATCTGCCCCCCAGAAGATTCTTCGAGTCCAGCCACCAAAGGAGGGACCGCCGGACCAGAGGGGACAGAGCAAAAGCCTGATCCAGAGACAGGGGACACTTGTCCCAGGCTGAAAGAAGATGGAGCTGAAGAGGCCTCATGTGAAATTGAGCATAGGGAACTGCCTCGAAGCAGGCCACCATCTGTCCCACCAGTTGCATCCCTTGCTGGATGGATGGATGAGGGTTGGACAGCAAGACATGAATCAGCGCTTGAAGAGAGACCACCCTCTGCTGAGGGAGGAAAATCCTGGCCTGAATGGTATCCAGAGTCATACCCAGGAAGGAGGTCACCCGTGAAGGGGAGAGTGAGGACTTGGGGTAATTGATCACCCACCCGAACCTCTCCAGTGTTACCACCACTGTCCGGGTGTCCAGCTCCGCTTGTTGGAGTGAAGGAGACGTAATGAGAAGGTCGTCCAGATAAGGAAGAATGTGAATACCCCGGGCTCTGAGAAGGGCCATCACACCTGCCAGCACCTTGGTGAACACCCTGGGGGCAGAGGTGAGCCCGAAAGGGAGTGCCACAAATTGGTAGTGTTGTTCCCCTACCGCAAACCTGAAGACCGGCACATGAAGGTAAGCATCCTTGATGTCTATTGAAGTCATAAAGTTCCCCGGGCGCAGGGAGCTGATAGCGGAGCGCAGCGTCTCCGTGCGAAAACCTTTGGTTCTGGTGAATTTGTTGAGAAGCTTTAGGTCCAGAATGGGTCTGATGGAACCATCCTTTTTGGGCACTGTAAAGAGATTGGAATAGTAACACTGACCTCTCTCTCCCGGGGGGACCCGACAAACGACCCCCATGGCCAGAAAATTTTGAACCGCCAACAACAGGCCCTGAGCTGCCCGAGGGTCCGTAGGAACCCGTGACCTGAGGCATCTGGGAGGAGGCCAGTCCGCGAACTCCAGCTTGTATCCGGAGGAGACAACCTCCAGAATCCATTTGTCTGAGACTTGTAGAACCCAGACCTGATTGACGAGCCGCAGCTGTCCCCCCACCCGTAAGGGTGAGGGCGCCCCCTCATTGCTGAGCGGGCTTAGCAGTGGATTTGGGTTTGGCACCCCAGGAGGATCCGGGTTCGGGCACGGCCTCTGCCCTTGCCCCAGAAATCTCCCCTTTGTCCCGCAAAGGATACCCCCCTGCCTGACCTAGGCCCACGAAAAGAGGGAGTGAAGGAGCCAAACCCCGAAAGGGTCGCAGCTGCTTCTTGCTTTGGGGTAACTTACCTCCCTTAGCAAAGAGATCCAGACGATCACCAAACAGGCGCAATCCTTTAAAGGGTAGCCCCGTGAGAGCCTTCTTGGTAGCATTGTCAGCTACCCACTGGCGCAACCAGACCGAGTGGCGGATAGAGACTACCAAGGCCGAGTTCCCGCTACACATCCGAATGGTGTCATCTAAGGCAGAGAGAACATAGGTGATGAACATCTCACATTGTGACAAGGCTCTAAATTCAGCACTAGAAGGATCCTCGTGGGAGCCGTCCAGAAGGCCCCTGATCAAGGTCCTAATAGCCACGGCCGTAACAGCGGAAGCACACTCCGGGCGCAAGGCCGAACCCACACATGCAAAAGCGTGGGAAGCCAGTTGATCAATACGCCGCTCCTCACTATCCTTCAAGGTAGTGGAATCCGGGGAATGCACAACAGACGTATTAGACAACCCCCAAACAGGGGCGTCCACCTTGGGGGGAGTTGACCAACATTTGACCACATCCTTAGGGATACCGGGAAGCCGGCTAGGCCGCTTCCATTCCTTGAGAACGATATTATTAAAATTCGTCTGTTCTGGGAATTCCAAACGTGGTTTTGTGGTACCAAACAATTCCCCCTGCTGCTTAGGTGCCGCTGCAGGAGGGGAAATGGCAAGTACCTCAAAAATTTGAGTCAGAAGTCTATGGGTGTTGTCAGCATCCCAATGCTCTGAGCCGGCATCAGCGCCAAGGCAATGCTGATCGTCAGAGAGATCTGAATCTGAAAATAATTCCCCTTCCTCGAGAGGGGTGTAGTCAAACAAATCAAGGAAATCATCTTGTTCAAATGTAAAGGCCGCGCAGCGGGCGCCACGTGCCGTCTTTTCGCTGGAGCCTTACGGGCTGCAGAGCTAGCAATCAACCTCTCAATGTTGGCCAATGTGGCGGAAACATCAGATTGTGACTCCCCGCTAGCGTTAGTGTCACTATGGGTCATGACCAGGCACGGGGGTGTGGGGGATGACAATGAGGGTGCTGATCCAGCCGCACGGGGCCCAGATTGCCGCGCAATCGCTAGCTGGGCACAGGGTACACAAACCCGCACATCATAGCCCATAAGGGATGCCCCGCACACCACACATAGCCAGGCTTGCCCCGAAGGGACCCCGAGCACAATATCCTGTGAAGCCTCCATATGGTGAATTATTAGTCGCAATGACCAATGGGAATTACGCTCTGCAGCTACCCGGGATACCCCTTAAATGTCCGCTAGTGGGAGGATTTAATATACACTTTTAATAATCAAGCCCCTACAATATGGGGGAAAGGACACAGGATCGAGAGAAAACCTCTACTTTAGGTTGTCTCCCTGAAAGACACAAAAGAGGAAACCCCCATCAGTATGGCAATGCAATCATAAGAATACATACATATCAATAACAATCAATAAATATATAAATATATATACAGCCCGCAAGGGGCATTCGCGCACACCAGAGGGTTAACTGGCCCGGACAAGATGGCGCTGAGAAGGGAAGAGAGGCAGGAGGGCGCGGGCCGCCTGTGGAGCGTCCCAGACGCAGGGACACAATGCAAACCGCGCTATTGGACCAATAGCGGCCGAGCCGGCCGCTGACGTCAATGGCCCGCTGCCGCCGCAGAGCGTGCGCGCGGGCTGTTAAGATGAATGTCAGAACAGAGGAGGGAAGGCGGAAGACCGCTGAGCCATGTGCCAGCACAGTCACACACACACTGGTAAAAGAGCACACAAAATAAAAAGAGCATTAACACTGACCGCTGCTGCCGCCCCCCCCCCCCCCCAGACTAACCGGTCAAGGGAGAAGGGGGAATAAGCCCATATCTACATTTGGCCACATGTAATGAGGGCTGAGCAGACGGGGCATCCCATGTCAGGCTCACCAACCTGTGCTGCCTACCCTTTGGTGGGGGATTTGCTGTGGAGCTATGCTCCAATAAAAAGCACCTCTAATAGGTGCTGCCTACTATCACCTGGACCATGCAGCCAAAGCTGGGAGGCAGGTAGTAGTGGCACGAGTGGGAATAGGACATAGGGCCAGGGCTGTGCAGCCCGGCTTACCTGCAAGAAGAGAGAGACATCATCTTGACCTTCGCTGCCGACTGCAGAGACTAAACTGGGGAATGAGTGGGAGGTCCCGGAAATATATGGACCGGGAGGAGCCTCTTTTTTGCCATTTCTGCAGTAAAGCGCCCTCTTTTGGACTATATCCCAGACGTAAGGATTATTACTGGAGCAGGGCGTGATGCATACTTGGAATATATGCTTGGAGCAAAACAATTAAGCCTGCTCACCCTACAACCCTTACATTTCTAGAGCCAAAAAAAAAGGTAAATGAAAGAAACTATTTACACAAGGGATTTTTCACTTACCAGTCAGGCACCATATACCAGTCTGTGTATATTCCGCCAGTACACTGTGGCCCACATTCTATCAAATGGCCTGCCAGGCTGCAAACAAACAGGAGACAGATATTAAAAGAGAATGTGAATAGTATTTTTACTTCAGGATTAATTAGTAAATTATTGACGTCCATTAAATTTACTAAATTTTCTGTCAGGTACCTGATAATACTACTCAAAATAAAAGTTCCCTTTGTAAGCTGGCTGCGTTTAAAGTGGCAGAAAAAAACACTTTCCATATCGGAGGACCTGGCTGTTTGTGGGAGAAGTTAGTTTAATTTTATCGATACATTATCTATTTTACTTTCAGTTCAGTTCAATTTATTGTTCGCCAAGTACTTTAGAGATGAACAAGGAATTTTTTTTTGCATATACACAGTGCAACAAATAATTACAACTGACATAGAAATTGAATACAAGAGATACAAACTACATTGTATACAGAGATAGGTTGCTCTCATACAAACTCCTTTGGGTCTAGGCTTATGACACCAGGCTTTTGTTAAGGGTGCAGATAGCCAAAGGAAAGAAACCATTCCTAGATCTAGAAGTCCTGCAAGCTGGTACCACAAGACGTCACCCAGATGATAAATACTGGAATAGGGTGTGTCCAGGATGGGAGGGGTCCCTAAGAATCTTTTCCACCAGTGACTTTGTTATAAGTCTGTGCAGTTCCTGCAGGGATGGTAAGGGTGCTCCAAATATTCTTTCTGCAATGTTGATTGTTCTTTAGAGTCTACACTTATCTCTCTTAGTTGCTCCCTCAAACCAACAGACAGAAAAGGAAAAGTATAGTACGGAACCTAAGACTGAAAAAGTAACTTTTTGGACAGTCCCATTTTCTTCTCTGTTGTGCTTTCCTTAGTACAGCCAAAGTGTTCTTTGCCCAACTGAGATTGTCGGAGATGATGGAAACGTTATGTCTGTCTTGCTCTTTTGATTTCTACCCCATTGATAGATCGGGGTGACATGGATTCCTTCTGAAGTCCACTACCATCTCTAGAATTTTGTATGGGCTTATTACCAGATTGTTACTAGTGCACCAACTGACTATGTCCTCCACTACTCCTCTGTAGTTTTCCTTGATACTGTTCTTGACAAGACTTATAATGGTTGTGTCATCAGCAAACTTTACAATCTTCACAGAGTTGGTCAAGGAGGTGCAGTCATTGGTGTAGATGGAGAACAGGAGAGGTGACAGGACACAGCTTTGAGGGGCACTGGTGTTAGTGTGCCTGAAACTGGATCGCAATGGTCCAAATCTATTTGGGATCTATCTTTTAAAAAGTTTCCTATCCACAAGCAGATGTTTTGAGGAATGTTGAGTTGAGACATTTTCTCCACCAGCAGATTTGGACTTATGGTGTTAAATGTCAAACTAAAAGAGAATTCTGATATAAGTGTCTGGGTTATCAAGATCATACATAAAGTAGATGGCCATATTAACAGCAATGTCTGATGACCTGTTCGCGTGGTGTGCATGGGGTCTATTAGGCTGCCAGTGGTTGTTTTCAGGTATTCTAGCATGATCCTCTTAAAAGGATTCATGACCATGAATGTAAGTGCAACTGGTCTGAAGTCATTCATCTCACTAGCCGATGGTTTCTTTGGCACTGGGACAATCATTAAGACAATGTGGAACTATGCCCCTTTCCAGGAAGGCATTAAACATTCTGGAAAACACTGGAGATAGCTGGTCAGCACATTTTGAGGCATATTGTGGATACTCCATCTGGCCCCGGCGCCATCCTTATGCTAAGGCATTTGAGAAGTTGGTTGGAGCACCAGTGTGCTGGATCCTATTGTTGGAGCACCAGTGAGCTGGATCCTATTGTAAAAGCACCAGTGTTCTGGTTCCTATTGTTGAAGCACCAGTGTGCTGCATCCTACTGTTGAAGCAACAGTGTGCTGGGGTCTATTGTTGTAGCAGCAGTGTGCTGGATCCTATTGTTGTAGCAGCAGTGTGCTGCATCCTATTGTTGTAGCAGCAGTGTGCTGCATCCTATTGTTGTAGCAGCAGTGTGCTGGATCCTATTGTTGTAGCATCAGTTTGTTGCATCCTATTGTTGGAGCACCAGTGTGCTGGATCCTATTGTTGAAGCACCAGTGTACTGCATCCTATTGTTAAAGCATCAGTGTGCTGCATCCTATTGTTGTAGCACCAGTGTGCTGCATCCTACTGTTGAAGCACCAGTGTGCTGCATCCTATTGTTGTAGCAGCAGTGTGCCTCATCCTATTGTTGGAGCACCAGTGTGCTGGATCCTATTGCTGGAGCACCAGTGTGCTGGATCCTATTGTTGAAGCACCAGTGTGCTGCATCCTACTGTTGATGCAACAGTGTGCTGGGGTCTATTGTTGTAGCAGCAGTGTGCTGGATCCTATTGTTGTAGCAGCAGTGTGCTGCATCCTATTGTTGGAGCACCAGTGTGCTGGATCCTATTGTTGGAGCACCAGTGTGCTGCATCCTATTGTTGTAGCAGCAGTGTGCTGGATCCTATTGTTGGAGCACCAGTGTGCTGGATCCTATTGTTGGAGCACCAGTGTGCTGGATCCTATTGTTGAAGCACCAGTGTGCTGCATCCTACTGTTGATGCAACAGTGTGCTGGGGTCTATTGTTGTAGCAGCAGTGTGCTGCATCCTATTGTTGGAGCACCAGTGTGCTGGATCCTATTGTTGGAGCACCAGTGTGCTGGATCCTATTGTTGAAGCACCAGTGTGCTGCATCGTATTGTTGGAGCACCAGTGTACTGGATCCTATTGTTGAAGCACCAGTGTGTTGGATCCTACTGTTGAAGCACCAGTGTGCTGGATCCTATTGTTGAAGCACCAGTGTGCTGGATCCTATTGTTGGAGCACCAGTGTGCTGGATCCTATTGTTGAAGCACCAGTGTGTTGGATCCTACTGTTGAAGCACCAGTGTGCTGCATCCTATTGTTGAAGCACCAGTGTGCTGGATCCTATTGTTGAAGCACCAGTGTGCTGCATCGTATTGTTGGAGCACCAGTGTGCTGGATCCTATTGTTGAAGCACCAGTGTGCTGCATCCTATTGTTGAAGCACCAGTGTGCAGCATCATATTGTTGGAGCACCAGTGTGCTGGATCCTATTGTTGAAGCACCAGTGTGCTGCATCCTATTGTTGAAGCACCAGTGTGCAGCATCATATTGTTGGAGCACCAGTGCGCTGGATCCTATTGTTGGAGAACCAGGGTGCTGGATCCTATCGTTGGAGCACCAGTGTGCTGAATCATATTGTTTAAGCACCAGTGTGCTGGATCCTATTGTTGGAGAACCAGTGGTCCCTGCACCCTTCCTGCAAGTGTGCAGGAAGGGTGTGGGATATTTGTTAAGCAGAAAGGAAAGGTTGTCAGTAAAGCATATATTATACATGCATTTTAAATGTTTAACATAAAATAAAATGCTTACCTTCCAGCAGCAAGTAGGTTAAACTCATTTCTCTTCCAACCAAACTAAAATAGAATATTGAAGTGAGTTAATTAGAAAATGTAATTTAATACTGTCCTAGTAATAATGCACTTTTTAAGGTATTTTTTAAATTCCAAATTGTCAAAATACGGATATTTGATGCTAGTGTTTTCAGCATACCTCCCAGGTGTCCCTGATTTGGAGGGACTATCCCTCTTTTGAGTCCATGTCCCCCTGTCCCTCATTGTTCTCATTTGTCCCTCTTTGAGGTGTAACATGCAGATCTGCATCAATAAATGATTCTTTTGCCTATTTAAAGTGTTTGTATTGTTTTAACCGTTACACTTTATCCATTCCTCAATGAGGGGGCATGGCCTAATTTAACAAATGTCCCTCTTTCGCACCCTGGTTGGTAGGTATATTTTCAGAGTGAAAGAGAAACTCTTGTTTTATCATATTATTAATGTGTTTGGTTAAGGGATCTATATGACTTTTGCTACTCTGCAGCTTTCGTTGTCATCATCAGACCAGACAAAAATCAGAATGGTGCCCCTACAGACCTGAATGGCGTTTGTATTAAGCTCCTCTTGAATTTTTGAAACAATTTGCATCCAAACAGAGCAGATGCAAACTCAAGAAACACCATTCCTAAGCGTTTTGGCTTGAGCGTTTCATTAGCTAAAGCTTGTAATAATATACTGCCATCCTGTGGTTGTATGAAGTATGAGCTTTGCATGTTTTCCTACATTTCATTCTATGTCCTCAATTCAATAAAGGTAGAAAAAAATTCAATTCATGAGAAAAAAGCCTGAGAATTTCACTGTTGCTGAATCACCAGCTAAGAAAACAATGAAAGTCAACGGCACTCTTTTACTCCTAAGAAAACTGTTTACTCCTTTCTACACTGTAGTAAAAGGTGCCATTGACTTTCATTGTCTTTTTATCTAGTGATTCAGTAACAGTGACATTCTCAGACTTTTTTCTCATGAATTGAATATTTTACTACCATGAGAATTTTTTTCTACCCTTATTGAGGCCTATATATTATATTCATGGAGGTTATTGAAGCTACTCTCAGATCACTTGGACAACCTTATAGAAACTAGGGTTTTAATAATATTATTAAATACCAGACTTGGTAATTGCTGTTTTTTTAACAGCACAATAATAAAAGCATATTTAAAATAAATAACATCAAGCCAACGTAGTGTGACCCCTGAAGCATCCTTTGGGGTACAGAACATGTGTGTCCAGAGGGCATTGCCCCAGCCAGCATTATGGGAACACCACTGTTACAAACACAGTTGCCCCAGCCCCAGTTTTGGGCCCCAGGGAGAAAACAAGCTGCACTGAGAATAGTGCATGCGGGGTTGTCGCAAACAGGAGCCAATCCTGGTCAAACTGGTTCACCCCAAAAAAAATACAACTCTGTGAAGTACTCACCTACAGAGTTGGTATTATACGCAGACAGCACGTCCTGCTCCAGACATAGTCCTTACATGTGGGTATACCTCCGCCTTCAGCGCCGTGCACTGCAGAACATGAAGAAAACAAGCTCCTCCCGGCCCTACATATACCGGAGGACCTCCCACAAATCCCCAGCATTAAAAAGCAGTGAGAATGAGAGGCCAGGAGAAACAACCACCCAAAACTGGCAAACAATATCAAAGATAACAATCACCAAACAGGGGATCCAGGACAAAGTGAAATCAGGGTGGGGTGGAGCAGGACGTGCTGTCTGCGTATAATACCAACTCTACAGGTGAGTACTTCACAGAGTTGTATTATTCTAAGCAGACAGCACGTCCTGCTCCAGACATAGTCCTTACATGTGGGACATCCAATAGCAGTGTCCGTAAAGAAGGGTCGGATCCCCAACAGAAAGGCAACAGCAAGCAGTTCAAACTACTGCCGCCTGCAAAACCTTGCGGCCAAACACAGCGTCAGCTGAGGCCTTAACATCAACCTTGTAAAACTTTGTAAAGGTGTGAACAGAAGACCAAGTAGCGGCCTTACAAACTTGCTCCACAGAGGCCTGGTGCTGAAAAGCCCAAGAAGCCCCAACAGCTCTAGTAGAATGAGCAGTAAGACGAAAGGGGGGAGTCTTCCCCTTAGTAGTATAGGCTTGAACCACAGCCTGACGAATCCATTTACTGATGGTAGACTTGGCGGGAGTCAAACCTTTCCTAGGCCCATGAGGCACAACGAAGAGAGCATGCGTCTTCCTAAAGGCCTGAGTGGTAACCAGGTAAGACTTGACACACCTAACCACATCCAGGGAATGCAAAACCCTCTCCTTAGGGTTACTAGGATTAGGGCACAAGGAAGGAAGTACAATATCTTGATTCAAGTGGAATGCAGACACCACCTTAGGCAGAAAGTCCGGCTTGAAGCGAAACACCACCTTATCCCGATGTCTCTCAAAGTAGGGAGGCTGAATAGACAAGGCAGCCAATTCAGACACACGTCTGACCGAGGTAATGGCTACCAGAAAGACCACCTTGAGCGTGAGAACAGCAAGAGCTGCTTCATGAATAGGCTCAAAAGGAGGATCCCGCAGGGCCGACAAAACCAAATTCAGATCCCAAACAGGAACCATAGGCTTCCGAGGGGGACGCACATGAGTGACCCCTTGAAAGAAGGTCTTGATAAGAGAGTGCTGGGCAAAGGTCTTCTGAAAGAAGATAGACAGGGCCGAAACCTGGCCCTTCAAAGTACTAAGCTTAAGGCCTAAGTCTAGACCATGTTGTAAAAACTCCAGCACCCTGGAGACTAAGAATTCCCGGCAGGGAAGAGACCTGGATTCACACCAGTCAATGTAGGCACGCCATACCCTATAATATATAGCAGAAGAAGTCTTCTTCCTGGCTTGCACCATGGTAGCCACTACAGGAGCGGACAAACCCTTTTCCTTCAAGATGGTGGTTTCAATAGCCAAGCCGTCAAAGCCAGAGTTAGTAAATTGGGATGGCGTAGAGACCCTTGAGTTAGAAGGTCTGGTATCCTTGGTAGTTCGTACTGATCTACTGCCATTTGAACCACGTCTGCGAACCACACTCTTCTTGGCCACCTTGGGGCCACCAGAATCGTGGGTACCCCTTCCAGAGCGATCTTGCGTAGCACTCTGCCCAGAAGGGGAATTGGTGGAAACGCATACAGGAGCCGAAACTCCCTCCAAGACATTGACAGAGCATCCGAGGCCAGAGCCAGAGGATCCTGAGACAGGGATACAAAGCTCGGGAGCTTGTGATTGTGACGAGACGCAAACAGATCCACGTCTGGGAGACCCCAGCGGTGACACAGAGACTGAAATACCGTGTTGGAGAGGGACCACTCCCCCTGACGGGACGACCCCCTGCTCAGGGCATCTGCTAGCAGATTTTCCACCCCCGGAATGTACACAGCCGAGATGCATTGAACATTGGTCTCTGCCCATGTTAGAATCAGAGACACCTCCTGGAGAGCACCCTTGCTCCGGGTTCCTGCCTGATGATTGATGTAGGCTACTGCCGTCCTGTTGTCTGAGCGTACCTGAATCGCCAGACCCTTCAGGTGTTGGGTCAGTTGTTCCAGCACCAATCTGACTGCCCTGAGTTCCAGGACATTGATGGGTAGATGGGCCTCCTGAGGGCCCCACCTCCCCTGGAAACGCAGGGACTTCCAGAATCCCCCCCAGCCCGAGAGACTGGCATCCGTTGTGACCGTCTCCCAGGAAGGAGCCAGGAAGGATCTGCCCCTTGTCAAGTTCCCGTGGTCCAGCCACCACGCAAGGGATTGTCTGACAGAGGAGGGAAGCACCCAGATCTTGTCCAAGGACGCTGGGTCCTTGTTCCAAACTGACAGAAGGTGAAGCTGCAGAGTTCTCAAATGGAATTGTGCAAAGGGCACCGCCTCGAAGCTTGCCACCATCGAGCCCACCAACTGCATTCCCTGCCTGATGGAGGGATGAGGGCTCGAGAGCAGGGATCTCACCTGCGTTGTCAGAGCTTCCACCTTCTGTGGAGGAAGGAATATCCTTGACTGAACTGAATCCAGAATCATCCCCAGAAACAGGGTAACTGAGGAGGGGGACAGAGAGGACTTTGGGTAATTGATCACCCAGCCGAAGGACTCCAGGGTGGCCACCACCAACCGCGTGTCCAGCTCTGCCTGCCGCAGAGACTGAGAAGAGATGAGTATATCATCCAGGTAGGGCAACACTGGTATGCCCTTTTGTCTCATTAGGGACATTACTTCTGCCAGCACCTTGGTGAATACCCTGGGGGCAGACGTAAGCCCGAATGGCAGAGCCACAAACTGGTAATGCTGATCCAGCAGCGCGAATCTGAGGAACATCTTTGATGCCCTGGGAACACCGGAACGTGCAGGTAAGCGTCCTTGATGTCCACAGATGTCATGAAGTCCCCTGGGCGCAGCGAGGCAATGGCCGAGCGCAGAGTTTCCATACGAAAATGTCTGTTTCTTACAAATCTGTTTAAGATCTTTAAATCCAGAATGGGTCTGACTGACCCGTCCTTTTTGGGCACCGTGAAAAGGTTGGAATAAAACCCCACGCCCCTGTCCTTTGAGGGGACCTTGCGAATGACCCCGAGGTCTAGAAGGTCCTGCACCGCTAGCATCAAGACTTGCGCTGAGGCAGGATCCTGTGGGATTCGGGACCCGACGAACCTGGTAGGGGGCAGTACAGCAAACTCTATCTTGTAACCGGAGGACACTACCTCCTGAATCCACCGGTCTGGGACGTGGCGTCTCCAGACATGCTGAAAATGCTGTAGACGTCCCCCCACCCTGACGGGCGAGGGCGCCCCTTCATGCTTGGGGGGTCTTGGGAGGGGCTTTGGGCTTGGGCGCCCAGGAAGAACTGGGGCGGCGTCCTCTGCTCTTGTTCCAGTAATCTGTGCGAGCTCCAGCGAAGGACAACCCTCTTCCCTGTTTAGCCCCACGATAGGGGGTCGAGTGAGAGCTTGGGCCACGAAAGGGCCGAATCTGACGCTTGCGCTGGGGCAGCTTGCCCCCTTTAGCGAAGATATCTAACCTTTCTCCAAACAGGCGCAGCCCTTTGAATGGAAGCCCCATAAGAGAGCTAGCGCCTGCTGGGCACAAGGGACGCAGACCCGTGCATTGTCACCGCTGCTCGGTAAGACCCCACAAGCTACACACAGACGGGCTTGTCCCGAAGGAACCCCGTTCACAATCTCCTGAGATGCCTCCATATGGTGAATATTATATTCAATATGCCAGTAGGGATTGACGCTGTAAAGCAACCCTGGATGCCCCAAACACCCGCTGGGAAGTGGGAGTAATTTGTTTAAAATGGCCTGGACCGGATGCTACGCCGGGCCGGGAGAAGCCGCCGAAGTCCGCGGTCTGAAAGACACAAGGGGAAAAGGGATGTCAGAGCCAAGCGCGAAGAAGCCAAAGCTAGGAAAGGAATCGCCCATGAGGGCACTTAGAGTACAGCGAGGGGAGGACCGTCTTCACCGCTCGCATGTGGGAAGGAAATGGCGCCAAGCGAACCTCGAAGGGCGGGCCAGAGCCGACGATGACGCGGAATGCGCTGAACCACGCCCCCCCCCTCCGGAGAGCGCGAAGCTCGAAGGCGCGCAGCCAATCAGAAGCGACAGATATTGTCAGGTAGAAATCACCAAAGAGAATCTGACAGAGTGAACACCGTGATAGAACGCCAAGCGTCAATCGACTAGGGCCGATGTACGCGCAGAGTAAATGCAATGTAAGTGCTGTGGGAAAGCAAAAAGCTGAAAACGAAGCGCGGCTCTGACTCCAGTAACCAAAAAGACAATGGTTAACTAGTGTGATTAGGGTAAGGATTAGCCGTCGTACACACGACCCCCCCCTCTTTTTTCCCCCACTAACGTGGGGAAACTAGGGAGGAAGGTGATCCAATATACTGGGTTCACCGCTACACCGGGCGAGGGGCACTAGTGCGGGAGGGGCATCCAATTGAAGGCTCACCATACGCCTTAACCGCCTACCCTATGGAGGGGGATTGCGGTGGAGTCTAGCTCCATAAGCACACTAGGTGCTGCCTACCTTCACCCGACCAACGCAGCCCAGGCTAGGAGGCATTAATTCACACTGAGGACGGGTGGAAATAGTCCCACAGGGCCTCGGGCCGTCAAGCCCCGCTCGCCTGCGAGAGCGTGATACTTCATGTCTTAAGCACTGCAGAGAAATCTGGGGATTTGTGGGAGGTCCTCCGGTATATGTAGGGCCGGGAGGAGCTTGTTTTCTTCATGTTCTGCAGTGCACGGCGCTGAAGGTGGAGGTATACCCACATCTAAGGACTGTCTGGAGCAGGACGTGCTGTCTGCTTAGAATAAACTGGTAGTTATGTTGCTTGTTTTGGGTGGGACTGGGGGGATGTAGAGTACCCGCACTCTAATTCTTAACATCTCAACAAGAGCTCTGGTCGGAAGCCAGAATGGGAACTTGAAATCTTAGCTCATAGCTCATAGGTAAAAACATTGCATAGCATTTTAAAGGGATTGGCCTTACTTTAAAATAATTGCCTGGCAACTAACTTGTAGCAGCGTCTGCCCTGTGTCTCCTTGCAGAGGTCACAGAAAGGAAGGGCAGTTTCTTCTTCCTCTTTGCTACTGCCAGCATCCCCCCCCCATCCTGACCACGAATTGAATCCTGAGGCTTGTGTCAGGTTCACACCCTCTCTGTTAGTGAGAATGGAGTTCTCCACACTGTCAGCCAAGCCCAGCTAACTCCAATTCAATACATACATTGTGCTTGCAACACTCAGTCCAGCTGCTCCCAACACAGAGGACCTGAGGTGATTTGTTTTTTTAATAATTACTCTGGCAATGTAGCTTTGTTTTTACAAAGCAGCACGGTCATGAGGCAAGGTAATGGTTACCCAGCATTATATCCTTTATGGGGGGTTCTACATTCCTTACATATTGTTTACTGATTTGTTTGGGCATTCTCAGGGCCGGTGCCACCTTTATATATATTAATTTTTCCACTGTTTTGTACCACATTAGTAATCACTTGTGCACTTTATGATATGCTTTTGGAGATCCCTCATACATATTTGTTGATATTTTACATTTTTTTCTTATTATATTGTTTATGAGTTGGTTTGATTTATCAGTTGTTTGCCATTATCCCTGTGCCTGGTTTTTAGATAATCTATTGCTGGGGTATTCAAGTACTTTTATGTCTGTTCACTGTGGTCCGCAGGGGGTTGAAGGCCCGGGGGGGGGGGGGGTTGTATTTGAAATAAGTGCAGAAGGGTGCTATATATTCTTTGAGCAGAACTAATTAATGGCTGCCCCCCCCCCCCTCCATTATCTTAATTGGGAATAGAGAAAGAAAACAGACAGCAGTAATTTAGTCCTGTGGAACCTATAATTCTGGTAACAGGGATGGGCGGGGGCAGTATATGAGTAATGGATAGGGCAGTGCTGGCATTAAGAGGCATAAATGGGGGCAGAGCTGGTAATGGGATGGATGGGATTACACAAAGAATAGGGGGATGGACAGGGAATGGATGGGGGCAGAACTTAGTGGCGTCCAAAAGCCGGTAATTCTTACCTGACATGGCCGGCGTACTGGCTTTGACCATTCAGCATGTTTTGATTGGCATTAGGAATTCCCCAGGGAGAACCCCCCCCCCCCCACCGAAAAAAAAAAAAAAATTCATACAAAGCCTGAAACACACCTACTACTTCGCTGAATTGTTTCACACATCAGCCACATTTCAACAGCATGCATGGGATGCCACCTAGAATGCATTTAGGTAGAACAAAAGCCTATTTTTCTTTCACTTTAATTAAAAAAAAGAATACATACCGCATGTATAAGCGGTCCCAAGACAATGCTGCTGTCCACACACCTGCCAGTGATCACAATATCTGCCCCAAGATCTAGAGCCCTACTAATTGGTCTTGCTCTGAAAGGAACAGGATATATGTTATCAGTTAAGTTTTAATAAACGACCAAGGAATTAAGCATAGGAAATGGTGGTGACTTTCTCAGGTTTTGTTTAGTGCCCATGGGCACCCCAAATTCCAATGCCACTGTGTGAACCCCCCCAGAAAGCCCACTAAAACTCACATTTCCCCTCACTCCAATGGTGCATGCACAGGCTCTCATCCATTTGGAGCTCATTGCCGTTTTACACTTCCTCTTGGCAAAAGGCTCTGAAATTAAATAAATGACTGAATGGCTGGGATGGGGATGGAGGGGATAAACAGAGCACACTCCCCATTCAAAACAACATCCCCAGTGATGGTAGCACGCACGCTGGGGGGATGCGGCAGCATGTGTTCCCCATTGAAGCCAAACAGAGCCCTTTGCTGATGGGTGTAAACACAGCAAAGGGGTTCGGATTGAACGTGAGCCTGCGCATATACCGCTGGACCGAGGACAGGTTAATTTTACTGGGTGATCTGGGGGTTTCACACACCGGGGCAAATCAGGATGCTCCGGGGGCACAGAACAATACCTTGGAAAGTCAAATTCACAGGCAGTAAAATAAAATACAACCATACCCCCATTTTATCCCCTGCAAACGATCACTCCTAGTCTGGCGCTCGGACACTTACAGCATTGGCAGATCCAAGACCCACTTCACAGACTTTCTTCAGTGTCAGTTACCATAATCAAGTAAACCAGTTACCTTTTTTAAAAAATGGTTTACATGCAGATATATGGCTAAAATCCTAATCCTGGCCCATCACTTGGTATTATAAGTGTGGCCCTTTCTCAGGCATGGCACCATGGTTTGTTAGAGATTGTACAGACAAAACAAACTCTATTCTCACCTTTTGTCCCCCACACATGATCTCTCCTAGTCCAGGACTCTAACCTAATCGTCTAATTAGTCCACGTCGCACAAACCCAAACGGCAGTTCCAGCCTCCATGACAACTGTGGGCAGCCCAAGCTCAATCAGTATTCACAGCCTCCTCCCAAATGGATGGCACCCCCTAGCTATCAGTCACAGTGATGCTGGCATGCTATCTCTATTCACTGCAATGGAGAAAGCTTACCAAGCCCTGGCACAGCTCCTCCATTGTAGTGAATGGAGATGGCATGCCAGCGTCACTGTAACTGATGGCTAAGGGGTGCCCCTCGTCATGGAGGAGGCTGTGCATACTGATTAAGCTTGGGCGGTGTAGGACTCGACTGGATGATCAGGTAAAGTCAGAGTGCAAAAGGTGAGTATAGAGTTTGTTTTGTTTTGCGGATTACTTTAAAACACAACAGACTTTCTTGACTGTACAGCATGGCTTACAAGGAAGCCTGCTGAACAATAATCTATGTGGCATCTGGTGGTGGAAGACCGACTAATTTCCAGGCATGCCAACAGGCACGTTGCGGAGGAGACTATAACGTCCGCTACATCACTGTATCTTTAACCATCATGGACAAATACCAGGTAATGCCTGTACCCATCATGGACAAATACCAGGTAATGCCTGTAGCCTTCTCTAGCCACCCAATGTATAGAACTTGACATGGCTGTGAAAGGGGTCATTTTGAGTGGACAGTGTGGTTCTAAATACTTTTGCAAATACAGTAGAGGTAAAAATACATTTCTGTGAAACTCACCTGTAGAATTGTTTTTGAATATATCCAGTCCAGGTCGTCCCACAATAATTACATGCGGGTATTCCGCCACCAGGTGGCGCAAACTACTGCAAGATCCAAAGCTGTAGCTCCTCCCGACCCCCTATAAAATGAGGTGTCTCACTAAAATCCCCAGTGGTCAAAAAGCAGTAAGAAAAGAGACAGGCCGGGATGCCAGGTAACCATGTTACATCACATAGATTCAGCATGTACTCTCTCCAACAAAAAACTTAAGGACAATGGTCCAATACAAAAATGGTAATCACCATAAAAGGCAAACAAGAGATAATGAACAAGGGCGGGGTGGGACGACCTGGACTGGATATATTCAAAAACAATTCTACAGGTGAGTTTCACAGAATTTTATTTTTCACTATATCCAGTCCAGGTCGTCCCACAATAATTACATGTGGGACATCCAAAAGCAGTGTCCATCCCCAGTGCGGAACAGCAAGTAGTTCATTTCACAACCGCCTGAAGCACCTTTCGGCCAAAGACAGCATCAGCCGAGGCCCTAACATCAACCTTGTAAAACTTGGTAAAGGTATGAACTGAAGACCAAGTGGCGGCCTTACAAACTTGTTCAACAGATGCCTGGTGCTGAAAAGCCCAAGAGGCACCAATAGCTCTGATAGAATAAGCTGTGATCCAAAAAGGGGGAACCTTCCCCTTGGCAGAATATGCTTGCACCACCGCCTGTCTGATCCACTTACTAAGAGCGGACTTAGCTGGTGGCAAACCCTTCCTAGAACCCTCTGTTAGGACAAAGAGCAAATCCGACTTCCTGAAGGATTCCGTCGCAGACAGGTAATACTTAACGGCCCTGACCACATCCTGAGCATGGAGGGTCTGTTCCTTGGAATTAGCCGGAGCTGGACACAAGGAAGGTAAGACAACTTCCTCATTAAGGTGAAAGGGAGAAACGACCTTAGGTAAAAAATCAGGTTTAAAACAAAAAACCACCTTATCCTTATGAAGCTCAAAATAAGGAGGCTTCATACAAAGCGCGGCCAGCTCCGACACGCACAGAAGTTATTGCTACCAAAAAGACCACCTTGAGGGTCAGAATATACAAAGCAGCATCGCACAAGGGCTCAAAAGAAGGCCCTTGGAGAGCAGAAAGCACCAAACTCAAGTCCCACACCGGTAACACAGGCTTACGCGGTGGACATACGTGGGTAACACCCTGGAAAAAGGTCTTAATCAATCTATGATTGGCAAAAGATCTCTGGAAAAAAAAAGCCAAGGCCGAGACATGGCACTTGAGGGGGCTCAGCTGGAGACCTAAGTCTAAACCGTGTTGTAAAAACTCCAAAATCCTAGAGACAGAGAAGGTGCAACAAGGGAGACTCTTGGATTCACACCAAGCAATGTAGGCATGCCAAACTCGGTAATAAATCATGGAGGAAGACTTCTTCTGTGCCTGAATCATGGTATGCATCACTGTGTCAGACAGACCCTTTTTCCTGAGGATTGAGGCAGTCAAAGCCAGCGTCTGTAAATTGAGGTGCCGCAGCGAACCCTGAGTGAGAAGCCCTGGGTCGTCGGGAGTGATGTAGCGATCGACTGACATCTGAACTATGCCCACAAACCAACTCCTTCTCGGCCAGCAAGGAGCCACCAGGATGGTTGGTACCCCTTCCTGGGCTATCTTGCGCAGCACCTGGCCCAGGAGTGGGAACGGAGGAAATGCATAAAGGAGCCTGAACTCCGCCCAAGAAATCGCCAGAGCGTCTGTGGAAATGGCCAACGGATCTCTTGACAGGGAGACAAACCTTGCGAGCTTGTGATTGTGACTGGATGCAAACAGTTCCACATCCAGCGAAAACACAGAACCTGAAAAATACAACTCTGTGAAGTACTCACCTGTAGAGTTGGTATTATACGCAGACAGCACGTCCTGCTCCAGACATAGTCCTTACATGTGGGTATACCTCCGCCTTCAGCGCCGTGCACTGCAGAACATGAAGAAAACAAGCTCCTCCCGGCCCTACATATACCGGAGGACCTCCCACAAATCCCCAGCATTAAAAAGCAGTGAGAATGAGAGGCCAGGAGAAACAACCACCCAAAACTGGCAAACAATATCAAAGATAACAATCACCAAACAGGGGATCCAGAACAAAGTGAAATCAGGGTGGGGTGGTGCAGGACGTGCTGTCTGCGTATAATACCAACTCTACAGGTGAGTACTTCACAGAGTTGTATTATTCTAAGCAGACAGCACGTCCTGCTCCAGACATAGTCCTTACATGTAGGACATCCAATAGCAGTGTCCGTAAAGAAGGGTGGGATCCCCAACAGAAAGGCAACAGCAAGCAGTTTAAACTATTGCCGCCTGCAGAACCTTGCGGCCAAACACAGCGTCAGCTGAGGCCTTAACATCAACCTTGAAAACTTTGTAAAGGTGTGAACAGAAGACCAAGTAGTGGCCTTACAAACTTGCTCCACAGAGGCCTGGTGCTGAAAAGCCCAAGAAGCCCCAACAGCTCTAGTAGAATGAGCAGTAAGACGAAAGGGGGGAGTCTTCCCCTTAGTAGTATAGGCTTGAACCACAGCCTGACGAATCCATTTGCTGATGGTAGACTTGGCGGGAGCCAAACCTTTCCTAGGCCCATGAGGCACAACGAAGAGAGCATCTGTCTTCCTAAAGGCCTGAGTGGTAACCAGGTAAGACTTGACACACCTAACCACATCCAGGGAATGCGAAACCCTCTCCTTAGGGTTACTAGGATTAGGGCACAAGGAAGGAAGTACAATATCTTGATTTAAGTGGAATGCAGACACCACCTTAGGCAGAAAGTCCGGCTTGAAGCGAAACACCACCTTATCCCGGTGTCTCTCAAAGTAGGGAGGCTGAATAGACAAGGCAGCCAATTCAGACACACGTCTGACCGAGGTAATAGCTACCAGAAAGACCACCTTGAGCGTGAGAACAGCAAGAGCTGCTTCATGAATAGGCTCAAAAGGAGGACCCTGCAGGGCTGACAAAACCAAATTCAGATCCCAAACAGGAACCATAGGCTTCCGAAGGGGACGCACATGAGTGACCCCTTGAAAGAAGGTCTTGATAAGAGAGTGCTAGGCAAAGGTCTTCTGAAAGAAAATAGACAGGGCCGAAACCTGGCCCTTCAAAGTACTAAGCTTAAGACCTAAGTCTAGACCATGTTGTAAAAACTCCAGCACCCTGGAGACTAAGAATTCCCGGCAGGGAAGAGACCTGGATTCACACCAGTCAATGTAGGCACGCCATACCCTATAATATATAGCAGAAGAAGTCTTCTTCCTGGCTTGCACCATGGTAGCCACTACAGGAGCGGACAAACCCTTTTCCTTCAAGATGGTGGTTTCAATAGCCAAGCCGTCAAAGCCAGAGTTAGTAAATTGGGATGGCGTAGAGACCCTTGAGTTAGAAGGTCTGGTATCCTTGGTAGGTCGTACTGATCTACTGCCATTTGAACCACATCTGCGAACCACACTCTTCTTGGCCACCTTG
The DNA here is from genome assembly GCA_027917425.1 of Gastrophryne carolinensis. NCBI lineage: Eukaryota > Metazoa > Chordata > Amphibia > Anura > Microhylidae > Gastrophryne > Gastrophryne carolinensis. The sequence goes on from CM051234.1 coordinate 153,880,011, forward strand.
GGGCCACCAGAATCGTGGGTACCCCTTCCAGAGCGATCTTGCGTAGCACTCTGCCCAGAAGGGGAATTGGTGGAAACGCATACAGGAGCCGAAACTCCCTCCAAGACATTGACAGAGCATCCGAGGCCAGAGCCAGAGGATCCTGAGACAGGGATACAAAGCTCGGGAGCTTGTGATTGTGACGAGATGCAAACAGATCCACGTCTGGGAGACCCCAACGGTGACACAGAGACTGAAATACCGTTTTGGAGAGGGACCACTCCCCCTGACGGGACGACTCCCTGCTCAGGGCATCTGCTAGCAGATTTTCGGCCCCCGGAATGTACACAGCCGAGATGCATTGAACATTGGTCTCTGCCCATGTTAGAATCAGAGACACCTCCTGGAGAGCACCCTTGCTCCGGGTTCCTCCCTGATGATTGATGTAGGCTACTGCCGTCCTGTTGTCTGAGCGTACCTGAATCTCCAGACCCTTCAGGTGCTGGGTCAATTGCTCCAGTACCAATCTGACCGTCCTGAGCTCCAGGACATTGATGGATAGATGGGCCTCCTGAGGACCCCATCTCCCCTGGAAACGCAGGGACTTCCAGAATCCCCCCCCAGCCCGAGAGACTGGCATCCGTTGTGACCGTCTCCCAGGAGGGAGCCAGGAAGGATCTGCCCTTTGTCAAGTTCCCGTGGTCCAGCCACCACGCAAGGGATCGTCTGACCGAGGGGGGGAAGCACCCAGATCTCGTCCAAGGACGCTGGGTCCTTGTTCCAAACTGACAGAAGGTGAAGCTGCAGAGTTCTCAAATGAAATTGTGCAAAGGGCACCGCCTCGAAGCTTGCCACCATCGAGCCCACCAACTGCATTTCCTGCCTGATGGAGGGATGAGGGCTCGAGAGCAGGGACCTCACCTGCATTGTCAGAGCTTCCACCTTCTGTGGAGGAAGGAATATCCTTGACTGAACTGAATCCAGAATCATCCCCAGAAACGGTGTCACTGAGGAGGGGGACAGAGAAGACTTTGGGTAATTGATTACCCAGCCGAAGGACTCCAGGGTGGCCACCACCAACCGCGTGTCCAGCTCTGCCTGCCGCAGAGACTGAGAAGAGATGAGTATATCGTCCAGGTAGGGCAACACTCGTATGCCTTTTTGTCTCATTAGAGACATTACTCCTGCCAGCACCTTGGTGAATACCCTGGGGGCAGACGTAGGCCCGAATGGCAGAGCCACAGTCTGGTAATGCTGATCCAGCAGCGCGAATCTGAGAAACCTTTGATGCCCTGGGAACACCGGAACATGCAGGTAAGCGTCCTTGATGTCCACAGATGTCATGAATTTCCCTGGGCACCGCGAGGCAATGGCCGAGCGCAGAGTTTCCATACGAAAATGTCTGTTTCTTACAAATCTGTTTAAGATCTTTAAATCCAGAATGGGTCTGACTGACCCGTCCTTTTTGGGCACCGTGAAAAGGTTGGAATAAAACCCCACGCCCCTGTCCTTTTAGGGAACCTTGCAAATTACCCCGAGGTCTAGAAGGCCCTGCACCACTAGCATCAAGACTTGCGCTGAGGCAGGATCCTGTGGGATTCGGGACCCGACGAACCTGGTAGGGGGCAGTACAGCAAACTCTATCTTGTAACCGGAGGACACTACCTCCTGAATCCACCGGTCTCGGGGATGTGGCGTCTCCAGACATGCTGAAAATGCTGTAGACGTCCCCCCACCCTGACGGGCGAGGGCACCCCTTCATGCTTGGGGGGTCTTGGGAGGGGCTTTGGGCTTGGGTCCCCAGGAAGAACTGGGGCGGCGTCCTCTGTTCTTGTTCCAGGAATCTGTGCGAGCTCCGGCGAAGGACACCCCTCTTCCCAGTTTAGCCCCACGATAGGGGGAGTGAAGGCTTGGGCAACGAAAGGGCCGAATCTGGCGCTTGCGCTGCGGCAGCTTGCCACCTTTAGCGAAGATATCTAACCTTTCTCCAAACAGGTGCAGCCCTTTGAATGGAAGCCCCGTAAGAGCCTTCTTGGCGACATTGTCAGCGGCCCACTGGCGTAACCAGACCGCACGGCGTATGGCTACCACCAGAGCAGAGAATCTAGCACTCAGTTTAATAGCATCATCTGATGCAGACAGGATATAATTGATAAAAGTCTCACAGGTAACTAAAGCATTGGCGGCGTCAGACGGCAAGTCATCCGCCCCTTCAAGGGCAGTCTTCACCACAGTCCTGAGTGCCACCGCCGTGATGGCTAAGGCACAAACCGGGCGGAGCGAGGCTCCCCCAAATGCAAAGGCATGACATGCCAGTTGATCAACCCGCCGATCCTCCATATCCCAAAGCGTAGTAGTGTCAGAGGAGTGCATAATAGAGGTATTGGACAGACCAAGGATCGGGGCATCGACTTCGGGCGGCGAAGTCCAGCACTTGATCAGGTCAGCAGGGAATGGATACTTCTTATCCACATTTTTAGGAACCCCCTGGAGTTTGCTGGGATGTTCCCACTCCTTTAAGATGAGATTATTAAATTGAGTTTGTTCAGGAAACTCCAACCGCACCCTAGCGGTATGGAACAGGTCACCTCATTGCCGAGGAGCCGCAGGCGGGGGAGAGAGGGATAACACATCAAAGATCTGGGCCAGCAATCTATCAACGTCATCCTGGGACCAAAGATCAGAACCAGATTCATCCTGACTCCTGGACTCATCGTCATAGGACCCTGAGTCAGAAAACAGTTCCCCTTCCTCTGAGGGGGAATGTGCATAAGACAAATGTAAATCGTCAGATTCTACAGGAAGAATAGTGGCTTCAGGATTCAAGTGGCGCTTTTTGGTGGTAGCCTTGCGCGCCAAGGAGCCAGTGATTAAATTTTCCACGCTAGCCAGTCTAGTGGCAAAATCAGCATGAGAGTCCCCGCTAGTATTGGGGGTTAGACTCAGGCTTGGGGGAGTAGGAGAAGCAAGGCGAGGTGCAGGCCCAGCCTCGGAAGAGGTGGGTAGGCCAGCTAGCGCCTGCTGGGCACAAGGGACGCAGACCCGTGCATTGTCACCACTGCTAGGTGTGACCCCACAAGCTACACACAGACGGGCTTGTCCCGAAGGAACCCCGTTCACAATCTCCTGAGATGCCTCCATATGGTGATTATTATATTCAATATGCCAGTAGGGATTAACGCTGTAAAGCAACCCTGGATGCCCCAAACACCCGCTGGGAAGTGGGAGTAATTTGTTTAAAATGGTCTGGACCGGATACTATGCCGGGCCGGGAGAAGCTGCCGAAGTCCGCGGTCTGAAAGACACAAGGGGAACAGGGATGTCAGAGCCAAGCGCGAAGAAGCCAAAGCTAGGAAAGGAATCGCCCATGAGGGCACTTACAGTACTGCGAGGGGAGGACCGTCTTCACCACGCGCATGTGAAGGGCGGGCCAGAGCAGACGATGACGCGGAGCGCGCCAAACCGAACCACGCCCCCCCTCCGGAGAGCGCGAAGCTCGAAGGCGCGCAGCCAATCGGAAGCGACAGATATTGTCAGGGAGAAATCACCTCAGAGAAATCTGACAGAGTAAATACCGTGATAGAACGCCAAGCGTCAATCGAATAGAGCCGAAGCATGCGACGAGTAATGCAATGAAAAGTGCTGTAGGAAAGCAAAAAGCTCTGACTCCAGTAACAAATTAAGACAATGGGTGACTAGTGTGTACACACGACCCCCCCCCTCTTTTTTTCCCCCACTAACGGGGGAATCTAGGGAGGAAGGTGATCCAATATACTGGGTTCACCGCTACACCGGGCGAGGGGCACTAGTGCGGGAGGGGCATCCAATTGAAGGCTCACCATACGCCTTAACCGCCTACCCTATGGAGGGGGATTGCGGTGGAGTCTAGCTCCATAAGCACACTAGGTGCTGCCTACCTTCACCCGACCAACGCAGCCCAGGCTGGGAGGCATTAATTCACACTGAGGATGGGTGGAAATAGTCCCGCAGGGCCTCGGGCTGTCAAGCCCCGCTCGCCTGCGAGAGCGTGATACTTCATGTCTTCGCAGCTTAAGCACTGCAGAGAAAGGGGATTTGTGGGAGGTCCTCCGGTATATGTAGGGCCGGGAAGAGCTTGTTTTCTTCATGTTCTGCAGTGCACGGCGCTGAAGGCGGAGGTATACCCACATGTAAGGACTATGTCTGGAGCAGGACGTGCTGTCTGCTTAGAATAATCTTGTTGCTGAGAGACCATTCCCCCAGACGAGAGGCCCTCCTCCTGGGTCACCTCCTTGAGAGCTCGCTTGCTTCGAGTTCTGCCCTGGTGATTGATGTAGGCGACAGCCGTCTGTCCGAGCGAACCTGTACCGCACGTCCTCTTAGCTGGGGAGTCAAACGAAGAAGCACCAACCGGATCGCTCTCAGCTCTAGGAGATTTATGGGCAAGTGGTTCTCCTGCGGACCCCACTGACCCTGGAATTTCTGCGTCTGTCAGACGCCTCCCCAGCCGGTCAGACTGGCATCCGTGGTAACTATCTCTCACTGAGGAGTCAGAAAAGACTTGCCCACCAACAAATTCCTGGAGTCCAGCCACCACAAGAGAGACCGCCTGGCCAGGGGGGGGGCAGAACTAATTCCTGATCCGGTCCCAACCGGTCAGAAGATTCAATTGAAGAGGTCTCATGTAGAACTGAGCGAAGGGCACTGCCTCGAAGCAGGACACCATCAGACCCACCAGCTGCATCCCCAGACGGACAAGGCCTGCACCTGCGTCTGAGGGAGATATCGAAGACTTGGGGTAGTTGATTACCCAGCCAAACTCCTCGAGAGTGGATAAAACCGTCCGCGTGTCGCTCTCGGCCTGCTGAAGGGACTTAGCCGCAATCATAAATCGTCCAGAAAAGATAGCACACGAACGCCCTGATTCTTCAGAATAGCCATGATGCCCGCCAGCACCTTGGTGAACACATGGGGGGCTGAGGATATCTCGAATGGCAGAGCCACAAATTGATAGTGCTGGTCCTCCAGAGCAAATCGCAGAAACCTCTGGTGTTCCTGGAATATCGGGATGTGCAGATAGGCATCCCTGATGTCCACCGTGGTCAAGAAATCGCCAGGTCGAAGCGAGCTCACAGCCGAGCGCCATGCGGAAATGTCGGACTCTTACAAACCTGTTGAGACCCTTCAGGTCCAAGATAGGCCTTAACGTTCCATCCTTTTTGGGAACCGTGAACAGGTTGGAGTAAAACCCCTGACCCAGCTCCCGAAGAGGCACAGGGCAAATCACACCTAACCGCAAGAGGTGCTGTACGGCTATTCTCAAGCCCTGCGCCATCACAGGATTCTGGGACATGCGAGACTGAAGAAATCTTCGGGGCGGCCTGCCTGCCAGCTCTATTTTGTAACCAGAGGACACCACCTCCTGAATCCACTGATCCGAGACGCGCTGTCTCCAGATATGAGCAAATAGCAGAAGCCGTCCCCCCACCCGGATGGGTGAGGGCGCCCCCTCATGCCTGAGAGGGCTTGGCGCGGGGCTTGTATTTAGCTCCCCAGGAGGGATTGGGTCGTCCGCGAGACCTACCTCATCCCCAGGAATCTCTGCGGCCTCCTGAAAAAGAAGCGCCTCTTCCCCCGCGAAAGGAGCGATAGGAAGATGAACCCCAAAAGGGCCGTGCAGGCTTCCGTCGCTGAGGGAGTTTCCCATCCTTAACCAGGAGGCCCAGACGCTCCCTGAATAACCTGTGCCCCAAGAAGGGGATACTAGTGAGTGACTTCTTGGCCGCAGCGTCAGCCGTCCATTGCCGCAGCCAAAGAGAGCGACGGAGCGCAACAAGCAAGGCTGAAACCCTGGCGCCAAGCCGGACACCATCGTCCATAGCGGAGACTACAAAGGCAATAAAATCCATGCAAGCTTTGAGGTCTTTATACTCCTCCGCCCGCTTGCAAGACTTAGCAATATCTACAAGACGTCTCACCTTCTTCCAGATGGCTAAGGAGACAATGGTCGCGGCACACACAGGGCGAAGCCCAGCACCCACAAATGGGAACACATGACAAGCCAGCTGATCCATACTCCTGTCAGCAGGGTCGCGCAAGGAAGCAGTATAACCCCGACACAGGGGAATCCACATCGGGGGGACCTGACCAGAGGCGGACCAGCTCGTCCGGGAAGGGATACCGCCTGTCCAGGCCCTTAGGCACCGATGGCAATTTATTAGATCTTTCCCATTCCTTAAGAACCATACTGGAAAAATGTGCCTGCTCAGGGAAGACAAGCCTCTGTCTCTCAGGACGGAATAAATCACCCTGCTTCCTCTTTAGGAGGGACAATATGCAAAGTCTCAAACACTGAAGACAGCAACTTCTCCGTATCGTCAGGGAGCCACATATCCTTGCCCGAGGAAGAACAAGGGTCGCTGTCATAGCCACCCGACTGATCCCCTGAGAAAAAGGAAACCTTAAACAACTCTCCTCCTCCATGGAGTCCTGACCTCCCAAAAAATCATCATCATCAACAGCAAAATCCAAGTAACCCGGCTTGATGTGCCGCTTCTTACTCGTGGCCTTCCCAGGAGCCGTGCAAGATAACTGTCTCTCAAGGCTGGCCACCCGGTATGCCAAATCGGCTTGGGACCCACTGCTGGCTTCCCCCTCGCTGAGGGCTGAATGCAGTTGCGGGGGTGTTGGCGAGGCAGCAGGCAAAAGAGGGCTAGGGGCAGATACGCCCGCGCTATCATGCACCAAAAATACGCTCCTGCCGCAAGTGATGCAAACCGTCCGCCCAGGGGGCTGGTACCGCACATGGGGCAGAGCTTCACCCGACCAGACGGGGCCCCTAGCTCACTATCCCCAGAAGCCTCCATTATGGTGATTATAGTGAATGTTATATAGGTTACAAGGCACTAACAGCCCAAATCTAAGAGATCCCCAATTTAGTCCCTCTTTTTGTGATCCCTCTTAATGGGAGAGGGCGTGGAGAGAGAGGAGAAGGGGGGGAGAGGTCAGAGACCGGGAGGAACCACAACCCTTAGCAGGCAAGGGACCCACCTAGAAGACACAAGCAGACAAGGAGTCATGAGAATCCCACAACACATGCATCAAGAAAGTGCATAAGCAGATAAAGAGAGGGACTCACGGGACCACCAGCGATGAAGCGCTGGGGACAGCAGGCAGCAGCAGGCAATGGAGATGGCACCAGACAGCCAACCTCATGCGATCCTCGAGGGGCGGGCTGATTAGCCGTGACGCAAAAAGCGTCATCGCGCGTCCCGCCATCCCCAATGCCCCCCCCGATGCGGGCATGAAAACCAGCGCCCTCCTTATAGAGAATGGCGCTGAGGCGGGCGAAGAGGCAGAGAGGAAGGGTGGCCCACGGAGGGGCCCCCACTGACAGCACCGAGGCCGCAGCCTCAGAACAAAAGGCCCCGCCGAGCAGCGCCGCTCCCCCCCCTCACAGCACGTCAAACATGGAGGGGAGAGGAGAAGGAGCCGAGGGAGGTAGGTATGTCACTCAGAGAAAAAAAAGTCAAACAAAAGCAGGTGAAGCATGCATAAAACACTAATAATAAAGCTTGTGGGAAGACACAGGCATAACCCATGGGCATAAAGTGGTTTCCCCCCCCCAATAGGCTCACCATCGCCTATGGCCAGCTACCCTTTAGAGAGGGTCTGCGGCCCAGAGCCTAGCTCTGTCAACGCCTGACCCCCGGTGTTCACCCTACCTTCACCGTCCCGACAGCCAAGGCTGGGAGGCAGAATGGGTCCACAGAAACAGTGGGAATAGGGGTGCAGCGGACGACAGGCTTAGAGTGCGCCACTCAGCTGCAGTATCCAGGAGAGAGTATCCAAGACAATCCTAGCAGCAGCACTGCAAGACAAACTCTGGGGATTTTAGTGAGACACCTCATTTTATAGGGGGCCGGGAGGCGCTACAGCTTTGGATCTTGCAGTAGACTGCGCCACCTGGTGACGGAATACCCACATGTAATTATTGTGGGACGACCTGGACTGGATATAGTGAAAAAGCCCCTGAGCACACAGGTTATTATTAATACATTTTAAAATTAAATTTGCTTGGAAAGTAAATAATACATATATAAAAAAAAAAAAAAAAGTTTAATGTGCACATCCATGGGCAAGTACACAAGACTGCTATTAAGTAATATATTTATTTTATTTCTGAATTCACCAACAGCCAGTCTTTGAGCAAAGGCTTCTATGAAACCATTAGAGAGTATTAGAGAGTTAACACTTCAAGAGAGGAGGAATAAAGGGATAGCTTAAGGAAATGTCCTTTACCCTAGGTAAGCATTCATACTCTGAATATGTTCTGGAAATGGCTTCCCACTGTCCATATCCGTGATTCCTGCTTCCTTGAAGGCATCTTTCTGTAAATTTACAAATAATATAAATCACCTTTTATTTAAAGTTGAGAAAACTTTTAAGTAAATTTGTCACCAGGAAGGTTCAGGACAGAGGCCTCTGGGAATCTGGTTCCAGGTAGGCCTGAAGCCAAAAGGCTGGTTTGAATTTTTTAATAAAAAGAGAGAACAAAAGTAAATATAGTGGGAATGGGGCCTACTTTGAGAACAATAAAAACAATATATTCATTACAAGATGCTGGTGACAGATGTGTGTAAGTGTGAAACATATTCAATAAAAAGAGGGCAAGTTCATCACTGTCCTAACATACTTTTTTTTAACTGAGAAGTACATGTCATACTTGTTCTAACACCAAGCAAAATCAGTATAAATGTATTGTTTATGGGTAGCATAACAGCAGCTTGCAATATGTGGCCAACATTAAAGTGGACCAAAACCCAGAGTTTTGACTATCCTGTGTTTTGGTACTTTTCCACAGCCGCATCCCCCGCTACCCACTAACAGGGAGCCTGCCTGGTCATTCACAAATGCCTGGCACACGCATGCACCCTGCTTGAGGGATAGCGTGGATGCAGACGCCACCTGTGCATGCGCCGTTGGACCAGGAGACAAGGTAAGTGTATAGAGCAACCTGGGGGTTTCACATAGAGGGGCATCCCGATTTTGGATGCCCTGGGGGGGGGGGAATCAATCGGCCCTGATCACGGTGTTTGGTCCACTTTAAAAAGGAACAACACACATGAATTTGACTTTCCTGTGTGATGTCCCTCTCTGCTGTGGCATCCCGAATTGGGATGCCCTGCTGTGTGTACCCACAGTGTGAATTACTAGTGTAAATCTAGAAGCCTACCTTCCTCCTGCTTTCTGTAGTTATCACAAGTGGCAACAGCAGATAGCTGCATTTCTGCTCTGCAAGCCCAGCATAGAACAGGTCATACTTTAATGCCCTAACTACAACCAGCAAATAAATTGATCTCTCCTGTGGGTTAGATAGAATGGGTAACAGGGAGCCTTATTTAAGAAGCACCAGCACCACACAGCGCCACAACATCCTGGGAAGTTTGTGATTGTGACGGGACGCACAAAGGTCCACGTCCGGCTGACCCCAGCGGTGACACAGGGAGAGAAACACCCGGTTGTTGAGGGACCATTCCCCCAGACGAGACGTCCCCCTGCTCAGGGAGTCCGCCTCCTGGTTCTCCACCCCCGGAATGTATACCGCTGAGATGCAGGGAACATGCCGCTCCACCTAAGACAGAATCTGGGACACTTCTTTGAATGCTCGCTTGCTCCGAGTACCTCCCCGATGATTAATGTAGGCAAATGCCGTCTGGTTGTCTGAGCGGATCTGAACAGCCAGACCCTGAAGGTGGGTGGTCAGGTGAGAAAGAACCAACCTGATCGCCCTCAGTTCCAGTACGTTGATGGAAGCATGGGCCTCCTGAGGGCCCCACCGACCCTGGAACCTCAGGGGCCTGCCAGAAACCTCCCCAACCTGTCAGACTGGCATCTGTGGTGACCATCTCCCAGCACGGGGGCAGGAAGGTCCTGCCCCCCAGAAGGTTCCTTGAGTCCAGCCACCACGAGAGGGACTGCCTGGCCAGAGGAGACAGAGCAAATTCCTGATCCAATGACACAGGGTCCCGATCCCAAACTGACAAGAGGTGCAACTGGAGATGTCTCATGTGAAACTGGGCAAAGGGAACTGCCTCGAAGCAGCACACCATCAGGCCCACTAACTGCATCCCCCGCCGGATGGAGGGATGAGGACACAATAGCAGAGCCCGAGCCTGCTTCTGAAGACCCTCCGCCTTCTGCTGAGGAAGGAATAGCCTGACCTGAGAGGTATCCAGAGTCAAGCCCAGAAAGGACCTCACCAAGGACGGGGACAGAGAAGACTTGGGATAGTTTATCACCCAGCCGAAGGACTGAAGAGTGGAGATCACCATCTGAGTGTCCTGCTCGGCCTGAGGAAAGGATTGGGCCACAATCAGGATTTTGTCCAGGTAAGGAATGATGCAGAAGGGTAGAGCCACAAATTGGTAATGCTGATCCAGCGCGAACCTTAGAAATCTCTGATGACCTAGGAAGATAGGCACATGAAGATACGCATCTTTGATGTCCACAGTGGTCATGAAGTCGCCCTGGCGAAGGGTACTCACAGCAGAGCGTAGCGTCTCCATGTGAAAATGCTTGAATCTGACAAATTTGTTGAGGCTCTTTAGATCCAGAATGGGCCTTAGAGAGCCGTCCTTTTTGGGGACTGTGAAAAGATTGGAATAGTAACCCTGAGTCCGTTCTTGAGGGAGCACTGGACAAATGACTCCTGACTCTAACAGGCAATGAACGGCCAGACGCAACCCTTGAGCATACAGGGGGTTTAAAGACATCCTGGATCTGACAAATCTTGGGGGGGGGGCAGGCTGTAAACTCTATCTTGTAGCTGGAGGACACTATCTCCTGTATCCACTGGTCTGAGACGTGAAGCCTCCAGACGTCAGCAAAAAACCGAAGCCGTCCCCCCACCCCGATGGGTGAGGGCGCCCCTTCATGCCTGAGGGGACTTAGGGGAGGGATTGGCTTTGGAGTTCCAGGAGAGACCGGGACGACCAGGAGTCTACCACGGCCCCAAGCATCTCTAAGGCCACTATGGAGGAGAGAGCCCCGGCCTCCTCTGGGAACACAAAAGGAAGGGAAGGGGGCAGAGGACCCACGAAATGGCTGAGACTGCCTCCAGGCAGCTTGCCATCCTTAGCAAGAACATCAAGACGCTCTCCAAAAAGCCGCAACCCCCGCGAAGGAGAGACCCGTGAGAGCTTTCTTAGCAGCAGCATCAGCAGCCCATTGGCGCAACCAGACAGATCGTCGCATAGCCACCAGGAGCGCGGAGGCCCTGGCACTTAGCCGCACAGCATCATCCATAGCGGCGATAATAAAGGCCACAAACTCAGAGCAAAGCAAGAAAGTCCTAAACTCCTCTCCCTCTCCATGAGCTGAAGTGCCATCCATGAGCCATAAGACTTAAGAGCAATAGCCGTAATAGCCGCGGCACAGGTCGGGCGCAATCCAGGCCCACACAGGTAAAAGCATGACAGGCCAACTGGTCCATGCACTGTCCCTCAGAGTGATAGTGTCAGGGGAAGGCATGACCGAAGTGTTGGACAAGCCCAGCACGGGAGCATCCACTTCAGGGGGAATTGACCACCTCCTAACAAGATCAGCAGAAAAGGGATACCTCTTATCCAAACTTTTGGACACAGCAGGTAGCTTGTTAGGACGTTCCCATGCTTTAAGTATCATAGAGTTGAAGTGGCCTTGCTCAGGAAACTCCAGACTCTGTTTAACAGGACAAAACAGCTCACCCTGTTTCCTTGTAGCCTCCACAGGAGGGGCAATGTGTAGGATTTCAAATATATGAGACAGTAAATTACCGGTGTCCTCAGGATACCATGAATCCCCAGACGCAGTGTCACTGTCACAACTCTCCTGCTGGTCTCCCGAGGAGTCAGAATCCGGAGGAAATTCTGCTTCCTCCAGGGAATAACGTCCAGCAGTGACATCCAATTCCCATACTCCTCAGTAGAGTGTGAGGGAGTGAAAGTCAGGTGCCGCTTCTTGCCAGAGGCCTTCCTGGGAAAAGACTTGGCAAGCTGTCTCTCAATACTGGCCACCCGCAGAGCCAAATCAGAGTGTGACTCCCTGCTGACGTCCCCCTCACTGGGGCCCAGTCGCAGGAGCAGGGGGGTAGGTGAAGCAGAGGGATGTGCTGAGCTGGAAAGCGAAGCAGGCAAACCAGCTTGTAGCGCAATGACCCTCTCCGTGCACGGAACGCACACCGTGACTCCGTTACTCACAGGGGACACCCCACACATTGAACACAGCCGGGCTTGCCCCGAAGGGCCCCCAAGCACGCTATCCCCAGCAGCCTCCATATGGTGATTAACACAGGCGCAATAGGCCAGCGGTAGGTAAAGACTATACAAAGGCCACCCGGGATGCCCTCCCACGGGATGCCCCCAGAAATTAGTGAAGGAGGGAATGAAGGGAGGGAAGGAATGAAGCCGGGATATGCCACAACCCAATGGTATCCCGGCTGAAAGACATAAGAAAAGAGACGCATGAGCATCCCGCAGCACATACACCCAATAAAGAAAACCCCAAGGGGGACTCACGGACCAAAGACACCACAGCGTCACTCAGGCACCGCCACAGGAGAAGCAACACACCAGAGGAGCAGCCAGAAGCAGCCAGGAAGGGAGAAATCCAGACGCGCAGCTCTCTCAAAATGGCGCCGGCAGAAGTACCTTGAGGGGCAGGGCCACGAGGAGACAACGCGATACGCGCCACCAAGCGCCCCCCCCCACCCGAAGAGCGTGAAAACAGCGCTCACGTGACCCGGCCAGCGCCATGACAAGGCAAAATCACCTCAGGTTATAGCGCCCACAGCTGCGGACCGTAGTACAAAGCGGCGTAGCAGCTAAAAACACCAAAAAACACACAAAAAACGTCAAAATACCACAGATATTACTCCTCGCCGCTAACACCCCCCCCCCCCCCCCGAAAAAGTCAGAGAGGGGAGGGGGAGAAGAGAGGGACAAGGAGGCAGCGGTGAGCAGCCATGGCCAGGGAGGGGGAGGGGGGGAAGGACCCCAAAAGGATAATAAGGGGACACAGTCCCCAACAACTCACCCCCTCAGAAGCTAGGGCAGGAACTCAGCATCCCAAGAAGGCTCACCATAAAGCCTATGGCCGGTTACCCTTTGTGGTACAGGGTCTGCGGCTTGGAGCTGCGCTCCAGGAGCACTTGTCCCTAATGCTCTGCTACCTTCACCCGATCTGTCAGCCAAGGCTGGGAGACAGTGAGGTTACACAAACGGATGGAAATAGACATGCAGGGCCGCAGGCTTGGTTGCCCCGCTCACCTGCGCAAGAGAGATAGCCCTCTTCTAACTTTGCAGTGTCACTGCAGAGACAACACTGGGAACTTACTGGTTAATCCCATTTTTATAGGGAGCCGGGAGCTGCCACAGCTTTCTGCAGTGCTGCTGCGCCACCTTGTGGCAGAATAACCCATCAGTTATGAATACAGAAGCGGGCAGTGCCGTGCATTAAAGAAAAAATAAGCATGATGGGGAGAGCTGGAAAAATGGCAGTCCAAAGTGAGCTCACTGGCTCAGGGAAAAGCGGACGGCGGGTCCAACAGGCGCTGACATAGGCCGGCTAATACCCAGTGAAACAATCAAAGCTAATTAGTAGCGTTCTGCTAGCGCCAATGTAGTTCAAAGCACAGCGACAGAAAAGGCGGGAATGTTGGCGCCCTGAAGCTGGCGCTATAGCCACAAAAAAAGATGCTAAAAGGTGCACATCATAAAAAAGGTCCTTAGTTGTTGATGTGGAAGGTCAAGACCCACCTTGGGGATGAATGCTGATAGAAAACACCCTAGTGCTTGTAAACTAGCACATAAAAGGTAGTTTAGAAGACAAAGCCTACCATTGTTGACCACCAGAAATTCAGATCCAGGGCAGAATCTAAATATTGCATATACATTTGCATCAAAGATTGACTAAAGAGTTCCCTGAAAAACAGTGCAGCAAAAAGAACATCTTCAGGTTCATGCTGAGAAATACAGTATAGTACCTTTTTGTGCTGATGGATCATGTACACAACTGTTGCATTGTATGACCGAATGCATACTATAATAATAACTAATCACTAAAAAAACAATGATTCAGAGAGAGAAAGACAACGTTATTGCCCAAAACTTCAGGACATTTCTTGGTATCAATTGTTCCGTAGGCAAGCAACAACCATGGAAAGTCTTTTGGGATCTGAGGTCCCATGATCAACCTAAGTACATTATTAGAATCCAAGACGTGTGCCAACCAGCAGGAGCTGACCACTTCTTGACAGGATTCCAGTGATTTAGGATGATAAATAAGCCTTTCAAGCCACTGCCCTTGTCAAGAATTTTATAAAATTTGCCATGGTTAGAAAAGCGCTTATGAGATGTCCTACAATGTACAAAGGAAAGCTTATTGGGCCTGTCTTGGATGATAGGACACATTCAATATATCCAGTACCATCTGGGACAACACTTTCCCTTTCTCACCAGCATATTTGTTAGTAGAAGACTAACGCACCAAAATAGAGCCCTCCATCAATTTTTTTGCAGATGACCCTGAGTCTCCACGGAAGAACTTTCTTTGTGGAGGAGACTGATGGAGATGAGCCCTTTACATTAAAAAAAGTGAAACATGGAAATGCCTACTTCCATAGTCCAGAATAAATTGCAAAAGGACCAGCAAAGGATATAGACAACTGGTTTAGCATGAAAGCAGACATGGCACATCCGGGTGGTACCTGATGCACCCACCATATCTAGAATCTAGAAATTTGCCGCTACTGCTATTTAATGCCCTGATGGGCAGGATGTACTGTACTCTTGGCTGTGAGGCTCCCTAAACTATCCTGAGTCAGAATTCCAGCACTAAGAAGTCCATTCATCCCTATGTTAGACTTTATTTTAAAAGATAAACAATTCATTTGACTATAAAAATGTCACATGTCATATGTAATGAGGCCTAAAGTAGACCAAAACCCACCCTGGAATCTATGAGACTCCAGGGCAGGCAAACTCCCTCCTCCCAGGAAATACAGATTTGGGATGCCCCTCTGTGCAAAACCCACCAGGTTGCCTAGTAAACTCACCTCCCGATCCAACGGCGCTTGCATGAGCAGTGGCCCCTACCTGCTATGCCTTTAGCAAGGTGAGCGCCAGGCATTTGTGAGTGGCTGGCGTGGGCAGGCATCCTATTAGAGGGTAGAGGGGATGTGGCCGGATGCTGTAGCCAAGTGCTGAACCCAGATGAACCCAGCTACGTTTCTGGCAGTGAAGTCCAGCACACTGATAGAACGGGACGCTGAGCATGCGCCGTAGGACCAGGGAAAGATGAGTTGGAGTGGGCGACCTTGGGGGTTTCACCCAGTGGGGCATCCTGATATCAAGAACCAAAACCCAGTATAGTCAAAATCTACTTTAAAGAACATTTTCAGCCAAAAAAAAAAAATACGTACCATGTGTCCCACACAGACTGTCAGTGGCGATAGTGCGGCGCTGCAGATCTTACCTGATTGCTGGATCCCTGACCCGCTCTGCATGCCTCGCTAATCTCTTCCTGTGTCCTACAATGCGGATCCACCCCCCTGGGTCATCACTGTCGCGGGCATTCCCCTCTCTGCAATGGAAAGGGGTGCGTGAAGACCTAACACTATCGCTGACACTCTGCGTGGGACACATGGGGAGTATAGGCGTTTTTTGGCTGAAAATGTTCTTTAATAGTTGCAGACTCATGTAAAATAAGAAAAGTCTTTGTGTACTATACATAAAACTATGGCTTAACACTGGAACGCAGCAATTGTTTTACACATGATCTTGTACATAAAAGCATGCTATGGGCATAAATAATGGCAAACTAGCCTTGCTGATTTACCTTGTCGCCATGAAGCTGTGCAGTTTGGGAGAAACAAAAAGTGACACATGTAAATAGTACTAAATGGTATATTAATATAAAATTATAGTTTAAAGTGGACCAAAACCCACGGTGATTGGCCCAGGATTCCATAAGATTCTCAGACCGATCGATTCCCCCCCGGGCATCCAAATTCGGGATGCCCCGCTGTGTGAGCCCCCCCCCCAGGCCGCCTACATACCTACCTTCTTTTCCAGTCCAACAGCGCATGCACGAGCCACGGCCGCATCCCTGCTATCCCTTTAGAATGGCGCGCCCCCTTGCCAGGCATTTGTGATTGGCCAGCGTGGGCACGCGCTCTGTTAGAGGGTAGCGGTGGATGCAGCCGTCAGAGCGCTTGGAGCCTCACACCTTAAACGAAGGCTTAGACAAAGGGGCATCAGAGTATCCGAGCATGCTGATTGGACAAGCTGCCATGCATGCGTCGTAGGACCGGGAAGAGTTGAGTTTGTTTTGGCGACCTGGGGGGTTTCATACAGCGGGGCAATCCTGATCGGGGGGCCCTGTAGGCAAGAACTAAAACCCAGGATATTCAAAACTCTGGGTTTTGGTCCTATCACAGTGCAATCACTCATAGATGGACAAGGGAGCCTGAAGACTTACTTTCTGCCCAATTGATCAGAGAATGCCATTAATTAGCAACTGTCTTAGTGTGAACAAGGCATCACACTGATGTAAGGGAGGGGTTGGACTTAAAGGGACATTCCATGGTTAACTAAGGATTCTATTGTGTTGTCTCATGTTTGTGTCAGGGGCTTTGGTTATAATCGATCATAGCCTGACAGTTTCCCATTTAAAACTAATAAGGTCTGACCGCACTGATCCTGAGTTGTTCACTAAAACGCCTTTTTCTTCAGGCATTTCAATGAGTGTCATTTAGTGTCCCCTGCATAACACGGTCAGGAAATGGGAGCAAGAAGACATCACTGAATAAAATGAAGGTTCAAACAATGATTAATTATAAACACCTGACACAAACATGAGATAACACGTTAGGTCACTTAGTTAACTCTTTGCCCTGCTTTTAGCAGAAGGTAGCTTCACTGTAGAAGCACCAGGGAGGACTGGTTGTATGTGCTGATAAGCAGGAACCCAAGAAACCACTTTGAATTAAGATCCCAGACCATGGGGGATGAGATGCATAAAAAGTAAGGGAAGTATGCTTTAATGTTAAATTAAACCGGACCAACACAGTTTTTTCTTTAACGGGTGTTGGTCCTGCTGTCTGTTCATCACAACAAGCTCGGGGGGGCATCCAGAATGCTGGAGAAGATGGGCATCTGATTAACACTGGACCAAGGTCAGGAATAACACAGAGCCAAAGTCTAATAGTCATCATGTTCACCTTTTCAGGCTCTCGCAGATTACAAGGGTATATCATTCTAGAAATGTATTTTAAAAGTTAGGAAAAAAAGGTATGTGTAAATAAACATAGTGTTAACAAACAGAACCTAAAGTCTATAAAACGATAGGTCCTGTCTGAAACCTGTCCGGCTGCTTGTTATAGATACCTGACAGACAATCTCACAGCCTGTGTGGCTGGCGGTGGCATCTCCTGCATCCGTCTAGTATGTGTGTGGCTGGGCCCACTGTAACTATATAGCTTACGCAGCCCCGCACAGCCAAATAGGGATTCAGGGGGCGCTACTGCCAAACTTGGCCAAGCTTCCATTCAGCATTGTTTGGAGGAGACCCGCATCGGCACCTTGGAATCGCCAGCAAAGTAGTTATACCGGCGACTGGCGGGGTTTGACAAACAGAGTGCAGAAATAAAAAGAATCAGAATGACAGCTGAGAGAGGAGGTAAGATCCATAGGTTACCTTTATATTTAAAAACCTTGGTCTACCAGTACCCAGTCTCTCTGCACAGGAAGTGGATTTCAGCACACCCCTAACTTCCTGGTCGCATGGGGCATAGAGTGGCTCACCGCGGCAAGGAACAGGGCTGCCTGTTGACCCTGGAGAGTGGAGACCTGATACCATCATTTTTTTCCGACTGATGGCTATTTTAAAATGGCAGTTTATTTTTATTATAGTTTACACTTTTAATATTGTTGAGCAGCTTTTTTTTTTCTAAAGGCAATCAATTTAAAATAACTTAAAATTAAATATTTAATTTAAAAAGTAACTAAGCAAACCAAACTGCTTACTTGCTGTATTAAATCGTCCCCAGTGACAACTGCAATTTTCAAGTCAAGACCAGATTTCTTTACTATTTCTTGTAAAGCAGCAGCACAGGCCAGTGGGTTGGTTCCACCTGCATTACTTATTACACGAATACCTAGTGTGGAAAATACACAATGAATGTTAATAGTAATAACTACAATTTCTTAGTTATTTTGTACAATCGCAATGTCTGAGCCCTCCCATTATCTATGATGTGATGGCTGGACCCCTATAATAAATAACATGTAAATGATTACCTGATTTATGAATGTCTTTTATATATGGTGCCATAGCTGTATGCACAAAGTCTGGAGTAAATCCCAAGTTCTAAAAATAAAACAAAGAGAAGTAAAAGCTGAGTAAAGTAATTAAAACAAAAGAGGACAGCAGGCAGCTACAAACAGATTTAGATAAATTGGAAGCATGGGCAGTTAAATGGCAAATAAAGTTTAACACAGATAAATGTAAGATTATGCACATGGGAAGGAGAAATCTGTGTCATGATTACACATTAAATAAAGAAACACTTGGTAAAACAACAATGGAAAAGGACCTAGGGGTTTTAGTTGACAATAAGCTCAACTGTAGTAATCAATGCCAGGCAGCTGCTGCCAAGGCAAATAGGATCATGGGGTGCATCAGGAGGGGCATAGGTGCTCATGACCAGAGCATCAATTTACCCCTGTACAAGTCACTGGTCAGACCCCATATGGAATACTGTGTACAGTTCTGGGCACCTGTGCTTAAGAAGGACATATCAGAACTGGAGCACGTTCAAAGAAGGGCAACAAAGTTAATAAAAGGAGTGCGGGGGCTAGAGTACCCGGAAAGATTGTCCAAGTTAGGTTTATTTAGTCTAGAAAAAAGACGATTGAGGGGTGATCTAATAACTATGTATAAATATATTCGGTGTCAATACAAAGATCTGTCCCACAATCTATTTATACCCCGGAGTGTAACCATAACCTGGGGGCATCCACTAAGGTTAGAGGAAAGGTGCTTTTTCCACCGACATAGGAGGGGATTCTTCTCTGTAAGAGCAGTGAGACTATGGAACTCGCTGCCAGAGGAGGTAGTAATGATGGATACAGTAAAAACGTTCAAAAGTGGCCTTGATGCCTTCCTGGCATGTAATAACATTTCCAGCTATGGCTACTAGACCACTGGAAGGAGTTAAACAGGCTGAACTGGATGTACTAAAGTCTTTATTCAGCCTTACATACTATGTTACTATGTTAAATCACAATTCTTAGATAAAGCGAATTTCTAGCATATTTACACTATTTACTATCTAGTTAAAGAGACTGTAAATCCTGAAAAAACAAGGTCCTTACATCCCCCCCGGCACCGGTCCAACTGCGACCATGCATTGCTCTGCCCCCCATTTATGTTGTCATCTTCCATCCCCAGCATGTGTCTACTTACAGGTGACTTTGCTTTTGCAGCAGTCAATAATGACATGGTTATTTCCGAGAGATAGTCAAATACCAAGAAATCTAATTTTCCTCCATGAATAAGCTGAGGAACTGAAAGAATTAAAAGAAAGATGTTACATATATTAGTAAAAATAATAATAATGCTTATCCAAGAATGTTAAAGACCATATTAGCATAAAGCTGTCTATACATCATTGATCGGATTATTCAATCCCTAAATCATCCCCCCCATTCCTTTTTTCCATGAAGTTGCCCTCGAGCTTGAGACATGTCAGGGGATGCATCACTTAAAGAGGAACTTCGGAGGCCCTGGAGTCTAAAAGACTCAATTCGGGATGCCCTGCTGTGTGAACCCCCCCCTCCTCCAAACCCCCCGGAACACTCACCCTGTCCCAGAGCCCTCGCCGTGTCTATATGTTCCGGCCGCTTCCCCACTCACCCCTAGCCGCTAGCGCCCGGCCTTCCTGAATGGGCGATGCGGTGAAGCCAGGTTGGCGGGGGATTTGGCTGGCAGCACCGCTCGGCTGTTAAAGCCTTTCTCAGCACCGAAGAGAGCCGAGTGTCAGCGAGTGCGTCAATTGGCTGAGCAAGCCGCTCAGCCAATCAGCGCACTCGCTCTTGCCCGAGTCTGCGCTGTGGAAGCAGAAGGAAGGCGAGTTATACGTGGCGACCTGGGGGGGTATATACAGCGGGGCATCCCAGATGCTGCAACAGACAGGGAACAACACACAGGAAAGTCAAATTCATGTGTGTTGTTTCTCTTTAATACCTATATGGCAACATGCACATGTGATGAATAAAGGACAGTCAGATAAAAATGCTAGGCAAGGTTACCACCCAGTAAGTGAGCAGTCTAAATGGTCAGTCCAGGCAATGGCAATAATTAGACAGCAAGGAGCTCACTTGAAGCCTGCTTTCTGGCCCACACTGGCTAGCAGCAACTATTAATCCTAAAGGGAGGTTCCTTTCCCTTAGCAGAATAGGCTTGAACCACCGCCTGACGGATCCACTTGCTGAGAGTGGATTTAGCCTGAGGCAAACCCTTTCTAGGTCCAGAAGTGAAAACAAAAAGAGCATCAGACTTCCTGAAAGGTTCAGTGGCAACCAAATAAAACTTCAGAGCCCTGACCACATCTAGGGAATGCAGAATCCGCTCCTTGGAATTAGCAGGATTAGGACACAATGAAGGCAAGACAATGTCCTGATTAAGATGAAAGGCAGACACAACCTTTGGCAGGAAGTCCGGCTTGAGCCGAAACACCACCTTATCCTGATGTCTCTCAAAATAAGGAGGTTTGATGGAAAGTGCCGCTAGTTCAGAAACTCACCTTACAGAAGTGATAGCCATTAGAAAGGCTACCTTAAGGGTAAGAATAGACAAGGTAGCATCATGGATAGGCTCAAAGGGAGGCCCTTGCAGGGCAGACAACACCAGATTCAAATCGCAGAATGGTAGCAAAGGCTTACGGGGTGGACGCACATGAGAAACACCCTGAAAAAAGGTTTTAACCAACCAGTGATTGGCAAAAGATCTTTGGAAAAAAATTGCCAGAGCTGAAACATGGCATTTTAGGGTACTAAGTTGAAGGCCCTGATCCAAACCATGTTGCAAGAATTCCAGAATCCTGGGAATAGAAAACACCCGACAGGGAAGAGACTTGGACTCACACCAGGCAATGTAAGCATGCCAGACCCTGTAATAAATAAAGGACAAGGACTTTTTCCTAGCCCGAATCATGGTATCAACAACAGAAGCAGGCAACCCCCTTTCCATCAATATGGAGGTTTCAGCAGCCAAGCCGTTAAAGCCAGAGTTTGTAAATTGGGATGGCGTAGCTGCCCCTGGGTGAGAAGATCTGGATCCTTGGGCAAGACGTGCCGGTCTACTGCCAACCGCACGACATCTGCGAACCAAACTCTTCTTGGCCAACAACGGGCCACTAGTATGGCTGGTACCCGCTCCTGGGCTATCTTGCGCATGACCCTGCCCAGGAGAGGAAACGGAGGGAACAAATAGAGAAGCTGAAACTCCGTCCAAGGTATTGCCAAGGCATCCGTGGCGAAGGCCAAAGGATCCTGAGACAGAGAGACAAATCTGGGAAGTTTGTGATTGTGACGGGACGCAAACAGGACCACGTCCAGTTGACCCCAGCGGTGACAGAGGGAGAGAAACACCTGGTTGTTGAGAGACCACTCTCCCAGACGAGACGTCCCCCTGCTCAAGGAGTCCGCCACCTGGTTCTCCACCCCTGGGATGTAGACCGCTGAGATGCAGGGAACATGCTGTTCTGCCCAAGACAGAATCAGGGACACTTCCTTGAAGGCTCGCTTGCTCCGAGTCCCTCCCTGATGGTTGATGTAGGCAACCGCCATCTGGTTGTCTAAGCGAATCTGAACAGCCCGACCCTGGAGGTGAGTGGATAGGCGAGAAAGAACCAACCTGATCGCCCTCAGTTCCAGGACGTTGATGGAAGCATGGGCCTCTTGTGGGCCCCACCGACCCTGGAACCTCAGGGACTTCCAGAAGCCTCCCCAGCCGGTCAGACTGGCATCCGTGGTGACCGTTTCCCAGCACGGGGGAAGGAAGGACCTGTCCCCCAGAAGGTTCCTTGAGTCTAGCCACCACCAGAGAGACTGTCCGGCCAGGGGAGACAGAACAAATTCCTGATCCAGGGACACAGGGTCCGGATACCAAACTGACAAGAGGTGCAACTGAAGAGGTCTTATATGAAACTGAGTGAAGGGGACTGCCTCGAAGCAGGAAACCATCAGGCCCACCAACTGCATCCCCTGACGGATGGAGGGATGAGGACACGACAGCAGAGCCTGAGCCTGCAGCTAAAGACCTTCCACCTTCTGCTGAGGAAGGAACACCTTGACCTGAGAGGTATCCAGCTTCATGCCCAGAAAGGTCCTCACCAATGACGGGGACAGAGAAGACTTGGGATAGTTGATCACCCAGCCGAAAGACTCCAGAGTGGATGTCACCATTTGAGTGTCCTGCTCGGCCTGAGGAAAAGACTCGGCCACAATCAGGATGTCGTCCAGGCAAGGAATGATGCGGATGCCCTGGTTCCTTAGCAGAGCCATCACTCCTGCCAGAACCTTGGTGAACACCCAAGGTGCCGAGGTGATACCGAAGGGTAGAGCCACAAACTGGTAATGCTGACCCTGCAGCTCGAACCTTAGAAATCTCTGATGACCTGGGAAGATAGGCTCATGAAGATAAGCATCCTTGATGTCCACAGTGGTCATGAAGTCGCCCGGGCGAAGGGTACTGACAGCAGAGCGCAGCGTCTCCATGTGAAAATGCGAAAAATCTGACAAATTTGTTGAGGCCCTTCAGATCCAGAATGGGCCTCAGAGAGCCGTCCTTTTTGGGGACCGTGAAAAGATTGGAATAGTACCCCTGACCTCTTTCTTGATGAGGCACCAAACAAATGACTCCAGACTCTAACAGACAATGAACAGCCA
The DNA here is from genome assembly GCA_027917425.1 of Gastrophryne carolinensis. NCBI lineage: Eukaryota > Metazoa > Chordata > Amphibia > Anura > Microhylidae > Gastrophryne > Gastrophryne carolinensis. The sequence goes on from CM051234.1 coordinate 153,902,960, forward strand.
GTAGCAATTCCTGAGCAGACAGGGGGTTTAAAGACATCCAGGATTTGATGAATCTTGGGGGGGGGCCAGGCTGCAAACTCTATCTTGTAACCGGAGGACACTACCTCCTGAATCCACCGGTCTGAGACATGAAGCCTTCAGACGTGAGCAAAGAGCCGGATGGGTGAGGGCGCTCCTTCATGCCTGAGGGGGCTTGGGAGAGAGTTTGGGACTTAGGATTCCAGGAGAAACCGGGGCGACCACGGGTTCTGCCACGGCCCCAAGAATCTCTGCGACCACTGGAGAGGAGGGAGCCACGGATCCCATCCTCCGCCTCTGCTCCAGGAATCACCTGAAGTTAGAGAAGGCAGCACCTCTGCCTGCTCTGGCACCGCAAAAGGAAGGATTAGAGGAGCCTGCCCCCCGAAAGGAGCGGCACCGCTTCTTGCGTGGCGGAAGCCTTCCTCCTTCCGCAACTGAATCCAATTTATCTCCAAACAGCCGCATACCCAGAAGGGTAGCCCTGTAAGTGACTTCTCAGTCGCAATGTTAGCCGCCCACTGGCGCAACCAGACAGAGCGTCATAAAGCCACAAGCAACGCTAAGGTTCTGCTATACATACATATTGTGTCATCCAAGGCAGACAAGACAAATGGTCATGAACGATACACACCGCATAAGCGCTGCAAATGCATCACTGGCTGGGTCCAGTTGGGACCCCTCAACAGGCCCCTAACCACAGACCTGATAGCCACAACCGTGAGTACAGAAGTACAAACAGGCCGCAAGGCAGAACCCACGCCAGCAAAGGCATGTCAAGCCATCTGATCAATACGACGGTCCTCACGATCCTAAATCGTGGTGGCGTCTGTAGAGTGCACCACAGATGTGTAGGACAATCCCGTACGGGCGCATCGACCTCGGGAGGAGACGACCAGCGCTTCACCGCGTCCACCGGAAAGGGATACTTCCTATCCCATTCCTGAGGAAAACCGGGAAGCCGGCTAGGTCCTTCCCATTCCCTAATAATCAGATATTAGAAATGAATCTGATTTGGGAACTCCAGACGAGGCCTAGAGGTCTCAAGGAAAAATTTCCCCTTCTGCGGAGGGGACTCCGCCGGAGGAGGAATAGCCAGCATCTCAAATAAATGGGCCAGGATCTTGGGGGTATCAACGGCATCCCCAAGCCCCTGCCCAGCATCAGCATCCAAAAACTGCTGATCCTCAGAGCAATCAGATTCCGTAAACAGTTCCCCTTCCGCAAGCGGAGAATAAACAGACCAGTCAAGGGAATCATGATCATCATCATGCCGGTGACAGATGCCTTCTCTTAGCCGGGGCCTCCCTGGCCGCAGAGCTTAGCAAACAATTTCTCGATGTTGGCCAATCTAGCACATACATCAGATTGCAACTCCACGCTAATGACTATGTCACTTGGGCTACGGATAAGTCAGGGTGGGGTAGGTGATGAGGCCGGCGGCACTGACCCAGACGTCCGGGCCCCGACTGCCGTGTTATGGCCTGCTGAACACATGGTATGCACCAGCACATTATCCCCCGCAAGGGATACCCCCCAACCCACACACTGTCGGGACTGCCCCGAAGGGAGCCAGAGCCTGGTATCCTGGGGAGCCTCCATATGGTGATTTGTATGGTAGTCGCAATGACCAGCGGGAATTACGCTAGAAGCTACCCGGGATGCCCCTTAAGTCCGTTAGTGGGAGGATTTGCAAGCCCTTATTTTTTGGCCAAGGGACCCCAACAATAACAAAAGGGGGGCCTCCGTAAGTAAGGTACACCCAGACAAGCACTCACACAGGTAGATTGTACAGAGAGTGTGGCAAAACATATAAAATAATAAATAACATTGAATATAATATAGTATATAATACTAATAGTAATGTATATAATAATAATATGGCATACTTATTTCTTCATGTAAGTAATAAACATAATGTATGTGCAAATAGTACAATAAAAGAGTAGCGCGAGGACAGGCATGAGCGGAGTCTTGAACCAGCAATCTGCCATCTATCAGCACTCAGTCTGCTGCACTAGCTATGGTGCTTTCTGCTGGAGTTACACTCATGACGCCCAACGCTAATGGTTGATCTTAACAAACTCAAGAAAACCGCAAGATGGAACAATACAATTCCTCAGAGTTCTTGGCTGAAGCCACAGACAACAAGCAAAGCCCCGCAGGGCACTCACCGCACAACGGAATGCGATCCCTAGCTGTTTCTTTATGCAGAAGAAAGGAGAAGCAGAAGGGCGGGCCGGCGCGGATCGCGCGCCGCGCCTGACCCCGCCCCTCCTCACCCAGCAACGCGAAGCCAATGACCGGGCGCCTCCGAGGGCGCCAGAGAGAGTGGGGCAGGGCCGGGCGCTCGTCACGCTGGCGGCGGCCCTGCCACACCGCAAGGAGAGGGAGAACTACACTGTCCATAGCAGCCATGACAGCCATGACATTTTAGCTTGTATAAAACAAGCTAAAATGAATGTAACAAGCACACGCACACACTCATACACCCATTCATTAAAGGATTACTTCCCGATGCTCCACATCAACCGGACAAGGGAGAAATCACAGGCCCCCCTCCCATTGTGAGTAAAGGTAATAAAGTAAAGGGAGGGAGGGATCCCCAACTACGGTAATAGACATGGAGAAACGGACAGGGCATCCCAAACCAGGGTCACCAACCTGGTAGCCGCCTATCCCTTGTAATGGGGTCACACGGAGGAGCGTGGCTCCTATCAGTACACCTGTTAAGGTGAGTCCTACCGTCACCCGAACCTACAGCCAAGGCTGGGAGGCATTAGGGGACTTAAGTATAAATAGGTCCGGGCAGAAAATAGGGATAAAAATGGCCGGGTGTGAACCCGGCTTACCTGCAAGGAGGAGACTTCATCTTCTGACTTGCTCGCCGTCTGCAGAGACGATTACTGGGGGATGTGTGGGAGGTCCCAGGTATTTATGGGCCGGGAGGGGCTCCTTTTTTTCTATTCATCTCTGCAGAAGTTCGCCCTCTACTGGACATAACCCAAGTGTAATGAATACTTTCGAAGCGGGGTGTGAGACATACTTAGAATATCACCTCAGGTTATAGCGCCCACAGCCGCGGAACAAAGCAGCGCGGCAGCTAAAAACACCAGAAAACACACCAAAAAATGTAAAAACACCACAGACATGACTGCTCGCCGCCACCCCCCCCTTTTTTCCCCCCCAACCAAGTTAGAGGGGGGGGGGGAGAGTGAGAAGCAACGGCGAGCAGCAATGGTCGGGGGGGGGGGGGGCCCAAAGGAAAAAGAGTGGACACAGTCCCCAAACTACTTACCCCCTCAGAAGCTAGGACAGAAACTCTGCATCCCTATTAGGCTCACCATAGCCTATGGCCGGCTACCCTTTGTGTTACAGGGTCTGCGGCTTGGAGCTGCGCTCCAGGAGCACTTGACCCTAGTGCTCTTCTACCTTCACCCGATCTGTCAGCCAAGGCTGGGAGGCAGTGAGGGTCCAGAAACGGATGGAAATAGACTTGCAGGGCCGCAGGCTTGGTTCCCCGCTCACCTGCCCTAGAGAGAGTGCCATCTGCTAACTTCGCAGTGTCACTGCAGAGACAACACTGGAGAACTCTATGGTTAAGCCCGTTTTTATAGGGAGCCGGGACAAGCCACAGCTTTTCTGCAGTACCACTGCGCCACCTTGTGGCGGAATAACCCAACTGTTATGAATACTGAAGCGGGCCGTGCCATGCAATAAAGAAAAGATATGTAAGAATATGTCCCAAGGTACTGTAAGAACATTTTATTTTTACCTGAAGCAGCCGTATCCCCCCAGAATCCAGACGCACATCCAATTCTCACTTTCGGGAGAGCAGGTGGGCAGTCTTGAACCACTGAACTGGAAGAAAATTGCTGCAGACAAGTAAGGCATACAGTCCTTTGTAGAAGCCCAGCTTCCTGGCGCCAGTTCTGAATACATCTTCTCCCCAAAGGAAACATGGACCACCCCATGGCTGAGGCTTAGCACTTGGCAGGTCAGTTCCGGAGGTGTCTCTTTGTGCCTTCAGGATACAAATATAGCTATCAGTACTTATAGCTTGCGCATTATATAAATACCTTTATTAGCGTTATTCACTATCACTGGCACAATAGAGCAGACACGTAATAGTCCCTAACCACCAACTAAACACTAAATTGCCTTTGTTGAACTATATCACTCCACCCTGGAAATAAATATGAACAAAATGCCCTGAAACATACAGTCAACTTGAGAATGCTGTATACCCTACCCACATTAAATCACTATCCAAAACTGCAATAATTACAGACTTTTTATTTTCTTTTAACCAAAAGACACGTTCAATGCTAATGCTGTTTGTCCAGGCAAAAAAAACATACTCACCTTTGTCCCCCGCAGCAGTTCCATCCTGCTCCAGTTGCATGAAACATACCAGTTCCCGAGATCGAGCCCACTGCACAGGCACATCCTCTAGTCGAACGGCCACCACCTTAAGACAAACAGCCACCATCCATGCCAGTTACAGTGATATAAGCACGCCCACTCCATAAATTGCAAATGAAGAGTGGTGATGAGGCCTGGCACCTGCCTTATACTTACTTTCACATACTGGCTACAATGCAGATATCATGCTGCCCGCTCCCCCTATGCTGAGGTACCCTGCAGCCAGTCACAAGGGGAGCAGATACCACAATGCCCGTTCCCCCTATGCTGAGGATCCCCGCAGCCAGTCACAAGGGGAGCAGATACCACAATGCCCGTTCCCCCTATGCTGAGGATCCCCGCAGCCAGTCGCAAGGGGAGCATATACCCCAATGCCCAATCCCCCTATGCTGAGGAACCCCGCAGCCAGTCGCAAGGGGAGCATATACCCCAATGCCCAATCCCCCTATGCTGAGGAACCCCGCAGCCAGTCACAAGGGGAGCAGATACCACAATGCCCGTTCCCCCTATGCTGAGGATCCCCGCAGCCAGTCGCAAGGGGAGCATATACCCCAATGCCCAATCCCCCTATGCTGAGGAACCCCGCAGCCAGTCACAAGGGGAGCAGATACCACAATGCCCGTTCCCCCTATGCTGAGGATCCCCGCAGCCAGTCACAAGGGGAGCAGATATCACAATGCCCGTTCCCCCTATGCTGAGGATCCCCGCAGCCAGTCGCAAGGGGAGCAGATACCACGCTGCCAGCTCCCCCTATGCTGAGGAACCCTGCAGCCAGTTGTGAGGGGAGAAGATAACACGCTGCCAGCTCCCGCTATGCTGAGGAACCCCGCAGCCAGTTGTGAGGGGAGCAGATACCACGCTGGCTGCTCCCCCTATGGTGAGGAACCCCGCAGCCAGTCGCAAGGAGAGCATATACCCCAATGCCCAATCCCCCTATGCTGAGGAACCCCACAGCCAGTCGCGAGTGGAGCAGATACCACGCTGCCTGCTCCCCCTCTGCTGAGGAACCCTGCAGCCAGTTGTGAGAGGAGCAGATACCACAATGCCCATTCCCCCTATGCTGAGGAACCCCGCAGCCAGTTGTGAGGGGAGCAGATATCACGCTGCCCATTCCCCCTATGCTGAGGAACCCCGCAGCCAGTTATGAGGGGAGCAGATACCACAATGCCCATTCCCCCTATGCTGAGGAACCCTGCAGGTAGTCGCAGGGGGAGCAGATACCACAATGCCAGTTCCCCCTATGCTGAGGAACCCTGCAGCCATTCGCGAGGGGAGCAGATACCACAATGCCCGTTCCCCCTATGCTGAGGAACCCTGAAGCCAGTCGCGAGGGGAGCAGATACCACAATGCCTGTGCCCCCTATGCTGAGGAACCCTGAAGCCAGTCGCGAGGGGAGCAGATACCACAATGTCCGTTCCCCCTATGCTGAGGAACCCTGAAGCCAGTCACAAGGGGAGCAGATACCACAATGCCCATTCCCCCTATGCTGAGGAACCCTGCAGCCAGTCGCGAGGGGAGCATATACTACAATGCCCGTTCCCCCTATGCTGAGGAACCCTGAAGCCAATTGTGAGGGGAGCAGATACCACAATGCCCATTCCCCCTATGCTGAGGAACCCTGCAGCCAGTCGCGAGGGGAGCAGATACCACAATGTCCGTTCCCCCTATGCTGAGGAACCCTGAAGCCAGTCGCAAGGGGAGCAGATACCACAATGCCCATTCCCCCTATGCTGAGGAACCCTGCAGCCAGTCGCGAGGGGAGCATATACTACAATGCCCGTTCCCCCTATGCTGAGGAACCCTGAAGCCAGTCGCAAGGGGAGCAGATACCACAATGCCCGTTCCCCCTGTGCTGAGGAACCCTGCAGCGCGAGTGGGGGAGCAGATACCATGCTGCCGGCTCCATCTATGCTGAGGAACCCTGCATCCAGTCGCAAAGGGAGCAGGGTCACCTGAGCATCTACTGCTATTATGCTATCAGTGGTACACATTCATATGTGTGCCAGGGGCCTGAGATACAGGTATAGTGCAAAGGGCGGTTCGAATTTACTGTTCAATGGTCCAAAGTTGTTGCCCTTAGATATGCTTAACCCAAGCCTGGTACCCAGGAGGACAACAAAGTGTAGACGTCATTAAGATGTAGCAATGTAAAGTGGAGCAAGAGATATCTTGGGTGCCCATCCACCATTAACAGGTGACGTTGCCACACCGCATCAGTCTCAGGGTCTGGCACGCTCCCTACCCAGTAGTAAATGGATGGACGTACTCCTCTGTAAGATGTTCCAGAGGCACTTTTGGACCAAGGAGTAAGAAGGAACAGCTGTTGCAGACAAAGGATAAGTATGATCATTTTTTTTTTATTTCAGCCTCACCCATCACTTGCAACTTTGACTGAGCAGTTCTGTGGTACCAATATGGCTGTCCCCATGGGGTTTATTATTTATGTTTAGCAAGGGGCATGGGATGATTAATACCTGCTCAGGATATGCTTGAAGCGGAACAAAACCCTGGCCTTCCCCTGGGCCATTCCAAAATGGAATCTGCCTACTAAAACCAGGCCTTAAAGTGGAACAAAACCCAGGATTTTTAATATCCTGGGTTTTGTTCCCTGCCCCCTGAGCATCACAATTTGTGATGCTCCGCTGTGTGAACTCCCCCCTAGATTACCCATAATAACCTCTTCCCAGTACCATCGCTCATGTGGGGGATCTCATCCAACTAGAGCAATTTGCCGTAAATATGTCATTTGGTAAACGGCTCTGATTGTTTACAGTGGGGAGAGTAAGCGGCTGCATCACCTGAATCTTTGGGCTGTGCGTGTGCTCCTGCCCAAGTCACAGCATACCGCTATGATTGGACAAGGGCCCACCCATGCGTCATTGTCCGGGAATAGGTGAGTTATTACAGGCGATCTAGGGGGGGTTTTCACACAGCAGGGCATCCCAAAATGTTATGCTCCCAGGGCACGGAACAAAACCAGGGATGATGAAAATCCCAGTTTTGGTCCCGCTTTAATGATTTAAATTTTTTCTGTGCTATAGGCCCTTTCTTTATTGCAACCCAGCTCACATCAACTGTCTGTAGTAAGATGGCTGTTCCCATGTAATTAAAGGAGCATGGGGTTAAGTCCTCTAAAACAGTTTATGCCACTGATCAACATAGAGAAGGATTAGGGAGGCAAGTTATTAAGCTTTATTTCTTTGAATGGAGGTCTGCTTTATAGCTGCATTCAACCCTATGCAGATGGATTTTTTAATTTTCCCGAAAGTTACTTTAAAGACAATTTTCACCCAAAAATGAAAAAAAATCTATACTCACCTTTTCTCCCACGCAGACCGTCGCTCGTAGTCTGGGGCTGCACCATAGGCAGCGCCGCTCTCTTTTTGCGAGTCTCTTCCTGTCTCGCTCTGGTGTGGCGACGCCCCCGCCATCAGTCACAGTGAGCTGCCACACCCCTGCCATTCATTGCAATGGAGGGCGCGTCACCACATCGGAGGGAGTCAGGAAGAGACTCACAATGTGGGAGCGGCGCTGCCTATGGTGCCGGGTGCGAGGGACCTGCATCCAGCCTTTCAGGTGAGCGCTGCAGCCCCGAACTAGGAGAAACGGTCTGTGTGGGAGAAAAGGTGAGAATAGCTTTTTTTTCTGTTTCTGAGTAAAAATATACTTTAAATATATTGCGTAAACATGCTCAAATGAAAGAAAAAAAAACAGGAGCTTTTAAAAGAGGAGCAACCACCGGCCTAAAGTCTGTAATACTCTAAGGCTGATGATCTCCCTTTCTGATATGGTCTGAAACCCCCTCAGTTCACTGTTAATCTTGCCTTTCCTGGCACGTCCCTGCACGCCCATGCCTGGCATATGCACAGCTGAGGGGGAGCAGATGAAAGGAAGGTCATTCAGCGTTCTATACAGCCCTTTAATATGGACGGCATACAATGCTGATTGGAGGAGAGCTTGCACATGTGCCAGCGCAGAGCAAAGAACAAAACCAACAAGAGTGAAAATCCCAGATGGGTTTTGGTGTTTGCCCTTGGAGCACCCAAATTCAGAATGCCCCACAGTGTGAAATCTTCCAGGTTGCCGAGACTCACCTTTCCCTGGTCCTACAGTATGTGCAGGCTCTCCTACAATCAGCGCGCTCGTCAAAAAAGGGAGCCGAGCGCACTACCCTCTAACAGTGCCTGCTCCAGCTATTCACAGATGCCTGACACAGGCGCGTGTCCTGCTAAAGGTATCGGAGCGGAGCCTTCGCATCACGTGATTTTTACCCCCGACGAGCACTGCTGAGACCCACGGCCGGGGGAACGGAGGATAGTGATTGTTTACATGGTATCGTACGGAGTTTGCCAATTTAAATTTTGGGTAGAAGGCGGTGCTCAGCCTTTCCTTCACCTGATCATGTGTATTATAAGCTGGTTTTAATGTTTATTTGGTCAGCGGCATTTTAAAAGGCCAGGTTGGCCGTGTTTCCCGGTTTGCTAACAGTATCACACTATTGCTGGTTTTATTTTCTTTTTTATGTATGGACATCTATTAAAATGGAGTGGCATTAATCTTGGAAGTTTTTTGAATCCTTTGGAGTAAAAAAGTGTGTGATTAAGGTGGAATCAAACCGATCTGGTTACATAACAGCCTCATTATTAAAGGGATCTGGTACGTTATTCTATATTACTGGGTGATGGAAAGATAAAAGATTTTTCTGAGCACTGGTGATGAAAACTAATTGCACTTGTTTACTTGTCTCGTGGAGTAATATATAGACTTTGCCTATATATTTTTCCTGCTAAAAGTATAGCTGCGTCTCGCGCATTTGCCGGTTGACCGGCAGAAAGTAGTTTTTTTTAGAGGACTCGGGGGGGGGGGGGGGTTTCACACAGCAGGGCATCCCGATTCAGGATGCCCTGGGGGGGAAGGGTATCAGGCACTGGCCTCGGGTTTTGGTCCACTTTAAACAGTAAAAAATGTGAGAGAACAAATTGTTGGATAAAATCGCAAACAGAAAGGGTAAGAAAGCTTAGGCGCTTTATACAATAAAATGAAAAGAGCAAAATGATTATTTTAATGATGATTCTACTGAATGTTAGTAGGCGCCATATACAGCCCTACCCTGAAAGCCTTTATATTGTTATACTATAAATAGGACAGGGTCAAATGTTTTACTGCTGCTTATCAGACTTATAGAACAACCTCCTGTGGCTGATCAGTAATGGAAACTGTAAGAGGCTGGAAGGCTGTAGGTCATATAGACGGTTGTGCCATGTGACCTAGTCAAGGACATCACAGCAAACCTTCCTGATAGTCACACAGAACCTACCAACAGGAGAAGCTTAAAGGACATCTATTTCCAAGCTGTTAACTAGAAAAAATTCACTGCTTACCCGCTGAGCCAGCCATTTAGAAACAATATGATTAACTACACTAATATCGCCATAAAACCTCTATTAATGCACCTGGTGTCTCAGACGCCTCAAGCAACTGTGTGTTTCACCACCAAAATGTAAATGAATCAGTGCTTTTAGAGTTTAGAGAAAGCTTGCCATTGCTTGTCTGCCCAGTATTCAGGGACAGATATCTGTACTCATAATTTTAATCCTTCCTTCATATGTATCTTTCTATTCCCTTTCATTCCATTATTATGTGCAGCCAGAGAAGCTGATTGGAGGAGAGCCACGTCTGCGCTATGAGCTTGTTGGACAAGTAAGAAAACCGCAAGAAAACCTTCTAAACGCCAGGGTTTTACACAGAGGGACATCCCAAACCGGGGTGCCCCAGGGGGATGGGTCAAAACCCAGCATAGTGAAAATCACAGATTTTGGTCAACTTTAATAGAAATGAACCCACATTCAGGAAAATATAAACCAGCATTAAAGTGGACCAACACCCACGGGTGATCGGCCCGGGAATCTATAAGATTCCCGTGCCGATCACCCCCCACCCCGCGGGACATCCGAGATCGGGATGTCCCGCGGGGTGAAACCCCCCCCAAACACCCCAACTCACCTACCTTATCTTCGGCGGCGCGCCTCCGCGTCGGCCGTCTGCGAATGGCCGGCGCGGGCGCGCGCGTCAAAAGTGACGCGAGGGAGGCGGCGGCGGCCGCCGACGCTTAGACGTTCCAGATCTTCCCTTGTACGTCGGCGCTGGGAGCGGGGAGAGGTGAGTTTTTCGGGGGGTTAGGGGGGGTTTCACACAGCGGGGCACCCCGATCGGGGGTGCCCCACCGAAGTGGACCAAGACCCAGGATAGTCAAAATCCTGGGTGTTGGTCCACTTTAAGAAAACAGGGAGCACTAGAGCGCTGTTTCGCAGCCTTGCAATACACGGATCCCAGGGGGTACATGTCACAGCTTGAAAGGGTGCGCAGTGATTTTTAGGGGTATACCAACATGATGGATCTGATGGGTTTATTATATTATTTTAACAGTAATAAATTATTCCTTCTTGTTTTAAACGTTTTTGAGTCTTATTTTGGTAACATTTATAAGTTATCCTATACTTGGGGGAACTTGGTTGGAGTTTCTTGTTGTTCGCGGGTACTTGCCGTTAAACAGTTGAGAACCACTGCACTAGAAGAAAGATTGCTGGTTCGCTATGACCAGCCATAGGCCAGAAACAATACATTTCCAGGGACTGCTTAGTGTGGCTGACATAATTTTGCCTTCCTAGATCCTGCACGCAACCAGCAAGAGTGTGTGCTGCAGAATCTTCCGTAATGGGGTAGTGGAGTCTTGCACTCGGAGGACGGCGAGGAACTGTATTTTTAGCTTACAGCTGGGCATAGAGAGCGATTTTTCTTCTAGTGTGCCCTGTTGCTTGATGCTGGTTACAATTTCTTGCTTGTGAGTGCAGTTCTATCAGATTAATCTTGGTTTTAACTAGACTTTGGCCTATGAAATCATTTTGTTTATATTTAAGTGAAAGAAATATGAGAGAGGATTTATTAGCTTGAGTGAAGGTATTGGCCCTTGTATACTGGGCAGGCAAGCACCTGCAAGACCTCAAAGAAAAAGTAAAGGCAATGAATCATTTACAATCTGCTAAGGACATTTTGGTGGAAGAAAGTCACAGTTTCTTGCAGTGGCCGAGACATGGAATGCATTAACAGAGGTTGTATGCTGCTCCATGGACATTTATTTTTGTTTAAGATCACAATCTTATCGATTAGACAACCAAACCCTATCCAATGTTGCAGCGCTATTGAGACTGTTCTGAGGAGAACTCATTTAAACCATGTGTTACTGTTTAATCATTGGAGAGTAGGGTTAGAGCCTTTGGAATGCAGGTAGGGGTGCCTGCTTTGAGAGTAGTGTTGGAGACCTTGGCATCCAGGTAGGGCTGTCTGTTGAGAGAGTAGGGTTGGAGCCCTTGGCATGCAAGTAGGGCTGTCTGTTGTGAGAGTCGGGTTGGAGCCCTTGGCATGCAAGTAGAGGTGTCTCTTGTGAAAGTAGGGTTGGAGCCCTTGGCATGCAGGTAGGGGTGTCTGCTGTGAAAGTAGGTTTGGAGCCTTTGGCATGCAGGTAGAGGTTTCTGTTGTGAGAGCAGGGTTGTAGACCTTGGTATGCAATAGGGTTGTCTGTTGTGAGAGTAGGGTTGGAGACCTTGGCATGCAGCTAGGGGTGTCTGCTGTGAGAGTAGGGCTGGAGCCTTTGGCATGCTGGTAGGGGTTTCTGTTGTGAGAGTAGGGTTGGAGACCTTGGCATGCAATAGGGTTGTCTGTTGTGAGAGTAGGGTTGGAGACCTTGGCATGCAGTTAGGGGTGTCTGCTGTGAGAGTAGGGTTGGAGTTCTTGGCATGCTGGTAGGGTGCTTGCTGTGAGAGTAGGGTTGGAGCCCTTGGCATGCAGGTAGGGGTGTTTGCTGTGAGAGTAGGGTTGGAGCCCTTGGCATGCAGGTAGGGGTGTTTGCTGTGAGAGTAGGGTTGGAGCCCTTGGCATGCAGGTAGGGGTGTTTGCTGTGAGAGTAGGGTTGGAGGCCTTGGCATGCAGGTAGGGTGCTTGCTGTCAGAGTAGGGTTGGAGCCTTTGGAATGCAGGTAGTGGTGTCTGCTGTGAGAGTAGGGTTGGAGTTCTTGGCATGCTGGTAGGGTGCTTGCTGTGAGAGTAAGGTTGGAGCCCTTGGCATGCAGGTAGGGGTGTTTGCTGTGAGAGTAGGGTTTCTGTTGTGAGAGTAGGGTTGGAGGCCTTGGCATGCAGGTAGGGGTTTCTGTTGTGAGAGAAGGTTTGGAGCCCTAGGCATGCTGGTAGAGTTGTCTGTTGTGAGAGTAGGGTTGGAGCCCTTGGCATGCTGGTAGGGTTGTCTGTTGTGAGAGTAGGGTTGGAGCCCTTGGCATGCAGGTAGGGGTGTTTGCTGTGAGAGTAGGGTTGGAGTCTTTGGCATGCAGGTAGTGGTGTCTGCTGTGAGAGTAGGGTTGGAGTTCTTGGCATGCTGGTAGGGTGCTTGCTGTGAGAGTAAGGTTGGAGCCCTTGGCATGCAGGTAGGAGTGTCTGCTGTGAGAGTAGGGTTTCTGTTGTGAGTAGGGTTGGAGGCCTTGGCATGCAGGTAGGGGTTTCTGTTGTGAGAGAAGGTTTGGAGCCCTAGGCATGCTGGTAGGGTTGTCTGTTGTGAGAGCAGGGTTGGAGCCCTTGGCATGCTGGTAGGGTGCTTGCTGTGAGAGTAGGGTTGGAGCCCTTGGCATGCTGGTAGGGTGCTTGCTGTGAGAGTAGGGTTGGAGCCCTTGGCATGCTGGTAGGGTGCTTGCTGTGAGAGTAGGGTTGGAGCCCTTGGCATGCTGGTAGGGTGCTTGCTGTGAGAGTAGGGTTGGAGCCCTTGGCATGCTGGTAGGGGTTTCTGTTGTGAGAGAAGGTTTGGAGCCATTGGCATGCTGGTAGGGGTTTCTGTTGTGAGATAAGGTTTGGAGCCCTAGGCATGCTGGTAGGGTTGTCTGTTGTGAGAGTAGAGTTGGAGCCCTTGGCATGCTGGTAGGGTGCTTGCTGTGAGAGTAGGGTTGGAGCCCTTGGCATGCTGGTAGGGTGCTTGCTGTGAGAGTAGGGTTGGAGCCCTTGGCATGCTGGTAGGGTGCTTGCTGTGAAAGTAGGGTTGGAGTTCTTGGCATGCTGGTAGGGTGCTTGCTGTGAGAGTAAGGTTGGAGCCCTTGGCATGCTGGTAGTGGTGTATGCTGTGAGAGTAGGGTTGGAGCCCTTGACATGCTGGTAGTGGTGTCTGCTGTGAGAGTAGGGTTTCTGTTGTGAGAGTAGGGTTGGAGGCCTCGGCATGCAGGTAGAGGTTTCTGTTGTGAGAGGTTTGGAGCCCTAGGCATGCTGGTAGGGTTGTCTGTTGTGAGAGTAGGGTTGGAGCCCTTGGCATGCTGGTAGGGTGCTTGCTGTGAGAGTAGGGTTGGAGCCCTTGGCATGCTGGTAGGGTGCTTGCTGTGAGAGTAGGGTTGGAGCCCTTGGCATGCTGGTAGGGTGCTTGCTGTGAGAGTAGGGTTGGAGCCCTTGGCATGCTGGTAGGGGTGTCTGTTGTGAGAGTAGAGTTGGAGACCTTGGCATGCTGGTAAGGGTGTCTGCTGTGAGAGTAGAGTTGGAGCTCTTGGCATGCTGGTAGGGTGCTTGCTGTGAGAGTAGGGTTAGAGCCCTTGGCATGCTGGTAGGGGTGTCTGTTGTGAGAGTAGAGTTGGAGACCTTGGCATGCTGGTAGGGGTGTCTGCTGTGAGAGTAGAGTTGGAGCCCTTGGCATGCTGGTAGGGGTGTCTGCTGTGAGAGTAGAGTTGGAGCCCTTGGCATGCTGGTAGGGGTGTCTGCTGTGAGAGTAGGGTTGGAGCCCTTGGCATGCTGGTAGGGGTGTCTGTTGTGAGAGTAGGGTTGGAGCCCTTGGCATGCTGGTAGGGGTGTCTGTTGTGAGAGTAGGGTTGGAGCCCTTGGCATGCTGGTAGGGGTGTCTGTTGTGAGAGTAGGGTTGGAGCCCTTGGCATGCTGGTAGGGGTGTCTGTTGTGATAGTAGAATTGGAGCCCTTGGCATGCTGGTAGGGGTGTCTGTTGTGAGAGTAGGGTCGGAGCCCTTGGCATGCTGGTAGGGGTGTCTGTTGTGAGAGTAGAGTTGGAGCCCTTGGCATGCTGGTAGGGGTGTCTGTTGTGATAGTAGAATTGGAGCCCTTGGCATGCTGGTAGGGGTGTCTGTTGTGAGAGTTGGAGCCCTTGGCATGCTGGTAGGGGTGTCTGTTGTGATAGTAGAATTGGAGCCCTTGGCATACTGGTAGGGGTTTCTGTTGTGAGAGAAGGTTTGGAGCCCTAGGCATGCTGGTAGGGTGCTTGCTGTGAGAGTAGGGTTGGAGCCCTTGGCATGCTGGTAGGGTGCTTGCTGTGAGAGTAGGGTTGGAGCCCTTGGCATACTGGTAGGGTGCTTGCTGTGAGAGTAGGGTTGGAGCCCTTGGCATGCTGGTAGGGGGGTCTGTTGTGAGAGTAGAGTTGGAGACCTTGGCATGCTGGTAGGGGTGTCTGCTGTGAGAGTAGAGTTGGAGCCCTTGGCATGCTGGTAGGGTGCTTGCTGTGAGAGTAGGGTTGGAGCCCTTGGCATGCTGGTAGGGGTGTCTGTTGTGAGAGTAGAGTTGGAGACCTTGGCATGCTGGTAGGGGTGTCTGTTGTGAGAGTAGAGTTGGAGACCTTGGCATGCTGGTAGGGGTGTCTGCTGTGAGAGTAGAGTTGGAGCCCTTGGCATGCTGGTAGGGGTGTCTGTTGTGATAGTAGAATTGGAGCCCTTGGCATGCTGGTAGGGGTGTCTGTTGTGAGAGTTGGAGCCCTTGGCATGCTGGTAGGGGTGTCTGTTGTGATAGTAGAACTGGAGCCCTTGGCATGCTGGTAGGGGTGTCTGTTGTGAGAGTAGGGTCGGAGCCCTTGGCATGCTGGTAGGGGTGTCTGTTGTGAGAGTAGAGTTGGAGCCCTTGGCATGCTGGTAGCGGTGTCTGTTGTGATAGTAGAATTGGAGCCCTTGGCATGCTGGTAGGGGTGTCTGTTGTGAGAGTAGAGTTGGAGCCCTTGGCATGCTGGTAGGGGTGTCTGTTGTGATAGTAGAATTGGAGCCCTTGGCATGCTGGTAGGGGTGTCTGTTGTGAGAGTTGGAGCCCTTGGCATGCTGGTAGGGGTGTCTGTTGTGATAGTAGAATTGGAGCCCTTGGCATGCTGGTAGGGGTGTCTGTTGTGATAGTAGAATTGGAGCCCTTGGCATGCTGGTAGGGGTGTCTGTTGTGAGAGTAGAGTTGGAGCCCTTGGCATGCTGGTAGGGGTGTCTGTTGTGAGAGTTGGAGCCCTTGGCATGCTGGTAGGGGTGTCTGTTGTGATAGTAGAATTGGAGCCCTTGGCATGCTGGTAGGGGTGTCTGTTGTGATAGTAGAATTGGAGCCCTTGGCATGCTGGTAGGGGTGTCTGTTGTGAGAGTAGAGTTGGAACCCTTGCCATGCTGGTAGGGTGCTTGCTGTGATAGTAGAATTGGAGCCCTTGGCATGCTGGTAGGGGTGTCTGTTGTGAGAGTAGAGTTGGAGCCCTTGGCATGCTGGTAGGGGTGTCTGTTGTGATAGTAGAATCGGAGCCCTTGGCATGCTGGTTGGGGTGTCTGTTGTGAGAGTAGAGTTGGAGCCCTTGGCATGCTGGTAGGGGTGTCTGTTGTGATAGTAGAATTGGAGCCCTTGGCATGCTGGTAGGGGTGTCTGTTGTGATAGTAGAATTGGAGCCCTTGGCATGCTGGTAGGGGTGTCTGTTGTGAGAGTAGAGTTGGAGCCCTTGGCATGCTGGTAGGGGTGTCTGTTGTGATAGTAGAATTGGAGCCCTTGGCATGCTGGTAGGGGTGTCTGTTGTGAGAGTTGGAGCCCTTGGCATGCTGGTAGGGGTGTCTGTTGTGATAGTAGAATTGGAGCCCTTGGCATGCTGGTAGGGGTGTCTGTTGTGATAGTAGAATTGGAGCCCTTGGCATGCTGGTAGGGGTGTCTGTTGTGAGAGTAGAGTTGGAACCCTTGGCATGCTGGTAGGGTGCTTGCTGTGATAGTAGAATTGGAGCCCTTGGCATGCTGGTAGGGGTGTCTGTTGTGAGAGTAGAGTTGGAGCCCTTGGCATGCTGGTAGGGGTGTCTGTTGTGATAGTAGAATCGGAGCCCTTGGCATGCTGGTTGGGGTGTCTGTTGTGAGAGTAGAGTTGGAGCCCTTGGCATGCTGGTAGGGGTGTCTGTTGTGATAGTAGAATTGGAGCCCTTGGCATGCTGGTAGGGGTGTCTGTTGTGATAGTAGAATCGGAGCCCTTGGCATGCTGGTTGGGGTGTCTGTTGTGAGAGTAGAGTTGGAGCCCTTGGCATGCTGGTAGGGGTGTCTGTTGTGATAGTAGAATTGGAGCCCTTGGCATGCTGGTAGGGGTGTCTGTTGTGATAGTAGAATTGGAGCCCTTGGCATGCTGGTAGGGGTGTCTGTTGTGAGAGTAGGGTTGGAGCCCTTGGCATGCTGGTAGGGGTGTCTGTTGTGATAGTAGAATTGGAGCCCTTGGCATGCTGGTAGGGGTGTCTGTTGTGAGAGTAGAGTTGGAGCCCTTGGCATGCTGGTAGGGGTGTCTGTTGTGAGAGTAGAGTTGGAACCCTTGGCATGCTGGTAGGGTGCTTGCTGTGATAGTAGAATTGGAGCCCTTGGCATGCTGGTAGGGGTGTCTGTTGTGAGAGTAGAGTTGGAGCCCTTGGCATGCTGGTAGGGGTGTCTGTTGTGATAGTAGAATCGGAGCCCTTGGCATGCTGGTTGGGGTGTCTGTTGTGAGAGTAGAGTTGGAGCCCTTGGCATGCTGGTAGGGATGTCTGTTGTGATAGTAGAATTGGAGCCCTTGGCATGCTGGTAGGGGTGTCTGTTGTGAGAGTAGAGTTGGAGCCCTTGGCATGCTGGTAGGGGTGTCTGTTGAGAGAGTAGGGTTGGAGCCCTTGGCATGCAAGTAGGGCTGTCTGTTGTGAGAGTCGGGTTGGAGCCCTTGGCATGCAAGTAGAGGTGTCTCTTGTGAAAGTAGGGTTGGAGCCCTTGGCATGCAGGTAGGGGTGTCTGCTGTGAAAGTAGGTTTGGAGCCTTTGGCATGCAGGTAGAGGTTTCTGTTGTGAGAGCAGGGTTGTAGACCTTGGTATGCAATAGGGTTGTCTGTTGTGAGAGTAGGGTTGGAGACCTTGGCATGCAGCTAGGGGTGTCTGCTGTGAGAGTAGGGCTGGAGCCTTTGGCATGCTGGTAGGGGTTTCTGTTGTGAGAGTAGGGTTGGAGACCTTGGCATGCAATAGGGTTGTCTGTTGTGAGAGTAGGGTTGGAGACCTTGGCATGCAGTTAGGGGTGTCTGCTGTGAGAGTAGGGTTGGAGTTCTTGGCATGCTGGTAGGGTGCTTGCTGTGAGAGTAGGGTTGGAGCCCTTGGCATGCAGGTAGGGGTGTTTGCTGTGAGAGTAGGGTTGGAGCCCTTGGCATGCAGGTAGGGGTGTTTGCTGTGAGAGTAGGGTTGGAGCCCTTGGCATGCAGGTAGGGGTGTTTGCTGTGAGAGTAGGGTTGGAGGCCTTGGCATGCAGGTAGGGTGCTTGCTGTCAGAGTAGGGTTGGAGCCTTTGGCATGCAGGTAGTGGTGTCTGCTGTGAGAGTAGGGTTGGAGTTCTTGGCATGCTGGTAGGGTGCTTGCTGTGAGAGTAAGGTTGGAGCCCTTGGCATGCAGGTAGGGGTGTTTGCTGTGAGAGTAGGGTTTCTGTTGTGAGAGTAGGGTTGGAGGCCTTGGCATGCAGGTAGGGGTTTCTGTTGTGAGAGAAGGTTTGGAGCCCTAGGCATGCTGGTAGAGTTGTCTGTTGTGAGAGTAGGGTTGGAGCCCTTGGCATGCTGGTAGGGTTGTCTGTTGTGAGAGTAGGGTTGGAGCCCTTGGCATGCAGGTAGGGGTGTTTGCTGTGAGAGTAGGGTTGGAGTCTTTGGCATGCAGGTAGTGGTGTCTGCTGTGAGAGTAGGGTTGGAGTTCTTGGCATGCTGGTAGGGTGCTTGCTGTGAGAGTAAGGTTGGAGCCCTTGGCATGCAGGTAGGAGTGTCTGCTGTGAGAGTAGGGTTTCTGTTGTGAGTAGGGTTGGAGGCCTTGGCATGCAGGTAGGGGTTTCTGTTGTGAGAGAAGGTTTGGAGCCCTAGGCATGCTGGTAGGGTTGTCTGTTGTGAGAGCAGGGTTGGAGCCCTTGGCATGCTGGTAGGGTGCTTGCTGTGAGAGTAGGGTTGGAGCCCTTGGCATGCTGGTAGGGTGCTTGCTGTGAGAGTAGGGTTGGAGCCCTTGGCATGCTGGTAGGGTGCTTGCTGTGAGAGTAGGGTTGGAGCCCTTGGCATGCTGGTAGGGTGCTTGCTGTGAGAGTAGGGTTGGAGCCCTTGGCATGCTGGTAGGGGTTTCTGTTGTGAGAGAAGGTTTGGAGCCATTGGCATGCTGGTAGGGGTTTCTGTTGTGAGATAAGGTTTGGAGCCCTAGGCATGCTGGTAGGGTTGTCTGTTGTGAGAGTAGAGTTGGAGCCCTTGGCATGCTGGTAGGGTGCTTGCTGTGAGAGTAGGGTTGGAGCCCTTGGCATGCTGGTAGGGTGCTTGCTGTGAGAGTAGGGTTGGAGCCCTTGGCATGCTGGTAGGGTGCTTGCTGTGAAAGTAGGGTTGGAATTCTTGGCATGCTGGTAGGGTGCTTGCTGTGAGAGTAAGGTTGGAGCCCTTGGCATGCTGGTAGTGGTGTATGCTGTGAGAGTAGGGTTGGAGCCCTTGACATGCTGGTAGTGGTGTCTGCTGTGAGAGTAGGGTTTCTGTTGTGAGAGTAGGGTTGGAGGCCTCGGCATGCAGGTAGAGGTTTCTGTTGTGAGAGGTTTGGAGCCCTAGGCATGCTGGTAGGGTTGTCTGTTGTGAGAGTAGGGTTGGAGCCCTTGGCATGCTGGTAGGGTGCTTGCTGTGAGAGTAGGGTTGGAGCCCTTGGCATGCTGGTAGGGTGCTTGCTGTGAGAGTAGGGTTGGAGCCCTTGGCATGCTGGTAGGGTGATTGCTGTGAGAGTAGGGTTGGAGCCCTTGGCATGCTGGTAGGGGTGTCTGTTGTGAGAGTAGAGTTGGAGACCTTGGCATGCTGGTAAGGGTGTCTGCTGTGAGAGTAGAGTTGGAGCTCTTGGCATGCTGGTAGGGTGCTTGCTGTGAGAGTAGGGTTGGAGCCCTTGGCATGCTGGTAGGGGTGTCTGTTGTGAGAGTAGAGTTGGAGACCTTGGCATGCTGGTAGGGGTGTCTGCTGTGAGAGTAGAGTTGGAGCCCTTGGCATGCTGGTAGGGGTGTCTGCTGTGAGAGTAGAGTTGGAGCCCTTGGCATGCTGGTAGGGGTGTCTGCTGTGAGAGTAGGGTTGGAGCCCTTGGCATGCTGGTAGGGGTGTCTGTTGTGAGAGTAGGGTTGGAGCCCTTGGCATGCTGGTAGGGGTGTCTGTTGTGAGAGTAGGGTTGGAGCCCTTGGCATGCTGGTAGGGGTGTCTGTTGTGATAGTAGAATTGGAGCCCTTGGCATGCTGGTAGGGGTGTCTGTTGTGAGAGTAGGGTCGGAGCCCTTGGCATGCTGGTAGGGGTGTCTGTTGTGAGAGTAGAGTTGGAGCCCTTGGCATGCTGGTAGGGGTGTCTGTTGTGATAGTAGAATTGGAGCCCTTGGCATGCTGGTAGGGGTGTCTGTTGTGAGAGTTGGAGCCCTTGGCATGCTGGTAGGGGTGTCTGTTGTGATAGTAGAATTGGAGCCCTTGGCATGCTGGTAGGGGTTTCTGTTGTGAGAGAAGGTTTGGAGCCCTAGGCATGCTGGTAGGGTGCTTGCTGTGAGAGTAGGTTTGGAGCCCTTGGCATGCTGGTAGGGTGCTTGCTGTGAGAGTAGGGTTGGAGCCCTTGGCATACTGGTAGGGTGCTTGCTGTGAGAGTAGGGTTGGAGCCCTTGGCATGCTGGTAGGGGGGTCTGTTGTGAGAGTAGAGTTGGAGACCTTGGCATGCTGGTAGGGGTGTCTGCTGTGAGAGTAGAGTTGGAGCCCTTGGCATGCTGGTAGGGTGCTTGCTGTGAGAGTAGGGTTGGAGCCCTTGGCATGCTGGTAGGGGTGTCTGTTGTGAGAGTAGAGTTGGAGACCTTGGCATGCTGGTAGGGGTGTCTGTTGTGAGAGTAGAGTTGGAGACCTTGGCATGCTGGTAGGGGTGTCTGCTGTGAGAGTAGAGTTGGAGCCCTTGGCATGCTGGTAGGGGTGTCTGTTGTGATAGTAGAATTGGAGCCCTTGGCATGCTGGTAGGGGTGTCTGTTGTGAGAGTTGGAGCCCTTGGCATGCTGGTAGGGGTGTCTGTTGTGATAGTAGAATTGGAGCCCTTGGCATGCTGGTAGGGGTGTCTGTTGTGAGAGTAGGGTCGGAGCCCTTGGCATGCTGGTAGGGGTGTCTGTTGTGAGAGTAGAGTTGGAGCCCTTGGCATGCTGGTAGGGGTGTCTGTTGTGATAGTAGAATTGGAGCCCTTGGCATGCTGGTAGGGGTGTCTGTTGTGAGAGTAGAGTTGGAGCCCTTGGCATGCTGGTAGGGGTGTCTGTTGTGATAGTAGAATTGGAGCCCTTGGCATGCTGGTAGGGGTGTCTGTTGTGAGAGTTGGAGCCCTTGGCATGCTGGTAGGGGTGTCTGTTGTGATAGTAGAATTGGAGCCCTTGGCATGCTGGTAGGGGTGTCTGTTGTGATAGTAGAATTGGAGCCCTTGGCATGCTGGTAGGGGTGTCTGTTGTGAGAGTAGAGTTGGAGCCCTTGGCATGCTGGTAGGGGTGTCTGTTGTGAGAGTTGGAGCCCTTGGCATGCTGGTAGGGGTGTCTGTTGTGATAGTAGAATTGGAGCCCTTGGCATGCTGGTAGGGGTGTCTGTTGTGATAGTAGAATTGGAGCCCTTGGCATGCTGGTAGGGGTGTCTGTTGTGAGAGTAGAGTTGGAGCCCTTGGCATGCTGGTAGGGGTGTCTGTTGTGATAGTAGAATCGGAGCCCTTGGCATGCTGGTTGGGGTGTCTGTTGTGAGAGTAGAGTTGGAGCCCTTGGCATGCTGGTAGGGGTGTCTGTTGTGATAGTAGAATTGGAGCCCTTGGCATGCTGGTAGGGGTGTCTGTTGTGATAGTAGAATTGGAGCCCTTGGCATGCTGGTAGGGGTGTCTGTTGTGAGAGTAGAGTTGGAGCCCTTGGCATGCTGGTAGGGGTGTCTGTTGTGATAGTAGAATTGGAGCCCTTGGCATGCTGGTAGGGGTGTCTGTTGTGAGAGTTGGAGCCCTTGGCATGCTGGTAGGGGTGTCTGTTGTGATAGTAGAATTGGAGCCCTTGGCATGCTGGTAGGGGTGTCTGTTGTGATAGTAGAATTGGAGCCCTTGGCATGCTGGTAGGGGTGTCTGTTGTGAGAGTAGAGTTGGAGCCCTTGGCATGCTGGTAGGGGTGTCTGTTGTGAGAGTAGGGTTGGAGCCCTTGGCATGCTGGTAGGGGTGTCTGTTGTGATAGTAGAATTGGAGCCCTTGGCATGCTGGTAGGGGTGTCTGTTGTGAGAGTAGAGTTGGAGCCCTTGGCATGCTGGTAGGGGTGTCTGTTGTGAGAGTAGAGTTGGAACCCTTGGCATGCTGGTAGGGTGCTTGCTGTGATAGTAGAATTGGAGCCCTTGGCATGCTGGTAGGGGTGTCTGTTGTGAGAGTAGAGTTGGAGCCCTTGGCATGCTGGTAGGGGTGTCTGTTGTGATAGTAGAATCGGAGCCCTTGGCATGCTGGTTGGGGTGTCTGTTGTGAGAGTAGAGTTGGAGCCCTTGGCATGCTGGTAGGGGTGTCTGTTGTGATAGTAGAATTGGAGCCCTTAGCATGCTGGTAGGGGTGTCTGTTGTGAGAGTAGAGTTGGAGCCCTTGGCATGCTGGTAGGGGTGTCTGTTGTGAGAGTAGGGTTGGAGCCCTTGGCATGCTGGTAGGGGTGTCTGTTGTGAGAGTAGAGTTGGAGCCCTTGGCATGCTGATAGAGGTGTCTGTTGTGATAGTAGAATTGGAGCCCTTGGCATGCTGGTAGGGGTGTCTGTTGTGATAGTAGAATTGGAGCCCTTGGCATGCTGGTAGGGGTGTCTGTTGTGATAGTAGAATTGGAGCCCTTGGCATGTTGGTAGGGGTGTCTGTTGTGAGAGTAGGGTCGGAGCCCTTGGCATGCTGGTAGGGGTGTCTGTTGTGAGAGTAGAATTGGAGCCCTTGGCATGCTGGTAGGGGTGTCTGTTGTGAGAGTAGAGTTGGAGCCCTTGGCATGCTGGTAGGGGTGTCTGTTTTGATAGTAGAATTGGAGCCCTTGGCATGCTGGTAGGGGTGTCTGTTGTGAGAGTAGAGTTGGAGCCCTTGGCATGCTGGTAGGGGTGTCTGTTGTGAGAGTAGAGTTGGAGCCCTTGGCATGCTGGTAGGGGTGTCTGTTGTGAGAGTAGGGTCGGAGCCCTTGGCATGCTGGTAGGGGTGTCTGTTGTGATAGTAGAATTGGAGCCCTTGGCATGCTGGTAGGGGTGTCTGCTGTGAGAGTGTTGGAGCCCTTGGCATGCTGGTAGGGGTGTCTGCTGTGAGAGTGTTGGAGCCCTTGTGTGTAAGGTTTGGATGGAGTTGCTCCTGTGAGGTTAGGGTCAGGGCTCTTGCCCTCCAGGTAGGGCTTTCTGCAGTAGGGTAGGAGGTCCAGATATATAGGTAGGGGCTCCTGGCAGGAAGGCTATGGGCGCCTGCTGGGTTGGAGGTAGGATTCAATGTGATAGTTGCCCAATGTGACCCCTCCTGATAGGGTGACGAGGCCTGATCCGAGGGGCAGGGGGACTATGGGCTGCATCAGCTGCTACACTCATCTAGCACGACAACATAAAAGAGTGCGGCGGGGGGTATATAAGTTATACACACAACTCTTTATGGCCAGGCTTTATAAAGTGCCCTGATCTGCCCCCACCCAGCTGCCCGGGAGACCCCGCGTACCACCCACCAGAGACACAAAGTTTCTCACTTACTCCGCAGCGGTTGCAGCTTCGGCGGAAGAACACAACAGCCTCCCCAGGCTGTCTCATTACTACAGGGGGGACAACACTCATAAGCTACCGCGGTACAGGGAAGAAGAGCACCGCTAAAATAACTAAAGTTAGTACCCTTAAGCTATTTAATAGCCAACGCCATTCCGGATAAAATTAAGCTTTTATCTGCTTTAACACTCTGCATTACATACTTTGAGTCCCCCACATGCACAATGGAACGTTCCAAAAAGCTAGATGAAGGAGCTATGCAGCTATTTAGGGATCTGGCCACTAGATGTCGCCCGCGCACCGCGTTTGCTGTGAGGGTGTGTGAGGTGATTAGATGCGGTGCCAGCGCAATACAATAACAATGGCAACGCGTTGTCAGGCCGTTTCAGCAGCTAATGGAGGCACATGTTCAGCCTATTTACTTATACACTGTGCAGTGCAAGGCAGCAACATTGTCTGCACCCCCCTTCAAAATTAGAAATGCAGGACATGTTTTCAGTTAAATACAAAGAAAAACATTTAAAGCGGCATTTTAAGGAACGAATTTACCTCTAAGTGCCGCTCAGAATGGTGTCCCTGCCGCTGGCCATTAACCCAAGCGTTCTGTGGTCCAAACCCGCGGACCACATACACAGGGTGCAGCTGAACAAGATGAAAGTGAACTGTGCCCATTAAACCAAATAGACCCTTTCACATCCATGGGCAGCACAGGTAAAGCACCCTTGAGTCCAGGGGGATACCCTGCTAACCCTATGGGCCATTCCAATCCTGCATATATTGTGCTACCTGCGCTGTGTTGTGGAATGGACCTTATACTTACCACCTCCTTTCACTCTACCTGTAGGACCTTCCACTGGGGTACTCCTTCCGAGTCCTCTACCTGCCCCTGTCGCTGCTGTGGGTACTCCGGTGCCGATGCCAGGTCCTACAGGTCCCACAACTTCCGTCGCTGGGGATCAGGAAACAGTGGAAGGTGCTTACTTGTTGTATAGCATTGCACTTTGAAAGGGCCCTAAAGTGTAATTCTTTAGCATGTGTGGCTGAAGAGCGGGGGGGGGGGGGGGGTAAATTTATATGGGTGTAGGTTGCTTTAAAGTGGACCAAAACCCAGGATTTTGGTCCTTGCCCCCCGGGGCACCCCGATCGGGGGTTGCTGTAACCTACTCACCTCTTCCCGGTCCTGCGGCCGCTCGTCCAATTAGCGCATTCGGATACGCTGACGTCACATCATCTAAGCCGCATTCCCCACTACCCTCTAACAGGGATCGTGCTTGTGCCGCCCATTCACAAATCCCTGTCACGGGCACGCCCTAGGGATTGCGGGGGTGCGGCCGCAGCTCACACATGCGCCGTTGGACCGGGGAAGAAGGTAAGTGTATGGGGCAACCTGGGGGGGGTTCACACAGAGGAGCTTCCGGATTCTGGATTCCCCCGGGGGAGGGAATCGATCGGCCTGGCAATCTTATAGATTCCCAGACAATCACCGTGGGTCTTGGTCCACTTTAATGCATTGTAATCTCTCTATCCACAAAAGTATTCATTTTTCATATTAAAAGAAAAATTGATTAATTAAACAATTCATCGCCCTAGCCAGTTTCAGCTGTTTTTCATTGGCCTAATAAATCAAATGTGAAACACAGAAATAAAGATTCACATTCTATTAATTAAAAAAAACTGAACAAGTGATCAAATGAAAAAAATCATTTCAGGTTTAATGGGCACCATACCTCACAGGTGATATTTGCAGAGATCTCAGAAACTTTAATAAATAGATTGCTCTGTTTATAAAAGCTTGCTTTTTGCTGAGCAGTAAAACAATTGGCTTCATTCATGAAAGGTCAATATTGGATGTTTCATGATCTTGCAGTCACATGATCACACTGCTCCGAGCATCTGATGCTAGTTGCAAAGTGACCTTGGATTGAACAAGCCAAATGCTTTTTTATAATTATGGTGCCATCTGATGCTCTACTCCCCAACAAGGAACACTGAGGTCTCTGGCTTTCATATCTAACATTAAAGTGGACCAAAACCCAGGATTTTGACTATCCTGGGTTTTGGTCCTTTCCCCGCGGGCACCCCGATCAGGGGTGATCCGCTGTGTAAAACCCCCCAGGATGCCCGAACGAACTTACCTCTTCCTGGTCGCACGGCGCGTCTAAGAGCAGCGGCTCTGGCGGCCGCATCCTTCGCTTCTCTCTAGCAGTGCGCATGCCCGCGCCAGGCTTTTGTGAAAGGCCGGTGCGGGCATGCTCCCTGTTAGACGGAGGCAGAGGATGTGGCTGTCAGAGTCTCTTAGACGCGCCGTGCGACCAGGAAGAGGTAAGTCCGTTCGGGCGTCCTGGGGGGTTATACACAGCGGGGCACCCCTGATCTGGGTGCTCCCGGGGAAAGGACCAAAACCCAAAAACTTTTGACTATCCTGGGTTTTGGTCCACTTTAAGTGCACTTGCAAATTGATTTCTTATGTAAAATGCACCCGAAGCTACATTCGCATGATCATGAAAGCCTCTAGAGGTGCCTTTGCAAGGCTTTGTAGCTATGGGGTTATTTAAGAACGAATAGCGCCAGCTAGTGTTTTGTAGCGGCAGGCAACATCTGGTGAACGCCGGGTGCTGTACGCAAAACCACATTTAAGAAAGCGAATCTGGTGAGCTCCCCTAACAGCGCCATGTAGTGTCACATGTATTAATACAGGCGGCTCAGTGTATAGTGCCGGCGCTCTAGCTTCCAGAGCGCCATGTAGTACCTGTCGCTCTGTAGAGCTCTCCCATACATTTTAATGGGGCTTCATTAGTTGTGTATATTCTATTAGTTGTGTTTGGCAATTTAATGTTTTTTTTTTTCTCTCAAATCATTGTGTGACCTCTCCTGGCTACAAACAAACACTTTTAGAAACTTTTTTGACTTTTTATATTTTTATGCAGAATTGTCATTACAGGTCTGGCACTAAAGTGTTATTGTCACAGTGTTAAAACAATGTCATTCCATGTGTTTTTTTACTTTGTTACTGGTGGATATGTGTTCAAAAACAGACTTTGATCACACAGTGTCTGGCGCTCTATGCTACAGCACCCAGCTTTAGAGCGCCAACGCTGTGTCTAGTGTTTTGTTAAATATGATGTGGAGCGCTGAGTGCTGGTGCTACCTATCGCACGCTGCAGCGCTATACTGTTGTTACAGCACCCACCAAGGAACATTGATGTCTCTGGCTTTCACATCCAAATTCGTTTTTTTTTTTAAGTGCACCTGCAAATTGTTTTTGTTATATGTAAAATGCACCCGAAGCTGCATTCGCATGATCATGAAAGCCTCTATAGATGTCTTTGAAGGCTTTGTAGCTATGGGGGGGTTATTTAAGAATAGATAGCGCCAGGTAATGCCTCGTAGCGGCAGGCAGCGCCTGGTGAACGTCGGACTCTGTACGCAAAGCCACATTTAAGAAAGCAAATCTGTTGAGCGACTCTAATAGCGCCATGTAGCATCACATGTATTACTACAGGCGGCTCAGCGTATAGCGCCAATGCTCTAGGCTCAGGAGGTGAGTTTGTTTGGGCATTTTGGTCATCTACATTCCAGCTACCTCCCCATTTCAGAACCTGGAGCACTACTTTTAATTTTGTAGAGGGCTGAAATGATCTAAATCTGGCCCTGTGTTTATGCAGGGAATTAGCAAGCCTTTTTTCAGAAAAAGTCAGGATCAGGGGCGTAACTTGAGGGGGTGTGACCGCACTGGGGCCTTATTTCTCAAATTTGTATTCACTTAGCATCATTTAGAAAAAGGAAGCAGTCTTAAGTCATTTAGCTGCATCCAATTTAATTAAAAGACAAAAAAATTTACTTTATGAGCCGTGAAAGAGCCCCAGTTTGCACCAAGGCCCCGTAACATTTAGTTATATAACTATTAAATAAAAGCAGAAATATTAACTATTTATTTGGAGGTTTATATATGTGTTTTTCAGAGATTTGTTGACAAATGGGACAAGGTACTTTCAGCCCCCCTCGGCATAAATTGTTAACAGCCCAGGGCTCTGGGACTTTAAGGTTGAGCGGCTGCTTCTTCCTTAATATCCTTTTGGCCATGAATCCTCCAAACCAAGCACTGGATATACGTTTCTGGGTCTCCGAAACACCTGGCCTCTAAGTGGCTGCTGGGATCTAAGTGTTTCATCAAATGCTAGGTGTTCCATCTTAAGCTATGTTAGCATTTTGGACTCCTTTTCTAGAAGCAATTCATGCACATTTTAGGAATATATATGTAATAACACTGGTTAGCAAGTTTTGGCCCTAGGGTGACCATCTGCAAACCACTGAAGATTGCTCACCATAAGCTTCGGACTGTAATTGTCAAAGTTTTATAGGGGTCATTCCCAGAAGAGGGCTGTATATTGTATGTATTGTATATATTGTACTTATGCTGTAGCACTTAATCATGTTCATTGCCACCAAATCAGAAGTGTCAGAGGCCTCTGCTTTGCCCTTATTGACTGATTATTTCATATATGATCTTTGCCTAAAATCATCAGCTGTATCTGCATTGTAGCTTTAGCAGAAAATATGAAATATCTTCAGTATTTTATTCTCATAAGATTTCTTTTAAGATTCGAATTCAATTTTTGGGTGAGATAATATCCAGCGAAGCGATGGATTGCAAGCAAGAGGACTGTGATTCATTTACACTGAATGATTTTCAGTAGGTGCGTATGTTTAATGTAAAAATAGATAGTTTCAGTAGCTCTCCCAAACACGAGATACTTACATTTCTATTTAACCCCTAACCCCTGAATGTCCAGTATACATATACTTGAAGGAACTATCCACATGACTGAAAAAACAACACCAGTGTCAGTTCCTGAGATATACCAGACAAATGGATGCCCATGCCTTTAGTCAAAGCAAACCCACTATGCATTGCAATAGAGGGGACATACCATGGCCTGACAAAATTATTACTTTTCTCTGGTAGGTCCCAAAACAACCCCCTACCACAACTTTTTGTGCCATAAATGTCAAGGTTTGAGAAAGCCCCCTTAGCCTATTTGTTAAGCAATCCATATGTCAGAAACCTCTTTATGACAACCTGAAGCTGACTGCTAAATGGGCCAGTAAAGTCTATTATTAAAGTGATACTGAAGGCAAAGCGAATTGTTACACCATTGCGTTGGGCTACGTTTGGCATTGTCCTAAACTGTTTTCCATTTTGAAATTAAAGCAGAAATGGTCGAGATATCAGGGTTTACAGGTTCAGCCAATGGAATTGCATTTTCCATCCCAATCTCTCACATTGGCCCCTCCCCTCCACCGCTTCCCCAAGTATCCACATCGGCTGGGTGGGAGCACCAACACTGCTCGGTGGGGATCTCAGTGGCCGCCGAAGGGGTCATGTTTCTTCTCGCCCTGTTCCATGTGTGAGCGGAGGCCACAGACATGCAGCTACCCTCTCCACCGGCCAGCAATGTGGAGAGCTGCACCCCCGTTCTGCGCCTCCCTTCCCTCCCCCCACAGCTCACTCGTGCAGCTGGGGGAGAAGAAACATGAGCGGCTCCTGCCCCCCACCTTTCTCCATTCGCCCCATCGTGGAGGCTGGCGCCCCACCTCCAATGCTGGGAGAGAGCATGCAGACACCTGTCACCCCACCTCCTCCTCTCTCCTATGGCCGATGCTGGGAGAGAGCAGCGCTGCTGCCCCATCTCCTCCTCTTTCGCTCGGCACGTTGGGAGTACACGCATGCACTTTGGAAGTGCACGCATGCGCACATGCGATTTGGGAGTGTGGGAATGTGCTTTGGGAGTGCGGGCATGCACTATGAGAGCGCACGCATGGGCTTTTGGTAGTTTGGGAGTGTGTGCATGGGCTACTGGAAGTGCAGGTTTAGGCTCCAATGTCACTTAGCAACAGGAGGGAGAGTGAAGAAGCACAACCTGAGTGTCTTATGCAATTTCTGGGAATCTTACAGACCCTGCCCATTATGCTGATTATTATGCAGCATCACAGATCCAAGGACCACGTCCACTTTTTCAGAAGAGAAATCATGAGTTGAACCTGTAAACACTGATATCACAGCCATTTCTTCTTCAATTTAAAAACAGAATAAGGTTCAGGACAGTGCCAAATATAGCCCGACACAATGATCTAACAATTGCCTTTACCTGCAGTATCACCTTAATCTCGGATATGGTATATCTGTAGTAAAAAATCAAAGTATCGGGACTTGCAATATTGAAGACTTTTCACTAGTTACCTGGCTGGTTTTATTAAAATGAGAAAATAAGGTGAGCTGCCTTGTTATTACTACAGATATGTTAGTCTGGCCTCCTGCGGTATACTGCCCTCCAGCTTTAGTGTTGTCAGCTCTGATGCTAACGGCGTGTTTCTCATCTGTCAAAGAGCATCCAGCACTACATTCAATTCAGCATGGGACACCCTCGAATGCTTATGTGATGTGTCCCCTTGCTGCCAATCAATGAGGGAGCCTGCTCCCATGTGACTAGCAAGCATTTTAAAATGGACCAAACCCAGAATTTTGACCTGGATTTCAGTCCATTTCCCTGGGGCAATGTGTGAAACTTCCTGTATCACCATCAAAACTCCCCTTTGGGGAGATCCCACAGGGCTTATACAAGCTCTTGTCCAGTCACCGCTCTATGTTGCGCATAATTATACATGACATAGAGATCTGTTTACAGACAGAGCCTGGCATAGAGCCTGGGAAGCGGCCACAAGCCGGGTTTACCTCTGGCTGACACACGCTCCCACACCAGCCTATGTAAATGGCTGGACACTGAAGCTGGCATCAGTCCGGAGGTAAGCCGGGGATGCAGCTGGGGTCTATGTATGTGCTGTGGGATCACTGGCGATGGAAGTATATCAGCGGGGAGGAGTAGGGTATTGGGTGGCCCTGGAGACTTTGGTCTGATTTAAAGTGAACAAAAACTGGACCTTGCATCTAGACGTTAGGTCTGTTTAAACAACCTTGTCTGGGTCATCCCACTTTGGCATATTAATGTGCGGCTGAAGAAGCTGAATGGAATCCCAGCTGCACACATTGGCAGTACACAGCATCACTCAGGTGTGGCCATGCACAGCCCAAATGGGAATGCGAGTGACGCCACCACCGGCCACAGATGCACCATGGCCTTGTTGGAAAGGTTAGACCCCAGGGGTTTCACACAGTGGGGCATCTCAGTTCAGGATGCCCCAGGGAGAGAGAATCAGTTTTGGCCCGCTTTAAAGTGGACTAAAACCCAAGGCGATTGATTCCCCTCTAAGGGCATTCAAAATATGGATGCCCCGCTGTGTGAAACCCCCCAGGTCGCCCCATTCACTTACCTTGTTTCCCAGCCCAACGGCGCATGTGCTAGGCACGGCCGCATCCCGCTATCCCTCTAGCAGGGCATGTGCCGGCGCCATACATTTGTGAATGGCCAGCGCAGGCATTCTCCCGTTAGAGGGAAGCGGGGGATGCTGCCGTCAGTGTGCTGGGAGCCGCTGCTCTTAGACATGCTGTAGGACCGGGAAGAGGTAAGTTGGGCACCAAAAGAACCAGCGGTGGAAAGAACCAAAACACAGGATAATCAAAATCCTGGGTTTTGGTCCACTGTAGGCATTCACAGTACTCGCATCACAGTACTTCTCACTAAATAGTTTTTTTCCCCAGTACTGACACCTTACGAGCAGGAAAATCTCCTTTTATTATAAGGTGCTGTTAGGAAATGAATGAGCTGGCTGGAACTCCCCACTTGCTATGGATTATCCAGTTACATAATATGCAGCAAATATTTGAACATTACTTATCTTATTTAGTAACTCAGCACACTAGACCTTTGTCTCAGTAAAAGAGTTCAGTAAACTTAAGGTAACACAGAATCTTCTAAACAAGTTCTAAAAAACCTTGTTACTAAAGTTTTGGGTACTATGATTAGTAATCAATGGCGGGAGATCTTTCCTTACTCACAGGAGACCTTTACCAAATGACCTCACATCAGTAAGGAACATGGGAGACTGAATCAAGCCCTGTATGGTAGTAGTCACAGTAGCAGCCACCAACAGACATGAGCCCCTTACTTGGTTCAAAGGGGTTTATGAAACTGAAACAAGAACAAGAAGCCGGGCTTATATGCATTCTTCCCCAGGGAAATTCAGATTGCTGCACATACAAATTATTTACATGCCGTGGTCAATTCCCCCCCCATGGGTCTGCCAGTGGCCTGCAAAGAGGAAGCACTGATATGTTTCCTGCCATTTGCACTGTGGGTTATGTTGGTTAGGTCTAAGCAGCGGCATGGCTGGGATTCTGGGAAAGGAAAGGAAGAAACCTCCTGGGTGCTCCAAGATGGTCATGACCAGGAGACGACCAGTTTCAGCTTTCAGTGTTTTGGAGTAAATGTAAGTTCTAACAATTATTCAGTACCATGCATGCAGATAAGACAACTGAGTTTTGGGGAGTTTTTTTTCAACTGTGCCAGGCTGTTAGTTCGGTTTAAAGGACAAGGACCATTAACCCGAACCTTCAGCATCATTTAATGAAAATCCCAAATCCTTAAAAAATATCCCCCAGCATCTAAAATGAATATATTTTACGTTTTTAGTCACTTACCTATTATTCTTTCCCCCCCAACTCTAGTACTCTAGGATACAGGCACCGCCATCTTGCCTCAGAAGTTTCACGTACTGAGCAGAGGAGGAAGGTGGGGGAGTGCAGGGGGGGCAGGTTATAGCTGTGCTTTGCACCGACAGAGTAGAGCTGGGGTCAGGAAAAGGACAGCAATCCCAGAATGCAAAGCAGCATAATCAGAAGACACTTCCTGTTTGCAGGCAGCCTGAGACTCCATGGGATACCATCTTTGATGTTTAAAGGCTCAGAAAATGCAGTAGATGCAGGTAGGATGATTTTTAATGTGTGCAATCAGTATGTACAGGTCTTATTTAGGGCAAAGGTCCAGTTTAACATAATAGTACAAATGATATGATAGGTGCCATGCCCAGGCTTAATAAGTCCCCGGGCATTCTGGGAGTACACAGGCCCTGAGTAGTCCTGTGGTGCTCGCAGACTTGGGGAGGGGAAACACATGGCAGATGTATACAGGAAGACAAATGGATGCTCTGGGCCCCAGTGCAGGATTTGGGCCCCAATGCAGACAGTGGAGGGTTTGAGCCCCAGAATAGACAATGGAGGATCTGGGCCATGGTGCAGACAATGGAGGGACTGGGCTCCAGGGAAGATGATGGAGGATCTGGGCCATGGTGCAGACAATGGAGGCTCTGGGTCCTAGGCAATTGGGGGGGAGGGGGGGTTCGGACCCTAGATCAGACTATGGAGTGTTTGCGCCCCAGTTCAGACAATGGTGAATCTGGGTCCTGGTGCCCCAATTCAGGATACAAGAAGGGAGAGATCCCCAATACAGGATTCAAGACAAGGTATAATTCAGAGGGCTGGAAAGCACAGCTAGCCTCTGGAGAGACAATGCAATGATCCAGCATGGGGGTGAGGCCAGGCACATGCATTTATAGGAAACACAACAAGATGATGAAAGCCAGCCAGCTGAGGAACAACAAGGGAGCTTTGGGACCCAGGGGAGAGCCACACCAATCCAGCAGACACACACCAGCACCACAGCAGATAGCACAGTGGTAAGAGCAGCGGACCTGAAGCAATGAATCACTGATTCAGGACCCCCTGCATGTCCTGACAATAGGCTATAGAAAAAGAAATATTTGACTAATATACTTTATTTCAAAGACAATCTTTCTCTCTGTACCTATTTCCCAAATGAAAGAGTTGCAGAGTCAGCAAAAAATGACAGGCTGAGCTGAGCAGGGGGAGAGAGTGGCATGTCTCTGCTTCCAAGAGTACAAAAGTCTTAAAGGGACCACAGCACTCAAACCAGTTAGCTTGCTGACCAACCTACAATCTGTCTCTAAACTTGGTTAAAAACAGGGGGCTCGGTCACACACATCTGCAGAAGTATGCTTAAGCTGCACCACCACGCCAAGGTGCCCCTGTGAGGTGCAGTCCTAACTCTAGTACTAATTCTAGTCTCTAAGAGCCCCATTTGGGACATACAGTGCAATAGATAAATTGGGAGCAGGCTTACCTGAGGTTGCCCTAAACCTCAAGTGCAAGCCATGGGGTGGAAGGGTCAAAGACCTTGCAATACAGCCTAGATCCCACACACTATGTGCTTGCACAAATTCAAAAGAAACAAAGGTGGGGTGGCAGCCGCTCAGACCATTTTATAACTAACCTGGGAGGTGCACGTTAGCAGGGCAATTAGAATACAAAAGTCTTAAAGGGGCCACAGCACTCAAACCAGTTAGCTTGCTGACCAACCTACAATCTGTCTCTAAACTAGGTTAAAAACAGAGGACTCGGTCACACACATCTGCAGAAGTACGCTGGTGGTGCAGCTTAAGCATACTTCTGCCCCCTGTTTTTAACCTAGTTTAGAGACAGATTGGTCTGAGCGGCTGCCACCCCTCTTTTGTTTCTCTGCTTCCAAGAGTGCCTGTCTGAACTGTACGCAAGACCTGCTTACTAAAAGCAGGCCTTAACTTGGAGCAAAACTTTGTTTCTTGCCCTGGGGGCATTCTGACTTGGGATGTCCCACTGTGTGAAACACCCCAGATCGCCCATAAAAACTCATCTTTCTCCGATCCTGTGGTGCATGCGCGCTCGCTCATCTAATCATGCCATGCATATTAATGTTCGCTAAGTGGCTCTGTGCATGGAAATCAGCCGCTTCGCTCCCTTCCTACCTGAATAGCTGGGGGTGTGAGGGCGTCACAGATGCTGGAAGATGGTGGGTTTTGCAGCGACCTGAGGGGGGTCACACAGCAGGGCATCCTCATATGGGATGCCCCAGGGGACCAGTGACCATCCCTGGTTGGGTTTTGTTCCACTTTAATCCACCTCTGGAGTATTTTAAATACACCGACATGCTAACTAAACATATTTGCTTAGTGAGAGACATTCATCTATACTGAGCGCTTTACCCACTGGATCCTCTGTAGAGGGTAAGGCCGCTGCCAAGACATGAACAGGAGCCAACCAATTAGGACTATCCTCAGAAATGGTAGTAATGCCGCTTCTAATAGGACTTTGTACACTCCAAAACTTAAAGGATACTTAGTACACACCCATGGAAAAATAAACACTGTTATCTGTTAGAAGAAAAAATGTCACTAATATACTTATACTTAATCTAAAATTAATATATTTTAAGTTTTTAGTCACTTACTAATTATTCTTTCCCTGCAACTCTGTTCAGGGCTCTAGGATACGGGCGCCGCCATCTTAGAAACATAGAAGGTTGACGGCAGAAGGAGACCATACGGTCCATCTAGTCTGCCCTTATGTAGCTGTATGTTCTCTTTATCTTAGGATAGATGTGTGCTTATCCCAGGCATGTTTAAATTCAGTGACTGTTGATTTTTCAACTACCTCTGCTGGAAGTTTGTTCCAAGCATCTACTACTCTTTCTGTAAAATAATATTTTCTAACATTGCTCCTGATCTTCCCCCCGATCTTGACTTAGAAGCATTACATACTGAGGAGAGGAGAGCGGGATACAGTACAGGGGGGTGGGTTATAGCTGTGCTTTGCTCAGACAGAGCAGAGCTGGGGTCAGGAAGTGAGCAACAATCGCAGAATGCAGAACAGAAGGCACTTCCTGTTTGCAGGCTGCCTGATGTCCCATGAGCCGCCATCTTGGATGTTTAAAGGCTCATAACATGCAGTAGATGCAGGTAGGATGCAATTTGTAAGTACAGGATGTGGGAGACAAATAAGATATGCTCTTATTCAGAGTGAAGGTCCGCTTTAGCTATCCTGGGTTTTGTTACTAAGACAAATGTTCGACCCGTCCGTGAGCAACACTGTACCTCTTCTCATCTAATGCATAGCCCTGTACCACAAGGGTAGCCGGTTACAGGCCTTTATGGTGGGCCTCATGGGATGCTGTGGTGACACTCGTTGCTTTGCTCCCTTTGGGTAAGGGTTCTATCCGCCCCCCCTCTTTCTTTTCCCGGGGCTGGGTCCTTGCCGCTGTTCTGTTGCCCTCTCGCTCTCTCCCTGGGCTCGGGGAGGGGGGGGGGGGGACGGGCAGCTGGCAGGGATGCCCAGGGGGGTTCTGTGTGTGTATTGCAATGTGTTTTTACTGTTTGTCACTGTGCTGCGCCGCCGCGCCGCCTTGTACGCCGCTCCGCGGCGGGCGCGCTACTTCTGAGGTGATTTTTTTCTTGTGTCATGGCACCGGCGGGTCATGTGACCGCGATTTCGCGCTCTTCGGGGGGGGCGGGACCTGCGGATGACGCGTTGCGCGTCATGCTGCTGCGGCCCGCCCCTTAAGGACTGCTCCGGCGGCATTTTGATCTGCTGCGTCGGGGGCCCACGACTTTCTCTGGAGTTGAGTCGCGTTTCCTCTGCGGTCCGTCGGTTCGCAGACGTCGTGCAGTTGGCAGTAGATCAGTACGCCCTGCCCAAGGATCCAGACCTGCTCACTCAGGGGCAGCTGCGGCATCCCAATTTACAAACGCTGGCTTTGACGACTTGGCTGCTGAAACCTCCATCTTGATGGAAAAGGGGTTGCCTGCCTCTGTTGTTGATACCATGATTAGGGCTAGGAAGAAATCCTCGTCCTTTATCTACTACCGGGTCTGGCATGCTTACATTGCCTAGTGTGAGTCCAAGTCTCTTCCCTGTCGGGTGTTTTCTATTCCCAGGATTCTGGAATTCTTGCAGCATGGTTTGGATTTGGGCCTTCAACTTAGTACCCTCAAAGGTCATGTTTCAGCTCTGGCAATTTTTTTCCAAAGATCTTTTGCCAATCACCATTTGGTTAAGACTTTTTTCAATGGGGTTTCTCACGTGCATCCACCACGTAAGCCTATGTTACCAGTTTGGGATCTGAATCTGGTATTATCTGCTCTGCAGGGTCGTCCCTTTGAGCCTCTCTGTGAGGCCGCTTTGCCCATTTTGACTCTTAAGGTAGCCTTTTTGGTGGCTATCACTTCTGTCAGGTGTGTTTCTGAGTTGGCAACGCTTTCCATCAAACCTCATTATTTTGAGCGACACCAGGACAAGGTGGTGTTTCGTTTTAAGCCAGATTTCTTGCCCAAGGTTGTGTCTCAATCAGGACATTGTCTTGTCTTCATTGTGTCCTAATCCTGCTAATTCCAAGGAGCGGACACTGCATTTATACCCTGCACAGGATCTGTACTATAGTTCAGCACCGCCCAAATAATTAAATATGCATATGAAACAGGTAGTGTGCCAAAATTGTGTGTCCCAACTGTAAACACTACAAAAAACACACCTCCACTTTGTGGCCCAGTGTACCACAAAAACAGGTACCAAACACAATGGCACCACTCCTATTCAATTAATAGACCAATGCGATCACTAATTAATATCCATAGTTTAATTCATTAGAAATCCTACATTAAAAATACACAATACATCATCACAAACATCTAAAAATAAGACAACACAATACACAGCCCAACCCAGCAGCAGAGACCCAATTGATTCTATATAAACCTCTTTGTGCTTAACTCATGATAAAAGACATCACTAAATCCATCCATATTGTCTAAAGTGCTAATGTGCAATACAACAATAAAAAATATAATGTGCAAAACTGCAAAAAATGACAAAAAAGTATGAATAATCACCTCAGTGCAAACAATGAATTGGTCTCCTGCTGAGTGGGGCGATCATCCACCCACGCGTTCCGTGACGTATTGTCACTTTCTCAAGGTGCCCTCATCAGTACTGCCCCCCTTCTCACTTTTAAATGGTCCGGGTAATGGCGCCGGCACATGCCCGCCCCACCCCCTGCGCGAGACAGCCCCGGCCGGCGGCTGCTCTACGCCGGAAGCAAAGCCCAGACAGCGCCGGCGTCAAACCCCGCCCCCTGAAGTGACGACATTGCCGTGCCCCCGCCCGGCCCCCAGACCGCATCAGGTGCCACGCTCCACGTCACCGCACAGTGTAACAACGTGCGTTCATGGTAGCGCGCACAGCTGCGAGGGGGGCGAACGGGAGCAGGGCCGTCGCCGCGGGGATGATAAGAAGGAAAGGGAAACTTGAAGCAAGGGCAGCACTGAGGTACCAACATAACAAAGAACATATACAACCAGAACATATAATATAAAAGCCAGTTTTACAATATACAATGTATCATATTTCTCTTCAATTAATAAACATCGAAATCATTCCATATATATTGAATGTGAATCTACATGCAATTAATCGATCAATCAAATAAGGCTATTGTTTAAGATATGCAATCCAACAGGGAATAATTATAATCCAACAGGGAATAGAGGGAGGCAATCAGAATCAAATACATGATCATTACTGTAATAAGGAAAACTAAATCTCATATCAATCTATATACAAAAATAATGATAATAATAATAATATCGATCTATATACAAAAATGATAATGATGTCAATCTATATACAAAAATAATAATAAATAAATCAACCCTCCCCCCCCCCCCCCCCACAAACACACCCACACACCCCAAGTGAATGACTATGTATGTACACATATATATTAACACGTGTTGAATTGAAGAAAAAAAAAAAAAAAAAAAATTTCTATTAGGTTTATGTATAAAACCATAAAGTACAACACATTAGTGAAAAAAGTGAGATGAAATAAAGTTCCATAGATAAGATAAAGATCACTAATCCTACTGAGATCAGATCAAAAATATATTTCCTTCCAAGGACCTAAGCAAGATCACATCTCGGCCCAATCAGAATCCTGCACAGAATCTTAGATCGTTCATCAGATCGCTCCTTAGCAGCAGGTAGAGATCAACCACTCAGATCCGCCCAGGTTTCAAAGACATTTCTTCCCAGGGTCAGGAGATATATATATTTCTCAGCACAGGATCATCACGGATCATCCAAAGGATCATCTCTTCACCGAGGATTAGGATCAATCAACCCAGATTGCCATCTAAGAACAAACAGTGAGGATACCATAAATGCCAGCACAAAAATACCAAAATTATGAAACACGTGCCCCCACCAAAGAAAACCAACACACACTCATGCACACACCACCACCACTATGTGCAATTCTTGGCCATATTCAATAAACACAGTTCCTGGCTATATTCAATGGGCACTGTGCTGAATAGGACAAGAATCATACCAAGGCTAAATAAAAAGAGTGGGATATCAATTACTTATTACTTATCTGCCCAAAAAAGGTTCAAAGGACGCATCCTCATTCAGCCCCAAAGGAGCAATCGTGTTCAATCGGTACATCCATTTCAATTCGTTTTGCAATAATCTACGTTTAAAGTTTCCCCCCCTAATGCCCAGTTGTATTTTTTCAAGTGGGGTAACCCTCAAAGTAGATGGGTCCCCTTCATGGACTCGTAAAAAATGATCGGCCACCGGGGATATAATCTTCTGTGCATCTCTATCTCTTGGGGCCAATTTAATATTGGACAAATGAGCCTGAATTCTGATTTTGAGTGCATTTTTTGTTTCTCCTACATATCCCAAATTGCACCCACACTGCAATAGATAGATCACCCCTTTGGTATTGCAATTCAAGAGGTCCCTAATCCTATATTTCTCCCTTGTATATCGATTCAGAACACGATCAGTTCTAACCATAAATTGGCAGATTGAACAGCCACCACACCTGAAACTACCTTTTGTTTTTTGTTGTTTGAGCCAAGTATCAGGCCTGATAAAATGACTCCTACATAGGATACTTTTTAGATTAGGTGCCCTTCTAGCCGTTAGCTGGGCCTTTTTACCAATGATTTTTCCAATCCTAGGGTCTGATTGGAGGATCCCCCAGTGCCTGTCTAACACCCCCCGTATCCGTTTCCAGTTATTACAGTACCTGGTTACAAACCTTATGGTGTTATCCTTCTTGCGTGCCCGCGGGGTCAAAAGATCACTACGTGGCATGTCCGTCACCTGGCGATATGTATTGGCCACAAATCTCTGGGGGTATCCCCGATCGCAAAATCTTTTCATCAGGCCCCGTGCCTGCTCATGGTACTCCTCATCCTTAGAACAATTTCTCCGCATCCGTATAAACTGGCCTTTAGGAATGCCCATCCTTTGATGTTTTGGATGAAAGCTCCCAAAATGGAGCAGGCTATTCACGGCCGTCTGTTTTCTGAATAATGTAGTCGAGATGGTGCCATCATTTTCCAATTTCAGTTTTAGATCCAGGAACTCCACCTGTATAGTGGATATTGTGAATGTCAAAAATATATTAAAATCATTCCTATTTAGTCTGGTGAGAAATTCACGACAGAGGTCACCTGGCCCGTGCCAAATTAGCATAATGTCATCTATGAAGCGAAACCAGCCACTAATATGGGGCTGGTATTCGCTCATAGGATCTCCAAAAACCACCTCCCTCTCCCACCAGCCAAGGAAGAGGTTGGCCACGGAGGGTGCACATCTGGCCCCCATGGCCACCCCCCTCACCTGGCGATAGTGACCATTATCAAACACGAAATGATTGTGTGACAAGATGAAATCTAAGAGCTCCAAAATAAATTCCCGTCGTTCCTTAAATGCCCCTGATTCCATGTTGAGAAAGTAATCCACCGTGCTGAGGGCTAGATCATGTGTAATATTTGTATATAAGGATTCGACATCCGCTGTAACCAAGAGGGTCCCCTCTGGCCAGCAGATGCCCTCCAGTTTGTTCATCAAATCAGAGGAGTCTCTAACATATGATGTCAGAGACTGAACGAATCCTTGCAAATGTGTGTCTATGTAGATGCTTGCTTGTTCTGTTAGGCTCCCGATGCCCGAAATAATAGGGCGTCCAGAGGGGGCCTTAGCATTTTTATGAATCTTCGGTAGTAAATACAACGTGGGAATTACTGGGGAATCAACCTTCAAAAATTCATAGGTCTTTTGATTGATTATATCCCTAGATACTGCCCGATTCAAAATCCCTTCAAAGATCTCCTTATATTGAGGGATCGGGTTGGATGATAGTTTCTCATAGTTGTTTCTATCCCTCAATTGTCTTTGGGCCTCTTTGATGTAATCTGCAGTACCCCACAGTACCACATTCCCGCCCTTGTCAGCCTCACGGATGACAAAGGCGGGATTGGCGCGTAGGGACTGTACAGCCTCCCATTCACTCCGAGTCAGATTGTGTTGGATTTTTGCCTGTGTAAGTTTTTCAAATTCCCCACTCACCATGCGGAAAAAGGTGAGTACTGCTGGTGCTGATCCAAATGATGGAGTGAAGGTCGAAGGTTTCCGCAATCTACTGATTAAATTCGACCACAACTGTGGATCCTCCTTATTCTGTTGGGGATCAAGTTCCAAGAACTCACGTACTGCCTCATCCTCCATAGTGTCACCACTAGGAGCATCAGTAGGAGACCCATTTTTATCAGAAAAATATCTTTTCAATAGAATTTGTCTGCAAAAGACAAACAGATCCTTTATAATTTCAAACCTGTCCATTTCATTAGTAGGGGAAAAATTTAGACCTCTGCTCAATACTGACCTTTCTGTACTTGATAGTGTGTAATCCGTCAGATTGATTATTTGTAGCACATCAGTATCAGCCCTCTCAGCTTGAGGAGACATGTTTTTCACTGAGGTGAGATTAGTGATGTCTCCTAACATGTTGTCCTGAGGAAGTGACGTGAAGTGACGTCACGCAACGCGTAGACAGAGGGGCAGTGGGCTGGCGGTCGTATTATAATGTAAGTTATTCTTGCTCTATATCAAGGGATTGCTTTTTTTCCTTCCCCCCTGGTGTGTTCTCACCTTTGGAAGTCTCTGAAGTATGCTTTTAGGCCCTATTAGGGGTGTATCTTTCACAATGATAGGGACAATATGTATTATTAATTATCACACATGTGTTTAGTTTTTGTATTGGCTTTAGATGGATTGTTTTTTAGCACTTTTGCACTGTAGCACTGTAGCACTTTAGTTCACGTTGATCTAGCCAGGAGTGTTTCTATACTATTGTAAATATATGAATTGTGACTGCCATCTCCATTGCCCCCAGAAGTGTGGTTCTCTTCCTTATTGTACATTATTGTCTTGTATTTAGTGTTTTTTAACTATAGTCTAGTTTTTGTATGTCATGTGACTTCATTATTAATAAAGAATTATATTTTTTATATTAACAGTGGTGCCATCATATATGGGGGTTGAGGAGGGTTGTGGGTCCCACCTCATAGTGTACATTCTCCTAACATGTTCACATCCTCCGCCTCTTGGGCCGCTGGGATGTTAATCTTAGGGGGTCCCACACCAATCGACCCCTCCCTTGTCTGTTCTCTCCTCCTCCTGTATCTCTTACCACCTCTCCTTGTCGATTTCCTCCCGGGCCTTCTCCTCCCATTGAACCCGGGGATAAAAAATGCTCCTGGGATTCATTGCCAGATTGGTTAGAGACAGAGGAGCTCCTACTTCTATTGAAGGAGCGCGGGGGGTGGGGCGGGCATGTGCCGGCGCCATTACCCGGACCATTTAAAAGTGGGAAGGGGGGCAGTACTGATGAGGGCACCTTGAGAAAGTGACAATACGTCACGGAACGCGTGGGTGGATGATCGCCCCACTCAGCAGGAGACCAATTCATTGTTTGCACTGAGGTGATTATTCATACTTTTTTGTCATTTTTTGCAGTTTTGCACATTATATTTTTTATTGTTGTATTGCACATTAGCACTTTAGACAATATGGATGGATTTAGTGATGTCTTTTATCATGAGTTAAGCACAAAGAGGTTTATATAGAATCAATTGGGTCTCTGCTGCTGGGTTGGGCTGTGTATTGTGTTGTCTTATTTTTAGATGTTTGTGATGATGTATTGTGTATTTTTAATGTAGGATTTCTAATGAATTAAACTATGGATATTAATTAGTGATCGCATTGGTCTATTAATTGAATAGGAGTGGTGCCATTGTGTTTGGTACCTGTTTTTGTGGTACACTGGGCCACAAAGTGGAAGCGGACACTGCATTCTTTGGATGTGGTAAGGGTTCTGAAGTTGTATTTGGTAGCTACTGAATCCTTTAGGAAGACTGATGCTCTTTTTGTCCTCCCTTCTGGACCTAGGAAGGGTTTGCCTCTGGCTAAATCCACTATCAGCAGGTGGATCCGTCAGGCGATGGTGCAAGCATATTCTGCTAAGGGGAAGGAACCTCCCTTCCGCCTTACTGCTCATTCCACTTGTGCTATTGGTGCCTCTTGGGTTTTTCAGCACCAGGCTTCTGTTGAACAAGTTTGTAAGGCCGCAACTTGGTCTTCTGTTCATACTTTTTCTAAGTTTTACAAGGTTGATGTTAGGGCCTCAGCTGATGCTGCTTTTGGCCGCAAGGTTCTTCAGGCGGCAGTGGTCTAAACTGCCTGCCGTTGCTCTTGGGGATCCCACCCTACTTTACGGACACTGCTTTTGGATGTCCCAGACGTAAAGAATTCAGTGAAACAGGACGTGCTGTATACTTGGAAAAATACAATTCTGTGAGTACTCACCTGTAGAATTGTTTTTGTAGTATACAGCACGTCCTGTTTCATCCCTCCCTTGTTATCATTATTCTTGGTTACCTCTGTATGGTGATTTGTTCAAATGTTTGGTTGGGGTTTCCTTCATTATTATTCTCCAGGCTTCTTGTCTAACTGCTTTGTAACACTGGGAATTTGTGGGAGGTTCCTGGCCTTTTATAGGGCCGGGAGATGCCACAAGTCTTTCTGCAGTCCACTGCGCCACCTTGTGGCGGATAACCCAGACATAAAGAATTTAGAGAAACAGGACGTGCTGTATACTACAAAAACAATTCTACAGGTGAGTACTCACAGAATTGTATTTTTGCACACATGTGGCCCCTTCTAAGGCATGTACAGATTTCACCGGCTTCCTTCAGTGGCAGATATTACCCTGATGGAATCCTGTCTCCCTGACCACAACTTTTTTTCCATTTGAAAAATGCTTTAGATAAAGCCTTGAGACCGCATGAAATCGGGTAGCCACGGGCAAAAGGTGCAGGATTAGAGCCTTTTCATTATGCTCCATCTTTAAAGGCCTTCGCCTGAGAACCTCACATAGGTCATAATCCTGGGCATAATGTTCGGTACCTGGGCCCCTCTATATTATTTTGAGTGCATTACCAGCTCAGTGTTACCTTTATTTGGTGGTGGAATTAGTGGTA
This sequence comes from Gastrophryne carolinensis, assembly GCA_027917425.1. Lineage (NCBI taxonomy): Eukaryota > Metazoa > Chordata > Amphibia > Anura > Microhylidae > Gastrophryne > Gastrophryne carolinensis. Next base: position 153,946,562 of record CM051234.1, read on the forward strand.
CAGTCATTTCCGCAGAGTGTCCCAAGAGCCATTTTTCAACAGGACAACACAAGGCCGCATTTTGCTTGTTCTACTGTAAGCAGCCTGCGTGGCCTAAAGATGCTACCATGACCTGCAACTTCTCTGGACCTGTCTCCCAATGAGCACATCTGGGCCCTTACTGGTCAGCAATTGCAAAGAGAGCTGTCAGCAGCCAATCTTGATGATTTTCATGCCCAAGCGCATTAAGTTTGGCATAACATTCCTCATACTCATTGCTTCAAAACTTATAGAACCACCAGATGAAGCTGGAAAAAATGAGGAAATTATGGTAACCACAGGAGCTAATATTTCTGTTGAATTCCCACTAAAGATTAAATTCAGTTAGAATTAAATATGTAGGCATTTTAAACAAAAAGATATGTACCCTACTTGCTGCTTCAAAACATATCCCATTAGAAGATCATTTTCAGGCATGCTCCCTGCTGTAGTAGTAGAAGGATCAGACGGTGGTTGAGCTCAGGAGGTTTATAATAAGTATTTTCCCATGGATGGCCTTTAGGTAGACATCACCCTTAATGTGAAGCTTGTGCTATCACAAAGAGGGAAAAAGGGGAGTGAGGGGGCGCTTCCAGTTGCAAATCAAACGGTTATGGGTATAGGTATTGTGACAACTCCTAATCATTGCATTTAGGTGTTCATTCCATCCTATTGCCACACATTTTTACAATCAAGCTCTAATCCATGCAATCTGCCTTTATCTATGTTTGTGAAAAATAGGTTTCTCTCAAGAGCTCACTGAATCCCATCTTGGTATAGCAATAGATTAATGTCAGTTTATAAAATGTCTTCCCCTCTTTATATTCCATGATCCACTGTGGGTGGTGTTTCCCAAACCTCCTCTGGCATTAAAATGGGCACATAAAATGAACTGTGTGAGCTTTGTGCATGGGTTTCCTTGGCCAAGCAGCTGCATACAAGCCTTATATTGCCAAATACAATGACAAGCGTTGGGTGAAGTGCCATATAGCACAGTGAGTCCACTGTAATCTCAAGTAGTGACAACTGATCACAACCCCTTCAACCATTTTTGGGAACTAGAATGGAGATTACAAGCCAGGTCTTCTCGTTCAAGCATTTGACCTCACATATGCTCTTCTGGATAAATGATCAAACAGAGATACACTCCAACATCATCTAGGAAGCCCTCCCACACAAGTGGAAGCTGTTTTCCTTAAGCCGAATGGTCGACAACTCTATAATAATACCAATATATTTAGAATAGAATGTCAGAAATCACCTCAAGGTGTAATATATAAGTGTATATAGTAAAATTTCAAAACAAAATGGCCAGTTGGTTATCAAGTGGAGAACCTAGTATATAAGGTTTGTAAGTTAATAAAACGATTGAACTTTGAGGTTGTGATAATGTGCTTTCAAAGGGTGATTTTTCTTAGTAAGTTAGCCATCGATGTAAGCAGCAAATTCAAGGTTAAGGTAATACCATTTATTGGCTAACTCAATAAGATTGAAAATGCAAGCTTTCGAAGCTGTTCAAGCTTCTTCTTCAGGCATGATTATGCCTGAAGAAGAAGCTTGAACAGCTTCGAAAGCTTGCATTTTCAATCTTATTGAGTTAGCCAATAAATGGTATTACCTTAACCTTGCTTTACCTTTGACTGAAATATAGCTTTACATTTCCCTATCCAAAAGGTCTCAGTAATGTTTATCAGGCGCTCAATCTCCTTCAGCTTACAGCAGCAAACATCACAAGTTGGAATACCCCACAGCGGGAAACTCACTGTTAGCAATGAGGTGGAACACTGACTGCGGGGGACCAGGGTTCAATTGCTTGGCAAGGATGGCCCTGGAATCTACTGGCCTGAGCCTAAGACTCAGTCCTTTGGCCTGGAGTCTAAGAACCTCCCCAGGCTTCCCTAGAGCCCACTGCAGGGGAAGATTTGATGCATGAGAGGTCCTAGGTTATGCCGGGCAAGTCAATGACCTGGAGAGACAGGCAATATTTCCCTGGCACAGATGGTGCAGTGGCACTTAAAAATGGAGGTGTGGTCAGATATAGTTGAGGTTGAGAAGTGCAGAAAGCAGAATAGTTAAAGTCAACAAGCAAAGCATGTGTACAAGCTATGGTTAATAACAGAAAGGCAGTCCAATGGTAAAGGGCTCGTGATCAAAATTTCACAGCATAGGAGATAAATCCTAGAAGATTTTCTGGCGCCACTGTGGTACTAGGAAGTTCCTTATGCCCTGAGCAAGCTTGATTGATTAATCTGCACATGCTCAGTGGATACACACCTATTAGATCCTGTGTAAGATGACCCTGTGTGCACATCCTGTAATTGGATATTAGTCAACGGTACGAACTCTACCTTGCACATGCACAGCATAAACGCATAAACTTTCCCTTGTGCTGGCACAGTGGCTCTGGTGTGCCCAGTGCCAGGCCAGGAAGTTAGCACATGTGTGCTGGCACCGTGAGCAGACCCATGACAATCACCCTGTTCCAGGATCTTGTTGTATTCTGAAGTTACCTGAGTACTTAGCTTATTGCCAAATATACCGTCTGTGGGAACTAGACTTTCACAATGTAGGGAATTCCAATTAGAATTTATATCTGGTTCTGGTTCACTTTAAAACCATGTGTTCCATCTCTGCTGAATGCACAGAAAAGCAGTAGTGATATCCGCCCCCCTCCAGGTATTATGGGCATCTTCCTAATGTGTATCTGCCCTTCCTATTTTCTACTAGGAACTTTGGCTGTGGGGCAAAGTTTAAAAGATTTACCAGCTTGCTGCCCAGTGTTAAACACGTGTAACCTTGAAGATAAATGTGTCCCTAAAACAAACAGCACAATCTATCCAACTACAGCCCACACACCAAACAGTTGTGATAGACACCGTGTTATGTTCTACTCAAAGCTGTAATTTCCAGTAGTTTGGAAATGTGACCTTATAGTAAACTCGTTTAGATCAGTGGAAATATCATTTCAAAATACTTTTGTTACTTCACACAAATTAATTTATTTAAGTTTCCTCTAAATCTAGGCTATACTTTTTATGTTACACTAAACTAAACCATGAAATGATGGTAAAAGCAGACAACCAGGCCTGTACTATTAGATTGAATGGTTCCCATCCTAGTTACAGATCTGAAGAATATGAACATAAGTGCTTGATGAGGTAGAGAAGTTTCCCACACTTCAGTAAATACCCACCTCCCCCATGAAATATAAGTTCTACACGTAAGCGGAGATGTTCTCCAAGAGATCATAGAAGGCATCCATGCTTGAGTAAAAATTCCCCAGGGCCTAGCATCCAAGGTATGAAGTTTAGTTGGAAATAGCAAATTAGAAATGAATGACTACGTTTCTATTTCTAATTTGGAATATACAAGTTATCTTTTGAACTGATGCCACACCTAGGGATTGATATGTTGTGGTAGTATCGCCACTGCTCATGACTAATGATGGGCTTCGGATCCGGACTGAAGCAAAATTTGACCTGGATCTTACTGATTTGGCCCAGTTTGGCCGGATAACGGCAAGAGCTGTGTCAAATTATCCAGCATGCCACTCTCTAATGCTATCAGGTGGCATACTGGCCATTACTACTAAACTAGTATAGGGTTCCCTTGGACCCCTTACCTCATTACAGAAATACCTCCCAAGTGTGCCTGATTTGGAGTTATTGAAGGACGCAATCCCTGGATAGTTCAGTGGATTTCTAGTTGGCTGAAGGATCGGTATCAGAGTGTTGCTGTTAATGGCGTGCAATCTGAACAAAGCCAAGTTACAAGTGGTGTGCCGCAAGGCTCTGTCCTGGGCCCCATTCTTTTTAATACGTTTTGTAAATGACATAGAAGAAAGCTTTGTAGGAAATGTTTGCCTGTTTGCTGATGATACAAAGGTTAGTAATAAGGTGGATATTCCTGGAGGTGTCTGCAACATGGAAAATGATTTAGCTTTATTAGATAAATGGTCAAAACTGTGGAAACTAGAAATCCAAAATCATGCACTTGGGTAGAAGGAATACCGTATGGGCAGTACTGTGTTAGCCAAGACTTCGGGGGAAAGAGATTTAGGGGTACTTATTACTGAAACATGCAAGATGGGTGGACAGTGTAGCCAGGCAGTGGGAAAAGCAAGCAGGATGCTCGGCTGCATAGCTCGAGGCATCACCAGTAGGAAGAGGGAGGTTGTGATGCCGCTGTATAGAGCCCTGGTAAGGCCACAGCTAGAATACTGTGTGCAGTTCTGGAGACCTTACCTGCAAAAAGACATTATTCAAATAGAACGTGTCCAAAGGTGGGCAACAAAAATGGTGGAAGGACTTAAACTTAAAAATTATCAGGAAAGAGGAAAGAAGGGAGAGGGGGGACATGATTGACACCTTTAAATATGTGAAAGGATTAAATAAGGTTCAGGAGGGAAGTGTTTTTAAGAAGAAGCTTAATGATAGAACAAGGGGGCACAACCTGAAGCTAGTCGGGGGGAAGATCAGGAGCAATGTTAGAAAATATTATTTTACAGAAAGAGTAGCAGATGCTTGGAACAAACTTCCAGCAGAGGTAGTTGAATATAAAAATGCCTGGGATAAGCACACATCTATCTAATCTAAGATGGGGAGGCCGATTTATTAATAGCGCCAGGTAGCGACAGATGAGCGACAGTAGCGTGATTTTCACAGCGCCGGCTAGTATTCGCTGTGCTTGGCCGTTGTTCGGTTGTTGACAGCGACTCAGTCGGTGTGGCGTAATGTTGAATACGGGGTTAGGAGTCGCTATTTGACAGGTTCCGCGCTGTATGGGAGCGCATGACAGCGAATGGCCATAGCAAACGGCTCCCAGCATATTCATTAACAAATCACGCTCAAAAAATTCTCGCGCTGTAAAATGCTTGTTTAAACCCCAGAGCGCTGGCGGCGATGTGTAAAAAGTAGTTTTTTAACCCCCAAACAACCTTATTTTTGGAAAAAAATAATAAACAAGTTTTTTAAAACATTTTGTAATATGAATACATTAATATCAGACCTGTAATATCAATTCTGCACAAATTTTTTTTTTTTTTTTTTTTTTGACCTTAACAAAAAAGATATAACATTGCAGAAGTGGTCACAGAATTTTTGACATTTAAAAAAAAAAAAAACATTAATATCAATGTATTATGAATATTTAAAGATTGCTCCATTGAAATGCATTGGAGAGCGCCAGGTAGCGAGAGGTCATACCTGGCGCTGTGATGGGATTAGCAGCGGCGCTGTTCGTTGCAGTCCGCTACATGATGAATCCCGCGCTAGCTGACGCTCTCGCCGGCACTAGCCTCATTTAGCGTGATAAATGCGTGATTGTGTTCGCAGCCTGGCGTTCTGGAGACGGTAGCCGCCAATAGCTGGCGCTACCTGGCGCTAGTGAGACACTACCTTGCGCTATCCCTTGATAAATAAGGGCCAAAGAGTACATACAGTATACACATAAGGGCAGACTAGATGGACCATATGGTCTCCTTCTGCCATCACCTTTCTATGTTTCTATGGAGGAACTGTCCCTCTTTGGAGTCCATGTCCTCCTGCCCCTCATTGTTCTCATTTGTTCCTCTGTGAGGTGTAACATGCAAATCTGCACCAATAAATGATTTATTTGCCTATTTAAAGAGTATATTATATTTATATTGTTTTAACTGTTACACCCTATCCCCTATCCATCAATCATTGTGGGGGCGTGGCCTAATTTAATAAATATCCCTCTTTTCCACCATGAAAAGTTGTTAGATATGCTATAGATGCCGGTAGGGGCAGCTGCAATAGCGTCTCCCTGTCCTCAGCAGACCTGCAGAAATTCTTTTAGTTCTTTTTTTTTTTATTTTTTATTTTAGTTCTTTTTTTTATTATAAAACTGTATTTTTATGTAACTGTTTGTGAACTGGTAAAATATCCAAGGGACGTTGTGGTGGCAGGAGCTATTGTTTTCAATCTTTGCTTTAAATTACTTCTCTTTCTGCTGATCTTTCTCATGCATGCACAAGCCGTCCCTGTGCTGCTTTTAGGTTGTGAAGGTCCCTTCGATGTGTAATTAATTGTGGAGATTGTGTCAGCAAAACAGAAAGAGTTCAATAGTGCTTATGAAAATATGCAAGATAAAGGTGAATAGAAGATATTGGCCCCTGACATACAGCATGAAGTGAGCATAAAGCCGGCTAATTTAACTGTTTGCCAGGGGGCATCTTGATTTGGGGTGCCTCATTGTGTGTGCCAGAAAGGAAAGGCAGGAAGCATGCAGTTGAGTTTTACTGCTACCTTGGGGTTTCACACATCGGGACATTCCAAATCGGAATGCCTCCCATAAAGGAAGACCACTGGGCCGGTTGTTGGAGACTCTAGAGCCAGCTGACTAGGTTCCCCCAGCATACCCCACTGTGTTCACCCCTCTAAATCGCCCGCAAGCCCCCATCTCAGGCGTTCCTGCACTCCACAGAGTTGCAGGGGGTGCGTCCGCCCGGTGCTCCGTATACCAAAGGCACCTTACAAAACAACTGTTTAATTCCATGCATTAGTATGCACAGCATAAATCGCTGAAATCGTCGCGCATCTGCACATATGCCATGAGTATGGCGGAAAGGTGAGTGGAGTGGGCAATCTGGGGGGTTTCACACAGCGGGGCATTCCAATGCCAAGGGGCAAGGACCAATCACCAGAAAAGTCAAAATCCTGGTGATTTAGGGTGTTGTTTAAGAAACGCTAACACCAGTTCGTGCCACGTAGCGCCGGGTGAACGCTGGGCAGTACGTGAAAACCATATATATGAAAGTCAATCTGGTGAGCGGCTCTAATAGGGTCATGTAGCGTCACATGCATCACTAGCGGTGGCTCAGTGTAAAGCGCCGCTCGTTGTGTTCAGCAGAGCCATGTAGCACCTGACGCTCAGTAGCATTAACCCATACATTTCAATGGTGTTTTATTTGGTTAGGTATAAATAGAGTTTTCCTAAAGCAATGTTCAACATTTTTGGTTAAAATGATTGTGTGACCTCTTCTGCCCAGCAACCAAACACTTTTATTGTTTTTTTTTTTCACTTTTTTATGCAAAATTGTATGTGCAGGTCTGGCATTGCAGTGTCATTGTCACGGTGTTAAAACAATGTCATTCTATATGCTATCGCTCTGGTGCTGGTGAATATGTGTTCAGACTTTTATAACACAGCATCTGGCGCTCAATGCTAGAGCACCCAGTTTTAGAGCGCCGGTGCTGGTTGTGTGTAGTTTTTTCATACATATGGACTTTAGCGCCGAGTGCTGGATGCACTTAACTGGCACATCCTATCGCTCGCTGCAGCACTGTCCTGTTGTTAGATGTAGCGTAGTCTTGGGCGCTTTGACTTCAGGACACTACCTAGCGCTCTCGATCACACTCATCAATGCTGGAGGAGATAGTACAATGCCACTTGTCCAATTATAGCGCCAGACACCCGCTTGCAGCGACCACTTGCGGACGCTCTAAGCGCCGATACATAGACGTTCACATGGCAATACGTGGTGCTAGTCTTAAATTAGCCTCTATATCTCAAACATTTAGACATACTGTATCTCAAATAAGACCTGTCATCTCCTGTTATATCAAAACATTTATGTGCTAATATAGATTTTACAATCTGGTCTGTTTACTATTACGTATTATAGCGTGCCTCACTTAAGTATGCTCCAATTTGTGCAATGCTTTCTTCCGGCTCTAATAACTGGTAAATCATGGCATGTACACACCAAATGTTCCAAGAGCAAGTCAAATATTTGTGTCCAGGTCTACAACGCCTGTCAAGAGTTAAAACTCAGGACCAATGTCCTCCACTATCTCAGTGACTAATGCCCTCTAAGTGTCATCATTGGCTGCCAGCTCCACCCCCGCTGGCCCCCATCTCATTTCGGACAGTTCCTTGCCCTGTCTGTAGAGCCAATACAGGTCAGGGTCAGCCTTTAAAACAGCAGCGTCTGGCGGGCTCAGCTTCATTTGTGAACCAAGCCGGTGCAGAAGAGCTTGGACCTGCAAAGATGTCAGGAATATACCAGCAGGGGGTGCTGTTCATCCAGGCTCTATTACTTTTCTCTAGCACTTATTCTGTAAGTTTTTAACCTATTGGATCCAATGGTTGCCAGTATAATTTACGTTGATTTAGCAGTAAAAAGCAAAGACACGTCTATATATATATGTAAATATATATATATATATATATATATATATATATATATATGTATAGTATGTGTGTGTAATATATATATATATATATATATATATATATATATATATTCTATGTATAGTGCGTGTGTGTATATATATATATATAAATATATATATATATGTATAGTGTGTGTGTGTATATATATATATATATATATATATATATATATATATATATATATATCCTAGCTATAGTTAGCCACTACTAGAAAATTATTTAGCAGATGCAATACAAAAAATATGGATTCCATCTGACCAGTTGTATTTTATTTTACAGCAATATAGTATTCCACCAAATAAGGACAACTGTTGCGTCTTGGATGAGCGATTTGTAAGTAGATTTTATTGAAATGCTGTTTGTTGTAGAAATAGCCCCAAAATGTCCTTTGGAATAATATTAAACTACTGTCATAACTTCCACAGAAAATGCAATAAATAAAATGCATGATTAATTGTTTATAGGGGGAATACTGCCCAACCACCTGTGGCATTGCAGACTTTTTAAACAGATACCAGTCAGATGTAGACACAGACCTTCAATACTATGAGAGTCTTTTAGGTAAAATCGGTAATGACACCTCAGAGACCAACATCATTGTGGAAGACATTTACCAGATTGGAAGCAGGCCTCAGAAATCTCCACAGAGTAAGCAATAGTGAACCTACAATTAAAGAGTTCATGCTATTTTATTGTAATTACTGAATATAGTCAAATACCTACCTCTTTATTTGTTCTGAAACAATTGTAGCATCTGGAGACCCAACGCAGAAATCCAGAAACATGCTGGATGAAGTAACACGATACGAACAGACAGTGGCACAAAATGAACAGCTTCTACAGTAAGTAGTCCCAGCAGTAAGTAGTCCCAGGCTCCTGTACATGACATGGCGTGTTCATATCATAGACATGCTACAAACTGATGCGGATGCAATATTAATGTATATATCCGAGACATTAATGTCAATTAGCTTATTGATGAACAATAATATTCCTTATTTAATTACATAAAGGCTGATTTTTTTTCTCAATTTTTTTGTGAGAATTTATTTTGATAATGATTTTTTCCGTAGCGTAATTCACTACCATTTTTAGCAGTGCAAATGTTTCATTAATTCGCACAGCTAAAAATGGAAAAGAACATTTTCTCACCAAATCAGCACTATAGTCCTAACCCCCTCAGGCGAATGCATTGGGGAGGCCGATTCATTAATAGCGGCAGGTAGCGACAGTTGAGCGACTGTAGCGGTATTTTCACAGTGCCCGCTAGTAGTCGCTGTGCTTGGCTGCTGTTCGGTTGTTGATAGCGACTCAGTCGGTGTGCAGTAATGTTGAATACGGGGTTAGGAGTCGCTATTTGACAGGTTCCGCAATGTATGGGTGCGCATGATAGCGACTGGTCAGAGCGATCGGCTCCCACCAGATTCATCAAAAAATCACGCTCCAAAAATTCAAGCGCTGTGAAATGCATGTTTAAACCCCAGAGCGCTGGCGGCGATGTGTTAAAAGTAGTTTTTTAACCCCCAAACCACCATATTTTTGGAAAAAAAAAAAAAAATTTTAAAGAATTTCTAATATGAATACAATAATATCAGACCTGTAATATCAATTCTGCACAAATTTATTTATTTTTTTCCCTTAAAAAAATGATCTAACATGGCAGAAGTGGTCACAGAATTTTTCACATTGAAAAAAAAAAAAAAAAAAAAAACATTACTAACAATTAATTATGAATATTTAAAGATTGTTCCATTGAAATGCATTGGAGAGCGCCAGGTAGCGAGAGGTCCTACCTGTCGCTGTTCAAGGTCGGACGCTGGCGCTGTGGGCTGAGGCTGGAATAATGATGAATGAGTGGCTATCTGGCGCTATCTCAGTCGCTAAGCAGGATCGGCTTGATAAATGTGTGATTGTGGTGGGGAGCCGGCGTTCTCGTGGCGGGGCCCGTCATTACCGGTCGCTCAGCAGCCGCTACCTGTCGCTATTCCTTCATAAATAAGGGCCATAGTCAATATAAAGAGGGGGATAAAAAAAGAGGATGACAAGGAGAAGGCCGGGGAGAAAAGGGGAGCTAGTCTGATTGTTCTAGGGTCTATTGTAGGTTTCGATCAGCATTAGGAAATACACAAACCCTCTATCAGACGTACGGACTGATTCAGCAGAGTGAGGTTTTTTTTTCTTCACATTCTTTTGAGAGAAAAAAACATTTGATAATAATGTTTCTTTGCGTGATTCAGCACCATTGTAGCTGTGTGAATTATGTGCTAATTTAGCACCTCTAAAATAGTGCTGAATTGCACTAATGAAATAAATCATTATACATTTTTATTTCTCACCAAAAACATGAGAAAAAAAAATCTGACGGCGCTGGATCAGCCCTAACGAGCTAGAGGGTTTCTCATTGAGGAAGAAGCAGTCCATTCTAGCATAAACTGAGAATGGAATTTGCTGCTTCCACTATTATTTCCACCTCGATATTATTTTATGTGAGTGTGTGAATTCTCTTGGTAGAAAAAAAGCACAAGGATTTCAATGTTGCTGAATCATGAGCTAGGAAGACAATAAAAGGCCATGACACATTTTACTAATGTGTAAAATGTTTCTCTGCTTTTCTCAGGAGTAACAAGTGCTGCTGATTTTCATCTTCCTACCTGGTGATTCAGCAACAGTGAAATTCTCATGATTTTTGTATTACCATGAGAATTTTTTTTATATTTTACTCTGATAATCTTAAGGATTATCAGTGTGTTAGGGTGACAGTGTGAGCTGGGGGGACAGTGTGTGCTGGGGGGGGAGCAGTGTGTGCTGGGGGAGCAGTGTGTGCTGGGGGAGCAGTGTGTGCTGGGGGGAGCAGTGTGTGCTGCGGGGAGCAGTGTGTGCTGGGGGGACAGTGTGTGGTGGGGGAGCAGTGTGTGCTGGGGGAGCAGTGTGTGCTGGGGAGAAGTGTGTGCTGGGGAGCAGTGTGTGCTGGGGTACAGTGTGTGCTGGGGGACAGTGTGTGCTGGGGGACAGTGTGTGCTGGGGGAGCAGTGTGTGCTGGGGGAGCAGTGTGTGCTGGGGGAGCAGTGTGTGCTGGGGAGAAGTGTGTGCTGGGGGACAGTGTGTGCTGGGGGAGCAGTGTGTGCTGGGGGAGCAGTGTGTGCTGGGGGGCAGTGTCTGCTGGGGGAGCAGTGTGTGCTGGGGACAGTGTGTGCTGGGGGGACAGTGTGTGCTGGGGGAGCAGTGTGTGCTGGGGGGAGCAGTGTGTGCTGGGGACAGTGTGTGCTGGGGGACTGTGTGTGCTGGGGGACTGTGTGTGCTGGGGCAGTGTGTGCTGGGGGGACAGTGTGTGCTGGGGGACTGTGTGTGCTGGGGGCAGTGTGTGCTGGGGGGAGTAGTGTGTGCTGGGGGAGCAGTGTGTGCTGGGCTACTGTGTGAGCTGGGGGTGCAGTGTGTGCTGGGGGACTGTGTGTGGTGGGGGAGCAGTGTGTGCTGGGGGCACAGTGTGTGCTGGGGAGAAGTGTGTGCTGGGGAGCAGTGTGTGCTGGGGAGCAGTGTGTGCTGGGGGACAGTGTGTGCTGGGGGGCAGTGTCTGCTGGGTGAGCAGTGTGTGCTGGGGGAGCAGTGTGTGCTAGGGGAGCAGTGTGTGCTGGGGGAGCAGTGTGTGCTGGGGGGCAGTGTGTGCTGGGGGGCAGTGTGTGCTGGGGAGCAGTGTGTGCTGCGGGGACTGTATGTGTTGGGGGGACTGTGTGTGCTGGGGGACTGTGTGTGCTGGGGGGAGCAGTGTGTGCTGGGGGACAGGTTGTGCTGGGGGAGCAGTGTGTGCTGGGGGACAGTGTTTGCTGGGTGAGCAGTGTGTGCTGGGGGGCAGTGCGTGCTGGGGGGACTGTGTGTGCTGGGGGGACTGTGTGTGCTGGGGGGACTGTGTGTGCTGGGGGGACAGGTTGTGCTGGGGGGACAGTGTGTGCTGGGGGGGCTGTGTGTGCTGGGGGGACAGGTTGTGCTGGGGGGACAGTGTGTGCTGGGGGGACAGTGTGTGCTGGGGGAGCAGTGTGTGCTGGGGGGACAGGTTGTGCTGGGGGAGCAGTGTCTGCTGGAGGGACAGTGTGTGCTGGGGGGACAGTGTGTGCTGGAGGGACAGTGTGTGCTGGGGGAGCAGTGTGTGCTGGGGGGGACAGGTTGTGCTGGGGGAGCAGTGTCTGCTGGAGGGACAGTGTGTGCTGGGGGAGCAGTGTGTGCTGGAGGGACAGTGTGTGCTGGGGGGCAGTGTGTGCTGGGGGGACAGTGTGTGCTGGGGGGACTGTGTGTGCTGGGGGGCAGGTTGTGCTGGGGGGACAGTGTGTGCTGGAGGGACAGTGTGTGCTGGGGGGACTGTGTGTGCTGGGGGGACAGGTTGTGCTGGGGGGACAGGTTGTGCTGGGGGGACAGGTTGTGCTGGGGGGACAGTGTGTGCTGGGGGAGCAGTGTGTGCTGGGGGGACAGGTTGTGCTGGGGGGACAGTGTGTGCTGGGGGAGCAGTGTGTGCTGGGGGGACAGTGTGTGCTGGGGGAGCAGTGTGTGCTGGAGGGACAGTGTGTGCTGGGGGGACAGTGTGTGCTGGGGGAGCAGTGTGTGCTGGGGGGACAGTGTGTGCTGGGGGGACAGTGTGTGCTGGGGTAGCAGTGTGTGCTGGGGGAGCAGGTAAGAAGGTAAGAATATTGGGTGACTGATGCGGTTTCACATAGCGGGGCATCGCAAATTGAAAAGGGGTGGGTCTCCTGGACCAGTCTTAGCTTCCTAAAGTCCTGTGAAACTCTGCCTTTCACCCAGTTTTCTTACCCGTCCAATGAGCCCACTGCACAGGCACTGTTCTCCTCCAATTAGCTGCACGGAATTCCAGCTGCACACACAAGCGGCGTACAGCATCACTTGCATCTTAGGTCATGCACAACCAGAATAGGATGCCAGTGATGCCACCGCTGGCTCATAGGACAGGTAAGAAAATCAAGCGGTTTTCTTACCTGTCCTAATCACCTGGCCCTGAGGTCTGATAGATTCCAGGGACGGTTTGGTCCAGGTCCAGGATCCAGATTGTTCCTGTTCTGTTAAACAGAAACATTAAGAATATATTATAGGCATGGCAGATGTAGTTAACCCATGAGTTCTTTCTGTTTTCCATAGGTACCTGCAGGAAACTGTCGCCTCTAACACAGAGAAAATTACCCAATTGAAACAGAAGATCGCAAACTTGGAACTACAATGCCAGCAGCCATGCAAAGACACTGTTGAAATCCAGGAGTTAACAGGAAAAGGTAAGTTTCTAAATGAATGATATATACATACTGTGACGCAGCATCAGTAAATATCTTTCCATTTTCCATAGTAAGTGATATACTGATATACCCGGGACTGATATACCCGGGATTTTCAATGTCCTGGGTTTCCTTAGTGAATCCTGATTTGGGATTCCCGGCTGTGTAAAATCCGCTGGTGGGACGCTCTTCAGAATTCCCACGGCGCAAGTGCGTTAAGCGATAAGCTTCTTTGACCACACATGTTAATGTGCATATAAAGAAACTAAATAAGAGCTTAGCCGTACTAGCGATCGACGCATGCCACTGGTGAGGTAAGAATATCAGGGCATTGGTGGGGTTTCCAAATCAGGATTCCCAGGGGTGGTATTTAACTGTACCCAACATCTTATAGACGCTAGGGCCAGTTCTGGTCCACTTTACCTCGCCTATACATTGCCTGTTGAACACAAATTTACATCAAGACCTCAATTCAGTAAACCTGCTATATTTAATGACTTGTTTTAAAATAAGGTGTGAGTTAAAATAAGGCATAATTCAGTAAAGAGAGGAAGATAAAGCATGGTTTGCACCTAAAACTAGAGTAATGTGACAACATTTGCATTTGCTTTTTAAAAAAAATCTTAAGTAAGTTTCCCCCTGGAATGGAAGGTTTAGGTGTTAATAACCAGTATATGTGCACTTTTTATCATTTAGAAACTCTAGTAATGTTATTTCTTTTTTGAATCACGACGTGCTTTTACTAAAGATCGCCTTTATTTTTGTGAAAGTATACTGATTTGAGGCCCAAGAGTCATTAGTGACTGACTTTCTATATTCCGCATTAGAAGTTACTTATTAAAGCAGTAGCAAGCCACCATGTGGAAAGACCCATGTTAGGCTTAATATAGGCGGCCAAATGGACCAAACCTCAAAGGTAAAGGAAAAGAGGCGCTTTCCTAGAATGGAAAGTATTTGTACAGGACCCAACACAAGGAATAATAGAATTACTCATTAGCCCTTGCAGTGGGCGGGGCTATGCAAATGATCTCCTTATGTCTCTGAGCCACCCAAGGCACTCAGAGCCACTGAGTGTGCAATGCCAAGGCTTAGCTTTAAAGTTACTTACTAGAAATATGGCAGTTTTTATTAATTTGGAAAAAGATTTAACATTAAAATAAGTTTCCTGGGTCTAACAGATGTCTTTAGATATTTTAGATGTTTTAAATAGTCTCAAAGGCTGTAATAGTCTAAAAGACTGCCCCTGGGGTATACAAAATTGGGATGCCCCCTTGTTTGATCATTACATTTCCCTGGAGACTGCCACAACGCTGTAGCTGCTGTGGCCACATCCTTGGCATCACTGTAGCTGTGGTGCACTCCTGCACCCAGCCATTCAGATAGGCTAGAGGGGGAAGCAGCCCCCAGACAACAAGGAAACCAGGGATGCATTTTTTTTAACCGGGTCACCGCAGAGTTGGCTGCATCGTCCGTGGTGGGTACAGGAGTGTGAAACATGGGTTTTGTGCTGCTTTATAGTAAGGAAACCAGTTAGAGCACTTATTTATTTTACTTCCATTTCTTTCCAGACTGCCAAGAAGTTGCTAATAAGGGCGCCCGTGTCAGTGGTCTCTACTACATCAAGCCCCTCAAAGCCAAGCAGCAGTTTCTGGTTTACTGTGAGATTGAACCATCTGGTAGTGCATGGACTGTTATCCAAAGGGTGAGCAATTATATATTTTCATTTCCAAATTTAAATTTCATTTCAGTACTGAGCAAAATCACCTTGAAATTGTAAATATTATATGTAACTATTATTTAAGTAGAAATTTATGGACATTATGTCGCTGCTTAAAACCATATTCTGTTCACCTGTCCTCATTGGCAAAAAAATTGTCTCTTGCTCTATATTTTTTGTTATTTGAGCAATATATTATGTATAGCACTTATAAATGTGATAGTGTTGGTGAGATGTAGCTTAGGGATTCATTGAATCTGTTTGCCTTTTAGAGACTCGATGGCAGTGTTGATTTTAACAAAAACTGGGTCCAGTACAAAGAAGGATTTGGATATTTTTCACCAAAGGACACAACTGAGTTTTGGCTAGGACTTGAGAAAATCCATTTGCTCAGCACCCAGTCTACAATTCCAAATGTTCTCCGGATTGAGATAGAAGACTGGAATGGTCAAAAGAGGTAAATAGAAATATTCAGTGTCAGTATTCCTTTTTTGTAAATGTTAAAAATCAAGGCTAGTTGGTAGCCTATCATAGAAAACAGAACATGGAAATGCATGAGTTTAGATATAAAAAGATATTAAAAACAGCCAATGTTGACTCTACCTTTATAAAATGTAGCAGGAATATAAATCCCTGCACCCAAAATCCAATTAAACAGCATTCAAAGTTTTTGTGGGAGAGAACAAGCAGGACTTGCAACCTAGCCTCTTCTCATAGGCCTCTATTATCCTTCCTCGGGTTATCCCCTATTACCAGCAAGACTTGATTCTCCTCAAAGCTTTTTTTTCTTGGTGGGTATCCATCAAGATGACTAGATCTAACATTTTGCTTGTCCTATTTTGCGGTGTGGCGTTAAACCTTATCGCCGCACCCTATTTGAAAAGGTTTGCTACCAATACCCTCATTTTAAAGGTGTTATCCCAATGCTTTAAAATACACTCCAAGAGAATAAAGTGAAAACTCAGACTATCCCTCTCAGTGTTTTAGAGACTGTCCCGATGTGGGATCCTACATCCACACCTGGTGGCTATGTCCAAAATCTATGAGCATAGTTTAACTGAAGTTCTGAAGATGATATTGTTGACTTTATGCACACGTTTATGACGTATTGCCATCATTTTCTATTGCTGAATAATGATATGTATTATCATTATATGATATGAAATGTATTAAAAATGAAAATTATATCCATGCTAAATAATCATACACAGGGCAGTTTCTAGGCTATATATCTCGCACTGTGGGGAAAATTCTGCTCCCTCCCTCCCCAGCCTATGGTACTCTGGTCGTATGTGCCATGTTGTTGCGGGCACTGCCCCCTTCATATTACTGAGCCCAGTAATGGATGTATGAGGGTCCTGGCATATAGCTAACAACACTAATAATGGCCCTTCGTCTTCTATGGAAAACAGGATAAAGGTGCCCTTACACATAAACAATGGCCTTGACGCCCAGGGTCTGCTCACCCAGTTCACTCGCCCCTAGAAACAGCGCTGGTTATACTGAGGTGATTTAGGACAAATTAGGATATAACTTTCTTTTGGAAAACCATATTTGTACTGATTACAGATGTTCTGTTTTGTCCATTTAGCGTAGCTGATTACTCCACATTCAGACTGGGATCTGAGAAGGACAATTACAGGCTGACATATGCTTACTTCCTTGGTGGTGAGGCCGGAGACGCATTTGATGGCTATGATTTTGGAGATGACCCCAGTGACAAGTTCTACACCTCTCACAATGGCATGCAATTCAGTACACATGACAAAGACAATGACAAATTTGAAGGAAACTGTGCTGAACAAGATGGCTCTGGTTGGTGGATGAATAGATGTCACGCTGGTCACCTTAACGGCAAATATTACCAAGGTAAGTGTATTTATTACTTGCTGTGATGCCATGAATTAATATGATATTCCAGGTAATGTACAGCAATCATACTTCGGGCTTTCAAGTTATACAAACCTTTGTTACACATGTCCTGGAGTTCAGTGCAAGATATTTATGCCAATGACCCAGGTTTTCTATTCTTGGAAACAGACATTGCTAGGGATCAAAGGCTCCACTGTATTTGGGTGCAATGTTTTGGCATAGCTAAAATACAATTCTGTGAAATACTCACCTGTAGAATTGGTATTATACGCATACAGTACGTCCTGCTCCAATATAATACTTACACGTGGGTAATCCTCCGCCAGAGCAAAAACAGGCTCCTCCCGGCCCTTCATATACCCAGGGACCGCCCACAAATCCCCAGTATTGAAAAGCAGTGAGAAGAGAAGCCAGGAGAAACCACCAGCTGGTAAAAATAGTAATGATAACAAATCACCATACAGGGGATCCAGAAAAATGTAAAACCAGGGTGGGGTGGAGCAGGACGTACTGTATGCGTATAATACCAATTCTACAGGTGAGTATTTCACAGAATTGTATTATTCTAAGCATACAGTACGTCCTGCTCCAACATAATACTTACATGTGGGACATCCAATAGCTGTGTCCATAAAGTAGGGTGGGATCCCCAACAAAAAAGGCACAGCAGACAGTAAAGGCGCTTTCACTTGCAAAACTTTGCTACCAAGTACGACATGAGCAAGGCTCTAAGGTCAATCCCATAACAAAACCTTTGAAAAGGTATGAACAGAACAAGCAGCGGTCTAGCAACTTATTCAACAGAAACCTGGTGCCGAAGGGCCGAAGGTACCCAAACACCAATAGAACGTAATAAAATGAGAGAGGGAGATTCTTCCCCTTTAAAGAATAGGCCAGTGGAACGGACTAACCAGCCCAAAGGCAACAGAAGCCTCGGTAAAACTTAGAACTCTCCCCAACGGGGAAATGAAAACTGGTCTCCCGCCAGACAGGCAGGGATACTGACCCCTTCAGTAACAAGGATCCGCAAGAAGCCGAAAACTTTACTCAGGACCAGAAAGGCAAACCATCCAAGTAAGATCAGTCCAAAGGGCGCATAGGCCCTGGAAGCAAATGAGATCAGGCGCATACATATGGAGGCGCCCGCAGACCCCAAGGGCATCAGTACCCCTAAGGGACAAGAAACAACCAGGAAAGGTTCAACACCTGTTGAGGGAATGTAGACCCTTACTTCAGCATTACTAAGAATAAGGCCCATAGGCATACTAAAAGGACTTAAGTAATGAACATAGAAAACCACCTTGGACAAAAGGGTCCGGCGTAAGGGGGAATACCACCACAACGAGGCTAAGCAATCAGAGCCACTTTGCAGGCACCCGTCTGACTGAAGCAACAGCCCCCGGAGGGGAGACTTGAACAACAAAACAGCTCAGACAGCATCCAGAATAAGTCCCAAAGGAACAATCCGCAGGGCAACAGAATGAAAAATTGATCCCAACAGGGACCATAGAACTACTTGGGAGATGCCCCTTAGCAATCCCCAAGAGAACTCCTAACAAGGAAAACTGAACCAGACTTCTACAGGAAGGCAGACAGGACAGAACCTGAACCTTCAGAGTACCTAGATGGGGAGCCAACCCCAACCTAAGCTGTAACAACTCTAGAACCCTGAGAACCGAAAAAACGTCCAACAGGGGAGGGACCAAGACCCATGCCAATCAATATGGGTACATCATAAGCCACGATAGATGGAGGAAGAGGAAGCCAAGGAAGCTTGCTCCTAGCCCCCCATATACCAAGTCACCCAGAAGAAAAGCCCGTCTCCAAGGGGTGAATTAATCAGTTGTCAAGCCCCAGACTAGATTCTGTAGATTGGGACGACATAAGAAGGAGCCCGACAAGGGCAGAACCACACTCCTGAGAGAGCGTAGAAGCATCTGCGAACCACAGTTCACTAGGCCACCCAGGGGCCCTCAATCTCACGGGTCTCTTTATCAGTACGTCCGTGCGCAGAACCCCACATAGCAGGGTGAATGAAGAGAAGACATATAAAATAGAAGTCTATACATAAATTTACTAAGCCCCCATGACCAGAGTCAGAATATTCTGGGACAGCAGAAAACAAGGGCAGGGTCCCTGTGATATAAGCGAGACCCAACAGAGCCACCCCAGTTGGCTCTCAGGGGGACACCAGGATAGCACAACCTGCCACTGAAAGACATCCATTGGAGTGAATCCCACTGAGGAGCAGGGGACTTAGACCCCCACCCACATCAGGATCAGGAACCTTCCAGGAGAATCATCCTGCTTCAGGCTCCAGACCAATAACAAAAACAGGCCATTGTCTTCCAACAGGCCAAGAGTCCCCAAATAGACAGGTCCTAAAGAGGAGAAGTCCAGCAGCATAGAGGCAACTGAAGGCTCATTGTTTTAACACGGCCAGTAGGTAAGATGGACCCTCTAAGGGACCCTACCTAGAAACCACGGGGGGGTTTTGGAAGAAATTCCCCCCCGCCAACCTGCGAGACTTGGCACCCAAGGTGACCATTCACAGGGAGCTGCAAGCAAAGAAGGGGGTGCCCCCTAACAGGGTCCTTGAGTATAACCAGCTCAAGAGGAACCACCGTACCAGGGGGGAATGAGCACGGACCTAGCTCCAGGGGTGCTGGAACCCCATGTAGGATAAATATCCTACTGTGCCGAAGAGCCCAAGGGCTCGGTATATAAGGGAAATCGTCTGATACGCCACCAACGGGCCCACCAGCTGCAATCCTGCCTGGTGAAAGTAAGGTGTCAGCAAAGAGGGACAGAGCCCCTGTGACCAGGAATCCACTTATTGCCAAGGAAGAAGGCTCAAGCCTGAACCGAAACCAAGGAATGGAGATAGCGAATAATGGACCCTGAGGAATTGAGGTGACGAAGCACCCATCCAAATAACTCCCAGAGGACACCGCCGGCCGACTAACCCACTCGGCCGGACGTAGAGATTGGGGAGTGAGGAACGACGACCTGGCAGGTCCTAGTGCGGACGCCCCACAGGCATGTCCGAGACATCACCCCCCATCCGCGCCATGGCAAGTAGCCTGGGAGCGGAAGAGAGGCCAAAAAAAGAAAACAAGGCCCCAATCCGCAGGGTTGGTCCTGCAACACTGACTAGTAACGGTCTTGGTGTCCAGAAGACAGAGGGGGAACTGAAAGGGTCTAGAACTCCACAGGGGGCCAGAAGCCCCCCCTGCACAGGGCGCCTGTGTCCCAAGGGGAGATATCATACAGGGACTACCTGTCAGTGTAGAATTGCCAAGCCTACCATAGGCTGGCCTGGCCCAGACAGCCTCATCAGTTTGAGGGAAAGAGGAAGGTTAATATAGAGGCCATAGCCCCATTCTGTTAAGGGCAACCTGTAAGTAAGCCCAGACTCTGTAGGCCTAGTACGGCCTGCACCAATTTCTGAGGGGAAAACAGGGGCTAGAAGCACCCTGACAACCTCTGAGAGGGACCGCCCAGCAAATTCTATCCTGTGTCCAGGGGAACTACCTCCTGGAACCACCAGAAGGAGAAGATACACTCCTAGATAGGAGTCAGGTGCTGTGGCAGTCCCCTCGCCCAGAAGGGCGAGGGCGTCCCTTCATGGTTGGGAAGTCTTGGCAGATTTGGACTTTGCCTGCCCACCTCGTGGTGGAAATCCACTCCGAAGAGTTGGAAGCACACCTCAGGTTCGCGTTTGACACTAACGTAGGGAGGGGGAGGGGTGTCCCTGCCCCGAGGAGGCCGAGACGGCCTTCTGCGTAGGGGTGCCTTACCCTTTTTCCCAAAAAGGTCCAGACGGGCCCCAAATAGACGCCGTCCTCTGAAGGGAAGGCCAGTGAGAGCCTTTTTCGTAGCATCGTCAGCACCCCACTGTCACAGCCAGACCAGGTGGCGAATAGCTACCACAAGGGCAGAGGTTCTAGCACACATCTTAATGGTGTCATCCAGCGCCGAGAGGATAAACCTCACAAACACATCACAATCTGAGAGCGCATTAAATACTCCCCAGGAGAGGTCCTCAGGTCGGTGATCAAGTAGTTTTCTAATGAGAGTCCTGGTGGCCACCGCAGTGATGGCCGCGGCACAGACCGGGCGCAGCGCCGTCCCTACACATGAAAAGGCGTGGGAAGCCAGTCTGTCAATGCGCCGGTCCTCAGCATCCCGAAGGGTACGGTAATAAGGAGCTGTCATGAAGGGGGGGTTAGTAACCCCTATAATCGGTGCATCCACCACAGGAGGTGCTGACCAAAAGTTAACCACATCAGGAGGGAAAGGGTACTTCCAATCCCAGACCCCTGGGACCCCTTTAAGTTTACAAGGCGATTCCCATTCTTGGGATATAAGATTCTGGAAATGCTCCTCTTCCAGGAATTTCAAGCGCGGCGGCGCTGTGTGGAAACTCTCCTTCTTAGGCTTGGAAGCCTCTCCAGGAGGGGAGATAGACAACACCTCAAAGATCTTAATAAGTAGTTCACCGAATCGGAGAATAGCTCACCTTCATCAGAAGGATCAAGGTCCTGCATAGCAGCAGATTCGTCGGTATCATTAGGAACCGGAGAACCAGGAGGCGTCAGGGACCGCTTCTTTCCAGGCCCAAGTGCTCCGCCAAACTAGATAGCACCTGCTCAGCCGTAGGCAGCCTGCGCGGCACAACTTGCTGGTCATCCCCGCTCGAGTGAGACTCATCAGGAGTGAGATTTAGGTCCGGGGAGACAGGTGTATTGAAGGGAGGTGCAGCCACTGGCAAACCTGACTGCAGGGTCAGTGCCTGTTCAGCACACGGTCCGCAGACCTGTGCTCTGTCAGCATCAGCATGGGGCTGACCACACACAGTACACACCCGGTCTTGTCCCCGAGGGACCCCGGGTACATAATTCTGAGATGCCTCCATATGGTGATTATCTGAGAAGTATGCCCGCAGGGATTTATGCAATAGGCAACCCTGGATGCCCCAAGACCCGCTGGGAATGTGGGAGAATTTTTTATGTGAACCCGCTATAATATATGTCAGGCCGGGAGAAGCCACCGAAATCTTGGCGTCTGAAAGACATAATGGGATAAGAGGGGGGTGTCAGTGCCATGCACAGCCGTAATAAAAAATCATAGGAACAAAAACCGCCCAGGAGGGCACTTACATGACCAAGGGAGGAGGCGGATCGCAACCACGCGCGCGAGCGAAGACCGTCAAAATGGCGGCAAGTGAACCTCGAGGGGAGGGCCTGATCTGGCTGTGACGCGGGGCGCGTCATGCCGAGTCCCCGCCTCCCCCAAAGAGCGCGAAGCTCTAACCAGCGCCAATGACAGTAGTGTATAGGACACACATACATAGTGTAATTAAGGAGATTACTCTCACACTAGAGAATGATGCTGCCGTCCAGGCTGCACACTATGTAATGAAAGGACACACATGCGCGCAAGCAGAAGGTTTATGTGTGAGGAGCGCGGCACTGACACCCAGGTTTAAATAAAAGATCAACGGCCATAACGTGTTAACATTACACTGGTACTGCCACACATACCCCCCCTCCTTTTCTTTTCCCCCGAGCTATGGGAGGAAGCGAGGGAGAAGCGGACCTGCACCCAGGGATTATCGCTATGAGGGGCACAGGCAACAATGCGGGAGGGGCATCTAATGGAGGCTCACCATCGGCCTAAACCGCCTACCCTATGGTGGGGGATTGCGGTGGAGCGTAGCTCCGTGAGCACACGAGGTGCCTACCTTCACCCGACCAGCGCAGCCCAGGCTGGGAGGCACATCTTTATCGAAGAGGATGGGTGGAAATAGTCCCGCAGGGCCGCAGGCTGTAATAGCCCCGCTCACCTGCGAGATAGTAGATACTTCATGTCTTCGCAGTCAGCACTGCAGAGAAATCTGGGGATTTGTGGGAGGTCCCTGGGTATATGAAGGGTCGGGAGGAGTCTGTTTTTGCATGTCTACAGTGAACAGCGCCCTCTGGCGGAGGATTACCCACGTGTAAGTATTATATTGGAGCAGGACGTACTGTATGCTTAGAATATCTAAATTTTAGAGGCAACCGAGTCATTATGGGATACTTATCCCCATTTCCCTAAAGTTATTACCCAGACTCTGGATGATTGATCCTTGTATATATTTTTACTTGGGCAGTGGTGTTATGGGAATCCTGACCTCATACCTTTTTTACTTTTAATTAAATGTTTAAACCTGTATAGCACTTAGGAAGCAGAGATGTCGGTGGCGGAAAGTACTATAATAATATGTGCATTGTATACACACTTCTTCCATGTGATGCAAATGATAAGCATCAAATGATTTTGAGAGTTTCTACAATTTTTGGAGGGCTTGAGTCTCCAGATATTCTGCTGGTAAATTCAGCTCCTCAGATCTGTTTGGATTCCTGTAAAGCCTCCCATAGTATGAGCAAGAGTTTTGAAAAGGATTTATAGTTTTAAGTGGACTTAAAAGTTCTTAGTTCTTTGATCGCAAGTAAAACAAACAAAAAAATTGTTTCGCTCTAGTAATTTAAAATAATAAATTTTGTTATAACTTATTGATAGTTTGTCATTGATCAAAAGAATATTCATTTGTATAACGTCATAATCCTTCTGCAGGTGGTACTTATTCCGAGGCCGATACAAATGGCTATGACAACGGCATCATCTGGGCAACAAAGTACAGCCGCTGGTATTCCCTGAAGGCCACCTCAATGAAGATCATTCCTCTGAACCGATATGGCACAGATGGTGGACAGCAATTTGTTAAAGGAGCAAAGGTTGGGTCTGATGGCCGAGGAGATATCTGAGATGTAATTTGTTGGCATTAAAAGATTGACCTTATATCTACAGTTCACTGATCCACAAGACCTTATGTTTTCTACTTGATTGTGTTTACAATAAAATGCCAAAAAGTATGCAGAGAGATGTTTTACTTTTGCCGCAATGTGTGGATTCGGTCATGGAAAATCTACATATATAACGGCAGAAATATAGTTATTGTTTCAAGAACCATCAAACAATATGTCCACACTTTAAAATTCACCTGAAAGTCTTGGCCCCTCAAGCTATTTGGAAACAACATAAATGAATACAGCACGAATGCTTCACGTTACAGCTGGTTCTTTTAAATTAACAAAAGCTTTTCTTAACTAAATATAGTAAGGAGCGGAAACCTGGCTAGCAGATATAGCACAGATGACCATCACGGGAGTTCAGCTAGATGGAAGTGCATGTTGGGAACCTCAGTTTATCTTGGGCTCATTGTCTTAATCTTCAACAATTATTAATATGGGCAGTTTAGACAGACTCCGGCATTTGGCACCCTTGTGAAACCAAGTTGTTGAAAAAAACCTATGTTCAGTATATTTAATATATACCTGAATCATCATCACAGTGATCACTAAGAAGACACTTGTTATTGAGTTACGTATGGCTTCTTACAAATTCTTCTTTAAGATGTTGATTATTATTAACAGGTTTTTGCAAAATAGGTCCTAATTCAACTCATAAATCTGATTAGAGTAAATCTGATCCGAACAGACCACCTTTCTGTAAATCTTTTTTAGACCTTGTATGCTTATTATTGACATAAAAGGTCTAAACTACCATAATGGAACATGTGTAGACTGGCCAGGCTGGATATTGTGAAGGAAAAGAATTAGCTGACAGTGCAATGTTTATCTAATATGCAAAATATTAGCCTCCTTCACTGTACGATAGACAGTGAAAATATTCGAACCCTTCATGGTTTTGCTATCTCGTGCTGGGGTTTGCGTCCCTTGAAACGGGGGTCTGCGCCCTTCTTGCGCAGTGTATCACCTTTACAGTGTATCACAAAATAAAAAAATCAGTCTGTTGTGTTTACTGTGCAGTAGGAGAGTGTAACAGATTTATCAACTGAGAAGCAGACAAGTGTCTGTCATGAAAACATATTAAGTTCGATGCCAGACCTGGCAAATGATAGTTGGCCTTTAGACATTTTCTACATCTGTACATTGTTAATCTGTACATTTCATCAAAAATTAGTTTAACCATACGGAAAATCAATGCCAATGTAGCTCAAAATTATATTTGTATAACTTATAATTTTCTGTTATTTTGACTGTATTTTGGTTACTACTCTCTATTTGCCTTACATAATGTTATTTGGTAAAGCCTTGCTTAGTTACATATAGCATAAACTAGTGTTGCGAGTTGCGGGTATACTATGCTATTTCATGCTTTTGGAACCATAGTAAAGCACTCAAACTTACTAAGCTAGAAACAATATACAAAACTGAAATACACACGATTTTCCACTATAAAATCATTGTATTCCCAAAGCTGAAGTGTTATGTCTTTTGTGGTATAAAAATTAATTTGTTGTTCTCTTTCATTGTAGGCCGGAGACATATAAATTGACATATTTAAATAAAAGCACAGGACTTGTGGGATTCAGAACGTGCCATAACTTTGCAGTCTATAAACTTGCACTATGTTCAACCTGAAAACAAAACACATTATAAAAAATCTTTAAAAACTGAAATAAAGTCTTTTTATTTTATTTGAATAGTAGATGGCTTATTATGGACTCTAACCTTTCCATAACCAACATGTATATAATTATTTGACACTTTGCTTAAAATATGCAAATAACCCAGCCCACTAAGGCACATCCTTCGCATCAACTTTGATGTGCGTATTTGCACATTTACACGATTTTTTATCATAATTAACTTGTTAATGAGCGGATGATTTAATACAATGACCTCAATTCAATCATTAAAAAATTCTCATGGTGGTAAAACATTCACTTTATATGAAAAAACTCAATGTTGCTGAATCACTAGCTAGGTAAACAATAAAAGTCTATGGTACCTTTTTTACTCCTAAGAAAAGTAAAGAACGTTTTACACCTTTGAACAGTAAAAAGTGCCATTTACTTCCATTGTCTTCCTATCTGGTGAATTAGTAACATTGACATTCTCCGGCTTTTTCTCATAATGTGAATGTTAATGAATTAAGGCCATTGCGTCATGCTCTCCCCCTCATGTGGGAAAGCACATGCTCTTGTGGTAAGCTCGCCATACCATGTAAAGAGTTTTCCACGCTTTGGGGGAACACTCCATAGAGATGGCAAGCACTGGTTATTTTATTGAGAATTTTCATCTTGGGAGCTATTTAGTATAGTGTGAAGAAAGGCTCCACCTTCATTGTGGGGAACAGTTCAGCCTTCATCTCCCCCAAGGGAAACATTTTCTTCTCTTGTCATATATTTATCTCGCCTCTATGAGAAGGGGGACATAATAAAACATGGAACAACTTTTCATCTAGCTGGAAAAGATATACCAGGTCTGCTTGCATTAGAGTAACTAAATGTGACAGGGACTTGGTCCAAACATTAAATGGGACCCTGTCAAAGGTCATACAGGAAACTTGTTTTTGTCTTTTAACTCAAGTGGACGTAGCTAGAAAATTTAACACTGAAACAACCAAGACAAATGGTGCTTCCTTTCTCTGCACCCACTGCACCCCCAAAAGCAACACCCTTATTTTTATAGAATATATTTTGTCTGGCAATAAGGTTCAGTTTAAGGTTCAATGTTATGCCAGTATTTTGCGGATGTTCTGGAGAGCTTTTCTCACCCACCAAAAAAGTTTGCTTTAAACTCAAAATTCCCTGTAAATACCATGCAGCGGTTTTAAAGGTTATTTATATGGGGGAGATATTTTATTTTGGGAATTTGGAAATGTCAGCATACTTCAAATTAATTTACCTTTGAAATGGGCCTCAATGTAATTGTTTTTTTTTATATATATTTTCATTCATTGATTGTACACAGAGTGAGAATAAGCTCTATGCCTTTAAAAACTCAAAAATCCTCCCATGTTTTATAATGCATATATAAATCTAAATACTGGAAACTTACCTTTGGAAAATTTATGAAATAACTGCTTTATATATTAAACACTATAGAGGACTCTATTCAAATCAACATAACATTTCGATTAGGATAACAATATTGTTTATCCTGTATATTGTATTATCATGTATATTGTCTCAGGCATTAATGTTTAATTCTGGTTCATAGCTTTATAACGGAAGTCCATGTAGTAACTCCACACCCTGCCACCCTCTGTGCAGCCTTGTAAAGATGGCCGCATACAGGGCTGGAATTGCTGAAGGAACAGGGCAGGATTGCAGGGAGGGTACAGTAGGGCTATTTTTGGGGGGCTTGCGATTTTAAAGCAACTTCAGACAACAGGTTATTTTCTGATGCTCAATGTAATTCTTTAGAACATAGACAGGTTTAGTTGGGGGAGGGTTTAAATGGACTTTTATTTTGATGCCAGATCAACATTTAGAGGGAGAGCCCTGTTTGACATTGCTAAAGAACAACTGGATGTCAATGTGAGCACATTTTAGGATCACATGCAAACTTTTCATTTTTTATTCGTGTGCCAGTGTAGAGCCAGAAATATATATACGCGTACATACAAGGAATTTCCTACAGCCAGAGGCAGGAAAGGGAAGTGTACATACACATACATACACATATAATGAACAAAAACCACAAGATATCAATTATTATACTATTCACACTACTTTTACACTGACGCTATAAATAGCAATTAACTACAACATATATATATATACAACAATGAGCTACAAATAATATGTTTGCAATTTATAAAGCGATTAGTTACAAGAAATAATACAACATTACAACCCGGGCGGGGGGGGGGGGGGTCTGTTAAGGGGACCCCAGAGTCAGAATCGGAGCTGTAAAAAAAAAATTTGATGGCGGGTGTGGGGGTCGCAGCGTGGGCAGCAGGAAGTGACTGTAACTTAGCCCCAGAAATCCAGTCCCTGGTCGGTGGTCAGCGCTGCGGCTGTCAAATGAGCTACAAGTGGGGCCAAAGAAAGATGGCCACCACTCCTATGAGTGAGGACACTCCTAGTGCCAGTTTCCGGTGTCCTCACTCATGGAAGCAGCGGCCATCCTTCTGGGGCCCCGTCTGTAGCCCATTTGACAGCCGAAACACCGACAGCTGACCAGGGAGTAGATAGCAAGGCTCAGGTAAGTTACAGTTGCTTCCTGCATAGGTCAGCTGGGTTGATGGGCTGCTTAGCATGTTCGGGCCAAACGGCTGAAGTCTGGATTTGGGAACCTGAACTCTCAAAGTTTGGTACAACCCCAAATTTTGCAGTTCAGGTTCACCCAGCATTAATCGGGAGGCGAATGGACATTTGAAAGAAGATCTTTTGATGCCTAGCAGCCCTGGCCACAGAAACTCTATACTTATGTCTCAATAGTAGCAGCTAAAAAATGAGTGACCTGGTAGCTCTGCTCCTAATCCTGGCATTGCAGAGGTTCTGCAGCAAAATGAGTGAGGATCCTATAATTCTTTCCGCTGACCGATCTATGAAGTTTCCTGATTTCTTTTCTGGTGGCACCTGCCAACAATACTGTAAAATAGGATCACAAGATAAGCCTAATAACTGCATTGTAGAACATGACAGGCCTAATGTCCTAAGCTTTCAAAGGAAGAACAATTTCTTTCTTCATTAAGGATGGCTTGGATGTTGCTCCCCCAACATAAGTTCTTAGATATAAGGGCTCAAAGAAGCGTGGGTGATTCACTACTAACGCCAGGTATCGGCAGATGAGCGTCTGTATAGCGGCACTTAGAGCGACTGTTAGTAGACGCTGTAAGCGGGTATCAGGCGCTGTAACACAGCGCCTCAGTCGCTGTAGTAACCTGGTCTGCATTGATGAATATGATGTATGTTGGGCACTCAAACAACAGTACAAGGCTGCAGCGAGCTAGAGGTTACACCAGCTCAGTACGACCGACTCTCGGTGCTCCACCACACTTATCAAAAAAAGATACACACACAGTGTTGGCGCTCTAAATCTGATCGCTATAGCATAGAGCGCCAGACGCTATGTGATTAAAGTCTGGTTTTGAACACATATACACCAGTAAAAAAGCGAAAACACATGGAATGACATTGTTTTAACACTGTGACATTAACACTTTAGTGCCAGACCTGTAATGACAATTCTGCATAAAAATATAAAAAATCAAAAAAGTTTCTAAAAGTGTTTGTTTGCAGCCTGGAGAGGTCACACAATGATTTGAGCAAAAAAAATTGTTGCCCATTGAAATGTATGGGAGAGCGACACTGAGCGAAAGAGTGCCAGGGCTATACGCTGAGCCGCCTAGTAATAATACATTGGACGCTACATGGCGCTGTTAGAGTCGCTCTCCAGATTCACGTTCACCAGACGCTGTCTACCGCTATGAAGCACTACCTGGCGCTATCCCTTCTTAAATAACCTGAATCTCTATCACTGGCTGCCTGTAGATGGATATAGAGAAATGGATTGGAGGACAATTTCCACAGTCTTATTACGAGGTCATTTCCGTTACACCACTGATTTATGGATCTTCCTGCAGTAGGTCTCTTCAGCATTATTCTTAATTAGACCTTTTACAGTGGTATCATCTGCACATTTTATAATATTCACAGGTGAATCCATGAAGACACAGTCACTGGTATATAAAATGAATGAAAGTATACATGCCTCCATGTCCCAGCTACATGCAATTATTGCCCATTTTATGCTTTTATGCAATCCCATAATAATCCGATAATAGTTGATTGCAGGATGGGGTCAGCAGGGCAGGGACTGAAAGCTGAATGAGGAAGTGATTTTCTTCACTAAGGAGACAGACAGAGGAGGAAGCAGAGCGCTGGAGCCACTTAATGAAAGGTAAGATACCGATATTTATTTTTTAACTTTTGCTCTACCATACACTTTAAGAGTTACTATTAGCTATTATGTTTAAATAATAAAAAAAAAATCCTCATCCCCTCCCCCCATTCTAAAGGGACTGTATACCTAACGGCATTAATAAGGCAGCAAGCAGCTCTCCTCCATAGTTTACCTACATTTCAATTCCATTTGTCCAGAACAAAAAAGTGACCACAGCAGAATGGCCACATGACTTAAAGCGGACCTTCACCCTGAATAAGAGCATATCTTATATGTTTCCCACACCCAGGCCCGGATTATGAGAGGGGCGCAAGGGGCGTGAGCCCCAGGGCCTCCACCACTTGCCCTACAAAGGGCACCAACCTTTGGGTTATTGTCTGGTCCAGGAGGCTTTTCAGTCTTTAGCCTGACAGTCTGCAGGGTCAGCAACAAAGCTATCAGCGGCAGTGCCCCCCCCTCCCCCACCTGGGAAAGCATTTTTTTTGTTTTTGCAAACCTGAAGCCAAAGCCACCACAGGGCAGGACAAAGAATCTAGAGCAGCAAAGCCGCCATCACCAGTGCTACAGTGATGGGTGTGTGCAGAGCTGTCACTGCACATAAGCCACCAAGCACAGCCTCTGGCAGCTCAATGCAGGGAACTGTTTTCTGCTGGACCAACTGGTTGACTTGACTAACCCCCCTCCCAG
The DNA here is from genome assembly GCA_027917425.1 of Gastrophryne carolinensis. Classification (NCBI taxonomy): domain Eukaryota; kingdom Metazoa; phylum Chordata; class Amphibia; order Anura; family Microhylidae; genus Gastrophryne; species Gastrophryne carolinensis. Next base: position 153,977,092 of record CM051234.1, read on the forward strand.
AATGCAAAGCAGGAGTTCCCGAGCAGCACGCACCCGCTCACAGGTGGCACAATGGACTCGATCTGATGTTTCAGTAAGTGGGCGGATGCCAGACAACCACCAATCAGTTACTTGGATCGACTTTTATATTAAAGGAAAAAAAATACTGTATCTGGGGCCTCCACCACACTTAATCCGGCCCTGCCCACTCCCTGTACATACAGATTGCTCACATTCAAAATCATCCTACCTGCATCTACTGCATGTTATGAGCCTTTAAACATCCAAGATGGCGGCTCATGGGGCTTCAGGCAGCCTGCAAAGAGGAACTGTCTTCTGACTGTGCTGCTCTGCATTCTGGGACTGCTGACCTTTTCCTGACCCCAGCTCTGCTCTGTATGTGCAAAGCACAGCTATAACCCCGCACCCCTGTACTTTATCCCCCTCTCCACTCCTCAGTATGTGTGATGCTTCTGAGGCAAGATGGCGGCGCCCGTATCCTAGAGTCTTGAACAGAGTTGCAGCCCAGTGGGGGAAAGAATAATAAGTAAGTGACTAAAAACTTAAAATATATTAATTTTAGATGCTGTGGAATTGTTTTTTAAGGATTTGGGCTTTTCATGAAATCATGGTGAAGGTCCAGTTTAATAATAATAATAATAATGATAATAATGCTGCACAATGACATGCCCTTCCCAGCTCAGGTATGACACAGAAATAACAATAAAGAAAATACATAAGGAATTTACATATAATTAGACATTCCCACAGGGGATCAGGTGGGAGGAAGTTGGCGTGTTCCTGGACAGGGACATTTTTATAAGTTTTTTTCGTGTTCTGCCTTATTGTTTTCCTCTTCTGGAATGTAAAGTAAACATTTGTGTTAGGATTGTGCCCCTAGACCTGTGATTTACTTATCAGTATGCTGTTCCCAAGTTTCTCATATTCCTGTGGCTCTGGTTTTCTTGGCCTTGAAAACCAGAGCCACAGGAATATGGCTGACTATTAATCAGGTGAGCTTATTAAGTCAAGCAGCAGCAATGACCTCCCCAGATGAGAATCCTGCCAGTAACCCTTTGGCTAACACGAGATTATGATCCCCCATCTGAAGATGTTGAATGACAGCAGAAGGGGTTAAACCTGCCATCTCTGCCTTAGCAGATGATTAGCAAGCCGGAGTAAGGACGTTTCTGATCTGTACATCAAATGCCCCTGTTGATGTACATTGTTAAGGTGACAAATTGTTGTTAGGGACAACTGTTTTCTTCTATAACTAGAAAATAAAAAAATCCTGATAAGCTTAGTAAATTGAAGCCATCATTTTGGCACACAATAAAGGAAACTTTAAAAATGCCATCAAAAATGGAATTACCCTTTAAGTTTGAAGTGGAACAAAAAACAGGAATTTGACTTCCTGGTTTTTGTTCCGTGCCCCTAGGGCATCCTGAATCGGGATGGGCTGCTTTGTGAAAGCCCTAATTACCCCAATATAACTCACCTTTCCTAAGGGCCTTATTTATCACGGGCTAGCGCCAGGTAGTGTCTGACGAGCGCCAGGTACCGCCAGCTATCGGCGGCTACCGACTCAAGTACGCCCGGCGGCGGTCACAATGACGCATTTATCACGCTAAATGAGGCTAGCGCCGGCGAGAGCGGCTGCTAGCGCGGGATTCATCATGAAGCCGCCTGGACCGAACAGCGCCGCTGCAAATTCCCTCACAGCGCCAGGTATGACCTGTCGCTCCCTGGCATTGTCCAATGCATTTCAATGGAGCAATGTTTAATTAATCATAATTAATTGTTAATATATATATTTTTTTTTTTTTAATGTCAAAAATTCTGAGACCACTTCTGCAATGTTCGTTTTTTTTTTAAAGTAAAAAAAAATAAAAAAAAAAAATTGTGCAGAATTGATCTTACAGGTCTGATATTAATGTATTCATATTACAAAATGATTCTAAAAACATGTATAATGTTACAATCAAAAAATATGGTTGTTTAGGAGTTAAAAACTAGTTAACACCCATCGCCGCCAGCGCTCTGGGGTTTAAACAAGGAATGGACAGCGACAGCAAATTCGGAGCGTGATTTTTTAATGAATATGAAGCAAGCCGTTCGCTCTGGCCATTCGTTGTCAGGCGCTCACATACAACGCTGAACCTGTGAAACAGCGACCCCTAAGCCCGTATTCAACATTACCGCACACCGACGGGGTCGCTGTCATCAAGCAAACGTCGGCCAAGCACAGCGAATACTGGCTGGCGCTGTAAAAATCACGCTACAGTCGCTCATCTGTCGCTACCTGGCGCTATTAATGAATCGGCCTCCCCGTCCAACAGTGACTACCCGGGCTCTAGTTCAATGAGAGCCTCCTGTTGTGACTACATCATTCGGCCGGTGGCTCTCAGTGACACAAATGGCTGGGACATAATAAACAATGAGAGCCCCCTTCCGAATGACGTAGTGCCTGAGTGCCTGCACATGCACAGCTGGAGCATGGAGAGGTGAGTTTCACACAGCGGGGCATCTCGACTCTGGGAAAAAGCCAGCTGCTGGCCGCTGGTGGATTATATTTAAGGTCAAAGCGCTACATCTAACAACAGGACATAAAGATGGGGGGTGCCCCACTAAAAAGCCCCCCAAGAAGTACTTGACAGAGTCTTATAACTGCACAACACCAAAAAATGTAAGTAAATACGTAATTTTATTAATTTCTATGAATTCTACGCACTCTGCCTTGAAAAAGAAACACACGTCTCGGAACGCGTGGGCTCGTGGAAAGGGGGGGACGCTTACTGCCGGTGTTCACACTCTGACTGATAAGTAATTGCTTTTTTGCACTGTTTTTTCTGTTGATTTGTGTTTTGTTCTTTCTTTATGATAGAACTGTAATTCTCATTGCACCTATTTTTTACTATTAATTGATGTACTATTGGGATAAGCCCTTTATTAGAGAGATGAGTTACTTTTAATAGGATTTGATACACTGTACTGTATATTCATAAATTATCTTTATGGCAGTAAGGTTCAGCAGCGCCCCCTCCTGGCAGATCAGTTTTTAGCATGTCCTATATGTTTTGTAATAGTGTGTCCTTGATGTATATAAAAAAAAGTCATCTTTTAGAATTCATAGAAATTAATAAAATTACGTATTTACATCATTTTTTGGTGTTGTGCAGTTATAAGACTCTGTCAAGTACTTCTTGGGGGCTTTTTAGTGGGGCACCCCCCATCTTTTAGTTATTGATTATATTGGGTCATGAACAGAGCATTGCACCACAATTATTAGTAATATTGTTCCACTGGTGCCAGTCACATCCTTTTCTTTGTAGATCTAACGACAGGACAACGCTGCAGCAAACAATAGGTAGCGCCAGTTAAGTGCATCCGATGCTTGGCGCTGAAGCCCATATTTAAGAGAATAAAAACACAAAGCCAGAGTTGGCGCTATAAAACCGGGCACTCTATCGTCGAGCGCTATATGAAAAAAGTCTGTTTCTCAATACATAAACACCAGCAGAGCTAAAACACATGGAATGACATTGTTTAAACACTGTAACAATGACACTGCAATGGCAGACCTGCACATACAATTCTGCATAAAAATAAATCTAAATATAACAATATAAGTGTTTGGTTGCTGGGCAGGAGAGGTCACTCAATAATTTGATACTAAAATTGAGAAAAATAATTTATTAAAACGCTATTTATACACAACCAAATAAAACACCACTGAAATGTATGGGAGAGCGCTACTGAGCGACAGGTGCTACATGGCGCTACTGAGCATACAGCGCCGGCGCTTTACACATGTGACACTACATGACGCTATTAGAGGCAGTCACCAGATTGACGTATATATATATTTTTCACATACTGTGCCCGGCGTTCACCTGACACTACGTGGCATTATGTGGAGCTAGCGTTTCTTATATAAGGCCTAAAAATATATACAATGCTTTAACAGATTTTCTGTAGTAAACTGATTGCGTTTTCTTAGATGCCCCTTACACCAAAAAGGTTGCGCACCCCGGAGTAAAGCATAAAGTGGATGCATAAAATTGTGAGTAAGATTATGGGACCCCAGATATCCCTAAACAGCGGCGTATTCAAGTAACGCTATTTCTATTCCTTCTTGAAGCTGGGAATTAGGCCCTTATTTATGAAGGAATAGCAACAGGTAGCGACTGGTGAGCGGCCGGTAATGACGGGCACCACCACGAGAACGCCGGCTCCCCACCACAATCACACATTTATCAAGCCAATCCTGCTTAGCGACTGAGATAGCGCCATATAGCGACTCATTCATCATTATTCCAGCCTCAGCCCACAGCGTCAGCGTCCGACCTTGAACAGCGACAGGTATGACCTCTCGCTACCTGGCGCTCTCCAATGCATTTCAATGGAACAATCTTAAAATATTCATAATTAATTGTTATTAATGTGTTTTTTTTTTTTTATGTGAAAAATTCTGTATAGATAATTTTTTTAAGGGGAAAAAAATTAAATAGAAAAATTGTACAGAATTGATATTACAGGTCTGATATTAATGTATTCATATTACTAAATTATTTAAAATACTTTTTTTTTTGGTTTCCAAAAATATGGTGGTTTGGGGGTTAAAAAACTACTTTTAACCCATCGCCTCCAGCACTCTGGGGTTTAAACACGCATTTAACAGCGCTTGAATTTTTTGAGCGTGATTTTTGATGAATATGGTAGAAGCCGGTCGCTCTGACCAGTCGCTATCATGCGCACCCATACATCGCAGAACCTGTCAAATAGCGACTTGTAACCTTGTATTCAACATTACTGCACACCGACTGAGACGCTATCAACAACCGAACAACGGCCAAGCACAGCGACTACTAGCGGGCGCTGTGAAAATACCGCTACGGCCGCTCAACTGTCGCTACATGACGCTATTAATAAATCAGCCTCCCTGAATGCATGGTCATGATTTTTTGTCCTAACAAACAGAATTCTTGAACCAGCTTAGCTGTAAGGAGCATTAAAAAGTATTGACCAAGAGTCTTAAGTCCAACCTGCAAAAATACTAATCCCTGCCCTTTGTGACCTGTACAGGGGTAATGGAAGAGTCATGTTTAGTCAAATCAAACAGTAATTCTTGTGTAAAGAAACAAGATCTAAACTGATTTGAATTTGCGAAATAACCTTTTTGGTTATTTTAGTGTTTTTTCACTTTAGTCCTTAAAGTAGTGTTAAAAATTCATATAAAAATGTCAGCAAATTAGAAGGAGGGGTCACTTACACACCCAAACTGAATAAAACTCCCACCAAGCTTGTGGTTTATTCTCTAATGGTAGGAATAAAATCCAGGGGTGACAGGTTTAGTGTATCACAGGTGACAGAGCCTGTCACCCCGGATGTCCTTTTCATTCCATTAAAAGAAAAAAAATAAGCCTGGCTGGATAATTCTTGATGCCGGGTGCATAAGTGACCTCTCCTCCTGCCATCCACCATATTTAGATGTATTTTTTAGTTCTCATTTAATAAAGAACCAATGGGGGCTATATAACCGACAAATCATAGGCTGCATTTTCACCATGGACACCGTTTCCATAGAAATGAATGCACTCCACACATTCCCCTCGATTCAAAGAGCAAAAGTTAATTGATTTCGGATCGAGAATCGTAAGTTTGGGTGGGTGTTTGTCATTTTTTCCTGTTTTTTTGGCCATTTCCGACTCGCACGAGCCTACGTTCGAATGCGTATATGCTCTTACGATCATCGCAAGTTCGTTCCTAAATTGTAGGATCAAATCCTAAAACTTAGGATCAAAACCTAAAACTTAGGATCAAAACCTAAAACTTAGGATAATCGGATGTGTTTAGGTGTGATTCAAAGAACAGTTTTCCAACCTCTAAATACGTTTTAAAAGAAAGCCACTGCCGACACCTTTTAGCAGTCGGATTGCTGTTCTTGAACAGGTTTTTTGGCTATGTGGAGGAGTCTGCGCGTCTTGAGCTCCAATGAACTGCATGTATCAGCATGGCCGAGGCCATAAATTGTATGGCAATGCATACCTGATTCATGTATGCCTTATAAAAGCATTTTAATGTGGACCTTAATTAGTCCTTTGCATGTAAACCTTTATTTTGCAATACATCCATATATATAAATTAAAGAAACTTATGTCCTTTGTTATTTATTTTTAAATTGATGTACTAGAATAATATTTTTAATTTGAATTTATTGGTGTAGTTGTTTACCTTTGCTTTGTTTAATTATTTTAGCTCATCTTTGGTCAGATGCATCACACTTACTGAGGAGAGGAGAGCGGGATAAAGTGCAGGATGTGGGTTACTGCTGTATTTTGCACAGACACAGCAGAGCTGGGGGCACGGAAAGGTCAGAAATCAAAGAATGCAGAGCAACACAGTCACAAGGCCCTTTCTGTTTGCAGGCTGCCCGAGAATACCTGAGCCGCCATCTTGGCTGTTTCTAGACTCATAACATGCAGAAGTTGCTGGGTGTTTTTTAATTTTTTAGAGCAATCTGTATGTAGAGGGTGTGGGTAACCACACCAAAAATTTTAAGTTGTACCATTTGAAGCCAAAATATTAAAATTAAATCCACAAGTAAAAAAAGCAAGTTAACTAAAAATTAAACAAAGTAAGATTTACTTATGCAAATGCATTCATTAATGGTTGGTTACTACAAAATGAATGAAATAAAGAAAATTAAAAGACCAAATATTTAGAATGCACTTTAATGAGGTAAGTTTGTAGTGCGCAGCCGCAAGATCAGAAGGATTTACGTCCAGACAAAAAAGGAAAAAGGGCAAAACCAATGTTGCAACCTGAGAAATGAAACGGAAAATTCAGGATGGAAACTGACATAGGTATGATTCCCGAACTGCCATACGAACAGACGTAAATTTTAGGATAGAAACGTATTAGCTTATAGAATCACTCGCAAGTTCATACGAACGCACGAGCGTACGGGAAAAATAGGATGATCGGCACCAAAATCAAAGCTGTTACATGTTTCTTTGAATCGAACCAATTATGTACTGCTTACCGTTTTTTCCGCCCTATAAGACACACCTGCCCATAAGATGCACCTAGGATTTGGAGTAGGAAAATAAGAAAAACATTTTTAAACCAAATGTTGTGCTAAAACACCCCATTACAGGCAGTGTGGCATTTGTCCATCCTGTTCCCCATATAGGCAGTGTGGCATCCCCCCTTCAATCCCCCATATATGTGTCATTTCCCCCCTCCCATTCCCCATACGTGTGGCATTCCCCATATAAACAGTGTGGCATCCCCCTCTCATTCCTCATATAGGCAGTGTGGCACCCCCTCCCATTCCCCATATAGGCAGTGTGGCATCCCCCCTTCAATCCCCATATAGACAGTGTGGTATTTCCCCCTCCCATTCCCCATACAGACAGTGTGGCATCCCCCCTCCAATCCCCCATATAGACAGTGTGGTATTTCCCCCTCCCATTCCCCATATAGACAGTGTGGCATTTCCCCCCTCCCATTCCCCATATAGACAGTGTGGCATCCCCCCTCCAATCCCCCATATAGACAGTGTGGCATCCCCCCTCCAATCCCCCATATAGACAGTGTGGCATCCCCCCTCCAATCCCCCATATAGACAGTGTGGCATCCCCCCTCCAATCCCCCATATAGACAGTGTGGCATCCCCCCTCCAATCCCCCATATAGACAGTGTGGCATTTCCCCCTCCCATTCCCCATATAGACAGTGTGGCATCCCCCCTCCAATCCCCCATATAGACAGTGTGGCATTTCCCCCCTTCCATTCCCCATATAGACAGTGTGGCATTCCCCCTCCCATTCCCCATATAGGCAGTGTGGCATCCCCCCTCCAATCCTCCATATAGACAATGTGGCATTCCCCCCTCCAATCCCCCATATAGACAATGTGGCATCCCCCCTCCAATCCCCCATATAGACAGTGTGGCATTTCCCCCCTCCCATTCTCCATATAGGCAGTGTGGCATTCCCCCCTCCCATTCCCCATATAGGCAGTGTGGCATCCCCCCTCCAACCCCCATATAGACAGTGTGGCATCCCCCCTCCAATCCCCCATATAGACAGTGTGGCATCCCCCCTCCAATCCCCCATATAGACAATGTGGCATTCCCCCCTCCAATCCCCCATATAGACAATGTGGCATCCCCCCTCCAATCCCCCATATAGGCAGTGTGGCATCCCCCCTCCAATCCCCCATATAGACAATGTGGCATTCCCCCCTCCAATCCCCCATATAGACAGTGTGGCATCCCCCCTCCAATCCCCCATATAGACAGTGTGGCATTTCCCCCCTCCCATTCTCCATATAGGCAGTGTGGCATTCCCCCCTCCCATTCCCCATATAGGCAGTGTGGCATCCCCCCTCCAACCCCCATATAGACAGTGTGGCATCCCCCCTCCAATCCCCCATATAGACAGTGTGGCATCCCCCCTCCCATTCCCCATATAGACAGTGTGGCATTTCCCCCCTCCCATTTCCCATATAGACAGTGTGGCATTTCCCCCTCCCATTTCCCATATAGACAGTGTGGCATTTCCCCCTCCCATTTCCCATATAGACAGTGTGGCATTTCCCCCTCCCATTCCCCATATAGACAGTGTGGCATTTCCCCCTCCCATTTCCCATATAGACAGTGTGGCATTTCCCCCCTCCCATTCCCCATATAGACAGTGTGGCATCCCCCCTCCAACCCCCATATAGACAGTGTGGCATCCCCCCTCCAATCCCCCATATAGACAGTGTGGCATCCCCCCTCCCATTCCCCATATAGACAGTGTGGCATTTCCCCCCTCCCATTTCCCATATAGACAGTGTGGCATTTCCCCCTCCCATTTCCCATATAGACAGTGTGGCATTTCCCCCTCCCATTTCCCATATAGACAGTGTGGCATTTCCCCCTCCCATTCCCCATATAGACAGTGTGGCATTTCCCCCTCCCATTTCCCATATAGACAGTGTGGCATTTCCCCCCTCCCATTCCCCATATAGACAGTGTGGCATTTCCCCCTCCCATTTCCCATATAGACAGTGTGGCATTTCCCCCCTCCCATTTCCCATATAGACAGTGTGGCATTTCCCCCTCCCATTTCCCATATAGACAGTGTGGCATTTCCCCCCTCCCATTTCCCATATAGACAGTGTGGCATTTCCCCCTCCCATTTCCCATATAGACAGTGTGGCATTTCCCCCTCCCATTTCCCATATAGACAGTGTGGCATTTCCCCCTCCCATTCCCCATATAGACAGTGTGGCATTTCCCCCTCCCATTCCCCATATAGACAGTGTGGCATTCCCCCTCCCATTCCCCATATAGACAGTGTGGCATTCCCCCTCCCATTCCCCATATAGACAGTGTGGCATTTCCCCCTCCCATTTCCCATATAGACAGTGTGGCATTTCCCCCCTCCCATTCCCCATGTGTGAAACATGCATTTACTTATCCATGAGCGCACATACGCTCAGCCATTTGTGGTACATACTGTAGCTTGCTACTTCAATAGAATATCATGGGCAAATGATTCACCATATTATTTTACCAGTTGTTTTAAATCCAATTTTGGCAATGGATTTTAGAGCTCAGAAATAACGTTTATGCTGCTCCTGAATAGGAATGCCCCGCTGTTTATAACCCCTGAGGTGCCCCGTAAACACTCACATTTATCAGTAGCAACGGTGCATGCTTGGGCTCTCGTCTAATCAGAGTCATTTGCCTTTCGAAACATGGCTCTGATTGTTTTCAATGGGGACCGTGCACTGCCACATCCATTGCATCCCCAGCAGCATGTGCGTGCTCCCTCCCCAGCCATTCAGATAGGCTGGGACGGTAGTGTGCACATCATGGAGATGCTCCCCGTTTAAGGCAATCAGAGCCCTTTACGGAAGGATGTAAATACAGCAAAAGCCTCTGATTGGATGAGAGCCCGCGCATGAACAGTTGGAGCGAGGAGATTGTAGTTGTACTGGGTGAACTGGGGGGTTTCACACAGCAGGGCATCCCAATTTGGGATGCTCCATGTGAACGGAACAAAACTTTAAGACAACCAAAACTTATTTTAGTCGGCTCTGGAGTCTTAAGAAATCCCAGCGCCAATTACCTATGCCCAGGGGCATCCCACTGTGTAAAACCCTCAGGTATAACCTGTATACTCACCTCGCCTGTAACCCCCACAGTGCATATGCTGCATCCCTGGCTTCCTTTGGCTGACGTGCGCTTGGGCACTCATACCAAGTTCTATGCTCTACATTAAAGTGGAGCAAAAGCAGCCCTGGAGTTTATAAGACTCTACTTGAGGCACCCCGATTTGGGATGCCCAACTGTGTGAAACCCCCCAGATTTTACTTACCTCACCACCAATTCAACGGTGCATGGCCGCGCTCCACTATACCTTTAGCCAGACAGGCATTTGTGAATGACGGGCACTCCCCCAGCTGGGGGCTATTGGCTGTGCACGTGCCCCTTTGGATCGGCAGTCACGTAAGTTTTATAGGTGAATGGGATGGTGTTTCACATAGCGGGGCATCCAAAATCGGAATGCCCCAGGGCAAGAACCTTAACCCCGACCCCGAGTCAAAATCCTGTTTTGATCCACTTTCTTATGCAAGGTGATTAAACTGGCAATCCCATGGGGTTTACCACAGTGGGGCATGTGAGGTGATACAAGAGACCCACTGAGACTCGCCCAGCGCCATGTAGAAGCCGTAGCAGGGCTCCAAAATTTGCCCTCGTTTTAATTCTATTCAATTCTATTTCTCCGGGACCTTGCTAAAATGTGGTCTAACAGACAATCAAACCCTTGGTGCTCTCAGCATGAGTGAGCTCTGCAAGGTATAAGGTCTGCATGTCATCAGAGATTCTGAGATGCTTTAAATAGCTTAACGGTGGAAGGAAGTTAGTGTGTGCCTAGACAGGGGTTAAAGAGGACCAAAACCCACGCCCCCATCGGGCCAGAAATCTATATATTTATTTGTGAATGGCCGGAGCGGGCACCCTCCCTGTTAGGGTAGCTCGAGAAGATCTGAGTGCGCTGATTGGACAAGAGGGCTGCGCATGCGACATAGGACCAGGAAGAGGTGAGTAGGTTTGGGCGACCCCGGGGTGCTCCGGGGGCAAGGACCAAAATCCCAGGATAATCAAAATCCTGGGTTTTGGTCCACTTTCAAAATATATCCCTTTCTCACTGGAACAATGTACCTTACCTCTAAAAACACCCCATCTCATCCACAGGGGAATCTTTGTAAACAACTATTTTGTTGCAATTTTATATGTGTTTAAAGCGGACCAACATCTGTGCGGGTGTGGGTGTTGGTCCCCGCCCCAATAACACAGTCTGGGCGGGGGCATCCAGAATGCTGGAGCCCGCAGGAATGCCAAATATTCTTACATTAGCCTTGATCCTTATCGGGATAACAGCGTCACGATCGGCCATCTGCCTCTCACGTGGATAGTGACGTTCCGGTCACGCCTACTTGGCCGCCAGGAGGCAATTGCGGTGATGTATTCAGGTTAAGCTAAGTATATTAGGCTTGATTCAGAGAGACAAAAAAAAACTTCCGTTTTAGTGCCGACGTCGTATTATTTTCAAATGTTCCCGCTCTCGTATGAGTGTGCGAGCGATTCTATGAATGCATTGTAAACCTTCTGTAAAGTTTCCGTCCGTTCGTATGCCAGAGTACGAGTACGAGGATGTCATTTTCCATCGAGACTTTTCTGATTCATTTTATCAGCTAACAACGTAGCCTTTCGTTTTTGCCCTTTTCCCATCGTATCCTCACACGAATCCTTTACGTTTCCCGATAGATTCTGTTTCACTTTTTCAAAAAATAATCGTCCAGACGGAAATCCTTACGATCTTGCGCCTGCGCACTACAAACTTAACTCATTAAAGTGCTCGCATACATATTTGACTCCCTCACTTCTACTACAATGTTTAGCTAAACCACTTAGCGCTATCCTGCAGCTTCCATTTTGAACCCTTAAAGTTCACCCTAACCACTTAGCACTATCCTGCAGCTTCCCTTTTGAACCCTTAAAGCTCACCCTAACCACTTAGCACTATCCTGCAGCTTCCCTTTTGAACCCTTAAAACGTACCCAAATCACTTCGCGGTTATGTTTTTCTTCATTTACCACACCCTAAAACTTACCCAAATCACTTTGCGGTTAGGTTCTTCTTCATTTACCACACCCTAAAACTTACCCAAATCACTTCGCGGTTAGGTTCTTCTTCATTTACCGCACCCTAAAACGTACCCAAATGACTTCGCGGTTAGGTTCTTCTTCATTTACCGCACCCTAAAACTTACCCAAATCACTTTGCGGTTAGGTTCTTCTTCCATTTTAGGTCCCGAAAACTTACCCAAATCACTTCGCGGTTAGGTTCTTCTTCCATTTTAGGTCCCTAAAACTTACCCAAATGACTTCGCGGTTAGGTTCTTCTTCATTTACCGCACCCTAAAACTTACCCAAATGACTTCGCGGTTAGGTTCTTCTTCATTTACCGCACCCTAAAACTTACCCAAATGACTTCGCGGTTAGGTTCTTCTTCCATTTTAGGTCTCGAAAACTTACCCAAATCACTTTGCGGTTAGGTTCTTCTTCATTTACCGCACCCTAAAACTTACCCAAATCACTTTGCGGTTAGGTTCTTCTTCATTTACCGCACCCTAAAACTTACCCAAATCACTTCGCGGTTAGGTTCTTCTTCATTTACTGCACCCTAAAACTTACCCAAATCACTTCGCGGTTAGGTTCTTCTTCCATTTTAGGTCCCAAAAACTTACCCAAATCACTTCGCGGTTAGGTTCTTCTTCCATTTAGGTCCCTAAAACTTACCCAAATCACTTCGCGGTTAGGTTCTTCTTCATTTACCGCACCCTAAAATTTACCCAAATCACTTCGCGGTTAGGTTCTTCTTCATTTACCGCACCCTAAAACTTACCCAAATCACTTCGCGGTTAGGTTCTTCTTCCATTTTAGGTCCCGAAAACTTACCAAAATCACTTCGCGGACATCTGAATCTTCATCTCTAAATATGTATTTGCCCCTTTGTTTGTTGTAAATGTATGTGTTTCAAGAAATGACACAGAAACGTTGGTTTCTTTATTTTTTTTATTCTTAAATATTTAGATAATGTTATGTTTTTGTTTTTTTATAAAAACGTTTTTTTGGGGTCTGGCCTAATAAAACTTGTTAAAATTTGGATAAAAATAACATCAACTTTTTATAAAAATATAAAAATTTTAACCAATTTAAAAATTGGGCCAGCAGAACAGGCCCAGGACCCAGGACTCTACTCCTCTTCGTCTTCTTCTGTTGTCCCCAACGAGTCAACCATCACCTTCATATCGGCCACCAACGCAAGGACCCTCCGATTCATTTCCAAAATTTGTTGCCGTGTGGTCCCTGTAACAAATGGAGAAAAAAACATTATTTTGATACCAATACATGTTTGCCACCTGTGGATTGAATGTTTTTAAGTTACACAAATAAATTAAGGCTACATATGTAATTCTGGCAAGTCATTAAGCTAAGGAAGTGGCCACAGGTCAGTCTGGCAAGTCATTAAGCTAAGGAAGTGGCCACAGGTCAGTCTGGCAAGTCATTAAGCTAAGGAAGTGGCCACGGGTCAGTCTGGCAAGTCATTAAGCTAAGGAAGTGGCCACAGGTCAGTCTTATATTGCCATTGACTAGGGCTTGATGTATCTGTGTGTTGATGTCAAGTACCACATACAGTAAATGTAAATAATGGCATGACTACTTACTTGGTTGGTGGCCGAGAACTGGCTCGTTGGGGACAACACGATGTCCTGGGTCCTGGCTCTGCTGTGAAGAAGTGCCTGTAGAAACATGGGAAATACGGTCAGTTTTAATGTCAAATTCCACAGTAATCAAATGTCTCTTGCAAAGTCTGGTTCACATCACTCACCTTCTCCAGGTTCTGCTTGGAGCAGATCTGCTGCCTCTTCCACTACCTCACCCGCTCCAGAAGCATCTAGACAAACAGATGAAAGGAATCAGTTTGGTAGGAGCTAGCATGTATATGTGTGTGCGTATACATGAAGAGTGACATACCAGAGGCTCCCACATGCGTGGCAGGGTATGACTGCCTGCCCACGCCGTGTCGCATAGGGGTAGGACCGTCGCCCTGGAGATCCACCACCTTCACTCCCAGCTGCAGAATCATGCAGCACTGGTCGGCCTGTGCGCCTCTGGGTGCGGCGAATGCGGTAATCCATTTCCAACACTACCAAAGAAAAGGCATTATAACTAAAGGGCTACCTTCTGTCGTAGTTACATCTTGCATGCAATTGCTAGGTACTTACTTGGGAAATTGATTCCGAAAAATCTCTGCACCCGGGGCATGTGCAGTCGTTTCAGGTCCGACCAATGCTGCATGATCTGTGTGTGGGTAAAGGTGGTGTCGGTCTGTTGTTGGATCTCCAAGATGATCTCCAGGGCGACGTTGCGTTTTTCAAACGAGTTGGGCAGGTAGTCGTACCTGCGCTCCAGCATGGTCTACAAAACAGAAATCAAACATAGCAATTAATTAAAAATGCGTATCAATATGTGCCAACAATACATTATTTTTGAAAATCCCATTAACACACACACACACACACACACACACACACACACACACTTCTAGGCTAAGTTAAATTTTGAATCTGGCCGCACTGTTGTTTGGCACGTGTGTGGCGTGCCTTTGGTTGTGCATGTAGTTTAACACATTTTTAAATAAATCCCTTACTTCGTGCGCATCCTTAACATGTAGAGCAACATTTAGATGTCAATTGAAAGGCCTACAAATACACTTACGAGCATGATGATCTCTCTTCTTCTTCTTGGCAGCAGATAAGTAATGCCCCAGCGGTTTCCGGGTTCCGCACAGCCGTGCGAACGGCCGGACGTACGCGTAAGCGAACGCGTAGGCGTCACACGCCGCCTACCTTATTTAAAGGTCCCTGGACACACAGCTCATTCTCTTTGAGAGTTCAAGCAAAATGCCACCCAAAAAAGCAGCAGCCAAAACTGCCAAGGAGACCACGCTCAAGAAGGCAGCCAAGCGGCATGAGCATGCAGAAGGCCCACAAACAAGGTCTCAACAGGCCAAAGCCAAGTTAAGGCCTACAACCAAGGCTCCGCCAAAGCTGCATCCCAAGCCAACTACCAGCTATGGCCAAAAAAGGGAGGCGGCAGCAGCCAAAGGCAAGACGAAGGCACAAAAGCCTACAACAGTTCATGCCCTCAAAACGGGTAAGAGGGTACGAAGCACACACCCACACACCCAGGCCAGAAAGTCACTCCATTTGCCTGCAAACAATGAGGAGCCACAACCACCACAAACAGGGCGCACATTGCGCAGAGGCCACTTGAGTGGCCATTTTGGTGAGTCCCAAACTCTGGCATTGGCTAGTGGGCTAACGTTATATTATGATGAGCTATATGGGAGCAAATCCAAAACAACTAGCAAGCAGTGCAAATCTGAGATTTTGGCAGAACTCACCAGACAAGTCAATGCAGCGGGGGACGAACTCAAAGATGTAGAACAGATTCAGCGGAAAATATCGGACCTCAAATATGCCGCACGGAAGAAAGAGAATAAAAGGCGGCAGTACAGGTACATATTTTATTTGTTGGTTTTTATTCTTCTTGTATAGACATCAGTGAGCTTATTTCTGAATACTATGTTTTTCAGCTTACAAACTGGCGGCGGATTCCCCACTAAATTGAAATTTACACAGGCTGAGGAGATGGTGGTGGGCCTGCTACATCCTGTTGCGTTAGAGGGACACTCGGCACAACAGGACATGGACAACCTGCCAATTACAGCAGGTTAGTAATGTGTGAATGTCCCTAAAAATGGACCAAAAAGTCAAATTAGCCAGCAAGGCATATCTAAACACATGCCCCTAGGGTGTGCCTGGTAGTGGAGTGATCACTTTGACCAGGGTGTGTCATGTGTGTCGACAGGTAATGTGCAAATTAGCACAACCATACATGACGTTTATGAACATTTAGGAAGAGTAGGAAAGTATGGAGATTAGTAAATGAATGCGTGCTATGTATTTTTTGCCAATCACATGCCACACTTACATCTTTTTCTGTTGGCCAATTTGCTTAGAGCTGTGCTTGGGGCCCAACGGCTTAAGATGGTGTGATTGAAATGTTTTAAGAGATACAATGGTAACCACCAGAATCATATTGTAACTGCTATTTGCCAGCTTAGTGTGTTAACTTAATGGCCTATAAGGGATGTTTAAACAGACACAACAGCCATTACTTGCATGTTTGTTTTTCTTTTACAATATTTTTTATTGTTTCACAAGACAGTAAGACAAGTCATACAGGAAATTATAATAAGAGCACTCTGCAAACTCTGTCAGTAACATTATATACATGTGAAATGTCAAGACCACAGTGATCGGAAGTTAACATTGGGCATTTAAAAGGATATAAAATTACCATTCTCCATAATATCTTGCTAAGACTGTGGTTGTCATAGGAAACAACTATTATCACTTTGTCGATGACGAGGCAGGGCCTCTACCTACTTATAAGCATTAATATGAGAAACAGAAAAGGAAAGAATAAGAATAAAAGGAACCTACTGACTTAGAAAGAGAAGGGTAGAGAATGAGGTAATAGAGGGGAGAGGGTAGGGTGGGAGGGAAGGGGAAGGGGGGGGGGCGAAACCTGCATCTCCCACCCTTGTCTGAGTTCCTAGAGGCCACCTACTCTTCCACTTACCCCAATATACTGCATCTATGGGGACCATATATCACTAAAGCGGTCATAGTCATCATGGGC
The DNA here is from genome assembly GCA_027917425.1 of Gastrophryne carolinensis. Taxonomy (NCBI): domain Eukaryota; kingdom Metazoa; phylum Chordata; class Amphibia; order Anura; family Microhylidae; genus Gastrophryne; species Gastrophryne carolinensis. The sequence continues at coordinate 153,993,909 of CM051234.1, forward strand.
TATTGCCGTCAATTTTTCCATTACCAGGATATCAGACATTTTAGATATCACTGTTTGCCATGGTAATCGCCCACTTTTCCAATTTCTGGCTATCACCAACCTTGTTGCCGAAAAAATATGTAGTGCCAGTTTCCATTGGCTGAATTTATAGTTGTTAGTCTTGTAGGATAGGAGAGCCTCCCATGTGCTAGGGGAAAAGGTGCCTTCAAAATGCGTGGATAAAAGATTATATACATTGTGCCACAACTTACTGACAAGGGGACACGTCCACCATATGTGGTACATAGTACCCTCCTCCTGGCATCCCCTAAACCACAGGGGGGAACAACTCACATTAAATTTATGTATCCTAGCAGGCGTGAGGTACCATCTAAACAGGACCTTAAAAGAGTTCTCCTGGATGAGGGAGTTACATGATACTTTCCCAGCTGATTTCCATATTTTCGGCCAGGTTTGTTCATCTCCTATTTTTCCCAAGTCCTCTTCCCATTTGGTCATATATAGATGAGAATTACTGCCCTCGACCCTGAGCAGGGATGTGTAGAGTTCTGAAATTGCTCCCCTCGCCAGGGGGTCACCTAAGCATCTCTGCTCAAAGTCCGAGGGTTTGCCACAGTGATTTAGATTTCGAGTCAGTGACTTAATAAAGTGATCCAGTTGCAAGGCTCTAAATTTTTCAGTGGGGGGTATTATGATTTGGGTAGTCAGTGAGAATGGGAGCTCTCCTTTCCATCCTAAAAGCACGTCTTGTACTGTGTGGTACCCCTGTTCCTCCCACCATCTAAATCTCTGTTTAGACTCCATGCCCAGGGGGAACAGCTGGTTCCCCAAGATGGGAGCTGCTGGCACATGTGGCGAGCACCAACCCCCAAGTCTCGCATTCCTGTCCCATATATCCAGTGCTGGACCCACGCTTTGAGGTAAGGCCCCAGGTCTAAGTCTCTTTGGTGTCCAGAGGATTAATGACACCGAGGTTGTAGACAAGTTCTTAGACATCATCTGCACCCAACCGGGTACATTTTTTGTAGCGTGCACAGGGAGCAACGCAGCCAGCTGTGCCGCCATGTAGTATTGGTATAAATTCGGGATGCCCAGGCCACCATCTTCCTTCCTGCAATAAAGTGTTCTCCTGGCTATCCGTGGTCTAATCGTCCCCCATATATATTTGTTGAGCTTTTGTTGTAAAGATTGAAGAGCTCCTTTAGCTACACTAATGGGGAGAACTCTAAAGAAATATAATAGCTTAGGCAATATAGTCATCTTCGCCGCTGCCAAACTCCCCAGCCATGAGAGGTTTACATGACGCCAAGTAGACAGAAGAGTACTCAGTTGATTAAATAGGCCTGGGTAATTTGCCTTATATAGTGTTTCATAGGATGCCGTTAGTGTGACCCCCAGATAGGGGAGCTTAGTGACCCAGAGCCAGGGAAAGTTTCCCTTTAATAGAGTACTAGTCTGTTGTGTTAAGGAAACCCCCAAGGCCAATGACTTCCCAGCATTAATTCTAAGACCTGACATGGTGCCAAAAATCTCCAACTCCAAAGCCAGATTAGCTGTCGGTTTATGGTACATAACACTAACCCAGGTCTTGAGTCCCTGCCCGAAGCCCCATCTATCTAAAGCTTGCATCAGGTAGTCCCAAGAGAGGCAATCAAAATCTTTTTCCATATCAAGAGATAACAGCATAACATCTGTCTGGGTGGACCTAGCCACCTCTATGAGCTGTATTATACGTCTTACCCCATCTGAAGATTGCCTCCCTGGGACAAACCCTACTTGGTCAGAATGTATTAGGGAGCTGAGGGATGTATTGATCCTGGTAGCAATAATTTTCCCTAAAATTTTTAGGTCTAGATTTAACAAAGAGATAGGGCGATAGTTCTGCCAGGCTAGGGGATCCTTCCCTGGCTTTGGAATCATAACTATGGCAGCAGACAGGGACTCTGGATCGAAACAGTTGCCCGTTTTAATGCTATTATACATTGCTGTGGGGCGACCACATCAATTAGTTTTTTATAAAATATCGCTGTATAGCCATCAGGTCCAGGCCTTTTATTAGGTTTAAGAGATACTATTGCCTGCTTCACCTCCAGCACAGTTATATTTGCGTCAACGAATTCAGCCCAGTCTGAATCCAGCCGAGGCAGGATAACATTATCCAGATATTTCTTAACTGCCCTTTTATCTGGTCCCTTCTGTTTCTCATATAGTTTTGCTAGGCCCTGCCTGAACTCTTCTAGGATTTTGCAGGGATTACTAGTCACCTGTCCGCTAGGGGGAAGTTTCGCCTGGCACCGCAATTGTGATGCTAAGAGGGTGTTAGGTTTGTTTGCTAGGGTATAATACCTTTGGGCTGACCATTTATACCTGCGCTCTGCTTCCTGTATCTGGAGCGAATTAAGTTCTACCCTGGCCTTCTCCATCCTCTGCCTGTTCGTTTCACACCCCCTATCTTTAAATGCCTGAGACGCCACTGAGTATTTGGTTTCCAGTGCATTCATGAGCTGAGCTTTTTCCCTTTTGGCCCGGGCAGCCCTGGAGAGAAAATGCCCGCGCATCACTGTTTTAAATGCTCCCCAGAGAACTGATGGCGATTGTACCGAGTTAACATTTGTTTGGAAAAAAAATTCCGCTTCCTTCACAGACTCCAGCACTTTTTCTTTAGAAGCCAGAAGGGTATCATTAAGTACCCAGGCAGAGGGGCCGGGGTTAATTACCAATGACTTGCAGATGATGCTAATTAGGTCATGGTCTGACCATGGCACTTGGTGTATATGGGCCCGGATGACATTGGGGATGAAGTTTTTGTGGGCGAAGAAATGATCAATCTTAGTGTGGAGATTATGGGGTATGGAATAATGTGTGTAATCCCTCTGGAATGGGTGCATATCTCTCCAGACATCTACCAGTCCCACCTTAGAAATCACAGAGGGGAACATTTGGGCATCCTTTCTGTGCTGTGTCGTTGGCGGGGCGGATCTATCTAGAACTGGATCCAGTGTGAGATTTGAGTCACCCCCTACAAGCACCACCCCTTTCATATGTTTATCCAGGAGATTACACACTTTATTCAGAAATTCAATTTGACCTGTATTTGGCGCATAATAATTCAATAATGTGACTTCTGTGTCCTGTATGGTACCCTGGAGGAGGAGGAACCTGCCAGCAGGATCTGAGATTTGCTTAGTACATTTAAATTGTGTTCTGGAGTGGAAAGCAATAAATACTCCCTTCTGCTTTGTCTTCGCCCTAGCGTGATAGACCGTTGGGTACCTAGGATTCAAGAATTTAGGGGTTGAGGATACAGAAAAGTGGGATTCCTGTGCATAGATTATGTCTACATGTGTGGAGCTGAGATATCTAAAGACCCTAGATCTTTTATTCGGGGAGTTTAGTCCCTGTACATTAACCGATACAACCTTAAGTCCCATTAATATGGCACGTTATATTATGTGCTACATACCTCATAGGGGTTAGTATACCTGGATGCAGCCTTTCCCTGGGGAGGTTATGGGGGGGGAGGGAGAGTGGGGGGGGAGGGAGAGTAGGGCGGGGGGCGGGAAAAAGTTGAGGATGATCTAGTAGGGCTAGAAAATAAAGCAAGAATTTGAGTGAGGATAAAAGCACGCACATCAGAGAAACTTAAATAAAGAACATAATAATACACTATAAAACTGACACATAACTCCATCATTGTGACAACAGTCACTAGTGTCACCTCACCAGCGGGTGATACCCTCCGGAGAGGGGCCGGACCACTTGCGTAGCTCTCGGGAGCCAAAATAAGCTCACAGCCTTCCGCGCTAAGTCATGTAAATTGGCAACACTTTAATTATCCCAACATTGTGGATCATCAAAATGCTCCTGGTAAACAATCAGTATTCAAAAATCATGTTTGGAGTTTTTCCCTTTCGTTGTCCAGAGGGTATCCTCCAGTCCACGTCTATAACCAGCCGTGGTGTTGGTGGTACAGATGTGGAAGCTATTGGACACTCCAAGACACAAAGGGGAAGGGTCCTCTAAGTCACTTCCTGGGAAAGATTAAATCACATATCATATAAACATTGCAAAGGCGTACTGTATTTTTAGTTATAAAACATTTCCATTTAATTCTCTTTTCATTTGTACAGCAAAAATCCCCACATAGTGAGGTAGTGCAACCGACAATATAACTTAACATCCATTCCCGTCAATCTACCAGGCCCCAACCGGGACCAGGCAGCTGAGGGGAACCATGGCAAACAACCAGGGTGTCTCAAAGTATCAGGAACATCCCCAGAACTTTATAAAATATGCATAGTCTAAAGAGAGACAACAAATTGCCTCGCAACATGATATAAACCTTTAAGCGCAGAAGAAATACTTCAACAGAAAACATGGGGGACCAATCGACGGGCAGTCCAGTGGACCAAAACCTTACCTCCGTGCGAGGTATATAATGTGAGAAAAAAGGGTAAACAACGGCCTCAGCGTCCATTACCCATCACCTGATCTCTGGAAAGATTGAGATGAGAGTCTCTTCAAGACTTGCTTTCTGTGTTTCCGTTGTGATCTCGGCAGATTGTCAGTTGGGGCTCGATCCTCGCGGTCTGCCTTGTTGGAGTCGCGCTGGGTAGGTGATCTGCTTCCCGAGTCACTGGCTGGACCCGGCAGGGTTAAATCTAATTGCTTGAAGTGGTCCCGGAGCTCTCGTATTGTGGAGGCCTGTACTTGCTTGCTGTTGTAGGAGTACGATACTCTAAAAGGGAAGCCCCATCGATATTTAATGTTCAGCTGCTGCAGAACTTCTAGGTATGGCTTGAACGCTCGTCGCTTCATTATTGTGGACTGTGACAAGTCAGCGTATATTTGGAAGCTGTTACCTTGAAAGGACAGGGAAGCTTTTTCTCTAGCCGCTTTAAGAACAGCCTCCTTTGTTTGAAAGTATAGAAACTTCACGATTATATCTCTCGGGGGGCCCTCTGATTTGCGTCTGGTTAGGGCGCGGTGAGCTCTCTCTAGCTCTAGTCTCTCGGGCGGGATATCAGGGACAAGCTCCTGAATGAGTGCTGTGATGGAACCTCTGGCGTCCTCCATGGTTTCCGGAAGGCCTCGGAAGCGCAGGTTCTTTCTGCGGCACCTGTTTTCAAGGTCCCCACGTTGTGACTGTAAAGTGTGGACCAAGTCATGTAGTTGCTCAATTTCTTGCTCATGCCCCTCCATAATGAGTGTAGCGTCGCCAATATGGTTTTCAAGCTGCGATGTGCGGCCTCCCAGTTCTTTTAGTCCCCCAAGTAACTCCGCAGTTGTTTTGGTGGAAACGGTTGTCATTTCTTCTCTGATCATTTCTCGGATCTGCTGGAGCGTTGCCCGGTCCAGTGTGGTAGGGGGGCCAGAGCCCGCTATTTCGGATGGGAACTGAGCCCAGCTGTCCGAGGAGTCCCGGGAGTCCTCCCGCTCCAGCGCCACACTCCTCCCGCTCACCCTCCATACTAGGCGCCATCTTGGATTGCTGACCGCCAGGGTCTTTTTTTGTTTTCTTCCTCGGATTACCCATATTGCAGTCCGCCAGGGTGTCCGCCGGGTGCTTCAGGTTCACAGCTATCTGGAGTGGGTGTTTGCCCGTCAATTAGTCCCGTCAGGTAGGTAAACGGCTCCCGAGAGTGCGGAGCATGATCAAGTTGCGACCATCTCACCACACCGCGCGCATGCGCCCCCGCATGTTTGTTTTTTCTTCACGTGACCAATGTGTCTGTTCTGGTTTAAGAATCCATGCACAATATAATGGCATTCATAGTGAAGGCCAAGTGGCACCATTGTGGTAGTGGCCATTCCTGCTTGGCCACGTGTTTGATTTAAGCATATGTGTTATTAACCATCACCAATGCATAGTTGTGTGTTTACATTGTTGTTTTTCTTCTAATGCAGCCCAGCCTCATCCCTCAGCTAGTGGGGAATCCTCTGCTTTTTTAACTATGCCCTCTTCTTCCGTGCTGCCTCGGACCCAGGATCCGATATCTATGGTAAGTGTTTTTTGATGATGTTGCGTATGCATGTGGCTTGCCATGTTTCTTTCGGCTGAATTACATATGTATTCCCCACACTGAACCTTTTTGTTTTACATGTCCCCAACAGAGCCACACACTGATGGAGGAAATCCAGGAGCTGGAGGAGGATGGAACCTTCCTTGGAGCTTATGAAGATCTCCCCCTGGGCCAGAATCTGCAACTGTCCCAAAATGTTTCTCAGACAAATCCTCAGCAGCAGAGGGAAGCTGGCTGCATGCTGCCTGCACATCGTGGGCAGCATGCAGAGACTGACCCTCCAGTCCCCAGTTTAAGATCTGCTGTTGAGGATTTGCCCAGCATACCTGTGGCTGTTGGGGGTCCTAGAGCAACATCATCTGCACGCCCCCCCAACCCGGGGAATCGGGAGGCGTACTCAGCAACGTCGCCCAGTTTCCCAGGGGAGGGACGTGCAGATGATGGAGTCAGCATGGCACCATGAAAGGCGGCTGTTTCGGCGCCAAAATCAACAAAACCACAAAAATATTATTGGGCAATTAGATAACCTCAATAATACCTTAAGTGCCATGCTGACTGAATTTAGGACCCATAACAGCCACATGGCCAACTTGACCACAGAATTCAGGTCCAGCATGGCTGAATTGCAAAGTAACCAAAGAAACATTTTGGAACAGTTGCAGATTCTGAATGCCACACAGGCCCAGGTTAGGGCCCACCCCCAAGGGCCACAACCTGGGTTCTATGTGCATCCCCCATATTAATGTGTATTTGGCCTGAATCTGTTCTATATCTTTGCTCGACATCCCCACTGTATTGACTTGTCTGGTGAGCCGTACCAATCTAGCATTTTGCTAGTATGTTTTGGATTTGCCCCCATATAGCTCATTAAAGTCCTGAGGTAGGCCACTAGCCAATGCTAGAGGACAAGCATCACTGATGCGGCCACTAAAGCTGTTGCACTGCAGCCTTGGCGATAATTACATTTGTGGTGGCTCCTCCTGTTTGTAGCCATGATTGTGTGACATTCTGGCCTGGCAAACTAAGACCTTGGACCCTGGCTGTGATTTTACAGTACTTGGATTGGGACTGGGTGTTCTTGTTTGGGTGGGCCACTGAGTAACAGGTGTAGATGTGGCATAGGTATGTCTGCTTTCAACCTGTGCCTGTGGCAAATGTGGGCAAGCAGGAGAGGGCGTGTTTGTGAGCATATTTTTAAAATGGAACATGTTTTGACATTAATTTCATGTCCATGTATTCCCCCTAAGTATGTGAGTGACCATCACCTACAATTCTGTTTGTCAAAATTGAACCTTAAAAAAATTAAACAAACGTGTTTCTGACCAAGTTAATGTCTGTCGGTTTTTGGTTAATAAATATGAGTTAAAGTAGCCACAAAAACAAACACAAACAAATATTTTAAAATGAGGAAAAATACATTGTTGTTGATTTGGGTAATTAATTCATTATTGTTTGGTTCATAATCAAACAAAAATCAAACAACAAATGGAACAAAGCAATCACAACAAACAATGTCAAAAGAAACAAAAAAAAGAGAAAACAATTAAGCAAAATGTGTTGCTATTAAATTAGCACGGACGGCTTGGCCAGACGCACTGTGCTGGCCAATATAGGCGTCCTCTGGCTCATCTGCGGGTGGAGAGGGTGGCAAATCCACATACCGGGGGACCCGCTGCAAGATAGCAAAATTATGCAGTGCAGCACAGGCCATAATGATATCTATGACCTTCTTGGGGTCATACTGAAGGGATCCCCCGGTATGGTCCAAACATCTAAATCGGGTCTTCAATAGGCCAAAGGCCCTCTCCACCACTGCCCTGGTTTTGCGGTGCGCCCTATTATAGGCCTCTTGTGCGGCATTCTGTGGGCGTAGTACAGGCGTCAACAGCCACGGGAGGAGTGGATATCCAGAATCTCCTGGAAAAATTAAAGGTAAACAAATATAAACATTAATACATACATTTCAGGCAAAAAATCCAACAAATACCTGATTAAGAAGCTAGGTGACATTGTCCCAAAAACATGAGCATACATATTGCACAGGCCAAAGCGACAAAGAAACATATCTGATAGATGGTGGGCCAAATTAGAGAAATAATATTGCGGATGCTGGGCAATCAGGCAGACTGTTAACAGCTATTGTTTCCTGTCTGTGCTGCTCACCCATTTTCTGCTTTGTCTGAGTCCCAAACAGGTGTAAGCCGGCCCCTGCACTTTATCCCGCTCACCTCTACTCAGTAAGTGTAATGCATTTAAGCAAAGATGGTGCAGACCCTCTGATAAAGTCAATAACAGATTTACAGAAAAGTGTGGGGAAGACTGTTTAATAATTTGGCTCTAATTACACTTTGGAGTTTAAACAATGCAGGACAAACATTTTGCCAGCCTTTGTTGTTTTGCTAATGTAATGGGTCCAGTCGTGTTTCACATGTTCCCAAGGTGATGAAAAAGCCATAGTTTAAGAAAGGTGAATCAAACCAAAATCCAAGCCATACCTAGAAAATCTAATGATGTAATTGGACTCAACTTATCAAGGAGCCATGCACCCGCAAATTCCCCAGACTCAAAACGAAGGAATAATCCTGATCTTCGAAGGATGTAGGCATCATGGGCTGAGCCAGGGTAGCCTGCGAGGACGCTAAGAAAGCGCATGTCCTGGGCCACCACTGCTTGCACATTCAGTGAGTGGCCCATTTTGTGGTTCCTGGGAAAAAAGGGAAAAAAATTACATCAGTAACGCTTGGGAAATTAGTCAAACCCTCGCTTATAACACCCTAAGTCAAACGTGTTTCTCAAGACAAATAACACCAAACAACTACCTTAAATTTAAGTGCCGAACAAAAGGAGATGTATGTTATAGCCTTTTTTTGATTTACTTGTTCAATTTTAAGTACACTTTCAAATGTTTGACTTTGACCAAACTGATCATTTATATAAGTGAAAAATTGGGGCCATTGGTTCACATACACTCTTTGCAAGGAGGGAGTATTTGCAAGGAGAGACTGATTACAATGAGGGAATAATAAAAAGGAGGGACTAGTAACAAAGAGGGATTAATTACAAGGAGGGACAAGTACCAAAGAGGCATTATTTACAAGGAGGGACTAGTAACATAGAGGGATTAATTACAAGGAGAGACTAGTAACATAGAGGGATTAATTACAAGGAGGGACTAGTAACAATGAGGGATTAATTACAAGGAGGGACCAAAACAAATGATGGATTTGTTCAAAGGAGGGACCCAAAAAAACAAAAACAACATAAAACAAACCAAAAAGTTAGCTCAACATGGAAGAATGAACTTGCCTGTATATGTACTCGTCGCAAGCCGGAGGGACAAGGGCAACGTGGGTACAGTCAATGGCACCCATGACGTTGGGCATATGAGCAATATTATAAAATGCCAGTTTAATCGCGTTTCTGGCTACCATATCCTCAGGAAAACAAATATATTTTAGAGTTATGGTAGCCATGCCTTCCAAAAACTTGGATAGGGCGCGGCTCAGCGTAGGCTGTGAGATCCCCACGGAGAGGGCACCCAGCCTCTGGAACGAGCCATTCGCCAAAAATTGCAGGCAGCCAAGCATCTTGGTCATACCTGAAATTGCTTGCCCCTTCCTTGTGGTGCGGGCTAACCATGGCCGCAGCTCACCATACAACTTATGGAGGGAAGCGCGATTAAGCCGGGTGAGCTCGAACAGCTCAACGTCATGCATGCCATTGATGTCCATGCGTCGCCGCCGGTGCAATCTGGCCTCTGATCTCCGGACGATCTCAATGCCCATGAGCTGCAGATCCTCATGCTCCTCAAATGCACTAGACTCGTCCATGCCTGCTAGTTCCGACGTCAAAATGGTCCCGTAAGGGGATCGAAAATGAAACGGATTTATTGGGTGTTGGCCCCTCGGCAATCAGCTCTCTGAATTAATCGCAAGCCCATTACAATAACGTAAGTTTTCTGAACGGTCGAAACATTTCAGATTTGGTGGGAAAAAAGTCCCGAAATAATGTAAATCTTCCGATTTCCTTTGGATCATCGAAAGAGCATATACGTATTAGTTCGAACGTTCGTGTGAGTAGAAAATGGACGAAAAAAAGCAAAAAAATGACACCACCAAAACTTTCACAGACAGCTACGGAAGTCCGGACGAATGTGTCTCTGAATCGCGGCTATTGTGCGATCTGGGGGTTATGTACAGGGGGGTGGGCTCCAGCAGAATGCCACCCCAGAATCCCCTTTTGCGGCGGGGACCAATACTTACACCCGCACGGGTGTTGCTCTCTTGCAGATGCAGTTGTGATTTGCAACCTGCATCTGAGTGGGCTTTTTCATTTTAAGCAATAAAAAAGTGCTAAAAATGTTTTTGTTCTATCCCCCCCCCCAAAAGACCCCACCCATACATGACATTTATAGGTGAGGTATATCAGGTAAGGATCATTTTCGTAAAGTTTGGATATTACAGCATCCTTTGGGCTATGCAGGAACAAATCACCAAATTGATTTACTATTGTTTTTATCACTGTTGTTTTTCAATCTTCATTCTAAAAGCAGCACAAAACCTGGGAATTGACTTTCCTGGGTCTAGTTCTGTGCCCCCGGGGCATCCCGGATGTCCTGCCCACGTGAACGTAGTCGCCCAATTGCGGCACTGGTTCCCAGCGGAGGAAAGAGGCTAAGGTAAGCTTTACGGACAATCTGCAGGGTTATGTGTGGGGGCTTCAGCATTCTGGATGCCTTCCCAGACATTTAGCAGCGGTACCAACACTTGTGGCCGCACAGATGTTTGTCCACTTTAATGCACAGTATACAGCCCTGATTGAGACAGGTCTATGAAATCTATGAAGCAGGGAGAGGCCGCACCCCTGGTCTCCCTGTGGTCCTTGGCACCATCTGAATGGCTGGGCCCAGGAGTGCATTCCCAGCCATGGAGATGCCGGGGATGCCCCCCCCCTCATGAACGCAGCTTGGGACCCCCAGAATGGAGAGTGTTTGTGGAAGGTCATGGTGGGTTTCACACAGGTGTTCCATGCAGGTGGTTGGTCATCTTTGAATAGATTTACCTTTGCTTTTTTCTAATATGTTTATAGAACTTGTGCAGGTTAGTTGTAAAATAAAAGCATAGATGTCTTGCCTCCCTTATAGAGTTCTGCTAAGCTGCTGTGTGGGCATAAGAGTCGTGTTGCGGAAAAATCAACTTCTGTTGTAAAACCATATCTAAAATATTCTATCTATTCTGAGCCAGAATGTTACTTTTCAATCTCTTGATGAGGGAGTGCTCCTGTCTTCCTGTTTGCTCCTTTTCAGTTATTACTCATCATACAGGCAGCAAAACTGCCACAGGATCCATTTTTTTTTCCAACTTTACTTTTCTTTTTACTTTTAGTGAACTGAAAGAAACAGACAAGCAGAGGCATAACTCAATAATAGTGTGTGTCCAACATAGTGTATAGCTGGAGGGGTGGAGTTTCAACCACTTCAAGAAAGGGTGGTCATGAAAAAATAAGGTTGAGGGTTTTACTAAAGAAAAATGGACTAGTTCCCAACTTTAACGGCTTTATGCGCATCAGGATGAATGGGCTGCATGGGAGGTAAGGAAACCTTTCTTTTACACTGCACCTGTACAAATCCTTTAGCGAAGAAGAGTATATTTAACCTGAGTATCCAGGCGGCCCTGTTCTTTAGTAAAGTGGTGAAGTCCAATGGACTGCCCCGCTGTGCATATTAAAGAGGAAGTCTGACTAGAGTTCCTCTTTAAGTAAAAGTCACTGTAGCTCTTTAAATTGCAGGGGCTAGGCTGTTTGCAGCCGTTTACATAATGTTGTGTTACTGGCAGAGGTTGCCCAATCATGTACCCCACCCCAACAACCCCACTGTACATTTCACCATTTCCTTACCAGAAGTTTGATCAATTTGGTCCTCAGAACACTAATTTTGGAGCATGTCAGCCCATAAGAATTACACAATGAGCCATTCTCATCTTCATCCTGTTCTCACCCTCCCACCTGTTTGGCCCTAGCCTCCAATCTACTAGGTCTTCACATTTCCAGGAAGCGTGGGCTGGGTACATCAGGTCAGCAAGGAGAACCTTGAACAAATTGACTTGCTTTGAGCAACAGTGAACGGGGCAGTGACAACAGTTAGGTGCAGAGGTCTTATTAGCTTTGTAAACAAAACATGAACTAATGATTGACCTGATTCTAGTGGCCAAGCTTAAAAACACATCTAGTAGCTACAATCTGGCTATAGTCTTCACTCAGCCCGAGCTGAAAAGATGCTGAGGGCAACGGTGGTCACCTTGTTGCTCTGCCTTCTGAGCACAGCATGGGTATGATACCTTCCATTTACTACCCTCAATTTACTACACTCAACTTTCTATTCTGTCTGGAACTTCAGAAACATTGTGGGCCTAATTTATTAAGCACTTCTGCCAGACAATGCCATGTCAATGCAAATTAGAGTAGTGCAAAATATAATTTATACTTTTAGCATGTTGCAGCACCACTAATGTGTTTCTTGAAGTCCAGCACCATGCACCAGGGTAAAAAAATCTAAATATTGTGCACTACTTTAGTTTGCGCCAATGTGGCATTATCTGGCAGAAGTGCTTGATAAATCAGGCCCTTTGGTTTATCTTTATACCTTAATCTATTCTACAGTATATTCTGTCTTTCCATGGGCATATTGTCCATCAAGTTCAATGTATGTAACCTCCTCCATGTTTTGAGCCTGTAACTTTTGTGTTTCAGAAAGGTCATTTAAAAGGGAAAGTCCAATGTCCATTGCATTTTTTAAAGGTTTTTTGTGCCAATAGGATATTCTCAAGGTGCTGAGTATTTTATTTAAATCTTTTCTTATGTTAGCAAATGTTCTATTCTGTTGCTATCAGCAGATGTAAGCCAAGTCTGTACGGTGGCTTTGGTTTCACATCAAAAGTAAATTCAACCAATTTTACAAATTCGGTTTGGTTCTGCCAAAACAGAAAATTGGCAGCATAAATCCTCTTAACTCTTTTAAATCATCTTTTTGAAAAGCTAGAGGGCCCTTTAACATCTGCTTTGACGTTCCTATTGCAGAAAACTGCCATGTCCTCTGGCCTGAGCCTCATTTTTGAGATACTGTATGAAATCACTATAGAAATCACCTTTCTCCCTCCTCATATTCTGATTTTACCTGTAAAGTACCTGTAAAGCTGTCTCAACATATGAGAATATATAACATGATCATTTGCCCTATCTAGCATAAGAGTAGCCTCATTGCTCATTATTCTTGGGAAGCACTGCTATCGCAGGCCATTCGGAACTTTGGTTCCATTAGGGAATTTCAAATGGGCTGGAGGCGAACCGGAAGCTAGCTTGGAAATACCATTTACACCCAAAAGAGAATGTCCTCTATTTAGGTTTTGCCATGCAAAGGGGCAATTGTGCTGTTTGATGCAGAAAAGGCAGGAGACAGAGCAGGGTCTGCAGATTTCTCAGCACATGGAATGACATTACATATTCAATTTAAACATTCTGTGTGGTATTTTTTGTGACTTGGCAATATTTAAAGGGGAATGGGCCTCTGAGCACATTATTGTGCAATGGTCGGCAGTGCAAGCCTGATAGGCTATTCCACGTCTGCCATAGAAGGATCCTAGAAGAGGTGAGTATATGGGCATCTCCATTCTGTAGTTGAGCTGCCCCGATGCACATGCGTCTTGTTGCATATTAAAGTGGACCAAAACCCAGGATTCTGACTATGTGCTAGAAAATATATTTTCACAAATTCTAGTTCTGCTTTTGTAACAGTAAACCTGTTGAGTTTCATTTTCGTTTTTCAAGACAATAGTGTTATTCCCGTTTTTTTAAATATTTCTGATGCTTTATTAAAACAGACCCAAGAAACATTCGAGGAGGCGGGTGCTACTGGCCGTGGCCCTAGAATTGTGGAACAAAAAGCAGCTAGCACCTGTAAGCAAGAGAAAAGCTGGCCTACTTGTTCAGATGAGGACTGGGTAAGTAAAGACTTTTATCAAATCCAAATCCTTGTACTGGCTAATTATTTCTTTAATTAGTCTTTCTTTCTATATTATTTTAATCATGTATTATTATTATTATCATCATTCTAACTGAACACAAAGGCTGTCTACCTTACAGGCTGCACAAAGTGCATTAAAGTTATAAGTAATGTTATTTAGACCAACATTAATGTAATTGTCACTGGCCAATCTTGGCAACCATGGCCATGGAAGTTGATGTCCCTGACATCCTAAACACTCAGACAATGTCAGGGCGACAGCTTGAAGAGCAGTAGTGCTGCCACGAAGTGCTGCTTCTGGTGGAAGATTGAGTGGCCGCTGTCTATCAGCTTCTAACAGAGCAGCCATCAGGGCAGGAGAACCAGGACTCCAGTATGGGGCCCAAGGAGCTCAGCTGTGATTAGGGGATCCTGACCTAAAATACAGAGGCTGCCACACTATTGCTGCTGGCACTGATGATAAATGAGGGTTTCTGGCCACCCCTTCTGCAGGCTGGTTGGCCTTGGGGCCCAATTCTAACTATGGGCCAAGCCATCAATAAGTTAGAGAGGTGGCCAGACTCTAAAGAACTTATATAGTGTCTGGGCCCCTCATAACCTATAATGATATGGCTGGGCCCCTAGCCCCTAGAGTTTTTGTTTCCTATATGGTCTGCCTGGCTGCCTTGGAGACACTAAACTAAGGCCCCAAACGTCACATATAGGTTATAGAGGGGCTCAGTCTCTATACAGCCTATATTATGTCTGGGCCCCTCTTAACATATAATGTGATGGCTGGGCCCTTAGTCTCTAGAGTTTTTGCCTCCTATATGGTCTGCCTGGATGCCTTGGAGACAGAGGATCAGGTCAAACTAAAGCCCCAAACGTCACATATAGGTTAAAGAGGGCCTCAGTCTCTATACATCCTATATTGTGTCTGGGCCCCTCTTAACATATAATGTGATGGCTGGGCCCTTAGTCTCTAGAGTTTTTTTTTTTTCATTTATTGTCTGGATTTTGAGGTAAGCCTGGTTGCCTTGGAGCCAGAGGCACAGTTAAAACAAGGGATAAAGCCATCACACATTGGTTATGAGAGGGGGGGCAGTCATTGCTGATGTATAGGGATCAAAATTCCAGATGGCAGCCCTGGATTTTAAACTCCTATAGAGGTGAAAGATGCTATAAATGGGAGCTCATATTTAGTCACTAGAGCATGTAGAGGTGTTCGCTGTGGTATTCCCTGTACCATATACCATGTACAGTATAGAAGAGAAGATATAATATAATAGATAGGTAATTGAAACATGAATCTGAAACATGCAGGGCCGGATTATGAGGGGACACAAGGGGCGCGCCCCGGGGCCTCCACCACTTGTCCTGCAAAGAGGGCCTCCACCAACCTTTGGGTTATCGTCTGGTCCAGGAGAATTGTGGTCTTTGGTCTGACAGGCCGCAGGGCCAGCAACAAAGCTGTCGGTGGCAGTGCCCCCCCCCGTGTCTGGGCAAGCCAAAGCCACCACAGAGCAGGATGGAGAGACTAGAGCAGCAAAGCCGCTTCAGCAACGCTACAGTGATGGGTGGGTGCAGAGCTGTCAATCGGAGGCTGCTCACTGCACATAAGCCACCAAGCACAGCCACTGGCAGCTCAAGGCAGGGAACTGTTTTCTGCTGGACCAACTGGGCGACTACACCACCCCCACCCAGAATGGCAAAGCAGGAGTTCCCAAGCAGCACGCAGCCACACATGGGTGGCACAAGGGACTCAATCTGATGTTCTGGTAAGTAGGCGGGTGCCAGATAACCACCAATTAGTTACTTGGCTAGAAAAAAAAAATACTGTTTTGTGGCCTCCACCAGCGTTTGTGCCCAGGGGCCTCCACCACACTTATTCCGGCCCTGGAAACATGAATCTGTACATGTTCTAATGCTAATTTTACTTGCAGGGCCCCAAATGTCCCTCTGGATGCCGGCTCCAAGGGCTTACTGACCAGGCTGACAAGGATTTTGACAAGAGAATTAAAGCCATTAACCAGCAACTGAAGGACAGTGATAGCAAATACAAGAGCATTGATATCAGAACCAAGGAAGTATATAATCTCGTCAAGGGAAATCTGGTGGCAGCCCAGCGTAAGTATGGAGACCGCAGCCTCACCTTTCTATGTACTGGAGTATATACTATGTACTGAGCTTAAAATGTAGCCGTCAAATCTAGGTTTTATAGTAAAGTGGACCAAAATCCACCCTGGAGTCTATGAGACAGGGCAGGCTTACTCCAGATCGGGATGCACCACTGTATTAAAACCCCAAGTCCGCCCAGTAAACTCAGCTTCTCCCCGATCCAATGGCGCATGATCGAGCAGCGGCGGCTGAAATCCCGGGTTTTGGTCCACTTTAAAAGCATGGCCTGTTTGGCTTCTTAGATCTCTCTAAACAGCACCCAGTTATAGCAAACTCTGCCCTCTATGCTAGGACTGAAAATTCATAGTACTAGTGGCCACCATTATTGCTGCTGCATGAGAGCGGGATGGCAATTTGGCGCTGCTGCACTATGGCAAGCAGCTCCCCAGACATTATTATATCTTGCCTTATTCTGAAATAAAGTGTCATTACACTCAGGATATATTATATAGTTCCTCAATGCCATTAAGACACTGCATGTATCTGCCATTATCTAAAGATAGATAAGTGGCAAAGGATTAACTTGTCCTGCTTTCTGCTCACTTTAAGCTGGCAGTCAGGGGACATGTCTTTCATTTTGTTCTGCTTTACATCTCCTTGTAAGCCCTAGTGAGCTCTCTCTTTTCTGCGCATGCATGCATGAGTTATCTCCATGCTGCCAGAGGACCATGTGCATTATGACAAGGTCGGTAGAAGGGAGAAAGTTCAATAGGCCTTATAAAGTACTGCAAAATGATGGCCAATGAAAGACATGAAGTGAGCAGGAAGCAGGCTATTTTAATTCTTTATAACAAAAAGTAGACAGCTCAAAAAATCCCCCAGTAGGGAAGTGCTGGGAGCACGGAAAGACCTCTGTTTGTCCTGAAACCATGTGAATACAGCAAAGCCAGATCACCAGGATCCCAAATAAAACTTAACATTTATTAAATATTGTTAAAAGCCATACGTGTCCCTTGCCAAGTGTGCAGTCTGATGTCCCAAATAAGGTGACGCGATTCGGGGTTACTTCACCCCTTAATCCTACCTGTAACCCTGAAACGCGTCACCTTATTTGAGACATCAGACTGCACACTTTGCACGGGACACGTATGGCTTTAACAGTATTTAATACATGTTAAGTTTTATTTTAATTCTTTACCTGTATTGTCCCTTTCAATTTAATGTCCAGTTACAGGCTAGTCCCCCCCCCCCCCCCCCGATAAAATAAAATTCTTTACCTCACCCGGGATACAGCACTTTTCACCTTTTTCTGTGTTTCTGTGCAAGCCCTGGGCTTCCTTGTAGACCATAGTATCTTTTCCATACCATTCAGCCTAGGATTAAAGCGGGCCAACAGTCAAAAATGACTTAAACCAGACCAACACAACAAACAGTGCTCATATGCATCTCTCCTTAGTGCAATTTAAATTGCTGCACAAACTAATTTACCCTTGCTGTGGTACATTTTAAAAATAAGATGGCGGCTCATGCATTTGCAGCCCACCTGCAAACAGGAAGTGCTGTCAGTTATGTCAGTTGGGAGAGGATGCTCCAAAATGGCCGCTACCTTTCTTTTCCAACTGTGCCAGACTGTTGGTCCAGTTTAAGCTATACGTTTACTAGCTCAGGAATGTACTGCACCCTCTCTACAATACTTCACCACAGTGTTGCCAACTTCTGAGACAATAAATAATGGTGTAATTTAATCAAAAAACCTTAGTATTGATTTACTGTGTAGAAATGTCTCAGATGAGAAGCTATCCACATTCAAAATCATAACCAGGTCATCAGAAGAACTCCCTGAGTGACTACAGTTTCCTGAGGTAATTTGGCCAATTGTAGAAAAGTATTAACTGGCCCATAGAAATCCCAAAACATATTACTAGGAGCAGCTGCAAATGTCTTCTTGATTTTGTACCTAGAGCATGCTTGTAGATTTTGTAATTGTATTGTAACAGTAAAGGCTAAGGTTAAATTCTACAATTACTGCATAGTCACTAACAAATGTAAAACAGGTCTAAACTGTGAAGCTGGCCATTGTCAGCTCTATCTGAGCTATATTATCGTTATTACTAGAAATGGGCTCTTCACCTTGCAGAAAAATCTTTAGTTTTGTGTATCTCTCAGGCCATAAGGCCTGTAACAATAACAATCCAATTTATGTGTGACTTTTGCAGAGACTGATGGAGCATACAACCAGGTGACTGAAAACCTCAGGAGAAAAATTGAGTTCCTAAAGACTAAAGTTTCCAATCAAGTTGAAAGAGTTAAACTGTTGCAGAAAAACATCAGGGATCAGGTGGTGGAAATGAAACGCCTTGAGGTAAGACAAACATTTCCTTTACATTACCACACAGCTTTTATCTAGCACAGATCATTTAATACATGATACATTCTAACTGTTTGCTCTCTTTTAGGTTGATATTGATATTAAGCTCCGTTCTTGCAAAGGATCCTGTGCAAGCAGTGTTAATTACAATGTGGATTACGAAAGCTATGAAAACATCCAGAAACAACTGTTGCAAGCTGAATCTACTAATCTTAGACCAAACCCTGATCCTGTACCTGTGCTAAAAATGAGACCAATTAAAGATGGTCCCTTGGTGGATTCCCGATACAAGACACTGGCTCTTCAGCAGGAACAGTATCCAATTTTCACTGATATTCCACAATACGCATTCACATTAGAAGGGAAAAGTAAAGAGGTAGTGTCCACTTCATCTGTCTCTGGTGGCATAAAAGAGCAACCCTCCCAAACAACATTTGTTGTATATGGGGATAAGAGTACACAACCGACAAAAACAGTATCTGGGGGAGATAAGACAGTTGCCGGTGCTGAAACTCGAGTTATCTCATGCACTAAAACAATTACAAAAAAAATTATTCAAGGGCCAAGTGGACCTAGGGAGGAAATTGTTGAAACAATAAGTGGTGGAGACGAGTGTAAGAAACTGGAAGAGCTTAAGAATGAGGGAAAAGGTTCTTTTGATTCTGATGGCACATATAATATCAAGTTATCTGGAAGTGGTAAAAAAGAAGTTGATTTACCAAGTTTTGATGATTTTTTTAGCGGCAAATTCAGCAGTGGTAGTAGCGTTTCCTCTAGCAGTTCAATCTCTAAAACACAAGGCTCCTCCTCTAAAACTCAACCCTCATTCACCCTGGGTGATGATGAGTTTGATGACTTCAGTCATACAGACCTTGGTTCTCCTAGTTTCACACCAATCAAGACACAAGGCTCCTCCAGTTCAACCAGCTATTCCAAGACAGTAAGTGGAAGCAGCAGCAAGACCACAAAGGATGGAACAGAGTGGGGAGTCAAATTCAAGAGCGGGCCAGTGTATGAAGACCTAGGCCCAATCCGAGGTGAAAACAGTGAAGAAGACGTGCCTGATTTTAGTGCCAGAAGTGTGAGAGTTGAAAGCGTGAAAAGGGTTTCACAATACTCTGGGACAGGTAAATAAAAGTTGCAGTGACAGATTCTAAATATATTAAGCCAAGAAAACACATAATTCAACTTTACTCTACAGAACATTGCCACTAGCAAAGCCTGCAGGGGAGCATAAAAGAAAACTATATTCACCCATGAAGCAGATCACATGTCTACGCCATATTACACACAAATACATAATCTTGCCCAGTATCAAATTAGATTTCGAAAACACACTCTAGAAAATATAAAGCTGACTATCCTTATGTTTTAAATGTAATACATTTATGTTTTAAATGTATACTTTCTGGAAACCTTAGCAGTATGAAATATAAATCAAAAGATGACCCTAGTAAACAAGATACAACTGCATTTCTTTTTAGACTGTGCTGATATCCTCCAGAAACACAGTTATGGTTCCAAAAGTGGCCTTTTCAAAATCAGGCCCGAAGGATCCCAAAAAGAGCTTTCAGTCTATTGTGACCAAGACACTCAAATAGGAGGATGGATTTTGATTCAACAGAGAGAAGATGGATCTGTGAATTTTAACAGGACTTGGCAAGACTACAAGGATGGTTTTGGATCTGTGGATGCAAATGGGAAAGGAGAACTGTGGCTGGGAAATGAATACATACATTTACTGAGCCAGAAAGATGCCGTCATGAGGATTGAGTTAGAGGACTGGTCTGGAAATCAAGCTTATGCAGAGTATTTGTTTGAGCTAGGAAGCGAATCTGAGGGTTATGCTCTACATGTTCATAGCTATGAAGGTTCAGCAGGGAATGCCTTGTCAGAGGGCTTGAAAGATGATAGTGAACACACCTCTCATAATAACATGAAGTTTAGCACATATGACAGGGACAATGACAAGTGGGAGGAGAGTTGTGCAGAAATGTATGGAGGAGGGTGGTGGTACAATAACTGCCAAGCTGTAAATCTCAATGGTGTTTACTATATTGGAGGTCATTATGATCCTAGAAATAATGTTCCCTATGAGACAGAGAATGGAGTTATTTGGTCGTCTTTTAAGCCAATTGACTATTCCCTGAAAACTGTGAAAATAAAAATTCGACCTGTTGATACTGCATAAGAATTTCTTTATGTATATAACTGCACTCCCCTATATACTGTAATGCTGTATTATGTGTGTTTTTTTACATTTGTGGCTTAATGTATAGTAACTGTAACTGTGAATAATACTAAACAACTTACACAGACTCACTGCCGTCATGTTTTTGTTATTGCATATATTACATATTTTTTCATATTTCTTATTTAAAGCATATATTTTTAGATTTACATATATTACAACCTCTTCCGGGATCCTTCTACGACAGCTGTGAAGCAGCCTATCAGGCTCACACAGCCAGTGGCTGCACAGTAATGTGCCCAGCCACCTGCTGCCCCGATAGGCTGCTCACAGTCACGTGGGACGTGCAACCCGGAAGAGGTGAGTATCTGGCTGGGCTGGTTCTTTCCTGTAGCGATGCCAATGAAAACCTGCTGCTTATTACAAAAATTTAGCCTCCCTTGTTTCAGTCAGAAAAGCTTTTGTACCAATCACAACCAAAGAGTTGCGAGTGGTACAAAAGTATATTTTCCTGCACTAATACCACCAGTCAGTCCTAATAAAATCAACAGATTTTTTGTTCAGTAAATTTCCTACATATCCCCAACCAGAAAAAAAAATAGTCCAATAAATAGATCCATTTTAGGCATTGTACCTATGGTCCTCAAATAATATAGTGTTTAGTCAAAACTAGTCATTCATACCAGCAACCAGGTATTCTTAATTTTGCATAATAATCAAATTCAAATTTAAAAAAAGTCAGAACAGCACAATAAACATTGATATATTTCTTTTCGCAACGCAGAAAAAGTGACTCAAATTCTCCTTATTGGCAGGTCAGCAACTGCCCAAATGGGTGTAGGGTACAAGGCCTGATTTCCAAATTTGAGCCAGAGATTGTCAGTCGAATGGAGAGAGCCAAACAATCCTGGGTGACAAGTAACTCCCAATATATAACAACTTATTCAGAAATAAAACGCCTCCATGATGTGGCAGAAAGAGACATGCTTGACGACCAAGGCAAGTAAAACATTAATACGAACTCTAAGATTCACATTACGGACAATTTATTTTTTCCACTGGGTAGGATACTCTCCAAAAGACATCAAAGTTACTAAAGTATGAGAACATCTGTACTGTACCTATGAGTACAGTAGATATGTCCTCTATTTGTAGATGAACTTCAAAAACTACTGTTAACACACACTTCTCATATTGTAGAAGGTCAACGATATCAGAATCAGAAGTGATGAGCCCTATGTATCAGTGGTTCTCAACCTGCCACTTACCCTCTAGTAACAAGAAGAAGGGCAGATGTCAGCAATGGCCATACCCAGGCTGCACCTTGGGGGACCCACCTCGTAACCTCTACCCTGGGCAGCCCCTATGCAGGACATAGGGCTGTGCAGTAACCAGGGCTAAAGACTGTCAATCAGGGGCAGATTGGCCATTGGAAGAGCATTCCTTTTGTATTGTCAGTTTTCTATTCTTTTCTTTTAGTCCAGTTGTTTTCTTTCTTTTGTTCCATCCCTTCTTTATTTCTTTCTTTCACCTGTTCATTCTGCTATTCCCTTTCTTTCCTTCTATTGTTTCTGTCATTCATTTTCTCTCTTTTGTTTTGTCAGTCATTTTATTGGTTAATTTGTCTATTTCTTTATTTCTTTCCATATACTCTTTTTTTTCATTCCTTTCATTCCTATGGCTGTTGTGTCATACCACACTGCAAGGGGTCCATTGAGACTCTATTACCCAAGGGCCTGCATAAACCTGAGCCACCCCCCAAAAAGAAGTTTCAACAGAGTACCCCCAAGGAGAGGACCAAATAAAAACTTTACTCAGGATAAGTAACTCACAGCCCGAGCCTAGTAGCACAAAAGCAGGAAGGAATAATGTCTGACTGTTAAGATAAAGATAAAATAAGAAGGCAATAACTCCCCTCCCTGAACATTGACATGCCCCATCAATCTGCATACTGCAGGTTTTAGAAACAGTGCCATTTATCATTTAAACATTTTAGTGTATACTCAGTTGGCTACTTGAAATGTAAAGAGCCTCTTCAAAACCCAACCGGATGTGCAGAATAAAAAAGCTTTTGATTGTCTGTTGTGCTCAAAAACTCCCCAGACATATAGTATAGAGATCTTCACATAACGAAGAATATTACCATAAGGGGTTATAAACAGTGGCTTGCTTTCAGCCATTTAAAAACGGAAATAGGCCTCTTCAGTAAGGGTTTAAAAAAATCACTTAATGAAAAAAACACCAGCTAGGAAGGCAATGCAAGTCAATGGTACTTTTTTGCTTTTTAGAAAAGTAGTGAACTTTTTACACTTTTTACATTGTAGTATGAAGTGCCATTGACTGTCATTGTTTTCCTAACTGAAGATTCAGCAGCAATGGAATTCTCAGGCTTTTTCTCATAAAGTGAATTTTTTACTACCAAGGAATTTTTTTTTCAATATTTACTGAATGGAGGCCCATATGTTGAGGTAGACTCAGGTTGGCCAGACAGACACAGCTGGAATGCCGTGGTGCACACTGCACTGCTGAATTTAACTGCAGAGGATCTCCGAGTATGCTGCTCATTGTTCAGATAATGGTTTCCCAATGTGGGGACTTCCAAATCCGGATGCTCCTATGGAAATTTACTGTCCAGGCAAAAAGTCTTTAGGAAAAACAAAGGAACACGAGGAAAGTGTAAAAGTAGGATTTAAAGGAAAAACTGGTGTTGGTCCCTCAGACAGAGAATAAGGAACAAGCTTGGGGTGGGGGGACATCCAGAATGCTGGAGCTACCCGAAAATAACTCCCCCAGAACGTCCTATATCCTTGCCTTCACTTCGGGAAAGGAGTCCCACGATTGGCCGCCAGCGACCAATCGCGGGACTTCTTTCCCGGCGCTGGCTCAAGGTGAAGGTAAGGATACAAGGAAAACTGCAATTCACAAATTCTAGTTATTCATGTAGATGGTGCCTTTTTTTCTTTACCCTTTTTTTTAACAAAATATAAGCAAGAACGCAACATTTTACTGATGTACCTGAATCATCTCAAAAGATAACCGATGGAAACTAAAAATGTGGAAGCAAATTGATCAAAATTTACTGGAAATTCTACAGTAATGATCTGAAAAACACCAGTATTATCCCTGCCTAAAATGAACATCACCAACTTATATATTGTCTTCATAAGGGCAGACTAGATGAGCCATAGCATCTCTTTCTGTGGCCAATCGTTCTATGTTCTAAGTTTGCTCTTGGCTTAGTAACTAACAGCTAACATGACTAGTGATATTGTTTAAATGAAATGACCGTAGCCTCTCTTTAAAGTGGACCAAAACCCAGGATTTTGACTATCCCGCGATTTGGTTCATGCCCTGCTGCGTGACATCCCCCAGATCCCCGAAGCCAACTTACCTCTTCCCAGTCCTATGGCGCATGCGCGGCCGCTCATCCAATTAGCGTGCTCAGAGCTTCTGACGTCACATTGTCTAAGTCTACATCTAAGGCCAATGGCTAAGAGTGCGCTGACTAACAGGGAGCGTGTGTCATTCACAAATGCCTGGTGTGGGCACGTGCCCTGCTAGAGGGATAGCGGGGATGCGGCCGTGGCTCGCACATGTGCCGTTGAACCAGGAAACAAGGTAAGTGTATGGACAACCTGGGGGGTTTCACACAGCGGGGCATCACGATTTTTGGATGCCCTGAGGGGAGGAAATCGAATATATTCCCAGGCCGTTCTCCATGGGTTTTGGTCGACTTTAATATAAGGGCAGAGACCCGGGCCACCCTGCTATGCATAGGGCTGCTAAAAGAAAGAACTGCCCACCCAGAATACTTACCTCTTCCAGCATGCACTCCCAAGTGACCGCGAGGAGCTTATCAGCACGGCTGGGGCTGGCCATGCAAGCTGATAGGCTGCACTACGCAAGCTGTAAAATTATCCCCAAAGAAGTGGGTACCCGGTTGGCCCGGTTCTTTCTCTTAATGGTGTGATGCACATATTAAAAAAGGAGAATGGCTCCAGCGCTGCCCTTCCTCTCCTGTCTGACTCCTTAGTGAGGAAAATCACTTCCTCATTTTGGTTTCCTTCCCTACCCCGCTGATGTTGTCCACCAATCACCCTTCAGGGGACTATGAGCGGAAACACCCCCCTCCCCTTCCCTGCCCAGACATCCTGAGTGGATGCCTCTCTCTGCAGCTATGATACCCCATCCTTCTGGGATGCTCCTAGAATAGGATATTGCACAGCCTTGGGGTTTAGTCTTTTAGTCTTTAGCCATAATGGTTTTTGGACCTCTTTAAGAGCTGCTCTAGGCCTGAGTTAGAAAAGCTCTGAAAAGATTAGAGGGGAAATCAATTGTTTTAATTGCTCATACGGCTTTATATCATTATTATGTTTATTGCTCATGATGATGATGCTTGTGTCAAAGTTAATTCCAAGTTTAATTTCTACTACATGGGATTTGAAACTCTATACTCCATGGGGGTTATTTATTGAAATATAAAAAGCTCTACACACTTTGGTAAATGCCCCGCCGAGGGTTGTAAACGGAGCAATGAACTGCCTAGAGTCTAAAAAATTTTTCAAAAAAAGGGCTGGTGGTCTCACTTTTTGTGGGGGATCCCACTTTGGGATTCCTCGCTGTGTGAAATCCCCCAGATCGCCATTCAGCTCACGTACCTGGTGATCCTATGATGCATGCGCTGGTCGCATCCTCGCTCACATCCAGCTAATCTGGGGGCAATCTGGGGGACTTCACACAGTGGGGTATCCTAAATCAGAGGAACAACAAAACCCAGGATAGTAAAAATCACACTACTGATGTTTAGGAACTCTCCAAGCATTTCTGAATAGAAGCCAGACAGTTCTCAACAGGGTTGATACCGTCCCACATACCATTTAAAAGCTTATTGGAAACCCTGTTTTATTCAGGCTTCTTCTTACCACAGTCTTTTGAGCCCTGGACCAAGGCTGGGATAATATGTCTTACTCGTTTGATAAGTGGCAATGCCCTTCTTTCATTTTAAACTTTAACAGCTGAAAAGATTCTTCCTACCTCAGAATTGTTTAGATATCTTCAGTTGAAGCATTTAGCTAAATCTCTATCAAGAGGGAAAGATTCACTAGATAATAGACTACATAATACTACTTTGTTTGAACATCGGTGCCCGCCTAATCCAAAAGGCCTTGTTTCATTATTATACACTGAATTACCTCTTATCTTAGAAAATCCAAATCCTCCGTATGTTTTGAAATGGGAGGAGGAAGAGTGACAAGAAATTTGGCTGGACTCTGCCAAGGCCTCTATTTGCATTGCCATTAGATGAGACAGACTAGACATATTCCTTACCCCGTTTTACATCCTTGGAACATCCTCTATGACCCCAACCCGCCAAATGATAGTTTGCAACGTTAGGGTAAATCAGTACGTGCTTTCTACTACAATGGCAAGTGAAATAGTCACTCGATTTACTTTGACCAGGAAGAACTATGGACAAGAACATGTGAATGCTAAAGGTATGTTTGTCTATTTCTATTTCTTTCCTCTGTGATTACTTTTTTTATTTTATTTATCCCACTTTCTTTCATTTTCTTTTACTTTCGGTTTCTAGTCTCCTCGCTACTTTTTCCTTGTTTGATATACCTAATTGTTAAATAAGGTGGACTATTTAACAAAAGTCATTTGGAGTTGGCATAATGTGGTTAACCTACAGCAGGTGGCACAAACTTATTGTTTCACTTCAAGGGGCCACAATAAAATGTAAGCTGCAAAAAATGCACAGTTTTTCCAGGCAAATTTTTATGTCTCTGCAAAGGTGAGTGTTCTGACTCAGAAGGTTGTGATAGCAATTCTTTCCCTTGTAAGAGTAGTGCCAACCCGTGTAAGTTAGAGAAACGCTGGGGACGATCCTTATCAGATAGCTGAACTCACCAAATACTGTGTTCATCCACAAAGCCGATTTATTCAGTCCATCACAACAGTGGGATACAGCAAAATGAATGGATTTCAGTATCATGCGGCAGTCAAAAGATGATGCTTTGATCAGAGTAGCATGGAGAATACACATGTGTGTCTCATAAGGCAGAAAGACGATGAACAATAAACCAGGACCTCTGACATACATACAAGTGCAATACACAAAAACGACCAAAGGTGGCAGCATAACTGACTATAGAAATGTCCATAGAACAGCAATACAGGAATGAACTATATAGATACCATACATAATTATGAAATATTAACTTTGTAACAGCACAGTGAGCAAAGGTGAAGTGGGGTAAATAGAAGTAAAAAGAGTTGAATTATGCAGAGGAGAGATGAGGTGGGAAGAAGTGAGCAGAAATTATAAGGACAAGGGTAGGTGTGGAGAGGTGAGTCGAGCAGAGGTGATGTGAGAAGAGGTGTGTCTGACAGAGGTGAGGTGGGCAAGGTTGAGCAGAGGTGGTTAGAGGTAAGCAGGGGTGAGGTGAGCCAAGGTGTGGTGGGAAGCAGTGAGCAGATGTGAAATGGGCAGGAATAAGGTGAGTCGAGCACAGGTGAGGTGGGCAAGGTTGAGCAGTGGTGGTAGGCAGAGATAATGTGGAACTAGGATCAAAGAGGTGGGGAGGGGTGAGTAAAGATGGATAGGTAGGCAAGGAAAGCTTAGCTCTCCAACTTCCTATTGTTTAGAAATAGTGGTGTTGGGGGGCCAAAACTGATGGCAGTGTATGCTGCATATGGCTGCAGGTTGTGCAACCCCCCGATTGACAGGTTTATGCGTCTATTGTGGCCCAATGTCTGGGTCTTTCTTTTCTGTCTTTATGGATGTCTTGATGCCTTTGTTTCTCTATTTATATATGAATATAAAACTCCTGACAAGTAAGCATAGCATCTTCATAACAGTAAAGGCAACGGACAGGTGTTCCATTTTCGGAACTTACAGTTTTATGCTGAATATTTAATATGCCTAGACACAAATATTTTTGTAATGCTTTATTACATTGCCTTTGTAATATGTATAATGCAACTTTCAGTTTCCTATTTTAGAATCAACAGATACTTGTACTTTCTGTTATTCCAATAAAAATGAATAACCCTGATATTAAAGGTCTGGGAACAGCTGCGTGCTTTTGTGATTGGTGGAGCAATTATTTATACACATTACATAAGTCTCAAAGCAAATGTTAATATAAACTGTTGGGGTTGTTGTTTTTAGACACTCTAAAACAATTTGTTGAGGTTGGAAATATGCTTAGGAGAAGATTGACACCACTAAAGCTAAAAGTGAAGGAACAAACAAAACAAATTGATCAGTTACTTAGTGAACTTCAAGATCAGCTCAGTGTCCTTAAAAGACTGGAGGTAAGTTTTACATTTTTAAAATTATATACTTAGATCTCACTGAAAATGGACAGAAACTGGTGGTGTGGAGAGGGTTTGTAAGTGAATTCTGTGCACTTTAGTAAAATAAAATGACCCCTGCAGGTAAATGAGACTTGGATGGGGCTAGGTCTTCCATGACAACTTTGGCCAGGCCAGATGACACCTGCTGCTACCAGACAACAGCACCATAGGATGTCATAGCAAGTGGCCCACTGAACTACTACTGACATATAATCATTACTATGAATTATGAGGTGTAGACCTTGCCACATTACAGATTCAGCTTGTTTTTAAAGGGAGATACATTACATAGATACTAGGAATTCCCTGAGGCAGGGAGGCTCCAGGGATACAAACAGAGGTTTATACATTTAACAACTCATAATAGGGAATATTGTAATATAGGAGCCTTCCCAGTCCCTGGAGCATTTAAATCTCAGACAGTCATTTAAATCTAAAAAAGAATGAAACTCCATGTCCTAGGAGCCGCCTATCCATCCAGCCATTCCATCCCACTTAATGGGCGGACTGGTTCATGTAGTGGATATGTAGCATAAGAGAAGGTTAGAGTCAGGAGTAATGCATGCAAAGACATTTAGGGTTGAGAGCATTACCTTCTGGAATGCCCTCCCGCACCCAATCCGCCACTCCACAACCCTCAAAACCTTCAAAGGCGCCCTTAAAACTCACTTATTC
This sequence comes from Gastrophryne carolinensis, assembly GCA_027917425.1. Classification (NCBI taxonomy): domain Eukaryota; kingdom Metazoa; phylum Chordata; class Amphibia; order Anura; family Microhylidae; genus Gastrophryne; species Gastrophryne carolinensis. Next base: position 154,022,642 of record CM051234.1, read on the forward strand.
AGACAAGCATATAATCTGGCCTAACCAATCTTCTAAAGGGCATACGCCACAAAGCTCAATACTGACTGTTTGTGATCCTTCCCCCAAGTCTTCACCTCTCTTCCTTTAGACTGTAAGCTCGCAAGGGCAGGGCTCTCTCCCCTACTGTATCTTGTACTCAGAATATGCACTGCCAAATCTGTAAAACTGCATTTGAAATAGTATATGTACGGTATGTTTCTACCCTGTCTGTAACTACTACTTTGTAAAGCCCTACGGAAGATGATGGCGCTATATAAATAAACAATAATAATAATAATAATTACCAATTAAGATAGAGTAAAGTCACTTCCTCAGGAAATCTAACTTTCATGTGGGAATGTGGGGAAGGGATTTAAAGTGGCTTATTCCCTTTTTCGGACAGCCCTGAAGTTGGGCAATTACCTTCTCCTGGGGCATCCTGATTTGGATGTCCATGCTGTGTGGAACCCCTTGCCTGAAAAACTAACCTTTTTGGCCGTCCCACAGTACATGCAGCCAGATCCTCTGCATCTTGCGGCTCCCAGCCATTCTGATGAGAGCATGACGTGGCCCACAGGGAGATGGGGGAAGCATCCATTCCTCTTTCTCTAAGCTGTAATTCTATTTCCAACATACAGTGCTGATTGCACCCTGAGACCACCAGAAAGGTGAGTTTTGAAGGCGATCCAGGGGGTTTCACACAGTAGTGCCTCACTGTTCAAGAAAATGGACCAATCACCAGGTCATCTCCAACCCCATTACAGTCTACTGTGATTGTAAGCCTTTTGGTTATTAGAAAGCATTTGAAAATACTGATCAGAAAATAAAATGGAAATGAGAATTTGCCAAAGGGTTAGTACCCTATATTAATATCCTATCCAGAACAAGCTCGGGAGGAGGGGACACCCTTACAAATGGAATTCAGGTCCCTAACCATCCTAGTGAAATAGAAAAAGTATCAAAAACATCCAAAAATGCATCTCCATTAGCAGCGGGAGCTGCAGATACACAGTGCAGAGTGCGGGGTCCTGGTACTAAGGAGAAGGGGGCAGTAAGGGTCCGCAGTCTGCCTTACCAAACCTAAAAGCCCCTATAATAAAAAGGGCAAAACATGAGAAAAACAGTTAGGGGGTTAAAGAACATCTGTAGGTGAATCTACAGTACTTACCTAACCACCTGGATAACTTACCCAGCAATGACTGTCATTCCTATTGCAAAAAAGGAAGGGAAAGAATCAGATGTCATCCTGGAGGTGTTAAGGCAAGGTTAGATGAGTTTAATTGTTTTTTACCTAAGAATGTCTTTCAACAGTTTGAATAAGGTGCCTAACTCTGGTTTCATACTTGCGTTATTTGGCCTAGCTACTCGATAAAAATGCCCTTTAACACTTACCCTATTATTTCAATTATTACCACATTCAAATGCACAAATGTTATTGCAGATTGACACTGAAATCAAGATCCGTTCCTGCAAAGGGTCCTGTAGAGAGGTTCACTTTGACATAATAAACCTGGAAGAGTACATGATCTGGAACAAAGAGCTGGATTCTCTGAAGAACTATCAACTGAGCGAGGAAAGCAATATTCACTATGCCAACCTAAGCCTAGCACCTCCAAACGTTACCTGCACCTTCTATGAACTGTTTCCTCTAATGCAGGGGAAGGGCTTGAGCCTGTTTGAACATATAGACCAGTACATATTGACACTAGAAGAGGGAGAAATAGAAAATTAATTGTAAGTCACTCTATTTATTTTAATACACATTTCAATAGGTATTTTAGATATGTCAGTTTTGGGCTGTTAACATATGTTTGTATTAGGTATTTTTAATCGCCATACACACCCCATGCTCATCAAAAGGTTGGTCTCCTACTACTCCGGAGGGGGGGCGGGCTATGCTCATATACATTTTCAGAAACCTCAGATCTCAGCTGGAAGATGATTTCACTTGGCACTAACATTTTAAGTGTGGGAGGGAAGTTATGGAAAGGTTGCATTAATTTAAATGTTATATGTAACATTTTTGAGTCCCAAAGTTTGGGTTCCTATTGTTTTCAATAGGTACCAGGTTCAGATTCAGGCACCAGAACCAAAGTTTTTTGAAAGTTCAGCCGAACTTGCCAGATTTGAACATACAGGTGCGGGACTAGTATGTGGGATCAAGCATACGGGCTAGGGAAATCCTGGACAAGGATTTTGAGATTAGAAATTCATACAACATAGTAGTTATTTTGTCTCAGTTCCTGTCTGCGTAATAAATGGAAAAAGTCACCAATACTAGAGTAGGGATTCTGGTATGATACCATGTTATTTTATGCTGCCTTAAAATTAGTCATGAGGATGTCTATTTATTTTTTGTTACTTTAACCTCTTGTCCCAAAAGTCTCTCTAACAGGGTCTTAGACCCTTAGACAAAGCTAAAACGACTGATCAAGCTCAAAGGGTCAGACCATTTTCTTGGCAACAGATTGCAGATTCCATTAAAAGTTGACTTTCTCTTTGTCCATCCTAAATTTTAAAACAAATCATTGTTTGCGAACCTGCCAGCAGTCATCCTGGTGAAATGCCTAATAAAGCTGTTGTTGCTGAAAATCAGTCTATTTTCTGTCAGCCCCTGGATTTTAATTATTTGTGACCACCTTTTTTAGCATTCAAACATGGACCCATACAAAGAAGCAGACAAAGGACAGACAGGCAAGTCAGAGGGCACCTATTTTATTCTGCACACACGAGCATCAATGTGTCCCACACAGTCTGATGCAAGAGTGTTGGAGATATGTCTACTTCTCTTTGCTTAAACAAAATGTGGTCATGAATAAATAAAATACAAGGGACAGACTTTGGAAAAGAGGCTTTAATTAGCAACACACCAGAATGAATCCTCTGCATGGCAGGTAAGCAAACAATCCCCTCGATTCAAAGAGCAAAAGTTAATTGATTTCGGATCGAGAATCGTAAGTTTGGGTGGGTGTTAGTCATTTTTTCCTGTTTTTTTGGCCATTTCCGACTCGCACGAGCCTACGTACGAATGCGTATATGCTCTTACGATCATCGCAAGTTCGTTCCTAAATTTTAGGATCAAAACGTAAAACTTAGGATCAAATCCTAAAACTTAGGATGAAAACGTAAAACTTAGGATAATTGGATGTGTTTAGGTGTGATTCAGAGAACAGTTTTCCAACCTCTAAATACGTTTTAAAAGAAAGCCACTTCCGACACCTTTTAGCAGTCGGATTGCTGTTCTTGAACAGGTTTTTTGGCTATGTGGAGGAGTCTGCGCGTCTTGAGCTCCAATGAACTGCATGTATCAGCATGGCCGAGGCCATAAATTGTATGGCAATGCATACCTGATTCATGTATGCCTTATAAAAGCATTTTAATGTGGACCTTAATTAGTCCTTTGCATGTAAACCTTTATTTTGCAATATATTTGCGTTAATTAAAGAAACTTATGTCCTTTGTTATTTATTTTTAAATTGATGTACTAGAATAATATTTTTAGATTGCATTTATTGGTGTAGTTGTTTACCTTTGCTTTGTTTAATTATTTAAGCACATCTTTGGTCAGATGCATCACACTTACTGAGGAGAGGAGAGCGGGATAAAGTGCAGGATGTGGGTTACTGCTGTATTTTGCACAGACACAGCAGAGCTGGGGGCACGGAAAGGTCAGAAATCAAAGAATGCAGAGCAACACAGTCACAAGGCCCTTTCTGTTTGCAGGCTGCCCGAGAATACCTGAGCCGCCATCTTGGCTGTTTCTAGGCTCATAACATGCAGAAGTTGCTGGGTGTTTTTTAATATTTGAGAGCAATCTGTATGTAGAGGGTGTGGGTAACCACACACAAAATTTTAAGTTGTACCATTTGAAGCCAAAATATTAAAATTAAATCCACAAGTAAAAAATGCAAGTTAACTAAAAATTAAACAAAGTAAGATTTACTTATGCAAATGCATTCATTAATGGTTGGTTACTACAAAATGAATGAAATAAAGAAAAATAAAAGACCAAATATTTAGAATGCACTTTAATGAGGTAAGTTTGTAGTGCGCAGCCGCAAGATCAGAAGGATTTACGTCCAGACAAAAAAGGAAAAAGGGCCAAACCAATGTTGCAACCTGAGAAATGAAACGGAAAATTCAGGATGGAAACTGACATAGGTCTGATTCGCGAACTGCCATACGAACGGACGTAAATTTTAGGATAGAAACGTATTTGCTTATAGAATCACTCGCAAGTTCATACGAACGCACGAGCGTACGGGAAAAATAGGATGATCGGCACCCAAATCCAAGTTACATGTTTCTTTGAATCGACCCTAATGATTTGTTTATAACCTTAGCCTGAACAATCCTTTAAGCTTTGGCTGGAACATAGCATGGACATATTAATATATTATATCAGAACCTGTCCTCCAAAGAAATAATATAATACTATACAAGTGGTCTCTTAATACGTATGCCTTCCCTGTATAATAGGTTTGGATCTCTGTTGACAGCATCCTTCTTGTTGGATGCCATAGTTAGTTGTACAGTAAACATCATTAATGCTGAAACATTCACTCCAATATCACCCCAATTTTACTTCTGATGACTGACATTGTTGCATCTCCAATCCCATATTTATAATCACTCACCAGACATTACACTTTGGTATTACATTAACTTAAGTTAAAATAGACCATAGGTCATTTTTTCTCTACACCTGAACATCCTGATTTGGGGTGCCTGGCTGCTTCACACCCCAAAAGAGAGGAAACAAGAGGGAAAACTCACCCTTCCGCATTCCTGCTGGTTGTTTCTAGTTAGTAGCACACTACTTACATCCTAATACACTCTAATTTTTTTGTGTGGGTAGTGTCAAACTTTACTATCACATGTTTATTTGTTTATATGCTGTGTATGAAAAAAATAAAGATTGGTTATATAGCATTCTTTGTAATGTCAGTTATTGTTTCATATTATTTAGGCCAGTTATCCAGAGTGAAGTGTAATGTCTTGACGGAAGGCACATTTGAGTCTTTGGAATTATTGTGCATTTCTATATCCCTGATAAACTTCCATTTAGACAAGGGGCTCCCAACCAGTGGTACACAAGATCCAAGAGGTGGTACTCAACAAGGCTGCAGACTGACCTATACCCAGGGCTATATTTAGAGGAGGGCAAGCAGGGCAATCATGGCGGCAAGGCCATTGGGGCGCCTTTCTCCCAGCAATTCTGTTTTCTGCAGATGAGTCAGGGCGATAGTTAGTGGTGCAGGCCTCTCATCCCTCAATATTGGGCTCAATCTTGGGGAGGGGGCACTGCCTGCGGCTAAGGAAGAGACGCAGCATGCCACATATCAGTATGGGACAACAGCAACACCATAGGATGTGTGAGGAGGGAGCAGAATTTTTTCCTTTCTGCACAGATTACTGTTTTGCCTAGAAACTGCCTTGTCTGTACCCCAACCTAATCTGCTGACATAGGGGCATACATAGATTTCACAGGGCCCCATAGCAAAAATCAGACTGGGTCCTAACTAAAAATGACCTATTCCCCAGTAGTAAAATATCTTCAGTGAGGGGCAGGAACTGCAGCCTTGATTTGTGAAAAGATCAGTCAGAGACTGGTTCACCAGGTTACCAGAGAAAACCTTGGTTGGCCTCTGAACCCTCTGGGGGTCCCTGGAGAGCACAGGTTATCCGTTCACAAGCAATACAGTTACAGACACCTCAGTCCAACACTGTCAGAGATTGTGATCTGACTGGGTCTAGGTAGTGTTGGTGGCTGTGGGGCCTAGGTTGGTGGGGCCCAGTGAGGTCGGTTTCTTCCTGGGATGCCAGGGAGAAACATTGTGCCCTGCAGAACCTACAGCTCTCCTTGTAGACAGCGCTTAAACTCTGCATACTGCTATGTTCCAGTCCGATGCTGATGTTCCAGGTGGAGGTAGGAATAGGGTTCCCTTCTGCCATGGGCCTGGTAGCTGTTGCCTTCCCTGCCTCTATGGTATGTATGCCCATGTGCTGACAGTTACCTAAGCATGATGCAAAACTGCTCTACAAGGTTATGAACACTACATCTGTGTTGTTTCTTGTGCTGTCTGTTTTGTGCATTTTTATAACAGAGTGACAACCTACATGTACTACCCCCGTGGTATTTCTGATAATTGGAAATAGAAAGTGGTCCTTGACAAACCCCTGGGTTAGACCATAAGTGGTTAGAACATAGAACATAGAAGATTGACGGCAGAAGGAGACCATACGCTTCATCTAATCTGCCCTTATGTGTATACTGTATGTTCTCTTTATCTTAGGATAGATGTGTGTTTTATCCCAGGCATGTTTAAATTCAAGTAAAGGTTAAGTAGTAAAAGTATTTAAAAGTATTCAAGTAAAGTTTAAAGTAATAGCTCCAGTAACCGCCCCTAAGGTCACCAAACCTTGCCATAAAACATTCATAATGACACACTATGCAGCGTGGATGGTATTGCACTGTGAAGCACTGCAATGTGAGGTAAGCTATTACAGCCAGTATGTTTCTTTGGAAACTATTTACACTCACATAAATGTGTTGCAGAGCAGAGTTTTGCAAGGTTGAGTGAGTAACAGCATGTGTGTGAAAAAATATACAATCTACAAAATATACAAATATACAATCAAAGCTCGCTCAACACTGTATTCATTCATTTATTAAAGATATTTCCAAAGCACAGAATAAAATAAAAGCAAACACATCTTACCTATCAGATAACTGCTGTGTCAGAAATTGTGTTGCTGGATTATAATCTCCTGTGGTACAGCTATTTTCTTTTTTTTGCAGCCAGTATGAGCACAACCAAGAATGTTACATGCCAATCTCTGAAAGGGGGTTCTTCTGTCTATCTTTATCTTTCTGTCTGCTTTTATTTAGGTTTCTGCTCAGAATTTAACCTTTTCTCTGCCAGCCTACCTAGAGATGTTGTCACCATCTGTTGCTAGACTATATATATGTGAATTTTGCTGCTGGAAATTCCAGAGTTTTCCAGGAACATTATTTGTTGTTGTTTTCTTCAGCAGAGGCTTTACCTTGAAATGTCTTATTTGTGATTTTTCTCTGTGCTTTCTTAATATTTTTGGGTGAAATATGATATGTGGAAAAAATTCCAAAATTGCCTGGATATTGATGACATGACCGATCAGCAGGTGTTTGAATTGACCAGACTTGAGAAGCTTTACTCAGAGTTGTGGCCATGGTTGGCCCCCGTCACAAGAAAGGGGTATGCAATTGGAGGTATAACCCAATTTTGAGAGAATGGCTCCTTTCAGAGGTTAGGGGCACTGTCAGTCGGCATGTCCCAGACTTTCTCGATGACATGGATGTCATGCAGGAGAAATTCATCTCTTTTCCTGACATCATGGCAGCCTGAAATGTGGTGAGTGTAGGTTTTTTCAACATTGTGAATATGACTAGTGTCATGGGTGCCATCGATTGTGGCCCTGGTTCCCCTAGCTGCTCAGGAGTATATGTTTCGGTATGTTTAGGTCCACATTGCTCCTCCTTGTAGCCCACTCTCCTCTCTTGAGGCTAGTCCAGCTTTCTCTCCCCCCAGACAGCTTCCCTGTATCTCAGCCTGTTTAGGTCCACATTGCTCCTCCTTGTAGCCCACTTTCCTCTCTTGAGGCTAGTCCAGCTTTCTCTCCCCCCAGACAGCTTCCCTGCATCTCAACCTGTTTGAGTCCACATATCTCCTTCTTGTGGCCCACTCTCCTCTCTTGAGGATAGCCTAGCTACCCCTTCTCCCAAACAGCTTCCCTGTGTCCCATTTGGCCCTTGTTTTACTTTTATTTTTGCTGTTCATTTGTTGTTGCCAGACTAGTGACCCTTTTGTATTTGTGGCTTCTTTTCAGCAACGGCAAGATGTCTTAACGTCCAATGTGTTGTGGGGCCGGATCTTCGCTTTTTCAGTGTTTTGGTCGTCATTCCTGGCTCGTCCCACGATGAATTTATCTTGAGGAGTTCCGATTTATACAACCATTTTGAGAGTGGTGAGCTGACTGCCGGTTGGCTTGTGGGTAAGTCTGTTTATTGCTGGAGTGGATCTGCCTGTTTATTGTTTATGCTGCATTTGCAATAAGTTTTTCATTACTGTTATGTGACCCCTTTTTGTAATTGGTGCAAGTTTCTTGTATTAGCCAGTTGGTCTCCCTGCCCTCCATCACTTTGACTGTGCTCATGCCCCTCTTCCAATATCCCCTTCTGCCTGTTGCAGTTACGAATACTTAGTCCGAGTATCCTGGCTTACCTTTTGCTTGTTTGCCCTACTCTTTTGTAAGACTTACTATTTGGTCTAGGATGTTTTGATGTTGTGTTGCCTGTTAGTAATTTAATTTCTATTTTTATTTGTCTTTTAGATGTTTAGAGGCTTTTTCTTGCAGCCCTGGCTCCTAAAACCCTTCTGTAGGCCCCAGACACTTGACCAGGAGGCTTATAATAAGGCCTATCGCCACAGACAGACTGTAGTTGAGCATGCCTTAGGGCTGCTGAATGCCGGATTTCGCTGTCTTGACCATACAGGGGATGTCCTTCCATACAAGCCAGAGAAGGTTGTGCAAATTATCATGGTGTGCATTAGTCTGCATAACGTTGCCTTGAGCGAGAGGGTGGCAGCATATTTGGAGGAGACAACCCCTGCTTCTGCTCCAGAGATTCTGGGACATCCATACGCTGGAACCCAGAGCCGTGCGGGCCAAACCATTCACCAACATTTGGTGGACTCCTCTTTCTCTTGAATGTTATTTTTTTTTCTCCCCTCATGTCATTTTTGATTTATTTCTATACCTTGCCTTGTCTGGGTGTGATTAAATAACAAACTTCTGGTTATTGGCATTTATTCTCTAATTACATGTTAACTGTCACAAGTTGTTGGGCTATGGTTGTGCAGGTCAACAGGAAACTGATCAATAAAAATGTGCCTGTCCAGCGTAACTAAAGCTTTGGGAACCCCCACAACCCAAAGTCCAGCATGGCAGGTTAGGAGGATGTAGCCTGGCTTTGGGTGTTTGCAACTTGCTGTGCCTCAAGCCTCAACAGCCTCTGAAGGGCAACCTGGTTGGCCGTCACCAGAGCCCCAACCAGCATCTCCATCAGTCTTACCACTGGTGGGCACATGCCGCCTATTAGTGTCCATGATGCCCAACACCCCCTGGTAGGTGTTGGTGTGGAGCATCCCCAACACCCTTTCCTCAGCATGGGTAAATTGTAGAGTTTTAGGGAGTCCCCCACCAGTTTGCAATGTTGTCCAATGCTTCCTGTACAAGCAGACCTCTGGATATTCAGCACTTACCCCTCAGCGCATCTGGTGCCGAGTTTCTGCCGAACCACCACACTCAGGTTGTCCCACTTTGCCTACTCCCATGCCAAGAACGGATGCATTCCAGGCTACTGGCCGGAAAAAAAGGATGCTTGGCTCTTGCAATGCTGCTCAGCCTTTGGCTCTCCCATTGGCTCTGCATGGGGCTCCGCTGTGGACTTCACAGTGAAGCCCACACTGTAGTGTGTCATGGGGTTCGCATATTGTTCCAGTGTCCTGACTGTTGGTTGGTTCCTGGTGGGCTGTGCTGGGAGGCCCTTTAGCACTGGTTTTCTGACTCCTGCTGCTGATGCCCTAGAGTGGACCAAAACTCAAGATTTTGACTATCCTGGGTTTTGGTCCTTGCCCCAGAGCACCCTGATCGGGGGTGCCCCACTGTGTAAACCCTCCCGAGGTCTCCCGAACAAAAACATCTCTTAATGGTCTTATGATGCATGCGCACCCTCATTGGGGTGCCCCAGGGGGAGCGACTAGGCCTGTCCTGCTCTCTTGTAGACTCCAGGGTGGGTTTCGGTCCTCTTTAAACTGCTGAGAGTGACCCACTCGCTAATGTGGGTATCAGCAGGGGAGTGTCTGCAGGATGAATGGCGGGGCCTGGGGCTGCAGTACCTTGGGCGGGTGCTGCTGGTTCCTCGCCCATGCATGTGTTCCTGGCTCTGGCAGCTGTGGTGGCGTCTATGATGTGGCATAGTGAGCTCCTAAGTCAGAAGTGGCAAGCAAATCTGAACCTCAGCTGTGTTCTTTTATACTTAATTAAGTGGGTAATTGTATTGGAAACTATTTAACAGCCCCTCAAAGACATAAGCAACCTTTAGGCTATATGAGCGTATGGACGCAAGCAAACTTCCATGGTCCGCCAGGGGCGTGTCATATACACGATATCCAAAGACATCCAACATGGCACCCACCGTGTTCACCAGTGAGCAGCAGGAGGACATTATGATGGTACGTCACACTTTCATGTGTTCAATCTGTTTGTTCTTTGCAGACTTTCATGGAGCAATGGTATGACTTGAAGCCCAACACACATGAAAAGAGTGGTGAGTGACACATTTTACAAAATTATATTTTCTTTTGTAGCTGGGGAGTTCTGGCTGTGGATCAAGTCAACCCAGAAGTGAGGGGTCCAGCCAGTGGGGCCAAGAATACAGGGTGTGGTTGTAAGACAGCTGCCCCGAACTCTGCCAATGTCATCTTGCTCCTCCTCTGAAGCAGCACCACCACCACCAGCCATGGAGCTTACTGAAGAGGAGGATGTGTTGCGCTTGGAGTCGCCCACAGTATCCAAGAAAAACACACAGGTTGTGCTGCATGTAAAGTTGTTTGCTAAGAGCTGGTTTGTTGTGCTTCTCTGTCCCCACAGAATCATCAGAGGGTAAGTATGCGGTGATGGGGCCACCCGAGATGGAAGCTGAACAAGAATCAGGTGGGTGTGAAGCCAGTGAAGCAGAACAATACCCAACCATTACACAAACAACACTTGGCCATAAATACTAACTCAAGTTATTTCCCTCTACAGACCCTAAATAAGGGATGTCGCCGCAGAGGAGGGTGGCCCTTAAAGATATACGTTAACCAGTTTGCGTAAGTATGTAAAAATGTGTGTGCATGTACAGGTACACATGTGGACCAAAAAGGGCTAATGTAGATTAATTAAGTAAATCAAGATATATTTAATTATATTTAATTTTAATTATAGTTAATTATTAATATTAATTAACATTTTTTCATAAAACAGTTAAAAAAACAGTATTTAATAAAACAATATTTTTAAAGTTATATGCTGTCTGGTGGTGTGTTTTCTGTGCAACTACATAAAGCAGACGGAAACCAAAAAAACAGAACACCAAAACATAAGGTGGCCAAAGTATGAGGTGATAAGTATGTGCAAGGACATGCACACTACATGGGATGCCCTAGATGCCAGCAGGGGGAGAAGATAAGTATGTACAAGGACATGCACACTACATGGGATGTGCTAGATGCCAGCAGGGGGAGAAGATAAGTATGTACAAGGACATACATACTACATGGGATGCGCTAGATGCCAGCAGGGGGAGAAGATAAGTATGTACAAGGACATACATACTACATGGGATGCGCTAGATGCCAGCAGGGGGAGAAGATAAGTATGTACAAGGACATGCACACTACATGGGATGCCCTAGCTGCCAGAAGGGGGAGAAGATAAGTATGTACAAGAACATGCACACTACATGGGATGTGCTAGATGCCAGCAGTGGGAGAAGATAAGTATGTACAAGAACATGCACACTACATGGGATGTGCTAGATGCCAGCAGGGGGAGAAGATAAGTATGTGCAAGGACATGCACACTACATGGGATGCCCTAGATGCCAGCAGGGGGAGAAGATAAGTATGTACAAGAACATGCACACTACATGGGATGTGCTAGATGCCAGCAGGGGGAGAAGGTAAGTATGTACAAGAACATGCACACTACATGGGATGCCCTAGCTGCCAGAAGGGGGAAAAGATAAGTATGTACAAGAACATGCACACTACATGGGATGTGCTAGATGCCAGCAGGGGGAGAAGATAAGTATGTGCAAGGACATGCACACTACATGGGATGCCCTAGATGCCAGCAGGGGGAGAAGATAAGTATGTACAAGGACATGCACACTACATGGGATGCCCTAGATGCCAGCAGGGGGAGAAGATAAGTATGTACAAGGACATGCACACTACATGGGATGTGCTAGATGCCAGCAGGGGGAGAAGATAAGTATGTACAAGGACATACATACTACATGGGATGCGCTAGATGCCAGCAGGGGGAGAAGATAAGTATGTACAAGGACATACATACTACATGGGATGCGCTAGATGCCAGCAGGGGGAGAAGATAAGTATGTACAAGGACATGCACACTACATGGGATGCCCTAGCTGCCAGAAGGGGGAGAAGATAAGTATGTACAAGAACATGCACACTACATGGGATGTGCTAGATGCCAGCAGGGGGAGAAGATAAGTATGTACAAGGACATACATACTACATGGGATGCCCTAGCTGCCAGCAGGGGGAGAAGATAAGTATGTACAAGAACATGCACACTACATGGGATGTGCTAGATGCCAGCAGTGGGAGAAGATAAGTATGTACAAGAACATGCACACTACATGGGATGTGCTAGATGCCAGCAGGGGGAGAAGATAAGTATGTGCAAGGACATGCACACTACATGGGATGCCCTAGATGCCAGCAGGGGGAGAAGATAAGTATGTACAAGAACATGCACACTACATGGGATGTGCTAGATGCCAGCAGGGGGAGAAGGTAAGTATGTACAAGAACATGCACACTACATGGGATGCCCTAGCTGCCAGAAGGGGGAAAAGATAAGTATGTACAAGAACATGCACACTACATGGGATGTGCTAGATGCCAGCAGGGGGAGAAGATAAGTATGTGCAAGGACATGCACACTACATGGGATGCCCTAGATGCCAGCAGGGGGAGAAGATAAGTATGTACAAGGACATACAGACTACATGGGATGCCCTAGATGCCAGCAGGGGGAGAAGATAAGTATGTACAAGGACATACAGACTACATGGGATGTGCTAGATGCCAGCAGGGGGAAGAAAGGTAAGTATGTGCAAGGAGACTACATGGGATGCCCTAGATGCCAACAGAGGGAGAAGATAAGTATGTACAAAGACATGCAGACTACATGGGATGCCCTAGATGCCAACAGAGGGAGAAGATAAGTATGTACAAGGACATGCAGATTACATGGGATGTGCTAGATGCCAGCAGGGGGAAGAAAGGTAAGTATGTGCAAGGACATGCAGACTACCATAGGTACAGTGGTGGGGGACAGCGGGAAGCACCTTAAAATAGCTGGTTACAAGATCAAAAAAAGGCGTGTGCCGGAAAGCCATGCAAGGACACGGCACACTGAGAACAATGGGCTCCAAAGCAAGTTACGTCTGAAAACAGGTAAAAACTTGGCTTCTGAAACTACTTTGGCTGCAAATGCCGTAAATGACGGTTAAAACATATGTGTATGCAAAGCAAATATGGGCACTTACGCATAAACAAACTTTTCTCGGAATGTGGCTGTGAACGATACAAGCGATCGCAATTTCCAGGTTACTGAGATCAGTTCCCGAAAAAACCCTTAGCAATCATGGGCAGGCTCTGAATCAGACCCATTGGGTTGATTCAAAGAAACATGTAACAGCTTGGATTTGGCTCACGATCATCCTATTTTTCACGTCCGCTCGTGCGTTCGTATGAACTTGCGAGTGATTCAATAAGCAAATACGTTTCTATCCTAAAAGATACGTCCGTTCGTATGATATCTCCCGAACTTGCCTCAGTCAGTTGCCAATCGTAAAAATCACGTTCATGTGCTCACCTGTTGCGGCGGCAGCCTGTTTTTTCGGCTGCTTCCATCGTCCAGCTCTTCCAATTACTTGCGTTTGCCTCTGGTTTTCATTGGTTTTTGGCCTCTTAGATTCGTGCGTTCGTATGTTTATAAGATCTTGCGCATGCGCACCCTCAACCAGAAACTTACATAAACCCCGTAGCGGCTGCATCCCACTTCATTTCTCGGTCCCTCAAACTTACCTAAACCCCTTAGCGGCTGCATCCAACTTCATTTATCGGTCCCTCAAACTTACCTAAACCCCTTAGCGCTTGCATCCAACTTCATTTCTCGGTCCCTCAAACTTACCTAAACCCTTTAGCGGCTGCATCCAACTTCATTTCTCGGTCCCTCAAACTTACCTAAACCCTTTAGCGGCTGCATCCCACTTCATTTCTCGGTCCCTCAAACTTACCTAAACCCTTTAGCGGCTGCATCCCACTTCATTTCTCGGTCCCTAAAACTTACCTAAACCCTTTAGCGCTTGCATCCCACTTCATTTCTCGGTCCCTCAAACTTACCTAAACCCTTTAGCGCTTGCATCCAACTTCATTTCTCGGTCCCTCAAACTTACCTAAACCCTTTAGCGGCTGCATCCCACTTCATTTCTCGGTCCCTCAAACTTACCTAAACCCTTTAGCGCTTGCATCCCACTTCATTTCTCGGTCCCTCAAACTTACCTAAACCCCTTAGCGGCTGCATCCAACTTCATTTATCGGTCCCTCAAACTTACCTAAACCCCTTAGCGCTTGCATCCAACTTCATTTCTCGGTCCCTCAAACTTACCTAAACCCTTTAGCGGCTGCATCCCACTTCATTTCTCGGTCCCTCAAACTTACCTAAACCCTTTAGCGGCTGCATCCCACTTCATTTCTCGGTCCCTAAAACTTACCTAAACCCTTTAGCGCTTGCATCCCACTTCATTTCTCGGTCCCTCAAACTTACCTAAACCCTTTAGCGCTTGCATCCAACTTCATTTCTCGGTCCCTCAAACTTACCTAAACCCTTTAGCGGCTGCATCCCACTTCATTTCTCGGTCCCTCAAACTTACCTAAACCCTTTAGCGGCTGCATCCCACTTCATTTCTCGGTCCCTAAAACTTACCTAAACCCTTTAGCGCTTGCATCCCACTTCATTTCTCGGTCCCTCAAACTTACCTAAACCCTTTAGCGCTTGCATCCCACTTCATTTCTCGGTCCCTCAAACTTACCTAAACCCTTTAGCGCTTGCATCCAACTTCATTTCTCGGTCCCTCAAACTTACCTAAACCCTTTAGCGCTTGCATCCAACTTCATTTCTCGGTCCCTCAAACTTACCTAAACCCTTTAGCGCTTGCATCCCACTTCATTTCTCGGTCCCTCAAACTTACCTAAACCCTTTAGCGCTTGCATCCCACTTCATTTCTCGGTCCCTAAAACGTAATAAAATCACATAATTTACATATGTCTATATGTTTCTAAGTGTGTTGTTTCTGGTTTGTGTAATTTTTTGGGTGTGTGCATATTAGAAAAGACACATTTAGGAAGGCTTAAAATATAATTTATTTAAAATATTTTCTTGGTTTTGTTTGGAATCCAATTCCAACTTTTTTGTATATTGGTTTTTTTATTTTTTAAAAACCTTTTTTTTTTTTGGCCTCGTTAAAACATATATAATTTTTTTTTTTTTTTGGAACAGTAAAACTCTTTTTTTTTTTTGTTGTGTTTTTTTGGTCTAAAATTTTTTTTTTTTTTTGTTAAAAAACTATAAAACACTTTCACAAATGTGAACAACTTTAAAAACAAGTTAAAGAAAGGAGCCAGGACCAAGGGCACTATTCATCATCCTCTTCTTCATCTGTTGGCCCCAACGTCGCCTGTATGGCCAGCAGCTCGGCCACCAACTCCTTCATTCTTTTTTTTTTTGCCGCCAAGGTTTGGGGGATCATCCCTGTAACCAATAGAGAAAGAAACATAAATAGGAGTCCCAGACCGGTTTGTATGCTGGAAATAGATTTAGGGTTAATGAAATACATGTAAATGCATGACATATGTCCTTCTTCAAAGGGATACAGTTAATGCATTTCCCACAGGTAAGTGTTTAAACTCCTTAAACCGGACCTTCAACATTATTTAATGAAAACCAAAAACTATTCACAAATGATTCTGCACCACCTCAAAGTTATTTAGGGTTTTTTTGGGATTACAGCGCCGCCATCTGGACTCTGAAGCATAACACTTAATGAGGAGTGGAGAGTTGGATAAAGTACAGGGGAGTAGGTTACAGTGGTGCGTTGGGAATCCAGAGCATAGCTGGGTTGAGGGAAAGGTCATCACTCCCACAATGCATGGCAGCACCTTCCTTTTTTCAATCTGTATCCCATGCTGCCTGTAAATATTGTGCATTCCATATTCCCCAATATTGGTTTTGTTCTGTCTAATAACATGCATTAGATGGGTGAAGGGTGTTTTTCCATGTTTCTAATCTGTAGGTACAGTGTGATGGCTAAGTCTTTGGTTCTTAATACTAGTTTGGGTCCTCTTTAAGCTAACGAAGTGCCCACATGAAAGTGTGAACTACACATTGGCTACGCCTTTAGTTATGTGTGTGTTATTAGCTAAGCAAACATTAATATGAATAATGGCATGGAGACTTACGGAGTTGGTGGCCGACAGATGGCTGGTTGGGGCCAACAGGCTGCCCTTGGTCCTGGCTCTGCTGTGAAGAAGTCCCTGGAGAAACATGTGACATTTGGTTAGTATTTGTAGATAGTCACTATCCCCAACATATCTGGCTCCCAGTCTGGCTGACATCACTCACCTTCGCCAGGATCGACTTCAAGCATCTCTGCTGCCTCCTCCTCCACTATCTCACCCGCTCCTGAAGCTTCTACAAATACATAATAAAGGATAACTTAGTTTTTGGCCTCCCATGTATATCTTTGTGCCTATACATGAAGAGTGACATACCAGAGCCTTCCCCATGCGTGGCCAGGTATGACTCCACGCCCACGCGCCTTGGCCCCTCCTCTGTGGTAAGGTCCAGGGGCTGGTCTGAGGAGGCCACAGAGGAGGGGTAGGTCCGTCGCCCGGGAGATCCACCACCTTCACTCACAGATGCAGAGTCATGCAGCACTGGTCGGCCTGTACGTCTCCGGGTGCGGCGAATTCTGAAATCCATTTCCAACACTACCAAAGAAAAGTCATTATAAATAAAGGCATAACTTAGACATTTGGAACATATACCATGCAATTGCTTTGTACTTACTTGGGAAATGGATCCCAAAAAACCTCCGCACCCGGGGCATGTGCAGACGCTTCAGGTCCGACCAATGCTGCATTATCTGGGTGTGAGTGAAGGTGGTGCTGGTCACACGGTGTATCTCCGCGATGATCTCCCGGGCGATGTCCCTTTTCTCGCACACATTGGGCGCGAAGTCATACCGGCGCTGAAGCATGATCTGAAAAACATAATGGACACAGAGCTTTTACTTTTACACACAGACCCATATGTGTTGCATCACAAGTTGAGTATTTAATGTCATTAACACACACATTTCGAATGGCCGCCATTTTTGGGGAGTGCCTTAAAGAGGACGTTGACTGTGATTGACAGTCTGGTCTTATGTTATATGTATCACACACCATGTACATACAGATAATAGCCAACATCAAGAATCAGGCCACCTGCATCTATGGCATGTTAGGATGGTTTAAACATCCAAGATGTAGCCTAATGCTTAGGCTTTTGGACCACGTGTGTGGCTTCCCGTTGTGTTTTTCTGGCTTAGGAAAACAGTGTTCCGCAAACATCCGCATCAAGGTCCGAGACAGGCCAGGTTTGACAGCTCGCCCCGCTACTCCACAGGTTAATTAACTGTTGCTAAGCCGGAGCAATTGGCCGAATTAGGACATCAGCATAGACAGGTGAAAACGTGGCCAGGCTCGGCCCTTGAGGATGAAGTGTGAGGAGCCAGTGATTAAACATTAAGAGACCCCAAACTAGTTCCCAACGCATCATTTACATTTAGGCCATCATTGACTATTCTATTAAAATGCACAGGCAGCCACTTACCAGCATGAGGATCTCTTCCTGTTGACGGGTGAAGATAGTGGGCGCCATCTTTAGTCTTCTTCCAGGCAGCAGATAAGTGAAACCCCAGCGGTTTCCTGGTTCCGCTCGAACGTACGTTCGTACGAGCGCGTAGTCGTGCGCATAGGCGTCACACGCTGGGCTCATTATTTAAAGGTCCCTTCCCCCCAAGCTCATTCTCTTTGAGCATTTGTGTACGATGGCACCAAAAAAGGCGATGAGCAAGCGACCCCAGGCAAGCAAGACCGCGGAGGGCCCCACCACAAGGTCCCAGCAAGCTGGCCGAAAACTGAGATCCAAGACTCCCACCTCGGCCCCACCAAGGGACCCTGGACCCTCAGGTACCCAAAAAAGGGGCCCCAAGCCTCGTGCCCCTCCTGCAGCCAAAAAGCTGGCAACTGCTGCACCCACCACCTCTGCCCCCAGAACAGGCAGCACCAGTGAGCCCACACCGGCCATGCCTTCAAGTAGGGCAGTTCGGAAAACCAAGCCCCGCAGCAGGGCACGAACCCCATCCAGGGCCCGAACCCCATCCAGGGCCCGAAGCACAGCCAGAGGGCGAAGAACCCAATCCAGGGCACGAAGCCCAGCCAGGGCCCGAACCCCATCCAGGGCCCGAAGCCCAGCCAGGGCCCGAACCCCATCCAGGGCCCGAAGCCCAGCCAGGGCCCGAACCCCATCCAGGGCCCGAAGCCCATCCAGAGGCCGCAGATCCAAAACCAGGGCCAGAAGCCCCTACAGGGCCCGCAGATCCCAATCCAGGGCCAGAAGCCCCTACAGGGCCCGCAGATCCCAATCCAGGGCCAGAAGCCCCGACAGGCCCAGAAGAACACAATCCAGGGCCAGAAGCCCCTACAGGGCCCGCAGATCCCAAACCAGGGCCAGAAGCCCCTACAGGGCCCGCAGATCCCAAACCAGGGCCAGAAGCCCCTACAGGGCCCGCAGATCCCAATCCAGGGCCAGAAGCCCCGACAGGCCCAGAAGAACACAATCCAGGGCCAGAAGCCCCTACATGGCCCGACGAACCCAATCCAGGGCCAGAAGCCCCTACATGGCCCGCAGATCCCAATCCAGGGCCAGAAGCCCCGACAGGCCCAGAAGAACACAATCCAGGGCCAGAAGCCCCTACAGGGCCCGCAGATCCCAAACCAGGGCCAGAAGCCCCTACATGGCCCGCAGATCCCAATCCAGGGCCAGAAGCCCCGACAGGCCCAGAAGAACACAATCCAGGGCCAGAAGCCCCTACATGGCCCGCAGATCCCAATCCAGGGCCAGAAGCCCCGACAGGCCCAGAAGAACACAATCCAGGGCCAGAAGCCCCTACAGGGCCCGACGAACCCAATCCAGGGCCAGAAGCCCCTACATGGCCCGCAGATCCCAATCCAGGGCCAGAAGCCCCCGACCTGGCACCAGCCGGGAACAGAGCCCACGACCTGGCACCAGCCGGGAACCTAGCCCCCCAAGAGGGCCCCGAATTGCCCACATGACCACATCTACACCTGGAAGTTCGGTGGCCAGCCACGCAAGAACACCCAGTCCCTTGGCCAGTCCAGTCCAGTCATTGGGAAGCCACCAATCCGGCCATTCCCCTACCCAGCCCCAGGCCATAATGTCACCACATGTGTCTGCACACATGGAGGAGCAGCCAAGCCAACCATCTGGCCGCACATTGCGCCGCGGCCAGTTGAGTGGGAGATTCTCCCATGATCAAAATATGGCATTGGCTAGTGGCCTTACATTATACTATGACGAGCTATATGGGAGCAAATCCAAACACACCACCAAGCAGCGCAAGATGGAATTGTTTGAAACCATCCTCCGACAAGTAAATGCAGCGGGGGAAGAGAGGAAAGATGTGTCCCAAATTCAGAAGAAAATCTCTGATCTGAAGTATGCTGTACGGCAAAAAGAAATTAAAAGGCATAATTACAGGTAACTAACTGTTTACGCTAAATCTAATGTTTTGGATGTACTGTATGCACCTTTTCTGAGTACCAAACGATTTTCTCTTTTCAGCCTGAAAACTGGCGGTGGCTTTCCATCTAAATTGGAGTTTACCCCTGCTGAGGAGATTGTGCTTGGACTTCTCCATCCGGTCGCGGTCGGTGGACATGCTGGTCTAAGGGACACAGACTCACCGACCCGTACCCACGGTGAGTACTCTTAAATCTGCATGTTTGCCTGTTTGCTAAATAATCGACAGTTGACTAGTAACAAGCTAACGGGATGCCCCTATGGTTTGCCTTGCTTGGCCTCGCACTACTGTGGCTGTTTGTGTCCTCTTTTTGTCCCTGGGAATCACACATTTAGGCCCACAGCCATTCTGGCAAAGTTCTAATGTCCAATTGTATTGTTAAAGTCATGAAGTTTCGCAAGATAAGTGAGATATTTGGAATCAAGCACAAAACACACATCATTATGTATGGGTTGCCTTTTGGTTGTGTGAGTTGTGTTTGAGTTAACAATTTAATTAGCCACCCACAAACATATGTGACCTAGAGCAGCGAGACTCAACTGGCGGCCCGGGGTCCCAATGCGGACCTTGCCACCACATTCAAGGACCCCTGCCCAGACAGCCCTGCACTCAGTTACTTCTGTGTTGACGTGCTCAGAGCTGCCCCCTTGATCGGCCATGTAGTGGTTGGTCTCCTGCCCAATGTCATTGCTCCGTGAAACATAGCATTGCAATATGAAGTACTGGCCAGGAAGTGGCATTGCAAGGTACACAGTAACTTATTTTAATTTTCTCTGGCCACAATCGTGTCCCGCTGCCCCTGCTCTGGCCCATCTGCCACAGTCCCCCCATGCCCCCCCCCCACATAAGCCCCATACATTTGTAACAGATTGGCTCCATCCATCCCATCACCATCAATACGTTAACTCCCCCCTTTAGCCATCCAATCCCTGTCCCCTCAGCTCTGGCCCATCCAGCCCAGCAAGGGCAAGCAGCCTTTATTAGTTGGCACTTTGAAATCTCCAGCCCCTCCACCAGTGTCTTAATTTTTAACTAGACACCCCCTGCGTCAGCACCATGGCCAGACATTCACCTCTCACCACATACCTTTAAATGGGCGTTTCAAACAATTGTTTGAGTACCCCGGACCGAGCGAATGGTAGGCTAAATCCAAAAATGTGCCTTGAAAGTTGTATGCTGACTGGGTACACTTCATGACTTAGAACTGAGGTCACTTAGCAGTTTGTCAGAGCCATTGCACCTATGTAAACTTGCGTGTGTTTGAACAAAGGTCACCATTGCTCTAGAGTTGAATAATATTACAAATAGAGCTATATTTGATTACCTATCCTAAAAAAGGTTATGTGTGTGTGTTTACGTGGTTTGTTTTTCTCTTCTTCAGCCCAGCATGATCCCTCAGCAAGGGTAAACTCACCCCCCAGTTTGGTTATGCCTACCAGGTCCGTACAGCATAGGAGCCCAGATCAGAGATTTTCGGTAAGTTAATTTAGTAGCATAAATACTAACAAGTGCTTAAGAATGTGTTAAACTGTTGAAATCCAAAATTTGGACGCAAACTTAGCCTTTTTTTTTTGATATGTCCCTACAGACCCGCACACTCATGGAAGAGATCCAGGACATGGAGGAAGATGATGATGTCTCCGTACAGGGCACGTCGGATGAACTCCCCCTGGGTCCCAATTTGGAACTGCTCCATAATGTTTCTCTGGCCAATCCTCAGCAGCAGAGTGAATCTCCATCCATTGTGCTTGCACATGGGGAGACTGACACTACAGTCCCCAGTGTTCACTCTGCTGCTGAGGATTTGCAAAGCAGGCCGGTTGCTGTTGAGGGTACGACACCACGCGGCAGGGCACGCCCAAGAGCCAGGGTAATTGTGCGGCGGACGCCATTACGCCGCCCCACAATTTCCCAGGGGAGGCAGAGTGCCCTGCTTCAATTATGGACCCAACAAAGGGACTCTTATGACGCCCAGCTCGTTACAGAGCGTGAGCAAAGGCATGCCGACATGGTGAACATCCATACCAGTCTACAGGGCATCCTCGCGGAGTTGCGTACCCTCAACAGCAACGTGGCCAATGCAAGTAATGGCATCCAGTCAGCCATGGCTGAGATGACCAATATGCAGAGAAACATTGTGGAGCAGTTTCAAATTCACAATGCTGCCATGGCCCAGGCTAGGTCCCATTCCCATGGACCTCCACCTGGACCTCCACCTGGGTATTATGGGCAGCCACCCTATTAAGCCATGGGTGTGTGGGACATCTTTTCTCTTAACCCCCACTGTATTTACTTGTCCTTTGAGGTTTCAAACAATCCATTTTGTGTTGCTCTGGCAGGTTGTGTTTTGTATTTGCTCCCATATAGCTCCTTAGAGTAATGCTTAAGGCCACTAGCCAATGCCATAGGTCTATGTGGAGTTTATCTGGCCACTTATGGCTTTACCTATGTATTTGGTTGGTGCTCCTCCTGTTTGCAGACATGTTTGTGTGACATTATGGCCATGCCCAAATATCCCTGGGCACAGGCAATATTAATGACTGGACTAGGCTGGCCTTTGGAATGGGTGTCCTTGTTTGGTTGTGCCACTCACTTCCAGGTGTAGATGTGCTCGATGTTTTTTTTGGAATGTTATCCATTTGTTACCACAGATGTATGTGGACTGATTTCTGTTAACCACTATAATTTTTCATTTTCAAAGTAAAACAAAAAATTCACTACCAATACTTGTGGCGTTTTTAGTGGGAAGACATTTTTAACAGCTTGGGCTAAACCAGATAATTTTGGTTTGAAGAGGTGTAACAATGCAAAGCTAAAGCTAAGGAAACTACATGAAATACATTAGGCAACAATTAAGGTCTAAATGTTTTACTTAGAGGTAATGGCACATTACGGCCAAACAACATATGTCACAAAAAGGATAACACAGACATACAGAATGGTGAGACAGGGAAAAAAGTTAACTAAAATGCTGGCTGATCAGGTTGGCTCGAACAGATTGGCCAGACTCACTGGGGGGCCCCTCAAAATTCTCGGCTTCATCCTCGACGGCTGAAGAGGGCAGGCTGTCCACATAACGTGGGACACGTTCCATGATGGCAAAATTGTGCAAAACAGCACATGCCATTATAATGTCGATCACTTTCTTGGGATCATATTGCAGGGCCCCCCCAGTATGGTCAAGGCAACGAAAACGTGTCTTCAGCAGACCAAAGGCCCTCTCCACAACAGCCCGGGTCTTGCGATGCGCACGGTTATACGCTTCCTGAGAGGCATCCTGGGGCCGCAGCACAGGCGTCATGAGCCAGGGTAGAAGTGGGTACCCGGAATCACCTTAAACAGAGAATTAAATGTAATCAAAATTAAAAAGGCAACACAACCAACACCAAAAATTTCACAGATAGCATAATGATGTAAAGTAAAGTGTTCCCAAAAAAAAACACGGCACATTAGGGCCCCCAAAAATTGCACTAAGGTATAACCTAAATTAACATGGCACTTCTATATACCAATTAATTAACAAACATCTGCACGGCCAAGGGTATTTGTATTTTATATATATTTGTAGTTTTCAGACATGTTACAATTAGGATGCTGCGGAGGGCCAATCCACATTTCTCTGGAAACTACAATGTATGCAGTTTAAGTCCACTTTGACATTTAACGACCAATAGTCCCAAAGGAGCCAAAGGTCAAAGATCCCTATCCACATTTCACTGGAAAATACAATGTATGCAGTTTAAGTCCACTTTGACATTTAAAGACCAATAGTCCCAAAGGAGCCAAAGGTCAAAGATCCTTGGGTATAAACTCCAAACCAATATATTTAGGCACAAGGAACTTACAGACATCCTAACTAAAGGGAAAACATTCTGAAGGCCACAGCGAGACAAGGATTTTTTGGGTAAGTTCCTAATATATGAGCCAAGAAAAAGGCAGTTGTACGCTTCTGTAAAGTTTTCCAAAACAAACATATCAACAAATACAAGATTAATGCCACATTTAATAACACACAAATAGGACACACTTACCAAGCAGCCATGCCCCCGAAAATTCACCTGCCTCAAATCTCCGAAACAACCCAGATCGCCGGAGGATATAGGAGTCGTGGGACGATCCGGGGTAGCCGGCAAGGACACTCATAAACCGCATATCCGGACCAACCACGGCCTGGACATTAAGTGAGTGTCCCATTTTACGATTCCTTAAGGAAAAAACAGACAAAAAGGGTAATTAATATTGGACCCAAACTAATAAATTAACCACAAAACATGTCTGCACTCTATTGGGAAAGACTAATGAAAAGCCGAGATAAAGCAGCTACACAAATGAGGGATAAACAAATATGCTGCCGCAAAGGAAAACAGGTTACATGACACGTTTGGCAACATAATAACCAATCTCAATACCTATATATATACTCGTCGGCTGCCCTAGGTACGAGTGCCACATGTGTGCAGTCAATTGCACCAATAACGTTGGGCATGTCGGCCACATTATAAAAACCAAGCTTAATGGCGTTTCTGGCTGCCATATCATCTGGAAAAAAAATATATTTTGGAGTTATGGCAGCCATGCCTTCCAAAAATTTAGACAGTGCGCGGCTCAGCGTAGGCTGTGACATCCCCACAGAGAGGGCACCCAGCCTCTGGAACGAGCCGTTCGCCAAAAATTGCAGGCAGCCAAGCATCTTGGTCATACCTGAAATTGCATGCCCCTTCCTTGTGGTGCGGGCTAACCATGGCCGCAGCTCACTATATAATTTATGGAGGGAAGCGCGATTAAGCCTGGTCAGCTCGAACAGCTCAACATCATTCATGCTATCGATGTTCATGCGACGACGCAGGGGCAATCTGCTCTCAGACATCTCGATCAACTCAATGCCAAAAAGCATAAGCCCTTGATGTGCCACAAACTCGCTCCGCTCCATCCTACTCCCGAGGCCAAATAGCTGCCGGCAAACATTTCGTAAAGCAGCTCTTTAATGGGCTTCAAAACAATTAGCAATCACCTCTCTGAATTGGGCGCAAGCCCATGTGAAGGACGTAAAAAATAGGATCGGACGCAAATAATACGATTTGGACGGGAAAAACACACGAACTAACGCAAATTATACGATTCTCGTACGAAATGCGTATGTTCATATACGTCTATGCGCGAACGATCGTGCGAATACGAAATGGCCAAAAAAACAAGAAAAAATGACAAACACCCACCCAAACTTACGATTCTCGATACGAAATCACTTAACTTTTGCTCTTTGAATCGAGGGGATAGTCTATACTCATGATGGAAAAAGAAGTGTGCCTAGAAGAAGTGTGCCTAGGGGGCTTTGAGTTTGTATGAGGCCCAACATTTTCTAGTGGCAGCCCTGGATAAAACTATTTAGGCCCTTATTTAAGAAGGGATAGCGTCAGGTAGCGCCTGGTTAATGAGAGGTAGCGACAGGTAGCGACTGGTGAGCGCCGGACACGGCACGCGATTACATATTCATCAAGCAGAATCTGTTTAGCGACTGGGATAGCGCCATGTAGCGTCTGATTCATCATTTTCACAGCCTCAGCGAACAGCTCCGGCGTTCAGCCTTGCACAGCGCCAGGTATGACCTCTCGCTACCTGTCGCTCTCCTATACATTTCAATGGACGATCCTTTTCTTCTCTTTAAACAGGGTTTTTGTTTTTTGTTTTTTTTTTCAAAAAATCACAAATAATTCTGTGACCTCTCCTGGCATTGAATAAGCAGGTTTTTAACATTTTTTTAATTTTTTATATATTTCTTCAGAAATGACATTACAGGTCTGCCATTAAAGTGTTCATGTTCAGGTGTTCACAATGTTGTTACAATGTAATTCCATATGTTTTCGCTTTGTTACTAGTGGATAGATGCTGAAAAACAGACTTTAAACACACAGCCTCCTGCGCTCTGGGCTTCAGATAAGCATTTTTCTGCGCCAAAGTTGTGTGAGGCTTTTTTTTACTTGAATATGTTGTGAGTCGGTCGCTATGAGCAGTCGCTAACATGCGCTCCCATACAGCGCTGTACTGGTCAAATAGCGACTCGTCACAATGTATTCATCATTACTGCACAGCGACTGAGTCGCTAAAAACTACCGACCCACGGCCGAGCACTGCGACTACTAGCGGGCGCTCTGAAAATGCCTGCTACAGACGCTCTTCTGTCGCTACCTGGCGTTAGTGATGAATCAGCCTGTTAGTTTTATTAAGTTGTAATCATATTAAGGTTCTGTATTTAGTTTGAAAAAATATGTATAATTATAGATGTAATAAAAAGCATTTTCAGCATTATACAGTATAGTCTTATGTGAGTTTTGTAGTTTTTGGAACACAGCAGTTTTTTTGCTGAACTTGTACACATCTAAGCCTGTGGCTATTTAGCTACTTAGAAGACAAAAGCATTTGCCGCTGCAGTCACAAATATATTGTTAGAAATGGGGATATAAACTGCTGCAGGGCCCAGGGACTCAATGGGGCTCAAAATGTTTAGGCAATCAAATCTATTTAATGGACCTCTGATATTGCTGGCATGGGGGATTGTTATTACCTTTTATTACCTTCTATGTATTTCTAAGCTGCTGATAGTTGCTGTATTTTTAAAGCCAGTATTAATCAAGCATGCCTTGGGAAGAGACAATTTATCCCTGTCATGTGTGGTGTACGATTCCTACATTTAAATCGGACCTTCAGTGTGATTTATTGAAAAGCCCAAACCCTTAAAGCCCTTTAAAAACTTTTCCCCCGCTAAAATCAATATATTTTACATTTTTAGTCACTTACTTATTATTCTTTCCCCCACCGGGCTGCAACTCTGTTCAGGACTCACGGGCTCACATACTGACGAGAGGAGAGCTGGATAAAGTACAGGGGGTGGGGTTATAACTGTGCTTTGCACAGACAGAGCAGAGCTAGGGTCGGTGAAAGGACAGCAATCCCAGAATGCAGAGCGACACAGTCAGAAGACACTTCCTGATGTTCCATAAGCCGCCATCTTGGCTCATAACATGCAGTAGATGCAGGTAGGAGGATTTTTAATGTCAGCAATCTGTATGTACAGAGTGTGGGAAACATATAAGATAGACTCTTATTCAGAGTGAAGGACCGCTTTAATCAGATCATTACTGTTTAAAATTGTTGGTTCTAATAACTTATATATATGGCTCCTAATTCACAGGGAGGCCGATTCAGTAATAGCGCCAGGTAGCGACAGATGAGCGCCAGTAGCGTGATTTTCACAGCGCCCGCTAGTATTCGCTGTGCTTGGCCGTTGTTCGGTTGTTGACAGCGACTCAGTCGGTGTGCGGTAATGTTGAATACGGGGTTAGGAGTCGCTGTTTGACAGGTTCCGCGCTGTATGGGAGTGCCTGACAGCAAATGGTCATAGCGAACGGCTCCCAGCATATTCATTAACAAATCACGCTCAAAAAAATTCTCGCGCTGTGAAAAGCTTGTATAAACCCCAGAGCGCTGGCGTCGATGGCTTAAAAGTAGTTTTTAACCCCCAAACATCCATATTTTTTGATTAAAAAATTAAACAAGTTTTTCTAAACATTTTGTAATATGAATACATTAATATCAGACCTATAATATCAATTCTGCACAAATTTTTTTTTTTGTATTTTTTTACCTTTAAAAAAATAACTAACATTGCCGAAGTGGTCACAGAATTTTTGACATTTAAAAAAAAAAAAAAAAAAAAAAATTAATATCAATTAAATATGAAGATTTAAAGATCGCTCCATTGAAATGCATTGGAGAGCGCCAGGTAGCGAGAGGTCATACCTGGCGCTGTGATGGGATTAGCAGCGGCGCTGTACGTTGCAGTCCGCTACATGATGAATCCCGCGCTAACTGACGCTCTCGCCGGCGCTAGCCTCATTTAGCGTGATAAATGCGTGATTGTGTCCGCCGCCGGGCGTTCTGGAGTCGGTAGCCGCCGATAGCTGGCGATACCTGGCGCTAGTGAGGCACTATCTGGCGCTATCCCTTGATAAATAAGGCCCTAAATGTGCTCTGGCCTACATCAATATACACCATAACAATGCAAGTGTTTATAGAAATATTTTTCAATTATCCTGCCAATTTATCAAAATAATAGTTTGTCCCCCGGTTACTACAATTTTCATTGCAGCATCTTTTCTGCAAATATACTACACACTACACTTTATGGATCAATTATCATGATCAAAAAAAGGATACAATTAAACCGGACCTTCACCCGGAATAAGAGCCGATCTTAGATGTTTCCCCCACCCTGTACATATTGCCGACATTAAAAATCATCCCACCTGCATCTACTGCATTTTCTGAGTCTTTAAACATCCAAGATGGCAGCCCATGGAGTCTCAGACAGCCTGCAAACAGTGTCTTCTGACTATGACGCTCTGTATTCTGGGATTTCTGTCCTTTGCCTGACCCCAGCTCTGCTCTGTTTATGCAAAGCACAGCTATAACCCCACCCCCTGCACCCCCTCCTCAGTATGTGATGCTTCTGAGGCAAGATGGAGGCACCCATATCCTAGAGTTCTGAACAGAGTCGCAGCCCAGTGAGTGAAAGAGTAATAAGTAAGTGACTAAAAACATAATATATATTAATTTTAGATGCTGGGGAATTGTTTTTTAGGAGTTTGGTCTTTTTATTAAATTCTTTTATTCTATTCTATTCTGGAGTCTAGTGGTGGTGATAGGTCCACTTTAAATGATGTAACACCTGAAAAAATGGAAAGACAATGTAACCAGTAACTCTATAGGAACAGTCAGTCTATGAGTATACTATTGGTAAATTATACCTTCAGTGTAGCCAAGCAGTAGGTAGTTATTGTCACTCAGGTGGGCTCAGTAACAGTATAGCCATAAGCATAGTCAAAGAAAGGTTTTCAATTGTATGAACAATACATAAATACAGTTAAAGCAATATCTATATATTAAAGTGGAACTATGGCTACAATCAAGTCACCATTTCCTCATTCACCAAATGGCAGTTGATCATGTGACCAACTCAAAGCATTCAGGTTTAATTTGCATGCCCACTGGGAAATCCAGATTGGTCACCGACAGTCACATGATTACCAGCCACTTGTGAATGAGGAAGTTAAAACTATGAGCAAGTCACCACTTCTTCATTTAAGCTTTATGGTACAAACTGGCAGTTAATGACTAGGTTGAATGTGCAAGCCCACTGGGAAATTCAGCTTTGTCATAAGCAGTCACGTGATTACCTGCCATCTTGTGGCATAGACTATAAATGAAGAAGTGGTGACTTGCTCATAGTTCCTCTTTAAAGCAATACTATACCCATATGTTATCCACTTCTTTATTCACAAGTGGCCTGTAATCATGTGACTGTTGGTGACCAATCTGGATTTCTCAGTGGGCTTGCACATGAAGCCTCAATGGATTCAGTTGGTCACCTGATCAACTGCCATTATTGCCATACACCATGAATGATATAATGGTGACTTGACTATAGCGCCGCTTTAACTTACATGATCAGCAAATTGTCATCATTTGCATGTAGCGATTGGCTCCTTGTATTATTGGGTTACACCCATGAACAACAGTATTCACAGAATACATAAAGTAAAATAGTACCAAAGACCCACATGGATAAAGTTTTAAGGCCACAGACCCCTTTCTCAAGGTAGCGACCCACTATTTTATAAAAAATCAAAGGGGTAAACAAATGCTCACAGTCCAGGAAAATGTTTATGGTGGAAGCAGTTTGCACAAAACCACCAGCAAATGTTGCAGCGTGTTCCTGCTGCTTCATCGGGGTGAGTGGGGTGATTGTCCTGGGTGCCAAAGTCTGACTGATAGCAGTGGTAGCTCCCCCTATTTTGGGCTCAGTTATGGGAAGGGGGCACTGCCTGCTGTAGGAGGTGACACAGCACAGCATGGCAGCATAGAAAGTGCTATAAACTGCTCTGCACCATGCAGTATATAGTGGAAGCACACAATGTGAAAGGAGGCTAGAGATTGCTTATAGACACTCTTAGCTTTTTTTTCATTAAGAGATACATAAAAATATACATGAACCATTTTCGGGAGAACCTTTTCTTATTCCTGCTGATGTGTGCATCCAGCATGTTATCCCAAAGGTTGCCCTTTAGGCCTATGGGAGTAATAAGTGATAAATAGGTATTTTAACTCCCCAGCAAATATGTTGAAATAAGTAAATAAATCCGTGGGCACAATCGTGTTTAAATGTTAGAGAAGATTTGTAATTCTGTTTGCTTGGAGTGTAGCTGACTAAACTGGTATTTACATAAGAGTTCATTGGTCTGAGCGTAGGCTGATGCTGCAGAAACATGTCCTTGAGGTATGATGTACCTGATGTACCCATAGAGGAAACAAAGAGATAACTTTGTGTGCAGACACATAGAATAGAAGCAGCAAGGTTTTTAATAGATGCAACTATAAAAGTGGCAAAAAAATTAAATTCCAACTTAATAACTGAAAAGGTTACTAAACCTATAGAAAACCAAAAAGAGGCACTTTGCTACCACCCAGCTCGCCCGGGCCGGTCGGTTTCAGAGAATGGCGATTTCGATGTCATGCATGCTGCCCCTCCCGTCAGTCAGCCAGTGGCATCCATTCATTGCAATGGAGGGGCGGGCGGACAGCACATGAGATCTGGAGGAAGCCGCAGGGTCCCGACTAAACAGCAAGTGCTGATCTCTATTAGTTGGGGAGCGCCCCCACCACAAATTCACTAAATGAGTAATTATCCATCTAGTTGTGCATATATATTTTCTGTTTATGGTTTTTTCAAGTGCCCTTAAAGCAAACCAAAAGTAAAAAATAAAAAGCCCAGAGGACTTACTTACCTTCCAGACGCAGGTCCGCATGCTCTCACAGCACACAATCTACTACTGTCGGCTGTGCTAATGCTTTTCCTAGCCACTTCCGGGTTCATGTAGTGCGGTAAAACTGTGTTACATGAACCCATAGGAAGCTGTGGATGACTGGCCAGCAGTCTGCTACTTCCTTCCCCAAGGGCCGCTGCTCACCTAACGGCCGCTGCTTTGGTCACCTTGGCCACGCCGCCACTCCGGTCACCTTGCCTCTGCCATTTTTCCGGTCACATCACTGCCATCTTTCTGCACCTGTGCCCGCGCGGTGAGTAGCCGACATTATCTCAAAGGCTGCAAGATGGTGACGTGGGTGCAGCAAGATGGTGGAGAGGTGACCTGGAGCAATGGTGGAAGCAAGGCAAAGTGATCGTAGTGGCAGCAAGGACGAGGTGACCAGAGCGGTGGGGACAAGGTGACGGAAGCAGTGGTGACCCTCTGGGAAGGAATCTGCTGTCGCGGGTGCATCAAGATGGAGGGACGGTGACTGGGAGAATTGGCGTAAGTGAGACGCAGTGACCAGAGTGGCATTGGGGACGAGGTGACCAAAGCAGCGGAGACCAGGTGACCGAAGCAGCGGTAGCCCTCTGGGAGAAAGCTGCCGGCACTGGTGTAGCAAGATGGTGGCACGGGAGTAGGCTATTAATAAGAAAAAAAATTACACTTTCAGCCCACTTTAAAGGGACATTACCCCATTATCTTTGGACTATCACCCCCAATCCAACCACCAGACTGAAATAAAGAATCAATCCATCTTTAGAGAAGTTCTTGCACTGTTATGTGTTGGACTGCCAAGACAAGGGACCTGAATATATTGATTTCAGCGAATTTTGAAGTGAATCAACAAAAATGTTGTTCTTTTGTAATTATGGTAAGAATCAAAAAACTTCTTTGCTTTCGGGCCCTTCCTCCAATCTACCGGTCTTGGTGGAATTGGCTTCAAGAAATAGTCAATATCTGGACTAAGATCCAGAGAAATTTACAAGAAGCTATTAAGATCTTTAAAACATTTGCCGATCACCATACGTGTGTTGCACTACCGTTTCAATTAAGTGACTTGGTCTCCTCTATGGTCTCATGGGCCAATGGGCCATAAGTTGCCCCAGCCTATCCCTGCACACCAGTGCTCTAGCCCCTGTCATCAATGTCCGAGATAGCTTGAATTAGGTGCTGTGCTCTATTATTCGTGCTCTTGAGTTTTGATCCGAATTGACCTTTGACCTCGCCTCCTCTAAACCCCTGCTGCTGACCTAGGGTTTCCTGACTTTCTCTCTCCCTGCTCCCTTTGGTACCTTGCTCCTTTAATGGTTTTGACCTTGAGTCTGTCCTCTGATCTTGCTTGCGGTTACCCCTCTGTTTAGGCGTCTTTTGGACTACCCATGTACGACCCTTGCTTCGTCTGACCTCCCATGAATCCCAGTTACACTCACCCACCTGCAGATCCAGCCCTCAGTCAATATAGTTTGTGATTGTAAGACCTGGGGTCAATCTTGTCCGGTGAAGCCTGCTTGCATCCCAGCAAACTGGGGCTTGTCTAAAGGTGAAGATAGTGGCGGAGATTAGGTATTATAGACTAATCTGGACCTGCTAACTGGTGAGCCTTACAGCAGCGCTCGTATCAAAACAATCAGTTACCCATTCAAACTTAAATATTGGCAATGGAGATTTATTTTCCAAAGAGTATTTTAAAAATGTTGGCAAGAACTTCAAGCTTCCCATTACAAAGAATATTATGACTCCAAAGCTTATTTGGGTGACCTTAATTCTAATAAATCTAGTCTCTTACCAAAAGAAACAACAAGGGTCTAAAGCAACAACATTCATCTTCCAAAGGTAAAGGCAAAGCACCTTTTAGAGGAAGTCAGACTTGCAGTCCAAACCAAGATCTGTCTCAAAACACAATTTTGCATGAAGGGACGCCCTCACCCTCTTGGATGGCGGGGATGGTTGTGCAGATTGTCAAAATCTGGTTATCCAAGATGTTAGTTGTTGTTGTCAGGGAAGCGAAAGAAAAGATAAAATTCTGTCCCGTCCTCCCAACAGATGTTTGTGTCTAATCTGCCATAAGATCCTATTGACCTTATCCTCTCAGTCAGGTGGAATAAGATCTACTCCCTTCCAATGTGATTATACTAGTTCCTCATCTCATCAGATCTTAAATGTTTGCAACATTATATTTCTTACGAGCAATTAAGCATGGAATCGCTCGGATCGGTGCTGGCATCAAAAACTAAAGGGGGATTTTCATTTAATAAGTCAACAAGGAGGCTTATTTACATATCCCCATCTGTCTAGTTTACCAAAGATTTCTCTGTTTCTCTTTTCAAGAAAAACATTTGTAGCTTTACTTTTTGGTATGGCCACAGCTCCATAGGTGTTTTCAAAATGCTAGCTACAATTATGGCAATATTGAGAGGTAAAGTAGTCCAAATTACTCCTTATCTGGATGACCTACTAATTTAAGTGGAGTAAAGTCTTATGAACTACAATTTGGTTGTCCATAAAATTTCAAAAAATGTCTGTTCTATTACCTTCAAATCAAATTACATTCTGCAGCCAAATGTTTATTTTTCCCTGTAGAGAAAGAGAATCTTAAATACATGTTCTGGGTTCATGGTGTCTGTGGTGGTAGCAGCTCCAGCTCAGGTTTAGACCCCTGCAGTTGTTCATTCTTTACAATTTGAACAAATATTAATGTTCCCTAGGTTATTGAGGTTCTCTAACAAACAATCTGAATTCTGAGTTGACATGGTGGATTCAG
Source organism: Gastrophryne carolinensis (assembly GCA_027917425.1). Classification (NCBI taxonomy): domain Eukaryota; kingdom Metazoa; phylum Chordata; class Amphibia; order Anura; family Microhylidae; genus Gastrophryne; species Gastrophryne carolinensis. The sequence goes on from CM051234.1 coordinate 154,056,045, forward strand.
CTGACTCATCTGCCAACTACGAAAATCCTTACTCTCCCCATCCAGTAGTGGATTCTCACTACAGATGCCAGTTTGTCGGGATGGTAGGGCAATTGCAGTACATATCGATGGATGTTAATGGATGTTCTGCCACTGAGTTTTCCATACAAAATTGGTTAGTACCCTTAAGGGGCCAGTATCAGCCTATACTTTCTTGCTTTCAAACTCCAGTTAATGAAGATTATTCTGTCAAGTCTCCTTTTCAAGGGGCTACACTTACTTTGTCCTCTTATTTTCTCTGTACCATCATTTTCTCTGATCAAACTTTAATATGGTCCTATCGGATATTTAACATCCTCTTTTCAAACCATTAGATTTGGCTCCACTTACCTAATTTCCTTAAAAAACAGAAACCATCCTTGATTGCCATATTATCCATAAGAAGATTTCCATTGAATCTCACTTAAATGTTTTTCATATAGAAACAGTGGTAATTAGATTAGAAGGTTTTACACCTCATTAAGAGATTGTATTCACTCTCTTCATTCTAATCCTTCAAAGTCTTAGGCAATATTGCTGCATTGCCTTCATGTAGTTAGAATTTCATAATTCTATGTTCATAGAGCACAAGCATAGAGCACAGATTCTTTGTTCATTAGTCTGGATAGTTGCAAAATGTGGGGAACCAGTTCTTCCTAAGACTATTTGTAAAAGAATCATGATGACTATTTTAGCTCATTCTACCACAATGGCTGGCTCATTCTGGGCCTTCTATCAACAAGCCAACAAGGAACTGGTATATAAAGTAGTTACATGGTCACCCATCCCCACATTTACAAAATTTTATAAAAATGAAATACTGTTGCCTCTGTGGACGCAGCACTGGGCAGTAAAGTTCTAGGATTTCTGTTTAATTTTTTTATGTCTTTGGTTACTGGACTTAGTTGTTATTACTTAGTTGGCAATCAGGGTTATAGTGAGTTTCTGTTCTCCCGCCCTATTAATTACTGCTTGGGACATCCCAGAAGTGATGAATACAATCAAGGGTGCTGCCTCCATATGTTCCAGAAGGAAGTTTTAGTACTCCTCTAAAATAAAAAAAGACTACCCAGGTGGTACTTGAGTTCGTTAGTAAATGGAAAGTGGTACTTGATGTTAATCACGTAACTGCTGGTGACTAATCTGAATTTCCCAGTGGGATTGCACATCCAACCTGAAGAGTTTTCGTTGGTCACATGATTAACTGACAGTTTGTGCCATACACCATGAATGAGGAAGTAGTGATTTGCTTATAGTTCTTATAGTAAGGTGGCAACTATGCCCAACTGGAGGAAAATTTGAACTGTTAGGAATGGTCTGCAGAGAAAAGGTTTCCTATGCATATTGTTGTCCTGTGACACCCCTCCTAATCTTTAGCGATATCCATAGCTCACAACCGGACATGAAGGGAAATTTTACCAATGGGGATACATATCCAAAAAATCTCAAAAATGTCTTTAGGGTCACCTTTGCTGGATGATTTGGCATTCCCCTTTGACAATTAAAGATTCTTAGAAGTTCAAAATCAAGTTTGGAACTCTATGATGGAAAATAGCTGTAGACTGCAATGAAACATGTCCCCATTTAAAAAGGTACAGTATCTGATTACTGCCCCCCATCAGATAGAGGTCTGATAAGAAAAGGTGATGGCTGATGGAGGGGGAGGTCAGGTTAGTTTATTGCCCATGTAAACCAGGATTCAATCTAGCAAAGAGCTGCTAGGAAGTGTAGGTTTGCTTTAACCCTTTTCCCCTCCCCAGGTCATCCTGATTTGCAATATCTAGTTCATTAACAATCATTAGGAAGGTCCTCAAACCCGACTGGAGGATGGCAGAAGCATCCATATTGAGGCCTGGGTTTGGACTTCCTAAGCCTTTTTTTGTCCACTTTAAAACAAAAAACCTAAATTTCAGATTCAAATTGACCAAAACTCAGATAAACAATTTGTTCCTCTCATAAAGATTTGGGATACGCTGCAGTGTAAAACCCTTTGGGTACCTTGTAAAATCACCTCAATCCTGAAATCCATGGCTATGGCGAATCACCCCACAACATTCAACTCTGCAGGGCAGAGTGGAGCTGCCACCAGAGGTCTGCACATGCACTATGGAATCAAGGATCAAGGTGAGTATACAGGGATTTCTCTAGGGAAGGATTTACCCTGAACTAAAGTCTTTAATACTCTAGTCTGGGGTTTTGTCCACTTTAAGGAGAGTCTTGTTGAGACTGGCAGATCAGAATTGCAATAGTTGTGACTAGGGATGAGCGAATCAATCCGGACGAACCCGGATTCTTTCAGAATTTCATGAAAAATTCAATTCTGAATGAATCCGAATTTCCCGGTGATTCGATCGATCGAAGTTTTCCTTAAAACTCAATGACAGGCATTCTAAGATGGTGGACGGACATGTTCAGACATGTCCCCAGGGGCAAGTGACGATAGGACAGTCACATGCAGCCTATCATCAGCCAGGAAGCCCGGTGACGTCACCGTGCTATATAAAGCGGCGGCCATTTTCCTTTTGCGCAGTTCTGACTTGCATTGCAGACAGAACGGAGCTATCTGCAGGGACAGACAGACAGTCATAGGTAGGTGAGAGTTAGCGATAGCTAGTAGAGACAGTTACAGACAGGTAAAGAGAGAGACAGATAGTTAGGGAGATTTAGAGTGGTAGACAGAGCTAGGGAAAGATAGATTTAAAACCGGAACATACAAGTCACAGTGACAGGGTGCCTAGTGCTGCCTATGATTCATATTTCATAATTACTGGGTTACTGTTAATATATTTGGTTTGGTTTAAATACAGCTGCAGCCTGTGCATGCCATGCACATGCTATTTAACCCTTTCTGCTATTTAGCCCTGAACGCTATTTTAACCCTATCTGTTAAACAAAAGCATTTCTCATAATTGGATTAGTGTTAATATTTTCTGTTCAGCTTAAAATACACCAGGCCACACGGGCATTCCAAGGCACATGCTATTTTAACCCTATCTGTTAAACAAAAGCATTTCTCATAATTGGATTAGTGTTAATATTTTCTGTTCAGCTAAAAATACTCCAGGCCACACGCGCATCCCAAGGCACATGCTATTTAACCCTATCTGTTAAACAAAAGCATTTCTCATAATTGGATTAGTGTTAATATTTTCTGTTCAGCTTAAAATACACCAGGCCACACGGGCATCCCAAGGCACATGCTATTTTAACCCTATCTGTTAAACAAAAGCATTTCTCATAATTGGATTAGTGTTAATATTTTCTGTTCAGCTTAAAATACACCAGGCCACACGCGCATCCCAAGGCACATGCTATTTAACCCTATCTGTTAAACAAAAGCATTTCTCATAATTGGATTAGTGTTCATATTTTCTGTTCCGCTTAAAATACACCAGGCCACACGGGCATCCCAAGGCACATGCTATTTAACCCTATCTGTTAAACAAAAGCATTTCTCATAATTGGATTAGTGTTCATATTTTCTGTTCAGCTTAAAATACACCAGGTCACACGCGCATCCCAAAGCACATGCTATTTTAACCCTATCTGTTAAACAAAAGCATTTCTCATAATTGGATTAGTGTTAATATTTTTTGTTCAGCTTAAAATACACCAGGCCACACGCACATCCCAAGGCACATGCTATTTTAACCCTATCTGTTAAACAAAAGCATTTCTCATAATTGGATTAGTGTTAATATTTTCTGGTCGGCTTAAAATACACCAGGCCACACGGGCATCCCAAGGCACATGCTATTTAACCCTATCTGTTAAACAAAAGCATTTCTCATAATTGGATTAGTGTTAATATTTTCTGTTCAGCTTAAAATACACCAGGCCACACGCGCATCCCAAGGCACATGCTATTAAACCCTATCTGTTAAACAAAAGCATTTCTCATAATTGGATTAGTGTTAATATTTTCTGTTCAGCTTAAGATACACCAGGCTACACGGGCATCCCAAGGCACATGCTATTTTAACCCTATCTGTTAAACAAAAGCATTTCTCATAATTGGATTAGTGTTAATATTTTCTGTTCAGCTCAAAATACACCAGGCCACACGGGCATCCCAAGGCACATGCTATTTTAACCCTATCTGTTATACAACATAAGCATTGTTCAGCATCAGCTTCATTAAGCTACTTTAGTTTGCACTTGTTTTTGACTGCTTTCAATAAACCAGGCCGCAGGGCACCCCAAAGCTGCACCTTGCACCCTATCTGTTATACAACATAAGCGCTGTTCAGCATCAGCTTCATTAAGCTACTTCAGTTTGCACTTGTTTTTGACTGCTTTCAATAAACCAGGCCGCAGGGCACCCCAAAGCTGCACCTTGCACCATATCTGTTATACAACATAAGCGTTGATCAGCATCAGCTTTATTAAGCTACTTTAGTTTGCACTTGTTTTTGACTGCTTTCAATAAACCAGGCCGCAGGGCACCCCAAAGCTGCACCTTGCACCCTATCTGTTATACAACATAAGCGTTGATCAGCATCAGCTTCATTAAGCTACTTCAGTTTGCACTTCCTTTTTGACCGCTTTCAATAAACCAGGCCGCAGGGCACCCCAAAGCTGCACCTTGCACCCTATCTGTTATACAACATAAGCGTTGTTTAGCATCAGCTTTATTAAGCTACTTCAGTTTGCACTTGTTTTTGACTGCTTTCAATAAACCAGGCCGCAGGGCACCCCAAAGCTGCACCTTGCACCCTATCTGTTATACAACATAAGCGTTGATCAGCATCAGCTGCTTTATTAAGCTACTTCAGTTTGCACTTGTTTTTGACTGCTTTCTATAAACTTGGCCGCAGGGCACCCCAAAGCTGCACCTTGCACCCTATCTGTTATACAACATAAGCGTTGTTCAGCATCAGCTTCATTAAGCTACTTCAGTTTGCACTTCCTTTTTGACTGCTTTCAATAAACCAGGCCGCAGGGCACCCCAAAGCTGCACCTTGCACCCTAACTGTTATACAACATAAGCGTTGATCAGCATCAGCTTTATTAAGCTACTTTAGTTTGCAATTGTGTTTGACTGCTTTCAATAAACCAGGCCGCAAAGCACCCTAAAGCTGCACCTTGCACCCTATCTGTTATACAACATAAGCGTTGATCAGCATCAGCTTCATTAAGCTACTTTAGTATGCACTTGACTGCTTTCAATAAACCAGGCTGCAAGGCACCCCAAAGCTGCACCTTGTACCCTATCTGTTATACAACATAAGCGTTGTTCAGCATCAGCTTCATTAAGCTACTTCAGTTTGCACTTGTTTTTGACTGCTTTCAATAAACCAGGCCGCAGGGCACCCCAAAGCTGCACCTTGGACCCTATCTGTTATACAACATAAGCGTTGTTCAGCATCAGCTTCATTAAGCTACTTCAGTTTGCACTTGTTTTTGACTGCTTTCAATAAACCAGGCCGCAGGGCACCCCAGAGCTGCACCTTGTACCCTATCTGTTATACAACATAAGCGTTGTTCAGCATCAGCTTCATTAAGCTACTTCAGTTTGCACTTCCTTTTTGACTGCTTTCAATAAACCAGGCCACATGGCACCCCAAAGCTGCACCTTGCACCCTATCTGTTATACAAAATAAGCGTTGATCAGCATCAGCTTTATTAAGCTACTTTAGTTTGCACTTCCTTTTTGACTGCTTCCAATAAACCAGGTCGCAAGGCACCGCAAAGCTGCACCTTGCACCCTATCTGTTATACAACATAAGCGTTGTTCAGCATCAGCTTCATTAAGCTACTTCAGTTTGCACTTGTTTTTGACTGCTTTCAATAAACCAGGCCGCAGGGCACCCCAAAGCTGCACCTTGTACCCTATCTGTTATACAACATAAGCGTTGTTCAGCATCAGCTTCATTAAGCTACTTCAGTTTGCACTTCCTTTTTGACTGCTTTCAATAAACCAGGCCGCAGGGCACCCCAAAGCTGCACCTTGCACCATATGTGTTATACAAAATAAGCGTTGATCAGCATCGGCTTTATTAAGCTACTTTAGTTTGCACTTCCTTTTTGACTGCTTTCAATAAACCAGGCCGCAAGGCACGGCAAAGCTGCACCTTGCACCCTATCTGTTATACAACATAAGCGTTGTTCAGCATCAGCTTCATTAAGCTACTTAGTTTGCACTTGTCTTTGACTGCTTTCAATAAACCAGGCCACATGGCACCCCAAAGCTGCACCTTGCACCCTATCTGTTATACAACATAAGCGTTGTTCAGCATCAGCTTCATTAAGCAACTTCAGTTTGCACTTGTTTTTGACTGCTTTCAATAAACCAGGCCGCAGGGCACCCCAAAGCTGCACCTTGCACCCTATCTGTTATACAACATAAGCGTTGTTCAGCATCAGCTTCATTAAGCTACTTCAGTTTGCACTTCCTTTTTAACTGCTTTCAATAAACCAGGCCGCAGGGCACCCCAAAGCTGCACCTTGCACCCTATCTGTTATACAACATAAGCGTTGATCAGCATCAGCTTTATTAAGCTACTTTAGTTTGCACTTGTGTTTGACTGCTTTCAATAAACCAGGCCGCAGGGCACCCCAAAGCTGCACCTTGCACCCTATCTGTTATACAAAATAAGCGTTGATCAGCATCAGCTTTATTAAGCTACTTTAGTTTGCACTTCCTTTTTGACTGCTTCCAATAAACCAGGCCGCAAGGCACCGCAAAGCTGCACCTTGCACCCTATCTGTTATACAACATAAGCGTTGTTCAGCATCAGCTTCATTAAGCTACTTCAGTTTGCACTTGTTTTTGACTGCTTTCAATAAACCAGGCCGCAGGGCACCCCAAAGCTGCACCTTGTACCCTATCTGTTATACAACATAAGCGTTGTTCAGCATCAGCTTCATTAAGCTACTTCAGTTTGCACTTCCTTTTTGACTGCTTTCAATAAACCAGGCCGCAGGGCACCCCAAAGCTGCACCTTGCACCATATGTGTTATACAAAATAAGCGTTGATCAGCATCAGCTTTATTAAGCTACTTTAGTTTGCACTTCCTTTTTGACTGCTTTCAATAAACCAGGCCGCAAGGCACGGCAAAGCTGCACCTTGCACCCTATCTGTTATACAACATAAGCGTTGTTCAGCATCAGCTTCATTAAGCTACTTAGTTTGCACTTGTCTTTGACTGCTTTCAATAAACCAGGCCACATGGCACCCCAAAGCTGCACCTTGCACCCTATCTGTTATACAACATAAGCGTTGTTCAGCATCAGCTTCATTAAGCAACTTCAGTTTGCACTTGTTTTTGACTGCTTTCAATAAACCAGGCCGCAGGGCACCCCAAAGCTGCACCTTGCACCCTATCTGTTATACAACATAAGCGTTGTTCAGCATCAGCTTCATTAAGCTACTTCAGTTTGCACTTCCTTTTTAACTGCTTTCAATAAACCAGGCCGCAGGGCACCCCAAAGCTGCACCTTGCACCCTATCTGTTATACAACATAAGCGTTGATCAGCATCAGCTTTATTAAGCTACTTTAGTTTGCACTTGTGTTTGACTGCTTTCAATAAACCAGGCCGCAGGGCACCCCAAAGCTGCACCTTGCACCCTATCTGTTATACAAAATAAGCATTGATCAGCATCAGCTTTATTAAGCTACTTTAGTTTGCACTTCCTTTTTGACTGCTTTCAATAAACCAGGCCGCAGGGCACCCCAAAGCTGCACCTTCCACCCTATCTGTTATACAACATAAGCGTTGATCAGCATCAGCTTCATTAAGCTACTTCAGTTTGCACTTCCTTTTTGATTGCTTTCAATAAACCAGGCCGCAGGGCACCCCAAAGCTGCACCTTGCACCCTATCTGTTATACAACATAAGCGTTGTTCAGCATCAGCTTCATTAAGCTACTTCAGTTTGCACTTGTTTTTGACTGCTTTCAATAAACCAGGCCGCAGGGCACCCCAAAGCTGCACCTTGCACCCTATCTGTTATACAACATAAGCGTTGTTCAGCATCAGCTTCATTAAGCTACTTCAGTTTGCACTTGTTTTTGACTGCTTTCAATAAACCAGGCCGCAGGGCACCCCAAAGCTGCACCTTGCACCCTATCTGTTATACAACATAAGCGTTGTTCAGCATCAGCTTCATTAAATTACATTGGTTTTAGGTCTGCATTTAACAAAAAAAACACCAGGCCGCAGGGCATCCCAAACCTGCACTTAGCAGCCTATCTGTTATACTAAATACACTTGTTCATCCTTCCTCAGCTTAATCAAAGTATTGCATTTTGCATTGGTTTTTTGTCTGCCTTCAACAAAAAAAAACACCAGGCCGCAGGGCATCCCAAACCTGCACTTAGCAGCCTATCTGTTATATTAAATACGCTTGTTCATCCTCCTAAGCTTAATCAAAATATTTCATTTTGAATTGGTTTTTGGTCTGCCTTTAACTAAAAAAACACCAGGCCGCAGGGCATCCCAAACCTGCACTTAGCAGCCTATCTGTTATACTAAATACGCTTGTTCATCCTTCCTTAGATTAATCAAAGTATTTCATTTCGAATTGGTTTTTGGTCTGCCTTTAACAAAAAAAACAGGCCGCAGGGCATCCCAAACCTGCACTTAGCAGTCTATCTGTTATACTAAATACGCTTGTTGATCCTCCTCAGCTAAATCAAAGTATTGCATTTTGAATTTTTGGTCTGCCTTTAACAAAAAAACACCAGGCCTCAGGGTATCCCAAACCAGCACATTTGACCCTATCTGTTACACTAAAGCAGCTTTTAAAGGCTATTTCTCATAAATATATCGCAGTTTGAATTGTTTCTGTATCTGCTGTAAAAACCCCAGCCCACATGGGCATCCCAAACGCTAGCATAAATATCTCAAGACTACCTGTCTAATAACTGCTTGCATTTTATAATTAATGTCACTTTTCCACAATCAAGGGAGGCCTCCTTTGTATGTGAGGAGGGGGCATCCCAAACACTAGCAGTAATATTTCAAGAGTACCTGTCTAATAACTGCTTGCATTTTATAATTAACGTCACTTTTCCACAAGGCCTCCTTTATATGTGAGGAGGGGGCATCCCAAACACTAGCAGTAATATTTCAAGAGTACCTGTCTAATAACTGCTTGTATTTTATAATTAACATCACTTTTCCACAATCAAGGGAGGCCTCCTTTGCATGTGAGGAGGGGGCATCCCAAACACTAGCAGTAATATTTCAAGAGTACCTGTCTAATAACTGCTTGCATTTTATAATTAACGTCACTTTTCCACAAGGCCTCCTTTATATGTGAGGAGGGGGCATCCCAAACACTAGCAGTAATATTTCAAGAGTACCTGTCTAATAACTGCTTGTATTTTATAATTAACATCACTTTTCCACAATCAAGGGAGGCCTCCTTTGCATGTGAGGAGGGGGCATCCCAAACACTAGCAGTAATATTTCAAGAGTACCTGTCTATTAACTGGTTGCATTTTGTAAAGAAAGTCACTTTGTCAAATTGCCAGCAGCCATTGCCTTTAACCGGGGGGCATCCCAAATATGCTATCATGCGTCTTTTAAGAGTGCTCACATTGGAGTTGGCAGCAGCAGCATTAGGAGCCCATATATTGCCTGAAAGACACACATATGAGTTGGCAGCAGCAGCAGCATAGGGAGCCTATATATTGCCTGAAAGACACACATATGAGTTGGCAGCAGCAGCAGCATAGGGAGCCTATATATTGCCTGAAAGACACACCCAGGAGTTGGCAGCAGCATAGGGAGCCCATATATTGTCTGAAAGACACACCCAGGAGTTGGCAGCAGCATAGGGAGCCCATATATTGCCTGAAAGACACACCCTGTAGTTGGCAGCAGCATAAGGAGCTACCATGCATCAGCTATTACCATGTTGGCTGGAAATCCTGGTTGAACCATGCCTGATTAATCTTCACAAAGGTGAGTCTCTCCACATTATTTGTGGACAGACAAGTTCTCCTTGGCATGACTATGGCCCCCGCCGCACTAAACACCCGCTCAGATGGCACACTACTGGCCGGGCAGGACAGCTTTTCCAGGGCAAACTCTACTAGTTGCGGCCACAAGTCAAGTTTGGCTGCCCAGAAGTCCAGCGGATCCTCAAGGTGTGTTGGCATGGTCATGTCAAGGTATTACACGACCTGCTGGTTCAGGTCCTGCTCTAGGTCTTCATGCTGCTCATGAGTAGACTCACTATGCGGGTGTAGAAAGCTACTCATTAGCGACTGAAGACTGAGGCTGCTGCTGATGGAGCTGCTGCTGCTTCTCCTTCCACCCCCCCAGCAGCCATGGCAGTGGAAGGTGATCGCAGAGGTCCCCCCGAGTCAGACCTGCGAGAGTATGGACCATGGCGCAGATAGGCATCGGGCAACTGACTACGTAGAATGTCTTTGTAGTAGGTCAGTTTGTCCTCCCTCTCGGCGGGTCTAAAAAATGCCCCCATTTTGTGCCGGTTCAGTTCCGACACGGCTTGATCGACCATTCCTGTCTGCTGCCTGTACTGACCTCTGCTATGTCGGACCATGAAGCTGCCTGCCCCTGTGGATACCCCGCGATCTCTGACCTCCTGGCTTGACCCTTTGGCTACTCATGACTACGCACCTGTCTCATCCCTGTACTCTGACGCATCCTCCGGATTGACTACCTGTGAACGAGCTCGGCTTGGGGATACTCTTGTGGTTCATCGGCCTTCACCGTAAGCAGCCATCCTTTGTGCCTATTAAGACCTGGGGGCAACCGTGTCCGGTGAGGCGTACCTAGCGTCCCGGCAAACGGGGGCTTGACTATAGGCAGAAGCAGCGGTGGAGATTGGGGGTTGCCTGCTTACAGAAGGCTGGTGTCCCGCTGGGCATCATAGTATGGACCATGGTGCAGATAGGCATCGCCCAACTGACTACGTAGGATGTCTCTGTAATAGTTCAGTTTGTCCTCCCTCTCAGTGGGTGTAAAAAATGCCCCCTTTTGTGCCGGAAGCGAGGGTCCAATAAGGTGGAGAGCCAGAAGTCATCCCGCTGACAAATGGAGACAATTCTGCGGTCACTACGCAAGCACGTGAGCATGCATCGTGCCATTTGTGCAAGTGACTCGGAGGGACTACCTGTCTCCATCTCCACTGCAAACTGCCAAGGTGTGTCTGGGTCCTCTGTCTCACCTTCCTCACAACCCTCTAGCTCCTGTGGCTGCTCCTGCTCCTCCTCTCCTGTCAGATGACTAGATAAAATGGCCATTTTGTCAAACCTAAACTGTGCTTCGCTGTGCCCCTCCTCCTCCTCCACTTCAGCCCCCACAGGCTTCATGTGGCTGTGAAATGTATGCACCATGTCTCCAGTGCCCTGACCAGCCATGGTTTCCAACATGTGTTGCAGTACATGAAGCAGTGGAATCACATCGTTCATCTCATAGTCCTGGTGACTGACTAATAAAGTAGCTTCCTCAAAGGGCCTGAGCAAACGGCAGGTGTCACGTATGAGCTGCCACTGGTTTACATTGAAGTTACACAGGGGAGTCCCCCTATCAGTTTGGATCATCAAGAAATCCGTGATGGCTTTTCTCTGTTCCTATAGTCGATCCTGCATATGGAGGGTGGAATTCCAACGGGTGGAAACATTGCAAATCAGACTATGTTTGGGGATACCGTTCTGACGCTGAAGCTCAAGAAGGGTGTGCTTGGTGGTGTAGGAGTGGCTGAAGTGCATGCAAAGTTTCCTTCCCGTTGTTAGGATGTCTTGCAGATGGGGGGAAGACTTGAGAAAATGCTTGACAACTAGATTGAACACGTGTGCCATGGCAGGACACATGGCTCAGGCTTCCTTGTCACAGCGCAGACAAGATGTCAATTGTTCCGCTCCAGCTGCCAACTCCAGTGTCTCTTTAAAGTAATGTTTGGGCTCCTGCTGCTGCTTGCAACTCCAGGGTGTGATTCATCCAATTTTTGGGCTCCTGCTGCCAACTCCAGTGTCTCTTTCAGCCAATGTATGGACTGCTGCTGCTGCTGCTTGCAACTCCAGGGTGTGATTCATCCAATTTTTGGGCTCCTGAAGCCAACTCCAGTGTCTCTTTCAAGCTATGTTTGGGCTGCTGCTTGCAACTCCAGGGTGTCATTCATCCAATTTTTGGCCTCCTGCAGCCAACTCCAGTGTCTCTTTCAAGCTATGTTTGGGCTGCTGCTGCTTGGAACTCCAGGGTGTGATTCATCCAATTTTTGGCCTCCTGCTGCCAACTCCAGTGTCTCTTTAATGTAATGTTTGGGCTCCTGCTGCTGCTTGCAACTCCAGGGTGTGATTCATCCAATTTTTGGGCTCCTGCTGCCAACTCCAGTGTCTCTTTCAAGTTATGTTTGGGCTTCTGGTGCTGCTGCTGCTTGCAACTCCAGGGTGTCATTCAGCTAATTTTTGGGCTCCTGCTACCAACTCCAGGATGTCTTTCAGCCAACATTTGAGCTCCTGCTGCTGCCAGCTCCAGGGTGTGTTTTTCAGGTAATATAGGGGCCCCTAATAGTAATGCCACCTCAACTCTCTGCAATTGTTCCGCTCTGCGATTCTAATAGCGATGCCTCTGATCTACATGTCCTAATTATTTACAGTATTATTTCACTAACCCAGCACACATCCTATGTGTGTTACAGCAAGGCAGAATGGTTTACAACCCTATTGAGGCTCAGAAATAGCCGTATTTAATAGTGATTCATTGCAAATAAATTCGGCGAATCAGTCGAATCGAATTTTTCAAAAGTTCGCTCATCTCTAGTTGTGACTTTTGTAATGCTGAAAGTTAAGAGGTTACAGGATGCAACATTTGATAGTCTGCCTAATTTATTCACATTGTTGGTTCTTAATATAAAACAAACACATTTATGATACTTAAGTGGCTTTAATATTACACAGTTTTTTTTACACCAATATACATTCATGTTTTGTAATCTTTCGTCACACTAATGTCCTTTATTTCAATCCTGGCGATATGTCTGACAAAAAATGGACCAATGGTAAAACAATTCGTGGTAAAAATGGTAACTTTCCAAGTCAACCACACAATATGTCATGTTTCATTTCTCAGGAACATTTCTGCTTGGCTTTTCATTAGTAAAAACCAAATAAAGTTTCTTGAAGTATTTTTAAACTCTGAGAATATTTTAATGCTATTGGCTAACTGCTTTGTATTTAGCCACCAAAGTATTTCTTCTTTAATTGCTGAAGGATGGTCTGATCTTTATGGAGATCTCCCTCACTGAGTACCACGACCCCAACCAGTTCATCCATACAGCACCATCGTCTGTTCCATGCCTTGTCATATCATATGTGTAATGACCACCCCAGTAATATCTACCATTGGGGTTGGCGGAGTGGCATCTATTGTACCACCAGCCACCACCATCTTCTTTTGCGCACTGTTTGTTTGGATCTGCAATTATCCTAGAATGAAACAAATAGTATACAGGTCGTAATGATGAAATCCAGTTCCCAAAATCCTAAGACACTAAAGTAAAGCAAATAACAAATGAGTAAGATGTCCCTGGTGTACATGTGCTTATATTATGAGAAAATGGCATTTGGCTATAAACCACATACAGGCTGATGTAAATATTTCAGGTTTACAATTCTTTTCATATATTGGAGTTGCATAAAGTAACAGCAAGTACAAGGAGCCACAAGCTTATTTGAATTTTTACACATGTTGAGTTAGAACTTGTGTTGGACAAACCCAAACTGCAAAGTTCGGGTTGATACCGAACTTTCGGAGTTCGGGTTCCCAAACCCATACACGGACCTCAGCTAGAAGTCCATGTTTGAGTTCGGATCATCAACAAGCTTCACCTAAAGTGTGCAGCAGCAGAAAGCTGCTGTACAACTTGCCCGAGCCCTGCGATCCTGTCGGCGTGCTTTCTGTCAAAATGTTTACAGCAGGGGCTTCAGAAAGATGGCCTCCCCCATGATTGAGGACACTTGCAGCAGCTTACAATGTAAAGTGTCCTCACTCATGGAGGTGGCCATTTTTCTGATGCCTGGGCTCTAGACATTTCGATGGTTCGCGGGGCACAGGTAAGTTGTACAGCTGCCTTCAATTGTTGCACTCTGCATTAGGGGACCCCTCTCCACCCTCCCCCTCCTCACTCGCCTGCCTGGGCTCTTTGGGCTCACCCCTCAGTGATTTTAAATAAATTCCAGCAGGGGGTGGGTGATACGTGAAGGAGGGGCGGAGGGGGCCATCTGTCATTTTTGGGTCCAAAAGTTAGGGTCCCCATTAATTTCAATAGAGACCAGGTTTGAGTCAAGTTCGATACTTGAACCCAACCTATGCAATGTTTGTCTGTTCTTTTGTTTAGAATTGACCAACCATATAGGAAATTCATCTTAGAAAAGCTAAGTTACTGAGGCCAAAAGTGTGCTTTTGGATCAGATTGTTTGCTGGTCACTAGCATGTGGCTAATAAGACATTTGCTAGATGAACTTCCTAACTGTGCTAACTAAACACCCATTTATCTACATCAGCTCAATGTGTTCAAAGACAGTAAGACAAAGACACAGAAGATATCAGGCTCTACAAAAGTGCATGCAGATACATTAAAAGTCTAGAACCGTACAGTAAATCCAAATTTCATGCTTACCATCCATCATTGTCTCTGTCAAATGTACTGAAGAACATGCCATTGTGGATTGTCATGGTTTTATTTTCACCCTTGAGTTGTGACGCTCCCTCCATAAGGGCATTGCCGGCATTTCCTTTGTAGCCACTAACAGACAGTTGGTATTTGTTTGCTTCATTCTGCACTGTGAAACGACTGTAGTAGGCATATGTTGTGTGGCCATCCCAGTCTTTCATTTCAATTAAAGTTTCAGTGGGTCCCAGATTGGTAAGCTGGCTTATCTTATCATTACCCAGCCAGAATTCACCTAAGACAGTAATACAAAATAACATCAGTCATGCAATATGGTGTATGGAGTCTGTAATGTTACATGGGGTGAGTGGTCTTTGCCTACTGCAACAAATGTGGATCATGTTAGGCATCTATACAGCAACATACAACTCCTTGATGTAGCTTATAGCTGGAAACTAAAGCTGTCTTTGATTAGGTCCTTCTTTAGAGGATGTGTACAATACATTAGCTATTACACGCAACATTATTCTGTTCATGTATGTTCACTGAGGAGAAAATACCTGGAGAATCACAGATTCCTTTTCCACCATCTTGAGCTATATTTCCAAATCCATTCTTGTAGCTATCCCAGGTCCTGCCAAAGCCAACGCTGCCATCTTGCCTGTTCTGAATGACAGTCCATCCTAAAAAATGATATACAAGTATTACGTGTGGATTATGTGTAGGTAGGTGATTTTATATCTGGCAGTATGTGATAATTTACCGTTTAGATTATCTCAAGCTGCTAATCAGAATCAGATTTATACTGTGCCAAGTATATACATTTCATACATATGCGCAATTCCATTTGCCATGGAATCTAAATACATTGGATAATTGGCAGCAGTGTCTGACTGGGATGCCTGGGGCCCGCCAGCTGAGCAGACTCTAGGGGCTTATCCCAGATTCAAGTATTACTGGCTTAGATTAGTGGCCCATGCACAGAAAGAGTATGCCACACTTTATTGTCTCTGTGTGTGCACTTGGGATGCCACAAATAAACTATACATAGTTCAGCTTTGGTGATGAAGGCCTGCAACGAGGCCCGTGGGACCAGGTTCCCACCTGTGGACCAGTCCAAGCCTGATTGGTAGGTATACTGGGTAGGGGTTGTTAACAGATTGGAGGTTGTGAACTTTGTTATTAGAGAACATCTTGTATTAAAGTACCATTGCCCAGGCAGGGATTGACGGGGTGGGTAAGGTCTCTATGGTAAGTAAGTTCATCAGCCATTTCTTTACCAGGCATGTCTGGGAATAAGAACTGATAAAATTGGTCCCTGTGATCCTGCTTGCTACCTGGCACATGGTGAGAGGTACATATGTGGTCCATCTCATTCCATGGTCTGCTGAGCTTGCTGTTTTGTCATTTATTTAGTATAAGCCCTTTAAACTTTCACATACTCCTCAGTCTAGCTTTCTATTATACTGACAAGGCTCACTCTGAGAAGGCACTGTGTTAGATAAAGCTTTCCCATATACTGAGGTGGATGCTCAAAACATCTGTACACCTTGAAAACAGCCTAACTGCTGCTATCAGCCAAGTTTTATGAAAATAAATTGTATTTAGAGATCAGTTCTGAGTAGACACGGCTTGTTTGGAAATACCTCTATGCATAGCCAGGCATTGGTATGACTAAAGGCATTAAAGAGTTCAACTTCACCCTTAACCATTCTAGTGTGTATACATTATGATGAATTTGACATTTGGGTTCTCACCTCCATCTTGTGTGGTCATGTCACAATAAACCTTGAATGGCCGGAAGAATGTATCTGGTTGAATGAGGTACATCTCTGATTTTTCACCACCATTCCTGTAAATTTCCTCGCACTCTAAAAAGAAACAAGTAAAAGTGATTACAAATGTGGCAAGCCTTACCTTGATGGTAAATGCCTTATTCTTGTCATGTTATAGTGAAGGTAAACTCTGCCAAAACATCACTCCCATCGATTAGATGATTGGAAAAGTGGGACATTTCTATCAGTAGTTGCATCAGTTAAAGTATATTAGTATTCCCTCAAACAAGCCCGATTGTTGTCCCATTGTCTCTGGCTACACATTGCACTGCCCCAAACATCAATCCATTTTCAAATAGACCCTGTAGTTCCTAAGTCATTAGTAAAAGTATTAGAGCATTGGAGATGCAAAGAAAAAATGAGAAACAGTGGGTGTGTCAACAGTGATGAGATGTAAGCACACTGTGTGATTTACATATATCATAGTAAAAAAATAAGTGCATTATTGTGCCTCTAGTTATTACTGCCAGCACATAGTAAGACCAGAATAAGGGGGTGAGAGATGCTGCATGCTAAAAACGTCTCCAGCCTGCTAGCACATAGTGTGACCAGAGAGTAGGGAGGAGGGCGGGTTTCATATCTGCAGAGAGAGGCAGCCAATCAGGACCTCTGGTTTGATTGAAGGACCAGGTCAGCAGGATGGGGACTGAAAGCTGAATGATGAAGTGATTTCCTTAATAAGTAGACAGACATAGCATGTAGGACAGCGCTGGAGGGACTCAATGTAAGCTAAGCTACTGATGTATCCCAACTCCAATTGACGCTCAATAAGCTTACCTCACTGGTAATCCCATAAGTAGGGTTGCCCCCTTTCAGGTAATTTTGGCCACAGGCCTGGCGCTGCCGTTATTCGTTATTTTACTGGTAATAGTAAATACTTGTCCCATTCTCAATTACCAGTAAAAAAATCAAAATCCCTATCCATGATGCATTTGTCCACCAGCAGTATGCCTGTGGCTGATGTGCGCACCTGTGTCAGGCATTTCTGAATGGTGCCATGGATATGCACAGCAGAAGGGCAGTGGCCAGTGGCTAGACTGCCATCCAAGTTTCCCAGCTGCTCATTCATATGAGTGGCTATAAAACTTGATTGGCTGGCACATGCGCTGTGGGATCACCGGAGAGGTTAGCATATTGGGCAACTAGCAAGGGAAAGAGGAACAAAACCCAGAAGCAGGCCTGCCTTGGACGCACTTACATTGCCTTATCCATATTACCAGTAAAGGCAAGTGGCAACCAACATGAGGCATTGAGCAAGTGGTCAGGGACAAGCCCATCTCCTAGAATGTATAACATTTGACCATTCTTGAACAGCCATATTTTACTGGGAGGACTTTGGGGGCTGGATGCAGTCTAGCTAGGAATTTATAGAGTATGGTGCAAAATTGACATGCTTTCCTTCAGGCATGGTTTGCATCATGATGTGACCATGGCATGGTGTATACCTTTTCTAACAGCCTTCTGTGTGATATATATTGAGAAAAATACATCTAATAGAAAACACAGATCTTCAAACAGCAGGCAACTGCAGTTATTATTAACCATGTTTGACAAAGAAAACTAAGTATTCAGGAAAGCTCACCCTCATACATAGTCAAGTTAGCTTACAAAAGTTATCACTTCCTACTAACCTGCTTATATTATTGCTTCTGCTATTGTTACCTGCTTACATTGCTAAACTAAGTGTAGCAATAAGACATACCTTTGCCGGACACCACTGGAATATTGCAAGATGTAACACAGCGGGACCTGCAGTTCTCAGCCTGGGTGGAGATGGTGGCATCCAGTTTCTGGATTTTGGATCTTAAGTTTTCCACTATCTGGCGGAGGACACGCAGGTTCGATGGTATGTTATTGTCCAGATTCTCCTTGATATAAGTGTACTCCTCCTGGAGGTCAGTACTGTATTCATTTATAGCATTCTGATTAGCTAAAAAAAAGATACATGGCTAGTTGGCTATGGTCTTTCACACTGACAGACTTTTTATCTTATTATTATTTTTAAATTATATTTTCTACTTGGAAAGTGCAACCCTTGGGTTGAATATATATATATATATATATATATATATATATATATATATATATATGTATATATATATTGTAACACTGCATTTGTAATAGTCTACGTACTCAACGTTTCTACCCTGTCTGCAATTACTACTTTGTACAGCGCTATGGAAGATGATCATGCTATATAAATAAACAATAATAATTATATAGTTTTATATATATATATATATATATATATTTTTTTTTTTGTATATAATATTATATATATCCAGAGAAAGGCTAGTAACAGAGCATGGCATGAAACAGAGAGTACCTTTGGTTTGCTCATCTCTTTCCTTCACCTTTTCCCCAAGCAGTGAGGCATACTTGTAGATGGTGACTGATGAATGGGACAGGGACTCGACTTTGGGCCGGATCAAAGCCAGAGAAGCCTTAACGTTCTTCTCTTGTTTCACAAGCGCACGTTGCAGTTCACAGCCAGTTGGACATAATACACCCTAAGGAGTAAAAAGATATTAAAATCCTTGCACTATTTTGGGGTCAGATAAAATAATGTGATTGCATAACAAGAGAAAACACCACAATTAATAAATAGTGAAGATTATACTATACATTTATGGGCTTTAGCCAAACAAAATACACTGGGGTTATCCAAATGATTTCGAGAAGCTCTGGAGTTCCCGGAGAGACTGACTTTTGAGAGGTCAGTGCACAATAAAGTGGGAACAAATATTTATCTTCTAATTTTCTAACTAGCTAAAAAAAAAAAAGGGAAATCTCTCAAAATCATTTGGGCAACCACAGGGGTATAGCTGGGGGGGGGGGGGCACATGCCCCAGGTGCAGCTGGTCGGGGGGGTGCCAAAGGGGGGCCTGGGCACAGATAGGGGGTGCTGTTTTGAATCTTTCCCCCGGGTGGACAGACAGTCTAGCTACACCTCTGGGCAACCACCTTAATATTGGAATGATCAAATAAGGTTGTTTGGAGATTTGTTGATGGGTGATTGTAATTTTAACGGGACATTCCAGGCAAAGAGGAGGAGGCTAATTTATTGCCTTGTCCAAGATGCTCAGCCGGCGGCGCTGTCAGCTGTAGCGTTCCCTGCCAGGCAGCGTTCACAGTGTATGGCTTATATAAGCCTATGCGCTAGTGCCAGCCGAGAGCACCGCAAGCTCAAAGAAAGGGAATTCAGGCACACAACATCTGTTGGATTCCCTATTTTTAGGTTTTTATTTATTTATTTTTTTAATTAAAAATGTGAATTGCATTAGGCTAACATGACATATCTTTATCACGGCTCACAGGTTTGCAGCACAAAAAAGTTTTTTTTAATCTACTAAAATGCCTAAATAATTGTAACCATCCCAGCCCATTGAAATGTATAGGATAAGGCCACACAGTGCTAGATGAGCACCTGGTCCTATCTGGCACTCTAGGGAACTCAGCGCTGGCACTTATCCCATCGGCAGTGCTTTTGATAGATAGGACACTATCTGACACTATCAGAGGCGCTGTGGATTTCTGACTTGATAAATACACCTTTTTGACTGGGACCTGACATTTGCCTGGCACTATCTGACACTATGTGGCCTTAGCCTTTCTTAAATAACCCCCATAGCTTAGTATTAATAAACTAATCTGAGCAATTAGCCCAGCAATCTGAACATGACTTCCTGGTCTAAACCACTGTTTCCTTCCTCCATTTATTAAGGGGCCTTACCATCTCTTCATACAAATGTTTACAGCCTCCTTCATCGGGATAAACAACAGCTTCTTTCTTTTGGCCTTTTGCTGGAGGCTTGGTGGGACGTGCTCTGTATCCTCCTCCACTCACTGGTGGTGGTGGTGGTCTTCTGGTGGGAGCTGGTCTTTCCCCTGGTGGAAGTGGTCTGTGTCCTCTGGCATCAACTGAAGCTTCAGCTCCCTAAAATGTATCAACAGAACAATAGTGTTTAAAATACATTCTGCTCTAAACCGAACCTTCACCCTGAATAAGAGCCTATCTTGAATGTTTCCCACACCCTGTACATACAGATTGGCCACATTAAAAATCTTTAATGCATTTTCTGAGCCTTTAAACATCCAAGATGCCGGCTCATGGAGTGTCTTCAGACTGTGCTGCTGTGCATTGTGGGATTGCTGTCCTTTTCCTGACCTCAGGTCTGCTCTGTCTGAGCAAAGCACAGCTATAACCCACCCACCTGCAGTTTCACTCCCTCCCTCTCCTCAGTATGTGATGCTTCTGAGGCAAGATGGCAGCACCCGTATCTTAGAGTCCTGAACAGAGTTGCAGCCAAATTTAGATCCAGAGTAATAGTTTTTTAAGGGTTTGGGCTTTTCATTAAATGATGCTGAAGGTCTGGTTTAAATAATCACACAATCGTGCATAGGACACAGTAATAGTTTACAAGGCTGCATTTTGCTATAGATACAAATCATCCATATTCAGAAAATGTGAGAATAGTAAACTTCGAAATTCTTGTTACATGCAAGTGGGGGTAAGCTAAAGGACAGGGGAGAAAGGTAGGGACCAGACAGTGCCATGTTGGTGCTAATTAGGCTAGTAAAAAATATATTATTTTTTTCACACTTGTGCATATTGCTACACTACAAGAAGTACATTTACTGAAGCATTAGCAGTGCAGCAACATGCTGAAAAATATATAAATCATATTTGACACTGCTCTAATTTGCACTGAAATGGCATTGTCTGGCAGAAGTGCTTGATAACTCAGGCCCAAGATGTTTCTGACTTACCTCTAGAAGCTGGTGGCAGTAAGCCAAACTGATGCTTCAGAGTATGAATTAGGTCTAACATTAAGAAGTGCAAACTAGGTCAATAAAATTGCCTGTTCAAAATCAAGCATTTAATATTTTGGCTAATATGGCAATAGGTTAGATGCCCTGTCCCGTTTTCATGACCCCATTGCAGGGAATTACACCTGCTTCCAGCGCTTAGCCTCCACAGAACCTAACTGCAATGTTGAGTTTAAAGGTCACATTCACAAAAAGCAGGACTTACACAAATGTATTGCAAACATTCAGTTTTTTTAGCTAGTGACCCTTACATTCAGATTAGGCCACCAAGAGAGCAATTGGGCATTAATCCCAAATAAAGTCAGAGAAAGTAAAAGGAACATGACAGATGTTCTATCCAACATACAGTGTGTTACTACCACCATAGCAGACCATACAGCTGCTACTAGGTTCAGGGGCACTGGAGGGAGGCCCCCACTCTTGAATGAACAGGTAAAGAAGATATTTGGATCTCATTCACACATGTCTGACTTGGACACTTTGAGGTCAATTCAAAGTCTGGTGAGAAGACTTTTAGGAGAGAAAACTGCCATTTAAGTTCATTGCCTAATGGGTGTAAATGTTCACCTTGCTCTGAATTAGCCCCTAAAAAAGGAATGAGTTTTATCACCAGGCTCTGAATCGATCCCTTTGAGCAGTGGCGGACTGGCCATAGGGAGACCCGGGACAAAGCCCGGTAGGCCACACTGCTTTAGGGCCAGTTGGTCTGCTGCTTTTAACACCCATATACAAGCTCTGCCCTTTTAGTCTCCCACTCAGCCCCCTGTACCCAGCCCCCCTGTACCCAGCCCCACAAACCTAGGAACCCCAGCCCTCAATGCTATAGCCCCAGCACCATGGTTGGGGGGACCACAGCAGGGATGTCTCAGGCTGGCTGGTAA
Organism: Gastrophryne carolinensis; assembly: GCA_027917425.1. NCBI lineage: Eukaryota > Metazoa > Chordata > Amphibia > Anura > Microhylidae > Gastrophryne > Gastrophryne carolinensis. The sequence goes on from CM051234.1 coordinate 154,078,200, forward strand.
AATCCAGGGCTGATTATTTGGCCCCAGTCTGCCACTGCCTTTGAGTGTATGGGTATCCACTTGGCAATAGAAGTTCAATGTGGATAAATGAAAAGAAATACACCTGGGGTTAAATCATCTGCAGGCCACAGTAAATCTGGGTGAGTCACTATTTAGGAAGGAACTGGGTGTAATGGTAGGCCATAGGCTAAATAACAGTATGCAATGTCCAACTGTTGCTTCCAAGGCTGATTCAGGAGCATGAGAATTTTTTTTCTCTTTGTGAGAAAAACATTTTTAGATTTTTTTTCCTTAGCTTCCAAAAATGTGAGAAAAACAAATCTCACTGTGCTGAATCAGCCCTTCTATCATTTATAAAAGATGCATGGAATCACTGGATAGGGATGTAATTTTGCCTCTTTACAAGACACTGGTGCGCCCTCACCTGGAATATCCAGTTCTGGGCACGCATTCATAGAAAAGACGCTCTGACTATGGAAAGGGGGCAGAGGAGAAATACCAAACTAATGAGGGGAATGAAGGATCTTAGTTATAAAGAAATATTCCGGGAATTAAATCTCATTAGTAGATGTCTTAGGGGAGACATGATTACAAATATAGAAATGGCCAATACAAAAATTATGTGGAAAAGCTATTTCATGTAAAATTCTCTAAAGAGAAGGGGATACTCGCTTCATCGAGAGAAAAAAAAAAGATTCAATTTCCAGAGAAGACAATTTCTATAAACTATAAATCTGTGGAATAGCCTCTCACATAGCTGACATGGAGGGTTGTAGGGGTTGATAAAGGTGGAGTAGCCCTGCAGAGGTCAATGCACCACCCATTGGATTAGTAGAATTATGTAGAATTCGAAATCTTCTTCATACCAACTAAATATGTGAACACATAAATCAGTTTCCTAGTTTCTTATGTAAATGAATAATGACAAAGTAATTGGAATAGTAAAACTTACCTTTCCTCCTACCTCGATCTGCAAGAGAAGAAATAAAATAGGATGAATTAAAATGATACAGAAGAACTAATAGGATAATGTTTCTGTATAATGATAAGTAGCGACATTGTTTATAACATTATGGTTTGGTACCTTTTCATCATCATCGTCATAATCGGTGATGCTCCACGCTGGGGACGCACAGAGGACTAGTAACACGACCAGCTTCAGTAGCCTAGCCATGTTTAACTGTAACTGCTGCTCTGAGTGGGAAGTTTTCTTCTTATAGCCTTGATGGCAATGACATGTGACTACTCAGTGCAGTCTGATAGGGTGACCATTGCACCTAATGTGTGTTAATGGGTAATCTGCTCTCTTCCTCTGTTTACTGGAACTCTGATGCAGAGGTGGATTGTGTCAGGAGAGAAGAATCATTGCAAAACAATATGTTCTAAGACACCCCAAGCGGAAATCACAGTCATTCAAATGTGACCTGGTAAAAGCTATCATTCATTAGAGTGTTACCTAACAAACACATAAAGAAAAAATAAATCATTTCTAAGACTCTAAATGGCTGGGCCCGCAGTGTAACACCCCTTTGTTCTAGTATCCACTCACCAAGACTCGATCCCATGATGTATGTGCAGGCTACAAGCTGCGCATGCAGGAGGTAGCAGGGGATGTGCAGCTAAGCAGAGTATAGCTAAGAGGCTGATTCATTAATAGCGCCAGGTAGCGACAGATGTGCGTCTGTAGCAGGCATTTTCAGAGCGCCCGCTAGTAGTCACAGTGCTCGGCTGTGAGTCGCTACTTTATAGTCGCTGTTCAGTAATGTTGAATACATTGTGAGGAGTCGCTATTTGACCAGTACAGCGCTGTATGGGAGCGCATGTTAGCGACTGCTCATAGCGACCGACTCACACCATATTCAGCAAAAAAACAGCCTCACAAATCTCTGGCGCTGAAAAATAGTTGTTTGAAGCCCAGAGCGCAGGAGGCGGTGTGTTTAAAGTCTGTTTTCAAGCATCTATCCACTAGTAACAAAGCGAAAACATATGGAATTACATTGTAGCAACATTGTAACATGAACACTTTAATGCCAGACCTGTAATGTCATTTCTGAGGAAATATATAAAAAATTAAAAAAAAAAGAAAAAACTGCTATTTCAATGCCAGAAGAGGTCACAGAATTATTTGTGATTTTTTTGTAAAAAAAAGCAAAAAACAAAAACCCTGTTTAAAGAGAAGAAATGGATCGTCCATTGAAATGTATGGGAGAGCGACAGGTAGCGAGAGGTCACACCTGGTGCTGTGCAAGGCTGAACGCTGGCGCTGTTCGCTGAGGCTGTGAAAATGATGAATCAGATGCTACATGGTGCTATCCCAGTCGCAGATTCTGCTTGATAAATGTGGAATTGCGTGCCGTGCCCGGCGTTCACCAGTCGCTATCTGTCGCTATCTCACATTAACCAGGCGCTACCTGGCGCTATCCCTTCTTAAATAAGGGCCTAAGTTGTCTGTGGGCCCCACAAGCTGTCAGAACAAGGATGTGGTCTAAGGCCTGCATATGTGCTGTGGGATTGATACCTGAGCTGAGTTTACAGAGGAACTAGAGGGTGCCACACTTTAGGGCATCCCAAATCAAGTATGGAAAGACATATTAAAGGTGACCATGAGGCTGATTCATTACTAACGCCAGGTATCGGCAGATGAGCGTCTATATAGCAGCGATTAGAGCGACTGCTAGTAGACGCTGTAAGCAGGTATCGGGCGATGTAACAGAGCACTTCAGTCACTGTAGTAACCTGGCTGGCATTGATGAATAAGATGCATGTTGGACGCTCTAACACCAGTACAGTGATGCGGCGAGTGAAAGGTAGCGCCAGCTCAGTGCGACCGACTCTCAGCGCTCCACACTATACTTATCAAAAAACCACACACACAGCGTCAGCGCTCTAAATCTGGTCGCTATAGCATAGAGCACCAGACGCTGTGTGATTGAAGTCTGTTTTTGAACACATATACACCAGTAACAAAGCGAAAACACATGGAATGACATTGTTTTAACACTGGAACATTAACACTTGCCAGACCTGTAATGACAATTCTGCATAAAACTATACAAAGTCCAAAAAATGTATAAAAGTGTTTGTTTGCAGCCAGGAGAGGTCACACAATGATTTGAGCAAAAAAAAAAAAAAAATTAAACGCGCTGTTTAAACACAAGCAAATTAACGGCCATTGAAATGTATGGGAGAGCGACACTGAGTCAAAGGTAATAGCTGGCAATCTGGAAGCTCCGGCGATATACGCTGAGCCGCCTGTAATAATACATCGGTCGCTACATGGCGCTGTTAGAGTCGCTCACCTGATTCGCTTTTAAAAATGTGGTTTTGTTTACAGCGCCCGGCGTTCAGCAGACGCTGCCTGCCACTACGAAGCACTACCTGGCGCTGTCCCTTCTTAAATAACCCCCCCAGTGTCTTTTATACGATCTCTTTAAAGGCTGATTTACTAAACTTAGCCTAGATATAGGCCCAGGTTTACTTCTGCCAGACTATACACATCAGTGCAAACTAGAGTAGTGAAAAATGTAATTTATGATTTTTACAGCATGTTACTGAACCACTAATGTTCTAACTAATGTTTTTACCCCAATCGGGGATGCCCCACTGTGTGAAACCCTGCAGGTCACGCAACTAACACACCTCTTCCCTCTTGACAGCGACTCAGTCGGTGTGCGGTAATGTTGAATACGGGGTTAGGAGTCGCTGTTTGACAGGTTCCGCGCTGTATGGGAGCGCATGACAGCGAACAGCCATAGCGAACGGCTCCCAGCATATTCATTAACAAATCACGCTCCAAAAATTCTCGCGCTGTGAAATGCTTGTTTAAACCCCAGAGCGCTGGCGGCGATGGGTTAAAAGTAGTTTTTTAACCCCCAAACAACCATATTTTTACAAAAAACAAACAAACAAACATGTTTTTCAAAACATTTTGTAATATGAATACATTAATATCAGACCTGTAATATCAATTCTGCACACTTTTTTTTTTTTTTTTACCTTAAAAAAAATATCTAACATTGCAGAAGTGGTCACAGAATTTTTGACATTTAAAAAAAAAAAATAAATAAATAAAATAGCAATTAATTATGAATATTTAAAGATTGTTCCATTGAAATGCATTGGAGAGCGCCAGGTAGCGAGAGGTCATACCTGTCGCTGTTCAAGGTCGCTCGCTGGCGCTGTGGGCTGAGGCTGGAATAATGATGAATGATTCGCTATCTGGCGCTCTGTCAGTCGCTAAGCAAGATCGGCTTGATAAATGTGTGATTGCGGAGGAGAGCCGGCGTTCTCGTGGCGGTGAGCGTCATTACCGTTCGCTCACCATACGCTACCTGGCGCTATCCCTTGTTAAATAAGGGTCTAAGCTTCGTCTAGGGTGAGCGGCTCCGAGCACGCTGACAGCCGCATCCCCCGCTACCCTCTAACAGGCCACAAATGCCAGGAGCGGACACGCACCCTGCTAGAGGGATAACGGGGATGTGGGCGCGGCTCACGCATGCATCGTTGGACCAGGAAAGAAGGTAAGTGTATGGGCAACCTGGGGGGTTTCACACAGCAGGGCATCACAATTTTAGATGCCCCGGGGGAGGGAATCGATTGGCCCAGGAATTTTATAGATTCCTGGGCCGATCGCTGTGGGTTTTGGTCCACTTTAAGAATGTATGAGGGGCATACAGTAAGTTATCTACCCAAATTTAAAGACAATAGGTAAAATAAAATAATTAAGAATGTACGAGGGGCATGCAGTAAGTTATCTACCTAAATATAAAGACACATTTTTTGATTTTTTTAACTTTCTACTTTTCTATGTAATCCCCCTGGACACACAACACTTCCCACAGCTGTCTCTGACAACAGCAGAGCATATTAATGAAGTATAAGCTTCAAGCTGGCCTATGACATGTCCTTCCCAGCTCAGCTATGAGCCATAACATAGCCATAACTTCGCTTAGAATGCACAAGCTATTTACATTCAGACTTTGAGATGCTTTAAAATGGCACATTTACACTGTTCCCAAATGGGATAAGGTGGGAGAAAGTTCTCCTCTTTTGGCTGTGTGCGGCCATGCCCATCGAACTGAATGGCTGTATGTGGGCGCTTACAGTCAAAGGATGCGAGTGATGACATGTACGGCTGGGATTCCATTCTGCTTCTCCAGCCGCACATTAATATGCGTGGCTGATTGGACGAGAGACGGACATGCGCCGATGGGCAGAGTTTTACTGGGCCAATGGTGGGGTTTCACACAGTGGGGCATCCCAGCCTCAGAGGCCAATTTAACTATGTACAGCAAACAGCTCTGATTGGATGAAAGAGCGTGCATGGGTCAAAGGACCGGGGAGTTTTTCTGGAAGATCTGGGGGCTTCACACAGCGGTGTATCCCATTGCAGAATGCCGCTATACAGACACTCATCTGCCGATACCTGGCGTTAGTAATAAATCAGCCTCCACGCTAATGCAGAAGGTAGGTTTTACAGGGGACTTCGGGGGGGTTCACAAAGTGGGGCATCCCAAATCTGGATGCCCCGGGAGAGGGAATCAGGTAGCCCTGGAGTCTTATAGATTACAGGGTGGTCTGTGATGGGTTATGGTCCACTTTAACGCAATTGGTAAAAGTGAACAGAGGCTTAGGAGTTGGTGACCCCTTGTGCTTCTATTGCATGGACTTTTGCTTGGTCGCAGGATCATGGTGGTGGACCCAATGTTTCATCACCCTTGAATTCTCTAAGTATGTCTAAATTCTTTATCTACATTGCTGGCACCAGAACAGAATTCAAAAGGCTTAAAGTGGACCAACACCCAGGATTTTGACTATCCTGGGTTTTGGTCCACTTCGGTGGGGCACCCCGATCGGGGGTGCCCCGCTGTGTGAAACCCCCCAGAAAGCCCCGAAAACTCACCTCACCACGCTCCCACGTGACCGCTGCATCCAATCTCCGCTGACGGACAAGCGGGAGGCAGCGACGGACAAGCAGAGTGCGTCTGCCACCGCCTCCCGCGCGTCCCTCTTACAGGGAGCGTACCCACGCCGGCCATTCACAAACGGCCAGCGAGGGAGCGCGCCCTGCTAGAGGGACGCGTGGGAGGCGGTGGTGGCGGACGCGCATACGCCGCTGGAACGGGGAGAAGGTAGGATTGTGGGCTTCCTGGGGGGTTTCACCCCGCGGGACATCCAGATTTCGGATGCCCCACGGGGAGGGATCTGATCGGCCCGGGAATCTTATAGATTCCCGGGCCGATCCCCCCTGGGTGTTGGTCCACTTTAAATCTTAAAAATGTGTAATCTTTTCCTTCATTATGTTTTTTGCTCAGACGTCAACATCTGGCACCAACAAGGAGCTGACCTCATGAATGATACAGGAAATGCCAAATTCATGAGCTACATTGAATACCACTAACTTTGACCCATCAATCTTCCAAAATCATGGCCTCCACTTAATGGCCCATTTCCTCTGAAGGTGCTTCAGGCAGCCCTGAACGTCATATTTCCTGCTCAGCATTTAGCTGTGGCATGCCCGGGCCGCCCATTCAGAAAGCAGTGTGCACACAGCTAGAGGGGAGCAAGGATGCGGCCGCAGATTAATAGATCTGGGGGGTTTTACACAGTGAGGCATCCCATTTCTGAATCCCCCAAAGAGTGGAACTCAGGTGGCCCCGGAGTCATTCTTAATTGACTGGAGGATCCATTTATTCAACTTCCACCACACAAAAGTAATAATAAAACCACATCAACACCACAACTTTGATGTTACCATAGTCAGGGCTGGATTAAACCGGACCAATAGTCTCGCACAGTTGGAAAAGAAGGTTAGCGCCCATTTTGGAGCTTCTTCTCCCAGCATCTCAGCCATGCTGCTGCCTGGATTCAACTGACATAACTGACAATGCACAGTGACAGGAAGCCCAGCAGCACTTCCTGTTTGCAGGGGGCCTGGTAATACATGAGCTGCCATTTGATTTCTAAAATGTATTACAGCAGGGGTTAGAAAAAGGTAAATGCATTTTTATGTGCAGCAATGTAAATTGCCCTGAGGAGAGATGCATATGAGCACTGTTTGATGTGTTGGTCTGATTTAAGTCATTTTTGACTGCTGGTCCGCTGAAAGCGCCATGGAGGCTCCTGGGCACAAAATCTGGTGGAGGCCCCAGATACAGTATAGTCCAGCCAAGTAACTGATTGGTGGTTGTCTGGCACCCGCCTACTTGCTGGAACATCAGATCAAGTCCCTTGTGCCACCCTTGTGTGGGTGCGTGCTGCTCGGGAGCTCCTGCTTTGCATTCTGGGTGGTGGTGTGTAGTCACCCAGCTGGTCCAGCTTGTCCAGTAGAAAACAGTTCCCTGCATTGAGCTGCCAGCGGCTGTGCTTGGTGTATTATGTGCAGTGATAGCTCTGCACGCACCCATTCCTGTAGTGTTGCTGATGGTGGATATGCTGCTCTAGACTCTCTGTCATGCCATGTGGTGGCTTTGGCTGCAGGTTTGCAGAAACAAAAACAGGCTTTCCCGGGCGTGGGGGGCCCCCACTGCCGCCGATAACTTTGTTGCTGGCCTCACGGCCCATCAGACTGAAAAGCCTCCTGGACCAGACCATATCATAAAGGTTGTTGGAGGCCCCCTTTGCAGGGCAAGTGGGGGAGGCCCCAGGGCTTGCACCCCTTGCACCTCCTCATAATCCAGCCCTGACCATAGTGCAGGTTCATTATTCATAGCAGATTAGGGGCCGGCAATGAGGATGCCAAGCAAGCACGCAGAATCTTCTCAAAGTAGGGCTATAGATGCTGGAGACAAAGTCCATTGCTGGTGTGAGATATTAGACTGCTTGCATGTATGAGCAATGCCTAGCCCAACACACCTTTGGTAAATCAGCTCCTTAGTATCAAAAAACGTCTTTAAGTTTCTAAAAGCCATGCAAAAAAGAAGAAAAAAAATAGGCGTTTATCATAGACTGAATGGCTGTGGTGCAAGAGATATTTACTTTCCAAATTGACCTGGTACAAAGGTCCTGGACCATTTTGGAAATAACAAACTGATAAACCAGAGGTGAACTGGTGTGTGCATAGTGTTATGTGCTGGAGTCTGCAGGAAATCGGCATCTGCATTTCTAATAGGAATTATGTACAGGAGTTATATGATAAAAATGCATATAACCGGCTAGACAGAGAAGGGGGTTCTTATATACTCTTTATGAGAATAATCTCCAGCAAGCTTTTGGTTTCTTCTCCTGTTAGGAATCCCATTTAGTGATGACATACTTGTGCATATCCAGGATTTGAATGGCACCCAGCTGTCCCATGACCTCCCCACTGAGCCTCCCGATGTGCTTTACTGCCAAGACCAATGCTTTTGAATTACAGGGATAGATGGTACTGAAGCTTTAGCACTGTAGATAATGTGCCAGATTATTAGGGGGGCGCAAGGGACACGCCACCACTTGCCCAGCAAAGGGGGCCTTCACCAACCTTTGGGTTATGGTCCGGTCCAGGAGGCTTTTCAGTCTTTGGTCTGATGGGCAGCAGGGCCAGCAACAAAGCTATCGGCCAATTGCCAATAGAGGGACAATTGTTAAATTAAGCCACACCCCCTCATTAATGAATGGATAGGTGATAGGCTGTAACAGTTACAACAATATGAATATTCAAATGAATCATTTATTTATGCAGATCCTCATGTTACACCTCAAAAGGGACAAATGAGAACTACGAGGGACAGGGGGAAATAGCAGAGCTGGGGTCAGTAAAAGGTCAGCGATCCCAGAATGCAGAGCGACACAGTCAGAAGACACTTCCTGTTTGCAGGCAGCCTGAGACTCCATGGGGCCACCATCTTGGATGTTTAAACTCTCAGAAAATGCACTAGATGCAGGTAGGATGATTTTTAATGTGGGCAATCTGTACGTACAGATGAGGATTATGAGGGACAGGGGGGACATGGCCTCAAACGTGGGACGGTCCCTCCAAATGTGTAACAGTTGGGAGGTATGCTTTCTTAGTGTGAGGATTGTGCCACATCCAGGGTTTGATTCTGATCCCACATCAGGATTTTCAAGTAGCTAAAGAAATTGATAGAATTGGACAATATAACTCACTGCTTGCTTCTGCACCATTTCAGTGGTGCCATGCACGCTCACCCGGTCAGCCTCAAAGATGGTGGTGACATGGACATTCTGTGTGGTGGCCAAAACAGTTTTAAAGGGCCAGTCCAGTCTAAATAACTCTTGTTGTCCATGGAATCAGCCATGACGGAATTATTTCATAATACCGCACCATTGTCTTCTATTGAGATGTATGGGACGAAGCAGGATATCCTCAGCTGATGTATGTCTTCTTGAGCAGCTTAGAAGCACATCGGCTGAGCTCAGCGGGGCTTGCTAGGGCCACTAAGATTCTGGGTAGATTTCTTGCCCCTGTCCACCCCTGCACAAACTGTACTGTAGGTATATTGTACATATGTAGCTGCCATGAGACCTAGAAGTAAAGATCACCCAAGTTGGGAAGCAACCATTTCTGGGGACAGGCTGTGTAAATGTCTTCTGTATCCTCATTTATACTCTTATATAAGCTTCCTTAAAATCCAATAGATTGTAAGCTCTTTGACCTTTGTATCTCCTCTAAAATCTTAGGATTTCTGTTCTGCTCTGTGCATTGAACTTAGTGGGGACCCCAATAAATGTTGCTATGGACTCCCATCATTCATAGATCCCCTTTGCCTGGCCTTCTTCCCTTTTTCATAATGCTAAGTTACAAGCATCCCCACCCAAAGATAAATTCACTATCAGTTTAGTATTAGTTATACAGGCCAAATCTTGGCTAAGAAGCTGTTAAAGTGGACCAAAACCCAGGATTTTGACTATCCTGAGTTTTGGTACTTTCTCCGTTTCTGTGTGAAACCCCCCAGATCACGGAAGGCAACAAAACTCTTCCTGGTCCTGCGTGGCCGCTCGTCCAATCAGCGCGCTAGAATCCACTGACATCACGTCATCTAAGGCCAGCGGCACCGAGTGTGCTGGGAGTGGTAAGTGTATGGGGCTACCTGGGGAGTTTCACACAGCGGGACATCACAATTTTGGATGCCCAGGGGGAGGGAACCAATCGGCACAGAGTTTTGGTCCACTTTGAAGCAGTCAAATAATAACTGAATTGTTTTCGGTGGTCTGGTGTAATCTGCTAGTTTTATTTTTTGAGTGACTAAACAGGTGCCATGTTTGTTTTTTTCTGGTCAAAAGGGCAATGCACTTTCATGCTGCCAAAGTAATCTAAAGAATAAATGCTAGTACAAAGATCACATTTTCAGTCTCTAACCTCGATTCTAGCCTGAACTGCTACATGACTCTATATTAAAATGTAACTGGTGGCTGTCAGGCGAGAGCTTTTCTTATGTAGTGCTCAGTAACCTACAAAGACCAAGTTAAATATACGTTTGATCTGACTACAGAAAACTTACAGCAATCCCAAACTCTTCTCTATGACTTCAGGTTCCATGTTTTATTAATGCCTGCTCTTTGGATTGGTCATTTTATTCCATTTTTTCCCATAAATACCTTTTTTGACAGTGATGGGAATTCTGTTGTGCAGTGTAAGCTGGGAGAATTAACCCTCCCAGCTTACCTTATGTGCAGCAGCTCGGGCCCTTCATTGCTAGCCGAGTCGATGCAGTGAAGTGCTGTGCACAGCGTAGAGACGCAAGCGTATCTCCATGTATGCTTTCGCATGTGCAGGAACTCAATCAGAAAACCACAAATCTAAAAGATTTTGGGCCTGGCTGCTAGCCTACCCTCGGGGTATCCTACCCTGGATGTGCCCACTGGGGGCGCTAGTGATCTTACCTGATCACAGCGGGTCCCGTCAGGCAATCTCAGTGTGGCTGCACAAGCTCTGTGTGGCCGTACGCGCCATTTTTGAATGGCTGGCCGTAGGAGCATGCGCGCCAAAACAGCTTGCTGGGGATGCGGCCAGCCGACTGCACCTTTTCACAGTGGACCCAAATATGGCTTTCCATCCACTTTCAATAACATTTATGGTGTTGTGTGAATATTTCAAAAAAATAAAAAATAAACATGATTGCAGAGCTATTAGAGTCAAGTCATAATGTGCTACCTCGCCAGTCCTGTCATGGACTAAGGATTTAATGTTTATAGTTGCATTGCCCTTAATCAGTATTTTTTCCCTTATTCGCACATGAGTGTACAGTATGTTGTGCTTTGCTTCCACCTACTGACCATTGTTATGTAGTGAATGTCATTGGAAGCTGTGCTGTCTTAACCTCATCTCATACCTCTAGCCAATCAGCTGCCCTATGCTCTCCTTGCTGTCTCTCCTGTTGCTCCCTGACTTCACTTTCTTCTTCTTCTTCTTCTTCACTTTCTTCATTACTGTTAAGCAAGTGAAGGTTGTGCATGCACCACAGGCTTGGAGACAGCAATTTCTACCTACACTGCCTTTGCTCCGGTACTTTTCTCTGTACGATCTGATCTATATCCTTAGAAGCTGGGGCTTTCTGATTAGGGATGCCCCACTGTGCATGAGTGGGCGCAGCTGCAGAGATAACGGGGATGTGTCTGGCAATCACATGGAGGGCCCAGTGGAAAGGTATGAACCTTTACGCTTTCCCTTCGACCTGATCGCTGGCCACGGGCACATCCCCGTTATAAATGGAACTGTGCCCACTTCCGTGCCCAGGCATTCAGATAGGCCGGGCACTGGTGAGTGAGCATTATGCATGGAAACCAGGGATGCAGCTGCCGGCGCGCACTGTGCCGATGCTCTGTCCAGGCATTAGTATGCATGGCATAATTCGCTGATTGGACAAGAGCCCGCATATGTGCCGTGAGCCATTTTCACTTTATATCCCTGCTATGTATGCTATATATGACTTAAATAATTTGGGATCATTTATTAACCCTTATATATGTCCCCGCTATGCTATATATGACTAGAAGTGTGAGCCGGTACCAGTGAGCGAGCATTCTGCATGGAAACCAGGGATGCATCTGCCGGCGCTCCCTGTGCCGATGCTCTGTCCAGGCATTAGTATGCATGGCATAATTTGCTGATTGGACGAGAGCCCGCATATGTGCCGTGAGATGGTTGGAAAGTCAAGTTGAATAGGCGATCTGTTCACACGGCAGGACATCCCAAAACGGGATGCTCCAAGGACAAGAACCAATCACCAGGAGAATGAAAATCCTGGTGATTGGTCTACTTTAACAGCCGTCCATAAAAAGGTATCATTACCATCCCCTGAATACAAACCTCTTTGATGTTAAGAACAAGATTACTTCAATGTTACTTTGGTTATGTAACGTTTTGTTTATTTAGCTAATGGCCATTAATGTTGAACTATTTCATCATGAGATCCATGTACACGACAAACCTTTTTTTGCACAATATCTGGTTCTGTGTAGAGAGCTAGCGCCATCTTGTGATTTGTCATTTCGCCCTGTTATTGAAATAATTTACTGGCACTATGCAAGTAGAATATTCTAATAATAAATATATTACTCTTTATAAGCTAATGTATTTCAAAGGAAACTACAATTTTTTAACAGCTACACAAGCTGCTCTTGGGGCAACTTCTGCATGACCAGCAATAGACCAGATAGCAATGCAGTGCGAGATGGCTTCCAATCACTTGATTGCCGGCAACCAGTCGGGCTTGCCAAGTATGCTTGCACCTTAGAACTAAAGTAAAGTATAGTTGCAGCGGGCAATTGAAAAGCTTACCATTTGTGATGACTTGTGTCACTTAAAGCAGGCCGCCAGTCAATAAAAGAAAGTTTCATCAATTGCTCCCTTAAAGTGGACCAACACCCAGGATTTTGACTATCCTGGGTCTTGGTCCACTTCGATGGGGCACCCCCGATCGGGGTGCCCCGCTGTGTGAAACCCCCCCCAACCCCCCGAAAAACTCACCTCTCCGCGCTCCCAGCGCCAACGTACAAGCTCTATTCCAGGACGTCTAAGCGGCTGCCGCCGCCGCCGCCTCCCGCGCGTCCCTTTTGACGCGCGCGCGCCCGCGCCGGCCATTCGCAGACGGCCGGCGCGGGCGCGCGCACGCCTGCAGGGGCGCGAGGGAGGCGGCGGCGGCCGGCCGCCGCCGAAGATCAGGTAGGGTTTTTCGGGGGTTTTGGGGGGGTTACACCCCGCGGGACATCCCGATCTCGGATGTCCCGCGGGGTGGGGGGTGATCGGCCCGGGAATCTTATAGATTCCCGGGCCGATCACCCGTGGGTGTTGGTCCACTTTAAACCCCCTCTCCCTCTTCTGATGATCAGTGGTGTAAGCATTTTGAGAGAATTTAACGCCTGATAATGTGAACTCCTGGGAGAGTCCTGCTTACACATGATCATGAGGGAGGAGCTGTGCCAGCAGCAGTCCACACCAAAGAGATATGTGCCACAGAAACACGCGGAAACACACACACACACACACACTGAATAATTAGCTGCTGGAGGAATTCTGTGTATGAGAGAGGGAAGCTGTTGCAATGTATCTCTGTAGGTTCGGCAGCCACAGAGCATTCAGTCAGTAGAGACAATGTATCTAGATTATTTCTGCTGTGAGCAGACCAATGAATCAGTCAGTAGAGCTGATGGTTGTCCACTTCTGGCTCGAAATAAGGGATGATTACACAGTGGTTTAAGGTAGTTTTGACTATGGGACTGGGTTTGAGAAGCAGGGCTCTAATGTGTGTGTGCAAAGATGGCTGCTCGCTTGCCGTATTTCATTTGAAAATGTCATAAAATGCTATTTTCAGTTTAAGGTTCCTCATGGGCAGGAACGGTTGTCCGATACATATGTGGTACCATTGTAGTTGGGAGGAATAGGGATTTTACATGCAATATGGTTTTCTTTTTATTTTAAAAAAAAAGCGACGTTTTTAAAATTTTTGAATAGAAAATAAATATAAAATACTGAAAAAATTACAAACAAGACATTTCAGTTTAAAGCCCAAACCCTGCCAAAAAAACTATATATAATTTTCCTGGGAAATCCATAGAAATTCCTGCAAAAATCACATATATATTAAACATATATAGGGCAAAATGGTAAAAAATGGTCGGGCCACATATGGTGACAAAATCTCCAGGTAGGCTGGCACTGAAAAGGTTAATGAACAAAAATAATTCTGTATTTTGATCGTACCTGATATCTTAAAGTGGACCAAAACCCAGCCCCCTCCTCCGGCTCCTGGCCTGCTTAACAGAGGCTTCCCGATTTGGAATGCTCGTGTGTGTGAAATGGCAGTTTTCTTACCCCAGTCCATGCTTCCACATCACATGCGCAGGCTATCGTCCAATCAATATAGGTCATGGAGCAACCATTCACATATGCCGGCATGGGTGCACACATCAGATGGAAATGTCCTAGGAATGCCACCATAGGAGTGCATGGGCTGTAGGATTGAATCCTAAATTATCAGGATGCTCCAGGAGTGGGCTTTTAAGTGGCCCTGGATTCTTTTAGACAGGGGCCGGGGGGTGGTTACGTCGGCTGGTGGTGGCACTTCCCCCAGTCACCACAACTTGCTAGGCACCTCCTGCTCCTACTACTGCCTCAGTATCTCTGTTGCCTATCAGTGTCTCAGATGACTGGATTAAGCAGACCTTGACATAGATCCATTTGGGAATGATCCCAGTTGCGTATCTGTCTTACTGCGTTAGCTTTTCTTAAACATGGTGATGAATTGTTCGAAATAGTTTGTACCAGGGGAGACTTTGGAGTTACAATGGGGCTAAAACCCACCAGTGATGAAAACCATATTAATCAAATGTGAGTGCCCATTTGTTTTTTCCTTTGGATGGTTCAATCACTTTAAAAACCTGTAGGTTATTATTGAATGTCAACTCTTCTTTTCTGTGTCCAGAAGTAAAGTCAAGGTTTATTTGTCACATGCATATCCATACAGTGAAATTTGTTTTATAGCAGATACAAGGAGTTTAAGAAAAACACTATAATAACAAATGAACAGGACTTAACAGGTGCCCATAGATACAATAAAATATAATGTACAAATGTACAATATGAAGGCTACATCTGCTAGTGTGTGAGCAATTTTTTGAGGTTTTTATGGTTTGGTCTAATAAATACAAACTTACAAACGTGGATAAGTATGGGGACTAATTCCCCTATAGAGACTGTTACAGAGACAGCTTCTGGAAAGGTTTACAACACATTGTTAAGGGACCCTGTATTGCTAGTGAGAGTGGAAGGCATGTGGCTTCCTACTCGTACTGCTTGTGGTTTTCCAGTAAGGAAGTTTGCAGGGAAAAAGTCCCAGTCTTCTAAGTTTAAAGGTGAGTTTGGCAGGGATTATCGTGTTGAATGCTAAAATATAGTCTACAAAGAGAATTTTAACATAATTCCCCTTTTAATCTAGGTATTCTAATGATGTGTGAAGTAGGTGGTTAATGGTATCCTCAGTTGGCATCCGCAACAATTGGAGTGGTAGGCAAACTGGAGGATGGTAGAGAGAGAGGACGTGATGAGGCTCCTAAACATTTTTTCAAAGCATTTAATCGCCACCGATGTCAGCGCCACAGGGCGATAATTGGTGAGGTAGCTTATTTTTTAGGGACCAGTAAAATAAAAGACTGCTTGAAGCATGATGATATCACGCAAAACAAGTCAATAGCCAAATATAAATGATATCTTACCTTGCCAACTGCAGGCTGAATCAGTGCAATACTGACAATGTGCTCCCAGCACACTTTTGATTGGCCATACATGGTGCGCCTCCTTCATATAAAATGTCCATCAATATTCAAATATTCTCAGCTGATTGCAAAAATGATTAATGAAAAGTACCTAATTTCTCTTCTTGTCACAAACAAAACAGATATTTTAATGGGGGATATCTACAAAGGGTTTGGATTAAGCCCACAGTTTCTCAGTAGGCTGGCCCCATCTGAACTACAGTAAAAAAAAAAAAAAAAAAAAAAAGATTATAATACCCTTCTGCACATGGATGCATGTGTAAAAAGAGGTGATAAAAGATATGGAGAACACATTCAGTTAGTATATTCCCGTATGGTACATTAATGGTTCTGCAATTAAAGGACAGATGTTCAATGATTCATCTCCTGGCCCCAATATTTAACCTGACATTATTAACATTTATTTATGTTATTAGTTACAGTATCTACGCCTCGACATTGTATTATAAATTGTTGCTACACCACAAAAAGTAACTGAAATAACACCAGCAACCCTTTAAGCTGCTTCACAATTAAAGGCACAATCACACTTACAATCTTTATTTTATTCTACAATTTTAAAGGTCTATACCCACCTTGATTCCCTGCAGCAGATCACACCCAGTCTGGAGGTTCTATACTAAGGCTGGCCAACCAGTGGTATGTGTATCACTGTGGCATGCAAGATCCCTATCAGATGGAGCATGGAAATGCTGCAGACTGATCTGTATACCAACCTAATCTGCAGCCATCTCTACTTACCCAACTATCATTATTTCATAAACACTGCTCTGCTCTGCTCTGCAAAAAAGGTTGAGAGCCTGAGAGGTTAAGATGTTCATTATTTTCTGATGATCTAGCCCTACAATCCATTGCTTTCCTTCTTCCAGATGTATCTATAAGACTGACAACGTCACAGACGAAACGGTCATCGGTGAACCGATTTTCTATTGATTTTACAAAAGCTTTTAATAGACTTAAATCAGCGCACCTACACTAATCTCTTCTCCACCTAGGTCCACACCTAAGTGATATAACCTAAGATTTAACCCATCTACATTTCTCCCAGGGAATACAGGTTTTTCCCTCAAGTAGGAGCTGCTCAAATTATCTAATTGCGCTTTCCTCAATCCAATTCCTGCAAATATAAGATTCCAGTGCCACTTAATTCCCTCGCCCCTGGGTATCCAAAATCGGGATGCCCCGCTGTGTGAAACCCCCCAGGTCACCAAGAAACTCACCTTCTTACCCGGTCCAACAGCGCTTGCGCGAGCAGCGGCCGGATCCCCCGCTATCCCTTTAAAAGGACGTGTGCCTGCTCCAGGCATTTGTGGATGGCCTGTGTGGGCACACTCCCTGTCAGAGGGTAGCGGGGGATGCAGCTGCCAGCGAGCTTGGATCCGCTTGCCTTATACGAAGGTTCAGACAATAGGGGCGGGAGAACGCGGTGATGGGAGGCAGCGCATGCACCGTAGGACTGAGCAGAGGTGAGTTCATTCGGCGACCTGGGGGATTTCACACAACGGGGCACACCCGATCGGAGTGCCCCAGGGGCAAGGACTAAAACCCAGGATAGTTTTTGTCCAATTTAATGCATGATAATATCTTGGTGGTCTTGGAAACAGCTGCTTGGCATTGCATGCTGTTATTTAGCCTGTGGTCTACCAGTACCCCCAGATCCTTCTCAACAAGTGATTCTCCCAGTTGTACTCCCCCAAGGACAATTGTGGGCTTCAGGTTATTAGACACCAAGTGCATGACTTTACGTTTCTCCACATTGAACTTCATTTACCAAGTGTCCAAATCAGCTTGAATCTTCTGAACATCTTCAATAGACTGCACTGTGCTACATATCTTTGTGTCATCTGCAAAAATAGAGACAGTGCATTTAATGCCATCTTCTATGTGCATTATAAGCAAGTTGAATAATAGTGGACTTACAACCGGTAACCATTCAGAGTAGGTATCATTAACCACAACTCTCGGCACACAATCCTTTAGACAGTTTTCAATCCATTACTGTCCAAACTGTATTTTCTAATCCTGAAGACCTCAAGTTGCTAAAGCCAGATTAAGAAGATACCTCAATACGAGGGAGTCACAAATGGTCTTTTTTAGACCAAGCACCTTCAGATTTGTTGATAGAGACTCAAGTCCCAAACAGTGCAGATCAGGCAAAGATATTTTATTAATATGTAAGTACACTGATACGGCAAGAAGCGATAATCTTGGTCCCAAAGATGCAGAAGGGCAAAGGTCGCTACTCAAGAATTTTTCTTATTCGAAAGAAGTCAGGAGATCTTCATCCAATTATTTATTTGAGACGTTTAAACAAATTCATAAAGGTTCCCAATTTTCAAATGAAGGCTCTACTAGCACAAGTACTACAAAGACAGGATTGGGTGATCTCAGTAGATCTTCGAGATGCATATCTTCATATTCCTATCCATCCCCATTTTCAGCAGTATTTAAGATTCATAATAGGCAAGAACCACCACCAATTCCAAGTTCACCCTTTCAGTCTGAGGGCTTCACTGAGAACCACTCCTATTGCAGATATAACAGAGATTTGGTTGGCTTATCAGTTGGGAAAAGAGCCAGCTGCAGCCGTCTCAGATGATAGTCTATCTGGGTGCAGTAATCAACACCAGAGAAGCATCCATCTCCTTGGATCAAGAAGATCCAAGAACATAATGGTAAAGATTCACCGCATGGTATCCCGGAAATAGCTGACAGCGAGCAAGTGTCTACAGTTGATAAGTCTGTTTCAAAACTCCAAATTGGTTCACAGCTCTGAACTTACATAGCCCGGTAATAAGATATAGCACAGAGCAGGGTTGAATAGCTTCAAAGTCACTGCAATAACACAAGGTCCAGCTCAAAGTGTATTAAATGTCCAAAATTTATTGTACTCACATGGCTAAAATGCTTCAATCCAGCATAACTTTTGAAAGGCACAAAGATTCCAGGATAACATGACGTATCTCTAGTGGGTGTGCACATGATTAAGAGCGGGTTACCCGCTGGAAACGCGTTGTGTTATCCTATGTAATCCTGGAATCTTTGTGGGTAACCTTTTAAAATTTATGCTGGATTGAAGCATTTTATCTTGGTCATCTTCCAACAAGTTTATTAGACACCATGAAGATCTAATTGGGATTCCGTCATTACAATTTGCAAAAAATACTATTTTATAACACAGTTAACTGTTATAATAAAATCTTCAGCCTCCCACCCATCTTGGCTTGCTATGACCCATAGTATGATACCATGAAGGCGCCAGGAAATAGGAAAATCAATACTCACCTTTCGGCATCTCCATGGCGAAGCAGGTTTACCCATAGTATGCCTCCATGGAGATGTGCAAGGAAAGGAACATTTTGGAAAGGTGAGCATCGATTCTCCTATTTTTTATTCTCTCTTCCCACACTTTTACACATTCCTCCATCTCACTCTGTTTTTCTCATTCTCTCTTCCCACACTTTTTAACATTCCACCATCTCATTCTCTTTTTCTCATTCTCTCCTCTCACACTTTTCCACATTCCTTCATCTTAAACTCTCTTTCTCATCTTTCCCACACTTTTCAACACCCCCCTCCCTCCCATCTTACCCCCATCTAACTATATTTATCTCATTCTCTTTTCCCACACTTTTCCACATTCACCCCATCTCACTCTTTTCTCATTTCCTCCTCCTTCTGTTTAACACATTCCCTCCCACATCTCACTCTCCTCCCACCCTCCTACTTATCCTTTCTATATTTCCCCCACCTCACTCTCATGTTCTCATTCTTTCTTCCTACACTTCTCTACATTCCCCCATTTCACTCATATTTTCTCACCTACTCCTCCTTCTTTTTACACATTCCATCTATCTCTCTCTTTCTATTATGACATTAATTCTATTTCCCTCTATCTTTACCTTTTCACCTTATTTCAATCTTTCTGTTTTATCATTATCTTTTTCTCTCCTTTTTTTCTTGCACCATTTATTTCTCCCTGTCTCTTGCTTTTCAGTGCTCATTTCTTTTCGCGCAAGATTCCTCAATCTCTCTCTTTTCCAGGTTTCCTTCATCTCCCTTTCATTGCTGCCTTCGGTTCTCGTTACATCCCTTCAATGTTTCTCTCGTTTCACCTTCTCTCTCGTTTCACCCCAGAGTCAGTTCTACTGGTAGCCACAGGCATCCCATCCCAGTCCAACATCATGTGTCCAGGCAAGGGGTACCATCCTGAAATCTTGCACAGGAAGACATTTACTCTAAAGCCAACCCTAATAACAAATACATTATTAACAATTTTCATTATTTTGCAATTGCCAGGATCGATGTCTGCTTTCAGTGGTCTCTAAAAAACGACCCACCAAGAGGCGAGCTGTCAATAGAATACATGAAGGTTGAGGTGCCATTTGCTTTTCCATGGCCTTTGTTTCTGCTTATTGTAGCAGAACAGCAGGACAAGTGTTCAAGAGCTTGTTCTGCTTTTTTGCCAAAATAATCAGTCCCCAATTCCTCATTTTTCAGCTTAGAGGGTGAAGTGCTTAGTATAGTGACTCATTATTCATTACACATGCAGAGGATTGCAGTGACCCCTACTGGCCTAATATTTTCTTTCGCCAGACGAGCTTGCCAGAAAAGAAAAGGGGATTTTTCCCCCATAAATTTGCCTTCTTTCAACTTTTCCCTTCTTCCCCTAACTATTGCATGGTCATTTTGTTTTCTCAGACCTAAAGTGGACCTACGGTAAAAAATAAAAGTTGAATCCTTTGTTGTTGTTAACCCTCTTGCTGCGGTAAGTGACATAAGCTGCTTATAGTAGATTAACACCCTCCACGGTGAGGGTGTTTGTGGCCGCTGCCACTGCTATATGATAGTCTGGGGGAGGGGGCATCCAGGGATGCTGGAGTGCCCTTTCCCCACACATAAGCCCTCAGAATGCCCTTAATCTTGCTCCAGCATGCTCCCCCGCTACTGGCTGCCCGGCGCTCACATGAGCAGGACATTCTGCGGCCAGAACATCACTGCCTACGTGAGCGCCAGGTAGCCAATTGCAGAGCAGGATTCCCAGATATGTGCAGAGGATTGTGGATGCCCCCCACTGCCTGTCATATAGTGCCGGTGCCAGTGGCCACCAACACTGTCCACGGCAAGGTCTTACCACAGGGGCGGATTGACCATAGGGAACTCTACAAATTGCCAGTGGCCCACGTTGCTTCTGGGCCAATTGGGCTGGGCACAGCTCTGAGTCATGCAGCTTACCTGACCCAGAGCCCCGTACCCAGCCACCAAGACAGCCTATATTCTGTCCCTGCAATGCATAGCCACAACATCATGGATATGGCAGGGTATAACCATCTATGCCACAGGATCTGCCCCTACAATCTCCTAAATTTTCATTGAGATATATACCTTACCAGAATAAAACTATAAAGAAGAAAATGAACTAATTCCAAAATATTCGTTAGCTACATAAACAGTAAATGATACAAACCTGAGGGTGTCGGCCCCCTGAAAAACATCTTATTTGCTTCTATATTCACAAAAGAATGTGACATGCCAGGTGAAAGGTGTGCATGTGCATGTCACCTGGTGTGACATGCCAGGTGACATGCAGAGCAATAACCCAAACTCTCCATAAAATGTCACTTGTCTAACCAAGGAAGAAATGCAGCGCCATCTCAAGCAGATACAAATCAAGAAATCCCCGGGACCAGGTGACATACACCCCCCTGTTTTAAGGGAGTTATGTACAGTAATAGACAAGCCATAATTTCTCATATTTGTAGATTCAATAATTACAGAGGGATTGGTTCTTAGCAAATGTGGTACCAATATTCAAAAAAGAGTCTAAGGAGGAACCTGGGAACTACAGATCTGTAAGTTTAAAATTATGTGATGGGAAAGCTGACCGTATTACTTCATATCAGCATGGATTTATGAGGAATTCCTCCTGCCAGACAAACCTAATCAGCTTTTATGAGGAGGTAAGTTCAAGATTGGATCAGGGGGAGTCATTGGATATCATATATCTTGACTTTTCAAAACAATTTGATACTGTGCCACATAAAAGGCTGGTACAAAAGATGAGAATGCTTGGACTGGGAAAAAACGTGTGCAGATGGTTGAGAAATTGGCCTAATGATTGGAAGCAGAGGATGGTTATCAATGGTACACACTCAGATTGGGTCACTGTTACTAGTGGAGTACCACAAGGGTCAGTTCTGGGACCAATTCTCTTCAAAATATATATATATTATATATATATATATATTAATGATATAGGGTAAGGTTATGCACATGGGAAGGAGAAATGCTCAACAAAAGAAAATGACCTAAGGGTTTTAAACAATAAACTTAACTGTAGTAACCAATGCCTGACAGCACCTTCCAAAGCAAACAGGATCATGGGGTGCATCAAGAGGGACATAAGTGCTCATGACCAGAGCATCATTTTACCTTTGTACAAGTCACTGGTCCCCCCATATGGAGTACTGTACACAGTTCTGGGCACCTGTGCTTAAGAAGGGCGTATCAAGACTGGAGCACGTTCAAAGGAGGGCAAAGAAGTTAATAAAAGAAGAGATGACTTGAGTGATGGTTGGACTAGAGAGACAGGCCAGTCACCCATTCCTCAAGAGCCACACTGCTTTATGAAATGGGTGACTTACCTTTCACTCAAAGTCCCATCTCAGCTTTCATGCAGAGTGCCCACCCACATGGGGCTTAGAATAGTTGGAGGAAGGGGTGTTACAGAAAGCGTGAACTGATTTTTTAAGACATTCTTAACCAATTGTCCTGGCTGGAAAAGGCTGTTTGCAGTCCTCCAAACATATTTTGTTGGCGTGGCCATGATGGCACACTTGGTGATCTGGCGATCTGGCTGAATGAATCAGACTAGGTGCACTCCTACATTAACACTGGCTCTACTGCTAACACGATTGGGGGGGGGGGGTCAAACAAGTGCGCTTGAGGCACTTCCTATAATCATTTTCACGAGAAATGATGAGAGATAGTGGGTAATACTTGATGATTTATCGGTACTTGTGTTGGGGGGCATGATCAGGGCTTGGGGGAGCTGCTCCTGCATTTGAAGCCAACCTTCACTCTGCATACACCACAAGATTCGGGGAGAAAATTATGTGGCTTAAGAAGGGATGCTGACAGTGATGCTTTAATAATTGCCTCTACTCTTTGGGTGGTAAATAAGGGGAATGACCAGGAAATGTATTTTAAAATTTGACTGAATCAAAAAATGGTCTGACATATGGACAACAACCAATGGGTGCTCCATAAACTTTTGTTCCTTGGAGTTGGAGTATAAGGTGCTACTGCGATGGTACTTAATCCTGACTAGAATAGCAAAGGCAGTGCTGGGTGATTCCATATATATTAGAATGAGAGCTGCCTGCTGAATAACGTTGTCATAGCAGGCGTCTCTGAATGAGAGCCTGCGCATGCGTCATTGGAGAGTGTCGAGATGAGTGTTTTGGGGCTTCTTGGGGATTTCACACAGTGGGTTATCCCGCCTCAAGATGCGCCAGGGGCACAAAACAATAATCCGGGAAAGTCAAATTCACAGGGTTTTGCTCCACTTTAAAACAATATTTTATTTGTCAACATTTCAAACTATTTTCCAAATTTTTTTTTTTTAAAAATAGGAAAATTCTGTTTAATAACTTACAGATGACACCTTAATTCATAATAAACATGTTGGCTAGCGCCGGCATGTGTTTGGTGAATGAAATAAGCAGGACAGTTAATCAAGTCTTTGCATGCCTCCAAACAAGCGCTAAATCACACGCAAATTTATTCTTGGGAGTAAATTTGCGCATGAAATCTTATCCATGCGTAAATTTCTGTGCAAAAAAGCATACAAAAATGTGTCTCATGAATCAGGAGGTAGGGGAAATACTTTGGTGCACAACCATGACTATCCTGGGTTTTGGTCCTTGCCCCCGGGGGACCCTGATCGGGGGTGTCCTACTGTGTCAAACCCCCCAGGTCGCCAAAATCAACTCACCTCTTCCCAGTCCTATGGCGTGGCCACTCATCCAATCAGCGCACTACCCTCTAACAAGGAGCGTGCCTGCGCTAGCCATTCACAAATTCCTTGTGTGGCCACGCGCCCTGCTAGAGGGATAGCGGGGATGTAATCGTGACTTGCGCATGCGCAGTTGGACCAGGAAAGAAGGTAAGGGTAGGGGCTACCTGGGGGGTTTCGCACAGCAGGGCATCCCGATTTTGTATGCCCCGGGGGGAGGGTATCGATCGGCCCGGGAATATATCGCCGTGGGCTTTGGTCCACTTTAATGTGTAGATGTACAAATTCCAGAGAGTAGCTGTTATTACACTAAATGACCAGCAGATGTCAGTAAACCTCCCACAGAAAAGCCAATCTGTCGTTCTTTGTCAGCCCACTTGGTGGCACCATGAAATCCCGGCAGCTGGCTTTACACCAGAAAACAATGGTAGAACGTTGGTTTGCTGTATGAAGGTTTTAACTTTCTCAATAATGTAAAATTATTTTATAGATTGTATGGGCAATAAATGGTGACTCTTATATTTCGGCTCCAAAAAACCAAGGCTAGCTCGATACAGGAGTATGTCATTGGCAGGCACAGGGAGAGAGGTGCTTTATGGGACAGGTATATACAGTAAGATGACATTGGCAAACACAGGGGGTAAGTGGGGGGAAACAGGTGGGTGCAACAGTTACAGCTGCCCAGACAGGCCCTGCAGACAGTTGCCCAGATTCGAATCCCAAAGGAATGCTGGACATGGTGGGTGAGAAGAATTTAGAGACAGGCAAAGATTGGGCAGAGGGTTTCAAACTAGGTAGGTGGGCAGGGGGCAGAGGATAGCAGGGCACAGGTAGACAGAGCTACAGCAGGCATAGTTGGATGCAGGTACAGTTGCCAGGACAGGGCTGGCAGCCAGTAGTTGCAATATGAGCCTCAGCAGACTGCTGGACATAGTGGGTGAGCAGGATTAGGAGAGAGGCAGACACACTTTGAGTGACTGTATGAAGGGTAGGTGGGTAAGCACAGGACTTGGTAGGGGGAGCAGGGGACAGACAAGATTGGGTGCAGATATGGTCAAGCTGACAGTTAAGGGCTTGCAGACATGATAATTAAACCGGACCTTCACCATGATTTATTGAAAAGCCCAAACCCTTAAAAAACGATTCCCCGGCATCTAAAGTTAATATATTTTACGTTTTTAGTCCCTTACTTATTATTCTTTCCCCCACTGGGCTGCAACTCTGTTCAGGACTTTAGGATACGGGCGCCACCATCTTGACTCAGATTCATCACACTAACTGAGAGGAGAGTGGGATAAAGTACAGGGGGCGGGTTATAGCTGTGCTTTGCTCAGACAGAGCAGAGCTGGGGTCAGGAAAAAGTCAGCAATCCCAGAATGCAGAGCAGCACTGTCAGAAGGCACTTCCTGTTTGTAGGCTGCCTGACGTTTCATGAGTCGCCATCTTGGATGTTTAAAGGCTCATAACATGCATTAGATGCAGGTAGGATGATTTGTAATTGTAATGTGAACAATCTGTATGTACAGGGTGTGGGAAACATATAAGATAGACTCTTATTCAGAGTGAAGGTCCGCTTTAAAGTGGACCAACACCCGATGCTGATTGGCCCGGGAATCTGTAAGATTCCCGGGCCGATCAGCTCCCTGCCTGCGGGGGAACCCCGATCGGGGGTGCCCCGCTGTGTGAAACCCCCCAGGACGCCCGCAAATCCTACCTGTTCCTCATTCCAACGGCACATGTGTGGGCCGCCGCCGCCTCTCGCGCATCCCTCTAGCAGGGCGCGCACCCGCGCCGGCCATTTGTGAATGGCCGGCGCAGGCGCGCTCCCTGTAAGAGGGACGCGCGAGAGGCGGCGGCGGGCGCTCTCACCTTGTCCGTCGGCGGTGATTGGTGGAGCGAGTCACGTGGGAGCGGGGTCAGGTGAGTTTTTGGGGCTTTCTGGGGGTTTCACACAGCGGGGTGCCCCGCGGATGTGGACCAACACCCA
Source organism: Gastrophryne carolinensis (assembly GCA_027917425.1). Classification (NCBI taxonomy): domain Eukaryota; kingdom Metazoa; phylum Chordata; class Amphibia; order Anura; family Microhylidae; genus Gastrophryne; species Gastrophryne carolinensis. Next base: position 154,103,918 of record CM051234.1, read on the forward strand.
GGATAGTGAAAATCCTGGGTGTTGGTCCACTTTAAAGAAGCCAGGAGAAAGAGGGCCAGAGTTGTGTTCACAGCAGACACCCCAGTAAAGTCTTAAAGTTCAAAACCACCATGGCACCATAGAGTGAATACCTGGGCTGAGCTCAATCACTGAACCACAGCAGCAGTGAAGAAGGACCAGCCAAGGACACAGGGATGGGGATTCTAGCATAGCCAGTCCTATCCCTCTGCATTTCCAGTGCGAGTGTGACTCCTGACAAGCCACAGTAGTCACACTTGCTGGACTGGGAGAGCTGAGGGACAGGGATGTCATGCAATCGCATTTGCATACCTTCCAACTCTTGAAAACAAAAAAGAGAGACAAGTGCAGCAGCGTGACGCAGACTTTTTTTTTTACAATTAAACCCCCAGCCATGCCACAGCCACACCCTTAAAGGGATACACCACCTAAAAATTACATAATAATAATAATGATACAGGCAAGCCCCCCCATACACACACATATGCAGGCAAGCCCCAAACCAGGAGTGGATTGGGATTAAAAAGCAACCCGGGGATTATCATAAATATACATATATTTCTTCGCTCCATAAGAAGTACCCAGGGTTTAGAGGACAAAAAATTAGAAATGGTGTGCTAAAATCCCCTTCTCAATCACCTCATTACAGCCAGTGTGCAGCATCCCTCATTACCTGAAGTGTGCGGCCTCTCCCATTACAGACAGTGAGGTGTATCCCTCATTACATCCAGTGTGCAGCAATCCTCATTACAGGCAGTGTGCGGCCTCTCCCATTACAGACAGTGAGGTGTATCCCTCATTACAGCCAGTGTGCAGCATCCCTCATTACCTGAAGTGTGCGGCCTCTCCCATTACAGACAGTGAGGTGTATCCCTCATTACAGCCAGTGTGCAGCATCCCTCATTACCTGAAGTGTGCGGCCTCTCCCATTACAGACAGTGAGGGGTATCCCTCATTACAGGCAGTGAGGGGTATCCCTCATTACAGGCAGTGAGGGGCATCCCTCATTACAGGCAGTGAGGGGCATCCCTCATTACAGGCAGTGAGGGGCATCCCTCATTACAGGCAGTGAGGGGCATCCCCAATTACAGACAGTAATCACCAAAAGCTGGACAAAGCAGGTGGGCAGGTTAATTGATTCATGCCTGCCCGCAGCTGCTGCTGTTCCTGCCGCCCACACACATTCACACACACACACATCTTACCTTGCTCCCTGGATGCCGATGCAATAGTTCCTGGCGGCCGGTGGGTGTGGCCCATATGGCCAGCGTCCAATGAAAACAATGGACACTGGCCATAGACATAGGCCACGCCCGCCATAGGCAGCCAGCAGAAGCAGCGGCGGTGGGCAGGCATATTCCTTACCTGCCTGTCTGCCCGCTGCCTTATATTTCTCAAGCGTCCACTCCCCGGCCACCACCTGCCCTCCTGCATGCGCTGCCCCCCGTCCTCCTGCCCCACTGGCCCATGGCGGCCCTGCACAACCCGTGATGGCCATGACGTTTTGGAGGAATGCATTTGGAGTGTGGTTGTGGAATCTACAGCATGCAGCAGTATATGTAAATGAGGCACATGGCTCAGAGGAGCTGCTTGCTGCCCTTATTATTGCCATTGCCTAGACTGTCTCTTTAGGCACCAGGATTGCAGCTGTAAGGATCACATTCAAGTGCACCGGACAGGTTAGCGCAGCGCAGCCCTGCACTGCCTGTATTTTGCCTTAATGTCACAAAGCAAGGCATGACGGATTACAATTAAGCAGCAAATCCTATCCTAGTATTTTCTATTTTTCAAAGTTTGCAAACATGACCCCTTATTTATTATTTGTGCTCAATTGGCATTATTTAGATAAAGAAAGCAGCATTTGTCTCTGCTGTTTCGGCTAGCTGCATCCAATCTAAAAATGTTTACTGCATGACTCGTGAAAGGGCCCCATTTAATGCACACACCAGGGCCCCATGAAATTTAGTTACGCCACTGCCCAGGGTAATTTGTACACAAACAAATGGATCAATGTATACCCCAAAGGTCAACCTGAAAATGTATAATTAATATATATATATATATATATATTTTTTTTTTTTTTTACTATTATAAAGGGCCAAAGCAATCAATAACTTGCAAGATCAAAACTTGTTCATTTAGAGGAACAGGTGCGATTATCACCTCCTTTACCCGAAGGCTAAGGCCAACAAATATCAGCTACTGACAACAAGGCACAGCTCATACAGGACTCAATTGTTTCCCCTCTCTATCCTGCTCCCCCATATTTCATTGCACTGCTCCCTGCTTTATCCCTATCTCTGCCCCGGTCCCTGCTGTACCCACATCTCTTTCAGCATTGCTCCTATCTCACCCCCCAACAAACACCCTGCTGCCCACCACATCCTCTCTCAGCCCTATATGCCCCCTCTCCCCGGCATCCCTCAGGTATTCTCAGCATGCAGGTTTATTTTAGTGTGATTTTTGGCCTTGCACTTAGCATTGATATTTTTCCTGGATTCGTGTAATCAAAGCAGGCCTAATCCACAAGGCCATTTCATCTTTTTGGATGCCCATATGGCAAAATTAATGTGGAAAATGCATGTGGTGCTGACAAGCCATATGAATATTATGCTCAGTATTCAGGCTTTAGAGGGGAACAACACCAGGGACTTTCCTATGTATTGTCCCTCTCTAGCGAAGTATCCTGATTTTGGATGCTGCGCTGTGTTTATCCCTTGGGATCTCTGTAAAAACGCACCTCTCTGGTGATCCCACAGCACATGAGCGCACCACCAGCCAATTAGCAGCTTGCGCTCCATTCATTTAACTAAACCCATCTGACGTCAGATCGGCTAGTAAGCTGAATGCATTGTGCACCACTGGACGCTCCCCCACATCAGCAATTCAGGAAAATAGTAAAGGGGTGTGGCCATGACCATTACACGTGCTGTAGAATTGCTGGCAAGGTGAGTATACCTGGTGATTGCAGAGTTTTCACACAGCGGGGCATCCCAAATCAGGATGCCTCAGGGATGGGGAAATTGGCTGTGACTCCTTGCTAAAGTAAACCAAAACTGTCTGTAGAGTCTCCACAGCCAGTGTTGGACTGACCCATCAGAGCATCAGAGGATGCTCTGGTAGGCCCTAGGCACCATCCCAGGGCATTACAGGAGATCCAAAACTAACACAGTGTTTTTGGCTTGCCTGAAGTGTTCTGTGAGTTTGTTATTTGTTTAGTGAGTTAATTGTGTTAATTATTAATACACATTGCAATTTATATTGTGCAAAAAATGTGATTAAGAGTAGCTTAGAGGTTGACCCTAATAAGAATGTCTCCTTGGGGGAGCAGCCAGCAGCTTGCCTGCCAATTAAACCTGATTGAAGAAGACCCTGTGCATGTACTGGGGGGTTTCACACAGAGGTCCATCCCTAACCCATATGGGCTAAAATAGATATACATGGAGCTGCCAGCCAACCCCAGTGGTTGGGGGATTCAGTTGCCCCTTGGGTCACCATGGCTCCTTAGGTTGCTGGTCTGCTTTAAAGTCCCCATCCAGGCAAGAATAATAAACAACAGATATTTCGCCTGATGCTGGTAGTTTAAAACTTACCGGCATTGGGAATCTCACTCTTTCCAACCCGGCAGCCTGAAACCGAATGGGCACCCCCTCGCAACAATTATCTACAATGGAGGCAACATGGCAGGCCTCAGCACACCCCCTCCATTGAAGTGAATGGAACAGGTGTGTCTAGTTGTTGCGAGTAATGCAAGGAGGCAGTGAGGAGCCAGCAAGGCGACCGCGAGCCAGGTTTTGAGCATGGATGGATCTCTAGCGGTGGTAAGTTTCAAACACCCAGTGGTGAGGTATGTATTGTTTATTGTTTTTGCTTGGAGAGTCCCTTTAAGGAGGAGCAACCACCAGCCTAGATTCTTATAGTCTCCCTCTTTGTGGGGCATCCCGCATCCTGTGGGGTGTGCCAGACCTTTCTGAATGCCTGGCTCAGGCAGGCCCAAAGGCTGTGTTTGCTCCATTCAGACTGAAGTCAGTGCGGCTGAACAAGCACTGCTGATTGGCTGAGTGGCCCCGGCGGGAGCTAGGGTTGCCCCCTGACCGTTTTTTTTTTCATAACTGGCCACTGTCCTGGTGGTGCCGGTATTTGTTTTTTACTGGTAACTGTAGGTGTGGTGGGGGTGAAAGCCAGGGATGCTGCTGCTGGAACCCAAAGACCACTGCTGAGCCGGGGGTGTCCGTCCGCCGTCTGAGGCTCGCAGCATCATGAGAGTTCTGACAGAACTGGTTGTGCTGATGATATGCGACGCCCAGACATCATAGAGGGCCGCCACCTTCCCTACACTGTCCAGCTACCTTCTAATTTAATGCTAACTACGGCTTCGAGACATGGGACAGTTGTATGGGAGCCGTGGGACACTCTAGCTGGCAAGCAGTGGCTGCCATTTATATGGCCCACTGCTAGAAGCCAGAGCCTTGGCAGCTGGCCAGCCTCAGCAGATGGGGGAGGTGTGAAAGGCACCAGGCCAGGCCAGGTGGAAACCTTAGTGGCAACCAGAAAGAGTTGAGTTTTTAGGCAATTCGTGGGGATACACACCACAAAAATAGTACAAACATTAAGTGTGGTGGAGGCCCCTGGGCACAAAATCTGGTGGAGGCCCTCATTTAAAACAATAGTCCAGCCAAGTAACTGATTGGTGGTAGGGGAGGGGGTGCCGATAGCTTTGTTGCTGGCCCCACGGCCCGTCAGACTGAAGAGACCTGGACCAGACCATAACCCAAAGGTTGGTGGAGGCCCCCTTTGCAGGACAAGTGGTGGAGGCCCTGGGACACGCGCCACAAGAAAGTGAAATGCTTGGGTATTGTTCCTCCTTAAGTGGACCAAAACTCACGCCGATTGGCCCGGGAATCTATAATATTCCAATCGATCCCCCCGAGGCATCCAAAATCGGATGCCCCACTGTGTGAAGCCCCCCAGGTCGTCCCGTTCACTTACCTTCGTTCCCGATCCAACGGCGCATGGGTGAGCTGTAGCCGCATCCCCAATATCCCTCTAGCAGGGTACGTGCCTGCGCCAGACATCTGTAAATGGCCAGCGTGGGCACGCTCCGTTAGAGGGAAGCAGAGGATGTGGTCGTCAGCGTGCTCGGAGCCGCTGCCCTTAGACGACATGGCGCCAGTGCTGATTGGACAATCGGCCACGCATGCGTCATAGGACCAGGAAGAGATGAGTTGCGATCTGGAACCCAGGATAGTCAAAATCCTGGCACAATAGTCAAAATCCTGGCAGGATAGTCAATCTGGCTAGATTTGGGCTTTAGGAAAGCTGAGGAAGCAGAGCTGGGTGTGAGCAGCTCTGCTCAGGGTATAGAGATAGGTCTTTATTTGCGCACTGAACGCTGCATCCTGCTCAGCCAGCCAGATAGCTGCACTTGCTCCTCCCGATCACAGGGGTCGCTGTTTGGAAAGTGGCAGCCGAGCCTCCACGTTTTACTTTGTGGTGATCGAGCTTTTCCGGCTTTCAACGTCACATCCAGTGTGGTTTGTGTTGGTGTGTGGCGCTTCTTCCTGTGCTGTAGCTGCGGTGACCAGCCGGGATGTCTCAGCGGGAGTGGGGCGTAGTGGAGGTGAGTGGGGGATAGGTGTGCGCGCGCAGTGCCGTGCTATCCCGGGACTCTCCTCGTGTGTGGAGCTGGTGGCAATGCTTCTGGCTATATAGGTTTTGTTGTATTTTCCTCCTGCATGGCACCTACCTGTTCTTGCTGTGTCCAGCTGCCACGTTATGTCCTCTTGTAGCACTCCTTATATCTATTTCCATGTGTGACTAGCGCTGTGAATAGAGTGCTATGCTCCAGGCTTTTACATTAGCATGAGCTCGAGTTTCCATGTACTGGGGGTAAGGTCTGAGGGGGCAGCTTCTCCCCTTAGTCGCAAACAGGGACTGGCTCTGATTTGGGCCAGAGCCCATGAATACGCTGTAGCACTGGTGATCTGGGGCGATTTTACACAGTGGGATGCCCCTGGGGCAAGGAACAAAGCCCACGGTAGTCAAAATCCTGGGTTTTGTTCCACTTTAAGTGGTGTTAAAACAAAGCTAGCCTGAGAATGGGATAAAATCTTTACTTCCACAACCTGTGAAGCACTTAAAGCGCACCCAGAACTAGATACCTAGGTTGCAGGTTGTCCTGTGGAGACAGGAGGAAGCAGGATGCTCTGCGGCACGGCTGGGATTTATTTTTAGCCGCTTCTTTGTCGGACTTAGAAGTGGGTACGTGGTTTAGCTATTCTTGGACTTGCTTTTTATTTTGACATTACAAGCATCCCAAACTAGGATGTATGAAAGCAGAACAAAACCCACTGGGTCCAGTCCTGTTATCTATAAGATTTCAGGCCCGGCCTCCAATCCCCCCAGGCATCCCAAATTGGGGTGCCTTGCTGTACAAAACCCTAGAAGGCGACGGTAGTCACTCACCTTTGCCTGGTCCAACGGCTGTGTGAAACCCCTCTGGGGCACCGGTATTCTTACCTGATTCCAGCGGGTCCCACGGCACGATTTCTCCATTGTCTGCATCTCCAGCTCCTCTGCGCGCGCTCCCATGCCCAGGCTCTCGGAATGGGTTGGAGCGCGCGCGGACAGTCGGCTACCACTTTGTCACAGTGGCAATTTGGGCTCTCCCAAGTGTCACGAGGCCTGGCTTTGGCAGCGGTGGAAAAGGACCGCTATAACATCTGGGTGGCAACACAGCATCATCAAGAGAGTTCTGACTCATAGACATCATAGAGGGCCGCCACCTTCCCTGCACTGGCTGACTGCCCTCTAATTTAATGGTTGTATGGGCTCCCGTCCAATCAGAGCCACCCTCTGAACTGACATAATTCGTCAAGGCAGCTCTGTTTTGAATAGGGAGCGAAAGTTGGGTCTTGCTCAGACAGCGCACATGCTGCCGTCTCCAGCCATTCAGATAGGCTAAGGCATGAGCGTGGGACAACAGGGGATGTGGCCGCTCTCACTCCCCATTCATAATGATCAGAAGTCTGACGAATCACGACAGTTCAGCAGGCAGCTCTGGTTGGATAAGAGCCTGCGCAGGCGGCGTTGGATTTGGAATTCCCAAGGACACAGAACAAAATCCCGGGTATTGTTCCTCTTGAAATAGAAACAACTCACAACAATTAGTGTTGTCCCTCCTAAAACGTATCAAATCCCGCACAGCCAGGCACTGGAATCTAAAAGATTCCAGGCTCTGCCTCTAACCTACCCTCTGGGCATCCTGCACTGGGGGTGCTGCTGTGTAACCCCCCAGGGGCGCTGGTGATCTTACCTGATTCCGGTGAGTCCTACGGCACAATTTCTCCAGCGGCTGCATCCCCAGCTCCTCTGCGCACGCTCCCACATGCCGAGGCTTTAGGCAGCAGATGAGCGGTGGACCCATTTTTGGGTTTCCATCAGCATCAATGGGGAAGAACGGCAGGATTATTATTCCCCTGTATGGTGTTCCTCTCCAGCAGAGCTTCCTTATTTTGGATGCCCCGCTGTGTGAAATACAAACACATGGTAGAAAAACTCACCAACTTGCCAATCGTTGTTCTTTCTCCATTCATACCTTCTGTAGCTGACCTGGCATTCAGAAATGCAGCGTCCTAAAGCAGGGCATCCCAAATCAGCTGTACAAAACCTGGGACAATAAAGATCCTGGTTTGTGTTCCTATTTAAAGAGGAGCATCTAACCTTTTGGCCAGCTTTGGTGTATAAAAGACTCTACAGGCAGCTGATTCCCACTTGCTGGGGGTGCCCTGCTGTCTGAACCACCATAAAACCGCCACACTAACTCACCTAGCCAATTTCCAATGGTGCATGCATGGGCAGCAGTCCCACTATAATGTTAACTAGGCGTGTATCCACTCCAGGCATTCGTGAATGGCTGACACGGGTAGGTCCCCTGGCTAGGGCTGAGTGCCGATGCGGCTGGCGACGCACTCTGTTCTGTGCAGCTGACTAACCTCTGTGATGTCACAGCGGCTATCGGAGCTCAATGGAGACGACCACGCTAATTTGCTGAGTGCCGTACATCTGTGCCCCGGGAACGCTGGAAATTGGGAAGCCCTGTCTGAGAGGAACAACACTGGGGAGCGTGAAAGTCCTGGATTTTGTTCCTCTTCAAGTCTTTGGGATTGCCTTTAGTATGGACACTTTAGTTATGGAACTGGAAGTACATTCCCATATCTCTCAACTGTTCTGCTTTTTCTCTAGTCCTGAAGGACTAGAAAGGGAGCATCTTCTTGTTTTATTTGCTTTCACAGACCCCTTAAAGTGGACCAACACCCAGGGGGGATCGGCCCGGAAATCTATAAGATTCCTGGACCGATCAGATCCCTCCCCGCGGGGCATCCGAAATCGGGATGTCCCGCGGGGAGGAACCCCCCAGGAGGCCCACAAACCTTACCTCAGCCCCGTTCCATCGGTCGCGTCTCGCGCTTCCCTCTAGCAGGGCGCACCCGCGCCGGCCGTTTGTGAATGGCCGGTGCAGGCGCGCTCCCTGTTAGAGGGAAGCGCGAGACGCGGCCTCCAGTGCTCAGAGCCAGCTGAGCTGGTATGCGCGTCCAGGTGGCCTTGGACGCGCATACCACAGCGGCTCTGAGCGCTGTGATTGGCTGGCGCGGTCACGTGGGAGCGGGAGAGGTGAGTTTTTTGGGGCTTTTTGGGGGGTTTCAGACAGCGGGGTGCCCCACCGAAGTGGACCAAAACCCAGGATAGTCAAAATCCTGGGTGTTGGTCCACTTTAAAGTGATTAGCAAGTCTAACGTTAAAAAATAGATTAGATACCTTACATAGTCAGTCCCTTCAGTGCTCTCCTTCCTGCTATGTTAGTTTACTTAGTGAGGAAATCACTTCCTCATTCAGCTTTTAGTCTCCACCTCGCTGACCCGGTACTTCAATCAACCTTTTGTGGACCGACAATGGAAACAAGAACATGTCTGACTATATAGGGATAGACTTATACTGTATAATTCTATCTCTATATAGTCAGACTCGGACATATTTTAGAGCTTTCCAGTGACACCCCTCTTCTGCATATACAAGCTGTTGATACAGCTGCTTAGTTGCCCCGTGCTGGTTGTTAGAGGTGGCATCTTTTATTCGATTTGTATTTCCTGATAAACCAACTCTCTTCAATTTTCAGTGTTTGAATTTACAGTGCATGAGAGGTCCAGCACAAGGAAGAGAGTTGCCTTAGCTTGTTAGAAAATATAAAGCAGGCTGAATGATAGATGTCGGCATGAGAAGAGCAGGAAGCAGCTAGATTACCGTATATACTTGAGTAAAGGTCGACCCGAATATAAGCCGAGGCACCTAATTTTACCACAAAAAACTGGAAAACGTTATTGACTCGAGTATAAGCCTAGGGTGTTGGAGGGTAGCGGAGGATGCAGCCGCCAGCGCACTCAGATCCACTAGCCTTAGACGAGCTATTAGACGAAGGGGCAGGAGCGGACCTGAGCATGCCGACTGAACCAGAGGCATTAGCCCCAGCCTGTGCCTGTCCCAATGGGCAATGCCCCAGCTATTCTACAAAACTGCCAGCCACAGTCATGGTATTAGCCCCAGCCTGTGCCTGTCCCAATGGGCAATGCCCCAGCTATTCTACAAAACTGCCAGCCACAGTCATGGTATTAGCCCCAGCCTGTGCCTGTCCCAATGGGCAATGCCCCAGCTATTCTACAAAACTGCCAGCCACAGTCATGGTATTAGCCCCAGCCTGTGCCTGTCCCAATGGGCAATGCCCCAGCTATTCTACAAAACTGCCAGCCACAGTCAAGGTATTAGCCCCAGTCTGTGCCTGTCCCATTGGGAATGCCCCTGTCATTCCAGAATTAAACACTGCCAGTCATGGCATTAGCCCCAGCCTGTGCCCTGTCCCATTGGGAATGCCCCTGTCATTCCAGAATTAAACACTGCCAGTCATGGCATTAGCCCCGGCCTGTGCCCTGTCCCATTGGGAATGCCCCTGCCATTGTAAAATAAAACAATGTGGTCATGGCCACAGCAATGACCCCCCAGTATAGTGTCACCCCCTCACACAGCCGCTGGCAGCCTGCCCTCCCGATGCCCTGTCATATTGGAATGGCAGCCTGTGACGGGCATGATGCTGCCAATATTACCTGGGCTGGAGCGGGCATGGTCACACGCACACACGGACACTGCAGCCGCCAGCACGAGGACCCCCCCCCCCCCCCTTACCTGTTGTTGCGCGCTGGCCACCTCCGTTCCCTCTGCCGCCGCCGCTCTCACAAACGCGCAGGCACTTCCTGGTTTTTGCGCGCCAGTTGGTGGGCGGGCCCCATGTGGTCGGCGTCCAATAGAAACAATGGACGCCTCCCACCAACCTGCGCGCAACAGCCAGTAAGTGTCAGTGTGTGTGAGAGCACTGACCACTGACTCGAGTATAAGCCGAGGCGGCTTTTTTCAGCCCAAAAAGTGGGCTGAAAAACTCGGCTTATACTCGAGTATATACAGTAAACCTTTGTCTGGGGTGTCACTTTGAAATCACCTATACCTCTGTATTATTTAATTTAATTTCCCCAAAATGTGTACTCCAAGATGATGGAAGGAGTATTTCTACTCCCTGAGAAAAAGTCTGTGACCTCCGGGCCAATGTAACTCTTGTACAAGCAGTAGCAATGTTTAGCATACATTTCGTAACTCTCCATAGACCTAGATAGTTTGATTTAAAAAGGAACAGAATGGCTATTTCACTCTCCAGGGGGAGGGGGGGGGGTGTTCCTCTCAGGTCCCGCTGTGTGTATCCCCTCACTTACGCCCAAGAAATTCACCTTCATGGCACTCCTATGGTGCGGGTGCAGCTGAAACTGAGCATGCTACTGTTAAACCATCAGGGACCCCTCCATTCGAGAGATACTTACCATTACCTAGCAGAGCTGTGTCGTTTGGGGGACAGTTAAAAGCTACATACACTGGCTCATCCAATAGGAGACCTCCTTCACTGAAGTGATCAGCAACTACCTGCCCATCATAAAAGTCTTAATGCACAGGCTTGGCTTTCTAGGTATATTTAGCTGTTGAGGCATCCCAAACTGGTATGTAAGTGCAAGGTGAGTGATGGTGTGCATGCACGGTATACAGATTGACCATGCCTTACTTGTACAGGACTTTTCTATGCAGTTTCCCCAAAAGCTCACTGCTGCAGGCCACTGGTCATCTCCATTGAGGGCATCACCTCTAGTGTTTGGGCTTCTAGCGAATATAAATTCCCGTAAGATCCCAGTTTAGGTGAGACTGTCGGCCTCTGCATCCAGGGTCACCAGACTAGCTCAAGTTCCCTGAATACTGAATTTCTTGTTTTTCAAGAGGCCGTGGTGTTTGTCTAGGATTTCAGGTTCTGACAGTGTTTGCTAATTCTCAGTATCACATGCAAGCTCCCAGTTTTATAATTGCAAGCAAGATGTATGTTACTAAAATCTGCCTTTGTTAAAGCTTGTCCTTCATAGTAGAGGTGAGCTCCTCACAAAGTGCTCTGCCTATTGCTTTATTGTTATCTGGGGACCTCTTCCGAGCTCTTTAGCCGAGCTGAATTCTGAGCCACCTGGTTACCTTCCTTGGTTTCTGTTTATGAATGTAAAAAGGTGATCAAATTACATCTTGTCTTTTACCTCATCTCCAGGAGAAATGTTTATCATCTTTTATTTATTAAACCGGACCTTCAGCATGATTTAACGGAAAGCCCAAACCCTTAAAAATCTATTCCCCAGCATCTAACATATATATGTTTTTAGTCACTTATTATTCTTTTCCACACCGGGCTTCATTTTTGTTCAGCAGTCAAGGATATGGGCGCCGCCATCTTGACTCAGAAGCATCACACATACTGAGGAGAGGAGAGCGGGATAAAGTACAGGGGGTGGGTTATAGCTGTGCTTTACACATACAGAGCAGAGCTGGGGTCAGGAAAAGGACAGCAATCCCAGAATGCAGAGCAGCACAGTCAGTGGGCATTTCCTGCTTGCAGGCTGCCTGAAGCCCCATGAGCTGCCATCTTGGATGTTTAAAGGCTCATAACATGCAGTAGATGCAGGTAGGATGATTTTTAATGTGAGCAATCTGTATGTACAGGGTGTGGGAAACATATAAGATAGACTCTTATTCAGAGTGAAGGTCCGCTTTAAGTGGTGAAGAATGTGGACTATCCTTTCTTAGTTACAAAGCCAATCCATTCAACAGAAGTCATGGATGTTCCAGTGTCAAGAATTGGGTCCGTGATGAATGCTGTGTGCTACTACCACAGAAATGTCCTAATCTGGTTTGTGATAATTAAAGTGGACCAACACCCACCGGTGATCGGCCCGAGAATCTATAAGATTCCCGGGCCGATCACCTCCCTCCCCGCGGGACATCCGAGATCGGGATATCCCGCGGGGTGAAAACCCCCCAAACACCCCAAACTCCTTACCTCTCGACGTGCGCGTGCCCGCGCCGGCCGTCTGTGAATGGCTGGCGCGGGCACGCGTGCGTCAACAGGGACGCACGGGAGGCGGCGGCGGAGGAGCCGCTTGTCCACGGCTTGTCCGTCGCCGCGGGGAGAGGTGAGTTCGGGGGGGTTTCACACAGCAGGGCACCCCGATCGGGGGTGCCCCACCGAAGTGGACCAAGACCCAGGATAGTCAAAATCCTGGGTGTTGGTCCACTTTAAAGACATTTTTTTTTAATTCTCTGAAATCCTATAAAATGCTTAAAATCTAAAAATGTTGCTGATAAGCATGCACACCATGCTTATTAATGACAGGTCCACCTTACCTGTCCAGCGGCTCCCTAGGTTTGTGCTGCCTCTGCCAGCATCTCCCACATGTATGTAGGAGAGTGGGTGCAGCTGCTCCCGCTCGCTATTGCCTAGCGCTGCCTTTAAAGTGGACCAAAACCCAGTTCAATCTATAAGATTCTTGGGCCGATCAATTCCCTCCCCCGGGACTTATGAAACCGGGATGCCCTGCTGTGTGAACCCCCCCCCAGGTCGCCCCGTTCACTTGCCTTTCTTCCTGGTCCAATGACGCAGGCCTTAGCTGCGGCCGCATCCCCGCTATCTCTCTAGCAGGGCACGTGTCCGCGCCAGCTATTTGTGAATGACCGACGCGGGAACGCTTTGTTAGAAGGGACCTGGGGATGCGGCTGCCAGCACACTCGTGGCCGCTGGCTTTAGACGCTGTGATAGGTGGCGTGACGTCAGTGGCTCTGAGTGCGCGGCATACAGTGCGATTGATGAAAGATGTTTTTATAGACTTTCTTGGAGGGGGGGGTCACATAGCAGGGCATCCCAAATTGATATTCCCCCAGGGCAAGGAACAATACCCGGGGTTGAAAAAAAATAATTTACCTAACATGGGGAATATTTGTTCTTTTCTTTTGCTTCTTGTTCCCTTCTGCTATGTTTGCACACAGGTGGTTATTTGGATCAGTGCAGAGTAAGTGAGTTTCCCACTGTTGTTGTGTGAATTCCTTAAAGAGGAACAAATCTTGTATTTTTAACATATCGGTTTTTGTTTCTCCTGCCTGGGCCTTTCGGATTTGGAATGCCCTGCTGTGTGTGTGACCTTTCCTTCGTTCTCACAGTGCATGTGCAGGCCAGTGGTCAGTCACTGGTGCACGATCATTTAGCTTTTGCTTTACTGTTCAGAGCAGAACGCAATACTGAAATAAGAGCGGGCAGCTGGCAGCACCCCCTGCTCCTGAACGTACCCATGCCAGCCATTCAGTAAAGCCTGGCACTGGTACACATAGAGGTGCGCATGGATGCAGCCACCACATGCACTGTGATATTTATTCAGAGGTGTGATCACCGGGGGTTTCACACATTGGAGCATCCCAAATTGAGATGCCTCAATAAGAGGGAGACCACCGGCCCTAGAGCCTGTAGACTCTATGCTGGTGGTTACTCCTCTTTATCCTCCCAGCATGTTTTTGTTTTTTTTTGTTTTTTTAGAAATCCAAGTGTAAACAATTATTATAATAAAAACCATCAGTAAAAATATCAGTGATATATATAACTATAACGGCTCACTGTAGGTTCTAGGTTGTGGGTGACAAAAGGAGTCAGACCAATGATTGTGTATAAAAGATAGTGTGCACAACCTTATGATACCGAACAGTTGTACATATGTAAAAATACTAAAATATATATATATATATATATATATATATATATATATATATATATATATATATATATATATATACAGGTCCTTCTCAAAAAATTAGCATATAGTGCTAAAGTTCATTATTTTCCATAATGAAATGATAAAAATTAAACTTTCATATATTTGAGATTCATTGCACACCAACTGAAATTTTTCAGGTCTTTTTTTGTTTTAATACTGATGATTTTGCCCTACAGCTCATGAAAACCCCCAAATCCTATCTAAAAAAATTAGCATATTTCATCCGACCAATAAAAGAAAAGTGTTTTTAATAAAAAAAAAAAAGTCAACCTTCAAATAATTATGTTCACTTATGCACTCAATACTTGGTCGGGAATCCTTTTGCAGAAATGACTGCTTCAATGCGGCGTGGCATGGAGGCAATCAGCCTGTGGCACTGCTGAGGTGTTATGGAGGCCCATGATGCTTCGATAGCGGCCTTAAGCTCATCCAGAGTGTTGGGTCTTGCGTCTCTCAACTTTCTCTTCACAATATTCCACAGATTCTCTATGGGGTTCAGGTCAGGAGAGTTGGCAGGCCAATTGAGCACAGTAACACCATGGTCAGTAAACCATTTACCAGTGGTTTTGGCACTGTGAGCAGGTGCCAGGTCGTGCTGAAAAATGCAAACTTCATCTCCATAAAGCTTTTCAGCCGATGGAAGCATGAAGTGCTCCAAAATCTCCTGATAGCTAGCTGCATTGACCCTGCCCTTTATAAAACACCAGCAGCTGACATGGCACCCCAGACCATCACTGACTGTGGGTACTTGACACTGGACTTCAGGCATTTTGGCATTTCCTTCTCCCCAGTCTTCCTCCAGACTCTGGCACCTTGATTTCCGAATGACATGCAAAATTTGCTTTCATCAGAAAAAAGTACTTGGGACCACTGAGCAACAGTCCAGTGCTGCTTCTCTGTAGCCCAGGTCAGGCGCTTCTGCCGCTGTTTCTGGGGAATGTGGCACCTGTAGCCCATTTCCTGTACACGCCTGTGCACGGTGGCTCTGGATGTTTCTACTCCAGACTCAGTCCACTGCTTCCGCAGGTCCCCCAAGGTCTGGAATCGGTCCTTCTCCACAATCTTCTTTAGGGTCCGGTCACCTCTTCTCGTTGTGCAGAGTTTTCTGCCACATTTTTTCCTTTCCACAGACTTCCCATTGAGGTGCCTTGATACAGCACTCTGGGAACAGCCAATTTGTTCAGAAATTTCTTTCTGGGTCTTACCCACTTGCTTGAGGGTGTCAATGATGGCTTTCTGGACAGCAGTCAGGTCGGCAGTCTTACCCATGATGGCGGTTTTGAGTAATGAACCAGGCTGGGCTTTTTTAAAAGCCTCAGGAATCTTTTGCAGGTGTTTAGAGTTAATTCGTTGATTCAGATGATTCGGTTAATAGCTCGTTTAGAGAACCTTTTCATAATATGCTAATTTTTTGAGATAGGATTTTGGGGTTTTCATGAGCTGTATGGCAAAATCATCAGTATTAAAACAAAAAAAGAGCTGAAATATTTCAGTTGGTGTGCAATGAATCTCAAATATATGAAAGTTTAATTTTTATCATTTGATTATGGAAAATAATGAACTTTAGCACTATATGCTAATTTTTTGAGAAGGACCTGTATATATTAGTGCTTAAACACTTACATTAACCCCTAGGCAGTATAGGTATCACAGGGACTAAACAATTACATAAAAAAATTCCTAACATGAACAATTACTATTTACAGTTGCCAACTAGGCCTAAAATGACTTGCTCAAAGTTACCAATGCAGGGCCCTCATGCACACGCAGCCTGTCTCCTCCTGGGTCTTCTCCCAAATGCCCAAATATTACTCCAAATCTTTCTAGGACACCTCACTTCCTGTTGGAAAGAACTACTCCATACCTTTAGCCAGCCCATATACTCATTTCATGGCCAGGTATTGACTTCATTTACATTACATAGTTAAGAATCCTTTATACACCCAAATTTATTGTGTCCACCCAACCGCAACCAAAATGTCTGGGTCTCTGACGATACCAAATTAGCTTCTAAGTAGCTCAATTACCACCCTAACTAAGGACGCTATCTGAAGACTTAGTTTAAAATACCTAAACTTATATCTCCAATATTTTATTGAAATTCTCAATTTTTTAAGTGGACCAACACCCAGGATTTTGACTATCCTGGGTCTTGGTCCACTTCGGTGGGGCACCCCCGATCGGGGTGCCCCGCTGTGTGAACCCCCCCCCCCCCCCCGATCACCCGAAAAACTCACCTCTCCCCGCTCCCAGCGCCGACGGACAAGAGATTTGACAGCCGCGGACACGCGGCTCCTCCGCCGCCGCCTCCCGCGCGTCACTCTTGACGCCCGCGCCGGCCATTCACAGACGGCCGGCGCGGGCGCACGCACGTCTAGAGGGGCGCGAGGGAGGCGGCCGGCCGCCACCGAAGACAGGGTAAGGGGATTTGGGGTGTTTGGGGGGGTTTCACCCCGCGGGACATCCCGATCTCGGATGTCCCGCGGGGAGGGAGGTGATCGGCCCGGGAATCTATAAGATCACGGGAGGGTGATGGTCCACTTTAAACCAGCACTCCTAGAGAGCCACGTGGCATGGAAAGGACAGACAAGCCGATTAGTGATCAGAACTACAACCATATAAGATGCTACACTAGGAAAGAGAGAAAACCTGAAGGCGTTTATAACCCATTCGCTATTAATCCTAGTTTATATCTGCTGTTGCTTTTTAATGTGTTAACCAAATTGTCATATTATATACAATGTTGCTGTGGTGTTTTCAGTTTGACTGAGATTACTTTAAAATCTAACACTGCCCCTGAGACAACAAATATAGGCAGTTTTACTCCTTACTTTGTATTCACTGGGAGCCTCCAGATACGGATTAGTAATGCGGATCATGTTCTTCCCTGATACTGTCTGGAGCGGCTGGTGTACTTGCAGCTAGCTGGCTGGAAAATCAGATCATTATAATAAATGCAAAGCTTCTCATCGGCGCAGTTTGTATTTTCTATTCTATACACAGTAACAGCAGAATTCTTCACTGAGCATGCACAAAGCTAGGATTTGGTTGGCCGTGTAATAGTTCAGGGTGGGTGACTAATTGCAGAACTTGATGCCAGTCTAATTTACTCTAGAGCTTTTTTTCTCCCCCACCGTTTCTCTCCTATATCGTTTTTGTTTCCTCCTAGGAAACTGCTGGACAGTAGGCAATGTCCTTTTTATTGTTAGATTTTTATTTTCATCTCCAGGAGCCACTTTGGGAGCCCGATGAGCCCCGACCGCCGTTGGCTTATTGGGAGGGGTTCACCTGCGGGCCAGGGCTGTCCCTCGTCTCTGCAGAGTTGCGCTAGAGGAAACTCTTCCTGTCCCGGTGGCTGGAGCCAGCTGGAGAATTTCTTGGGTTTTCCCCAGGGGCTTCCCAAATTGGGATGCTCTGCTGTGTGAAATGCCCCAGGGCACCGGTATTTACTCACCTTTCCTGGGTCCATCTGTGCATGCATGGGCTCTTATTGACTTGGGTAGCGCAAGTGGCCACATCCCCATTGCCGTGCACGCTCCTGTCCCAGCCCTTCAGATAGATTGGGGCAGGAGCGTGTCCCCAGCCTTAGGATACAGAGCTGGCGCTGCCCATTATAAACAATGAGCGCAGTTTGCCATGACTACGTCTTTTGGCAAACAGCTGTCATTGGACGAGAGCAGGGGGATACGCTGTTGGACTCAGGAAAGGTGAGCCTTATGGGATGCAAGATGGCGTTGTCCGGAAACCGAGGGGCCTAGAAGATGGATCCCTTGGGGAGGTGGGTAAAGAATGCCCTAAGGTAAAATCGGAGGGTGGGGAGCAGATTGAGGCTTGGGGGAGGTCTTAACCCCCCCCCCAATGTTACTCTTTAAAGTGGACCAACACCCAGGATTTTGACTATCCTGGGTTTTGGTCCACTTCGATGGGGTGCCCTGCTGTGTGAAACCCCCCAGAACGCCCGGAAACACTCGCCTCACCACGCTCCTACGCGGGCGCTCGTCCAATCAGAGCGCTCAGAGCCGCTGTGGTATGCACGTACAAGCGGCGTCCAACCACAGCGGCTCTGAGCGCTGGAGGCCGCGTCTCACGCTTCCTTCTAACAGGGAGCGCGCCCGCCGTTTGTGAATGGCACGCCCTGCTAGAGGGAAGCGCGAGACGCGGCCCGCGCATGCGCCATTGGAACGGGGTTAAGGTAAGGTTTCTGGGCTTCCTGGGGGGTTTCACCCCGCGGGGCATCCGAAAATCAGGATCTGATCGGCCCGGGAATCTTATAGATTCCCGGGCCGATTCCCCCTGGGTGTTGGTCCACTTTAAGATAAATACATATAGCGTGCACAGCGTATTTAAATCAAACTCTAATCCGTGGCTGAGGAGCATTTATTGTCACATTACATTTTACTCTAAACCTTTGTTCAGCTCCCAGTCCTGTCTCAGGAGGAAAACCTACAGCAGTGTAGAAGATGGATTGCCAGCATTATTTATGCTGCAAAGCCTGCTGTGTCTGTCTCATTAGAAACATTAATGCTGTCAATTTGTCTATTGGGAGTGTATAGCCATTGGATTCAAATTGGATGCAGCTATTTTCCTTAAGTCCATAACCTGTGGCAGGTATAAGCCATTACACAAATATTACACATAGTGACTTCCTTGATCACTCCTTCACTCGTCCTTTAATAAATCTTTTTTTCCAGAGAGCTTCTCAACTTTGTGCG